>CM067305.1:42350724-42968030 GCA_034231615.1 Meghimatium bilineatum | reverse complement strand
ATATATATATATATATATATATATATATATATATATATATATATATATATATATATATATATACATATATATATATATATATGAGACAGATAACTGTTAAAATACATGTGGTAGCCACATAGGAAGCTGAAAGGAGAAAATAATAGACGATATTGTCCCCAGCATTCGGTATGTGTGTTCTGCTCCTAAAAATGAAGCAGCTAAACCCCTGTCGAGAGTAATACTTATAGCACGAAACTCCGCAACGTCATTTTATAATCCTCAAGGGTCACCAAGAAAAATTCATTTGTAAGCAAAACATAGCGGAACGGTATAGAGCATGTGATATCATGAACATAACTCACATAACTTAACCATGATGTCACCAGGATCCCCGAGTAGACACAGTTATAAATAAATGCAGCAGCATACTGTGAATTTGTAAATAGCGTTCAGACTCGAGTCATTGATTCGTTATTGTATTATTTAAGAGCTGACATCATTCACCGACGTCTTAAAGGGCATGCAAAAGGACATTGCAAAAAGGAAAAGCTACGACGCTACAAAAACAATCCGTTATCAATAAACGTTGCCATAATTTGAAGGCACATTCTAGTAAATATTAATCCACTTTCCAAACAAACTCAGTGCTGACCTCTCATGTGTTCACTCATTTTGAATGATGCGGCTGATCAGTAGTCGCGTTGAATGTACTTTGCGTCGCTAGTCAATAAAAAAAAATTGGAAAAGTCGAAAAAGTCATGATAAGTTCACAGACGGTTCGATATAACCAACATAGACACCAGTCTTAGGTTGAAAGGATCACTCATCGATCTGAATTATAATCTCCCATTTAACAAACAAACAGATGATACAACTTTGATAAGGGACACTGAATGAGATCCGCTCACAGGTTGGTCTGAAGAACTGCTTGAATATACAACACTCATATTTTTCCCAGCTGAACTAGTGAATTAGTGAATCTTGTTGGAAGAAACAAGAAACACCAGAAGACTGGAGGAACGCGACAATTATTCCCATAGAATAAAAAAAGACAGTAAGAGAGACTGCACAAAATACAGAGGGATATCTTTACTAAGCCACACTGGAAACATTTTAACAAAATATTAGAGCAACGACTACGATCATACATTGAACCACAACTTCAAAACACCCAAATGGGTTTCGTAAGAAGAAAAGATGTACGGATGCTATCTTTACACTTAGAGAGCTAACAGAAAAAGTCACAGAAAACAACAAATAATTATATATCGCATTCGTAGACCAAGAAAAGGCATTCGACAGAGTAGACAGACAACAACTATGGGAAACACTATCAATATACGGAGTACAGAACATTTAATCAACATATGCAAGGGCATTTATGCTAATAGCCAATGTGAAGTAAGAACAAATGCAGGAGTGTCCAATAAGTTCCAAATTCAATCAGGAGTTCGCCAGGGGTGTGTCCTATCCCCTCTACTTTTTATAACATATATCGACCACATCTGTAACTAACAAGTACCAACAAAGAAGATAAAATAAAAGACAAATTGAACGAACTACTCTTTGCAGACGACCAAGTACTAATAGCGACATCAGAAGAACAATTGCAAGACCATATGAACAAACTCCACACAACATGTCAAAAATTCAACATGAAGATCAATATTGAAAAGACTGAAATAATGGCAATAGCAAAGAAAGAAAGAAATATCACTATCGCCATCGATGATAAACACCTTAAACGGGTAAATGAGTTCACTTACTTAGGAAGCATTATATCGAGTGAAGGGAAAACCAGCAAAGAGATACAAAATAGAAGCAACAAAACATACCAGATCCTAGGTCAGATGACACGTATATTCAAGAACAAAAATGTAAACATAGACACTAAAGTTGCATTATACAAGACTATTATTATTCCATCACTATGCTACCAGTGCCAAACCTGGACAATGACATCACGAGACAAAAGAAAAATAGTGACAACAGAAATGGCATGTCTACGAAAAATACTCGGAGTGTCATTAAGAGATAGAATTAGAAACGACATCAGACAGGTAACCAAAACAATACCAGTATTGGAACACATCAAAAGACAACAGATCAAGTGGTTTTCACACGCTTCCAGACTACCGACAGATAGCATGCCACAAATGGCCATGACACATAGACATAACGGTTATAAAATCATAGGCAGACCATGTAAATGATGGATAATAGAAATAAAGAAGCCACAGGAACAAGCTTACAAACAGCACACAAGAAGGCCATCTCCAGAGAACTCTTCCAACCCTGACGCCGCAAGGAAAACAGCGACCACAGCGTATAGATAGATAGACTAGTGAATAAACAAACAATTAGAAGACAGAATTAATGGTTTTGAGATGTGGACTGGCCCTCTATAGAATAATAACGAGAACATCATGGAAATATAAAAAACTAAGATATTCTAAAAACATTTAATATGAAGAAAGAATTACTAAAAGAAATGAAGATGAAGGAAATAAAATATTTTAGACACATTAAAAGACATGACACTTTGTTGAAGACCTTAGGGTAAAGTCCAAGCGAGGCGTGCAAGAGGTAGACAAGAGATACAAGTAGGAGAGTAACATCACAAGATGTACGGGTTATAGTCTAACACAGTGCACCATCAAAACAAGAGATAGCGAATGTTCGATGCATGTTGCAGTAAACCTACGTTGCGGAGACAGCAATTGATGATGATGACTAGTGAAAATTGATTTAAGAACGAGAAATCTGAACAACACTCGCTGACAGCAGACTGGTTTTGTGACACCTAAAGCATATCCTTATGCATTTCTGGATGTATGTGGATGATTACACTCCGTGCAACCCTTGATTCTTGATTCTTCTTGATTCTTGATTCGAAAACTGGCCTCACAGCACGTGTGACATTCCCTTAAGTGTTCCGCCCTCTGTTCAGTAGCCATTCGACTTGATGGTGTTTCGAATCCACTGCCACTAAAACAGACGTCGACATCAGGGCAGAACTCTAGCCCTTGCGACAGGTTTCTTTGTTGTTCCGCCCACCCACGCCGTGCACGTAACTAGTTCAAACACAACGTCGGCCTGTTGGAACAACATGGTAACTGTTATCGAAGGTTACGACTACGTGCGACCCCCTTCCAGCTACCTCGTAGATATCGAAGGGTATTCAAATAAATGATAAACCTAATTAGTACACATATATATTTGTAAACAGAGGTGGTAGGAACTTCACATAAACAATGTGTTAATAACGTTTGTGTACGAATAAATAAAGATGACAGAGAAATAACGTGTAAGCACAGGTGGTAAATACGAAACTAGTAATCTTTTTCTTCCACGTTCGTTCTCAAATTTCTGCCGATTAGCACATAATTTAGTCCTGAAAACGGAATCCGATGTGTCATGGTTTACAGCTTCACTGCGATATCTGCACTTCTCGTCATTACATATTCTATTTCAGCATGGCTTCTGTGTCACCTTGACTGTATAGTATTAGGATCGCAAAGTTCACCCAATAACTTCCTTAATAGTGTCTTATTTCATGCATGAAAGTAAACAGGATTTCTATTTTTTCCTCTCCTTTCGAGACCTGGCAACACTCGGGCGAGCTAGAATGCAAATCATGAATACACATCAATGGTTGGTAAATTCAACTTGTAGAGAAATATAGAGAGCACAGATTAATCACTGATATTTATTATACGAGTAATTGATCAACAGACGTGTATAATGAAAAGACAAATAATCTGTAAATATGGATAGTGGATAAATTTTTTTAACTAAATACTTGATAATTAGGGATAGTCGGCAATAATTGGTAAACAAACATGTGGTAAGGAAACAACAATTTGTGAAGAAATATTTGGTAAGTAAGAATATTAAACAACAAAGTGAAAATACATATTTGGTAAGTACGCAACAATTTGTAAACAAATATTTGGTATGTAGGAACAGTAGACAACAATTTGTGAATACATATTTGGTATGTAGGGATAGGAGACAACATTTAAAGACAAATAATGCTAACACAGATATTTGGTAGACCGATGATTCAGTCTGACTCAGAAGACCAATTAGATACATATATATATATTTAGTAGACAGAAAGTAGATAAAATTGAAAGACCAATTTGCAATGCTACAGACGTGATAGCAAACGTGGGTTTGCTGGTTGTAATGTCAGGAAATCGGTAGTCTTAGAATGTGAGTCAAGAGAGAACTCTATTCCAAAATAGCGCTCAACTCCAGCCATCAAAACCAGACAAAATATTATTGTTTTCTCATATGAATATATTCCGTTTAATATTAGGGAGTCTCCTATGTCGTGCAGTTAATCGAAAATACGAACCTATAAATTGGGAACAAAAACTATAACCTTCAGTCACACAATCGCACATTCAATCACGGGAGACAACTCTGACAATTGGCCAAGTAATCAAATGGGGCAACCTCTAGAAACATCTTGGTTATCGTAATCTAAATAGTTTGCCTCTGGGAGCTCACTTGAGCTGGTCATAAAGTTGGGGGCACAATTTATTGTTGGTTTTGCTGTTTCCGTCGTTATCTATTTCATAAACAATAAATATAGTGAAACATTTACACAAAAACATAGTTTAGACAACATAGATTCGTTTGCCGAGATGTTAAATTATTTTTATCAAAAACGTATTGTTCATTTGGATTGATCATTTGAAGTTAGGTTTAGAATAATAATGTCGCTATAGAAATATTTTTTTATCAAAGAAATGTGATCCAGTATCAAAGATACCTTATTTAACCTATATTAAAAAAAAGTTAATCTAAATTATAAACAACCGCTGGATTATGTAGATGCTTACATCTCACAGCTGATTATTAAATATAAAGGCATGACCCTCACGGTAGAATGTGCACCGTTCTAAAAGTAGTTGTTTCCACTGTACATTTGTATAAAGCAATGTTACATATGGAAATTCCCGTTTAGCACCAAATATTATTTTTCCTGAACTTAGAATTATGTGAAATCAAAAACGGCTATTTACTCGATTTCAAGTCACAAGTCAGAGGCACGTCTCAATATTTACAGAAAGTAGGCGGCACTAAGCATATTACCTTCTGCAAGTCTATGTGAGAATGAATCTGAAAGCGAAATATTTTACTGAGCATAACATTGCTATAAAGATTTATCAATACTTCTGCAGAGAGCGTAAAAAGGGACATCTTTATTGTTCTTTATCAAATCCTGAGAAGAGAACAATGCATATTTTAGGTTTGTGTAAACGTTCATTTGATCGAATAGTGGAAGCAAGCGGATATTTATTGCCAACAAATTCACGAAAGCAAGGAAGGAAAGAAAAGATAGACAGTTTCGATAAGGACCTAGTAAAAAGAGAAATATGTAGAATGTTTGATAAAAACGAAGAAGTGACACTTAGAAAGTTGAAGATTTGGCTGAAAACTAATAACGACATTGAAATATCAAAAACTTTATTATGGAAAACTGTAAGAAATGCAGGCTTCACCTTTAGAAAGTATGCTGGTGGAAAAAACATTATTTGTGAAAAGCCACATCTGGTAGCTCTTAGAAGCAAGTATTTACGTGAAGTGAAGGGAATGCGCGAGAATGGTTATGATATTGTGTATTTAGATGAAACTTGGATCAACGCTCATCATACAAATGAAAAGGAATTGCAGTTAGCAGATGGAAGTATTAAAAGATCAGTACCAAGTAGTAAAGGGCAACGTTTGATAGTTGCACATGCAGGTAGCAGACATAATGGGTTGTTGCAGAATGCTCATCTAATTTTCATTTCAAAATCCATTGACAATAGAGACTACCACTCCGAAATGAATGGGCACATATTCGAAGACTGGATCGAAAAAAGTATTCTTCCAATATTAGATAGACCTTCTTGTCTGATAATGGACAATGCTTCATACCATAACGTAGTGAACGTAGAAGATAGAATCCCAACATCATCAAGTACAAAAGATGCAATCAAAACGTGGCTCATAAAAGAACACATACCAGTTACCGACAGGTACTTGAAACCCGAATTGCTTAACCTTGTAAAACAGACACAACGAACAAAGATATTTAAAATAGACAAGTTAATTGAAGAACATGGTCATAGATGTTTGAGACTACCTCCATATCATGCACACTTAAATCCTATAGAGCTAATTTGGGCAAAAGTTAAAGGACACGTAGCATCTACAAATACAACTTTCAAATTATGTGATATTGAGACACTTACAAATCAGGCTCTATCAAATATACATAAAGACTACTGGGTGAAATGTGAGGATCATGTGTTACGCCAAGAAGAGGAATATTGGAAAAAGGAAGGTTTGTTGTTTGTTCAGCCGAAAACAGTAATCGACCTATTTGACTCGTCTGATTATGAATGATCATTACTCTGATTAAGTCTACACTAAAAAAAGTTTGATTTGCAAAATTTACAAGTTGATTTGTAAAACATTTCATTGCTCAATACCACCCAAGCAATTCAAAAAAATGTTATAAGCAAACCATCAACCATTACTTATAAAAATTAGCCCGCTTGATTCAATACAGAAGTTCAGATATCTTGGATCAACTATTACAGACAAAATTTCCTTACATGAAGAAGTATATGTACTTATTTCAAAGGCAGCGACAACATTTGTGAAACTCACACCAAGAGCATGGAACAATATCAAATTGACTCTACGAACAAAAGATATATTTTAAATTTTTTTTACACCTGCCACCATGTAAAATTTTGTGGACACGCCTATGGGTCATCATTGCACTAGATTACTGTAAAATATTTTGTTTATGGTCGAAATAATATTTACATGGGCAAACATCAAAAGAATTCGCCGCTTTCAAATAACCGTTACAGCTAGACATCAAGTAACACACATGTTTTCGCGACATGGACATTTTAACAACGTATGCCAAAATTCATGTGAAATCATCAAGAACTTTTTGAATTATAAATCATAACATCTCGGCAAACGATTCTGAACGGACTATAATTGTTTATTCGTATCATACTATTTGGAGGTGCTGGTCAGTTCCGGATTTACCTATAAGCTAAACAAGCTATAGCTTAGCTATAGCCCCCACTGTCTTGGAGTCCCCCATTTCTTTAATTTCACTATCTATATATTCTTAATCGTTAAAGGGACCCATATCTCAAATAGCTTAGGGCCCCATATCTCAAATAGCTTAGGGCCCCACATATCAAATAGCTTAGGGCCCCATATCTCAAATATCTTAGGACCCCATATCTCAAATAGCTTAGGGCCTCAAATCTCAAATATCTTAGGACTCCATATCTCAAATAGCTTAGGGCCGCACATCTCAAATATCTTAGGACCCCATATCTCAAATAGCTTAGGGCCCTATCAAGTCTAAATCCGGCCCTGTTGCTGGTGACTGGATTACTAGAACTATCAATTTGTAATGGTGAAAATCTCTGATAAAACCAGATTGGAATGATGTCCACGGTTGAAAACGGAGTACCTGACCATAAGAGGTACACTATATTTATCCAAAATAATTTCTGAGAAACAAATACACGTATCTCGAAGTTCGTGGTAACATTACTATCTGAGCCACGACCCCTACTGTATTTTCTATGGTAAAAATTCTCAAAAAGGGGTCGTGGCTCAGATAGTAATGTTACCACGACCCCTACTGTATTTTCTATGGTAAAAATTCGGATATCATTAAATTAGAGTCATGTCCACGGTTGAAATGAGCGTGCGACATCATAAAAGAAGCGTTTTACTTATAATTAAAGAAACATTTACGTGGAGTCGTGATAATCGGGTTACTTGGGCTGCTACCTCCATTTCTTTAAATCGTCAAAAGCTGGGATATAACCAAATAGTACTAACGTTCACGGTTGAAAGTAGCGCTACTCATTATAAGAGATATATATTTTTTTATTGCAACGCGGTAGACTAGTTGATAGTGAGCTTGGTTGCTATCACTGGGTTACACCGTGCCAGGTTCGAAACCAAGTCTGGGCAAAACAAATCCACTGTAAATGAGTACACGATGCATGGGTTAGGGGAGGTGAAGACAGCAAGGAAGTGAACTGACCACCCTACCTAACAGTTGCTGCGGCTTAGTACATGAAGAGTTATCTTCATCCCAGGCGGCAGGTTGAGCCATGGGACCTATCTTTACCTGCAATAAGAGATAATTTGCAGGTATGAGTAACACCCTTATATTATAATTAACCTGCGGGTTCACGTTGAAAGGGCTTCAAACCACTTTCACTATTAACAAGAGAGCTAACACTTATATCGTGGAGGCTGTTATTTGCTGAACCACAACCACCACTTTTGTTATGATAAAAAGCTCTCTGTCTACCAACAAAGTCCGTGGTAAAGACGTACCTCACAATAAGAGATACTTTGCATTTTCTTAAAGAACAAAAACATGTGGTGGCAGGACTACCTAAACCACAACTACCTTTTTTGTCATAGATCTGACATTAGTAAGTACCTTTGCGCATTTCCATAATATAATATTAGTGTTGTGCTATAAGAAAAGTAATCTGCAATCCATGACAATGATGGAAGTGACTCACAAGACCAATCTGAGCCATAAAGAATCTTCCACAGTAAGTTCAAGGAACCACATACCCGATTGTACCATACTGTTCTGTAGTGTGCCATTTTAGACGTGTGGCCCTTGAACTATCTGCTATTACTTTTTCATTTATCTGTTTGCCATTTCTGATATTTCATAT
The DNA here is from genome assembly GCA_034231615.1 of Meghimatium bilineatum. Classification (NCBI taxonomy): domain Eukaryota; kingdom Metazoa; phylum Mollusca; class Gastropoda; order Stylommatophora; family Philomycidae; genus Meghimatium; species Meghimatium bilineatum. The sequence goes on along the minus strand of CM067305.1, from coordinate 42,959,301 downwards.
TGATGGCACCCTGTTCCCATGATTTCGTAAATTCAGAAATAACCAAATGACAGCAGAGCACTTTATCACTAATCAGTTAGTTAATTCATTGTGGGTCAAACAGGACACAACATATAAGGCAGTAGTGTTTTCTTTACATGTTGAGCTCCTCGATGCAAGTTTTTGTTATTCTTGTGTATTTCCTACGACCAATTTTTAGCATTTCCTCTTGTTGATTGTTCTGCGTAGTTGCTTTTCGGCGATCTACTTTTCAATTTGTCTTACACATGATTGTTTGTTTATTACGTTTGTTTTCATCCATTATACGTATACGACCAATGTTATTCCAGCGTCTTCATTTTATAAAACAGGACAGACATTTTTGATTAGTTTCATTTCTCTTTGTTTGTTTTAAAATCAACCAATTTGATGTTAAATTTTCTTCAAAGACACGTGTTTTAAAAGCTGATAAATTTAGTATTAATATATACTGTACATTAATAAGAACACCGCATTAGCTTATCACAAAAGGAGATTCACGAACTGGTAATAATTACTGCTCAACAACGTAGCATGTAGAATTAGTGAGTAAGCTTTTCGTTGATCATAGAGAATATGTAGCCCAGTAAATTTACATTAACAATAATGTATGAACGTGAAGATAGAGAGAAAGTTGGCGTCAGCTTAAAAATAGATGACGAGAAAGAGTTAGGTTCCAGCTGCATTAGGCGTAGTTAAGATGGAAAGAAGGGCGCAAAGAGATAATCAGATGTCCCAACTCATCAATCTTCAGTATATAATCTTATGCCAAATATTTTGTATTTCTTCTTCTTTTTTACTCTACGTTGGTTCAGACAAGGATCTTAGATAGAAACGTCAACCGAGTTTGTTCTTATAAATTTTATTATAATTGTTTTTTATCATCATTTTATTAGTAAGCATCTTATATATATATATATATTTTTATAGTACATATTTACTTATTCACGCCTATTTACTATTATTGGGAGCCGCGTTAGCGCAGTGGTTAGCGCACTGGCTTCGCATATGAGTGGTCCTGGGTTCATTCCCCAGTTGAGGCAGAAATGTTTTCAGATCGCAACGGCTCCCAGGTCGACCTAGCCTTCAATACCGGATTAATCCGGGAAGTAAAGACTGCGAGGGAGAGGAGATGGCTACCGCCCTCATTTGCAGAGCTTGATTATTACGCGGGTCTCAGACGATTGGGACAAGGAATTTTGTCTTTCGGAGGTGCAATAAAAAATTCTTCCTGCACACCTCGCGGCGACACCTATGGCACAGTCACCTTTATTTCCACAGCCAAAGAGCTCCCTGCACTCCTTAAGAGGAAAACACGCAGTAATGAAAGTACATTTTATTACTTTCATCATATCCATAGTTTTTATGACACGGAAATAACATGGAGAACATGAAGAAAATGTCGTGCAGAGATTAAAAATTGTAAAGTCTGGCAAAATTGACAAAATCTAGAGGTTAACATATTTACAGATCTATAGTCCTATCATTGTGGTGGTTATAGCAGTAGAAGATAGCACAAGACTAAACGTAAGATGGCTACAGGTGTGCTATCGAGGGTGAGCACGATTTGGAATAGCAAAATAGTACAGTAGTAATGGTCAACCTATAGAGATAACCTATAATATTTTATTTTACTGTTGCGAGAGCTAGACTATAAATGCTAATAAGGAGTTCGAAAAAAATGTAGCAAATAAAACAGCGACACAAGCATTTCCATTTTTTGGACTACATCCTGCTGGAAATCTAGTTCGACCTTTGTCCTGCCACAAGAGAGATCCAGTGGGAGTTTGAGAATGAATGATGATGAAGAAGAAGAAACTATAAATATTACAGATGAACGTTATGCATACATAGAAAGCCTCCCTGAACTCCTTCACAGGAAAACATGCAGTAACGAAAGTTATGCATACATAGAAAGCCTCCCTGAACTCCTTCACAGGAAAACATGCAGTAACGAGAGTTGTGCTTACGTTTTGCCGAGTATAAAACCAAGATATATATGAGAAATTAAAACAATTCTATTAAAAGCCTACAGAATAACTATTCACAGCGACGAAGCATCAAACACGTGATTTGAATATATAATGAGGTAATATTCCCTGTCAAAGAATATTCTACCCTACAGAGACCAGTTGGAACGGGAACGGGGGGGGGGGGGAATAGAAAACCATTGATAGATTTATAATGTTGACTAGTGGTTTAGATTAGACTCTCATCTTGCGCAACATGCTTTGGGATTGCGCGTTGACATTTCAACCACCCACTGATTGCTGTCACAACCACTTCTATTCCATGTTCATGTTTGATGTGGAATAGTCAGACGATTTCTTATACACCTTCCTGCCATTCTTGTAGGCAACAAATTCCTATTAGCACTTGTTTATTACTCTGTTGACTGAAAAAAAGTGTGTGTATATGTATATTGTTTATATATAACGTAGTATATAATGTATTGTTTATTACTTCAATCTATTAAATATAAACAAATATAATATAACGTGAAAAATATTTGTTCCTACTTGAAATACAAGATGATGAATTATCTGACGAAGAAGATAAACACGAGGAGTATATTGAGGGTGATGTTCTCGTTGTTATTTTTCTGAAACTGATGTCTCCATGATCGCTTGCCAACTTTAGGTTTTTTTTTCCAGTAGCTAGGGTCGGCCATGTTAGTTCTCTTGAGAGTTCATTACCCCTCATGTGATGCAAGTCCATGCGTCATGCTGATATCGCGCTAAAAACTGAATTGTGTAGGAATGTGTGATTATATGTGTGTGTGCATATGTGTGTAATTGTGCTTGCGTGTATCTGAACATGCGTGTGTGTATGCCTGATGTAAATTAAACAATTAACAAAAATGTCCGTGTTTACATCCGCTTGTTAAAAATGAATTCCATTTGATTCCAGTTGCAATTTGGGTTGAAAAAAATGTGTATTTTCGTTTGTTGAGAGAGGTTAGAATTCTTAATTTTAAACATATTTCTTTTCTTTGTACTTTTCATCATATGCCTTGTACACGAATCATAAATTGGGATAAACTTAATGTATGACCTATGCTGACACTATATAGAAATTATGACTTATGGCTGACACCATATAGAAATAAAGACTTATGGCTCACGCTATATAGAAATTATAACTTATGACTGACGCTATATAGAAGTTATAACTTATGGCTGACACTATATAGAAATTATTACTTATGGCTGACACTATATAGACTGGCAAATAACCATGCAGGCGAAAATCAGTATACTTCTAGATATAGGGCCTACAGACTGTGACTCATATTGACTAATCCAATTTATCCGTGCTGTTCATTGGTTGACGACAAGAAGTATTTGTAAAGTGGTCAATGCAGAACGATAAATAGGGATAGCCAAGATGAGTGACGTGCACCCACAAAATTATTATTCTGGGTAGGTTGTAGGCAGAATGAGATCAAGTCAACAAAATGGCGATAATTATATTGTCTCACGAGACATACGGAAAACAAACATTGGTAAAATATGGGCAAATAAATATTAGTAACTTATGGGAAAATAAACATTTAGTAACATATGAAATACAAAACACGATATTTGGGAAGTCATTGTTCTGTCATTGTTCTGTCATTGTTCTGTCATTGTTCTGTCATTGTTCTGTCATTGTTCTGTCATTGTTCTGTCATTTAACTTGCACATGTTTTGGTGATGTACATGTCTTTCAACAAAGATAGTTGCATGACTAATGACCATAAAAGAACGGATGTTGCGGTTCAGGCAATTCTGTCGCCACGAACAGCGACAATAATTAGTAGTGGGAAGAAGGTACCGAACAGTAATTATGATAATTATGCAGATTAGTGACAACATTGGCTGGTAGAATTCTTTGTTTACAAATTCTATCAGAGTAAGGCAGAAGAAAACGCTAATGTCTCATATATGTCGGTTTGTTTGTTGCGACCCCAACGAATTATGAGACGTGGTTCAGCGCTGGGTTTCTCCTGAATCTTCTTTCCTACCCTGAAGACAAGCCCGTATTGGTATGTATGAAAAGAATTATATTACCAAGAGGGCGTTTTTTTGTGTTAATGTATAAGATACATTCCGTTATGTTGTCATTCCAATCACATGAAAACCACCAAAAATTTCTGTGTTGTTCTTGATAACAATCTTTTTTGTCAAAATCTCAATTTTTGTTTACTTTCTGTGTGTTTCCATTGATTAGAAAAACTTAATTACTGTGTTACAATGACATGTTTTATCAACATATTTGTAAAATTGTTAATAAATATATTCATGATAAATTCAAAGTGAAGGGAATTTGCCATATATTCACAATATTTTCCAGAATATAGACATACATTTTAGCAAACAAATTATGCACGTTAAACTCTCGGTAGATGACATACTAAAATAATCAGACTTTCCTCTTGTGGAAGTCCTGAATTATTTCATCTGTACAATTATGTTTCCTTTTATTGCGAGACATTACGATAACAGCGTTGTACGTAAGCACTGGAAGAATCAGATGATCTCAAACCTTGACTTTGGTCTAGGTATAGTCTTACTTGCCAAAGTATACGTAATATGCCGGCTATGAACAGGTGACGCTTTTGATATGGTGAAAATGCAACTATGTGCAGGAGGAGCAATTTTGTTGGAGAGCCCAGCAGAATTATAGAGAATTCAACATAATTAAGCAAATATATTAGTTCAGCATACTCGGAAAGCCAGCCCTCTTGGATTTCAAGCAATGCATAGCTGGCTGCCCCATCTAACCCCTGTGATCATGACTGAGCTGAATTACTATGGAAATCTCTGACGTATGCTTGGCAGGGGAGAAAGGTAACTTAATGCGGAAAGATAGTAAAGCTACTAAACCCCTAGAATGTAACTCTTCTGAGTAAGAGATTTCCTCTCATAGCATTGCACTCCGCTGATAGTTGGAGTCTTCTCTGAATGAAACCACTCCATTGCCCATAGGAAGTAAGAGTTCATCTCTGGTAGTTCCCGGGTATCGAAATAATAATAAACGGACTGCATGATAAAAGCTAACAGTTTATCTCCAATTTACACGCATGTGGTTGCGTCTGTGGGTCTCACCAATGGTCCACTAGACCTGCCACCCATGCAACAGAAAATCTTAGTGGATGTCATGCCGTTATATTGAGGTTATCTTCTTAGAGAAGCTTCATGGCACATCATATATACAATTGTGCGTTTATTTTGTTGTTTAAATGTGTTTCATGTTTACCTGAATATATATGTATGCACCCTCTGTGGTTGGGGGGGGGGGGGAGCCAGAGATGTACTGTGCAGCACTGGGGAGGAGGAAACTGACAGCACTGTTTTTTCCTATGGCTTAGACCCATCATAGAGGCACAGTGACTCAGGACGTGACAATCCTTTTGACTTGAACATTTGGTTGCATGCCTGGAGCAATAGAGAAGCTCGGCATAACCAGTAGTCAATTGGTGGCGGGGAATGAACACAGTGAACCCTATCTTGGCTACAGTGGCTCGGAGCAGTGCATAGATTGAAACCTACCTTCTTGGAGGTGTGATAGTTATTCTCTGGCTCTGTCCCGGGGTGGGCCGAAAATCCACAGACTTCCCAGCAATATAATGCCATTTAATGGCATTAGGTCAAAGTGCATGAGCCCATGGACCGCTGAATCAGCAACCAACCAACCAACCAAACCATCTCCAATTTACATAACAATAAACGGATTGCATGATAAAAGCTAACAGGTTATCTCTTCTTCTTCTTCTTCTTCTTCAGCGTTCGCTCTCAAGTAACCACAACGAAATTATCGTGTGATTTCTGCCGGGGAGCGTGAAGTACGTTGTGCTGCAAGTTCCACAGTAGAACTGTGATTATTTGCACCCCGGTTGGCCACTTTGTGACCTGGACGTCCGAGGTCCAGCACATCCGTTTTCGTCATTCCTTTATTTCGGGTTTGGTCCCTAACAGGTTATCTCTAACTTTATCTAATATTCACCATTAAAAAAATAATAACGTTCAATGAAGTCTAACGTTCCAAATGTGTGGTCAACATCTCTTCAAATTATTTCTCATTAAAGAACAGAACATTCCCACGCAGTCAAAAAAAATACATTCTAAATGTTCATCACTCCTACTCTCGTGGTTATTTAGCGAAAAAGGTATTTTTTTATAAATTTGGCTTAGCTCTGGTCTTCAATTATCTTCAACCTTTGACAGATTTATCCAGTAAAACAGTTTCTGGCATATAAATAGCAAGAATGATCGTTCGTGATAATGCACTTAACCAGATGTTTATTTCAGTGATATACACCGAGAGATGCTTATGTATCTGTAAAACCGCATGCACGAAAATAAATTGTGTTAAGTTACAATTAAATTGTTGTGATGAAACTATGTGATCTTCGACCTTTCTTATAATTGTGCAGGACGTCACAATTCTATAGGAGTGTCAAAGAATAACTGGTTGCCTTATCCATCCCTGTGATAGTGGACGATAGCTGAATAAGGAAAAGGCTGACTGAAAAGGTGTAGAGCAATGACTTCATAGTTCTCCGATTAGTCCATATTACACATTACAGTACCAGTATAACACGTGCCCCTTAGCTTCAAACATTATAGTACCAGTATAACACGTGCCTCTTAGCTTCAAACGCGAATTCCCCAAGGAATTCTGCAAAAAAATTCACTTTGGAAATAAGACAGATAGTGGGATTTGAACCTGCGGTCTCTTGAGCGCAAAGAAACCGATTTAACCATCTCGCAAGGGAAATATCTTTATACAGTTATCCCTCGCTACTTCGCGGTTCATTTTATAGCGGCCTCAGTACATCGCGGATTTCTACAAACATATTTACAGTATATACACTTTAGTTACATCTACATATGTTACACACACACACACACACACGTATCATATTTATATTATTTATACATTATTTTATGTATGTTATTTTTACTATTAATATTTTATTTACATGTTTGAAACTATTCTTTAATGTTCTAATGATAACATGCACTTATATGGTTTCATATACACTTATTGATATTATACATGCACAAAAAATGTACGTGTGTTAAACATGAGAGGATGACACTACATCGCGGGTTTCACTTATCGCGACCGGTTCTGGTCCCTATTAACCGCGATAACTGAGGGATGACTGTAATGGAAGCGCTTATTGATATAATCAATTAGGATCCGCGTTTACGGTTTAAACCGCTGATATCACAAAACAAAAATGAGATTTTTTTAAAGTGAATTTAAAAAAAAAATAATGTTTTGTTACGTCTTTATTTGGAACAATGAAACATTTACAGAAACCAATATACATGTCAATTTTGTGGTGTGGACTGTGTAATTAGATTGTTCAAAAAACATTCATAAAAATTTGTGGATGGAGTGTAATGATAAAAATAGGATGTAAATATTGTGAAAATATTCTTTTTTTTTCTTCGTCCTAACACTCTTGCTTTCAAAGTTATTACATATAAAGTGCATATAGGTAGATATATGTTATATAAGAAAAAATGGCGATCGTGCGCATTGTGACATGGTTTACAAGGATCATGAAAAATCTCGATGGAAGAGTAGTTTTATTTTAACATTTAAAAAGTATATATAATTATTCATTCGTTCTTCTCAGGATCAGAACATTTCTTTTACAGATAAAAAAATTAGAATAATCGAAATGGAAACTTAAACTGTGTTTGCAATGTTGAGTAGGAGTTTGTTGCACTTTTTATTTTTACAAAAAACTGTTGGAAACGTTGAGCGTTGGTGTTCATTGTTGATGTTCATATATTATTCTGTTCCTGCTTTACCACATGAGATTTCTAAACTCTGCCAGAAGATTCAGGAAATTTTTTGTAAGCTTTTGTCCACATTTTGGAGTAAGTTTAGCATGACTGCCTTGTACATAGCTGTGTCTGATGAAGCGTCTGGGTTTATTTTTTTGTTTTATTGTGTTCATTGCAAGGGATATTATGTTGCAGTGGAAGAATATGTGGTCTTCTGTTTCTGATGTCTTGAGTCCACATAGCTTGTATCTTTCGTATGACCTGTGTGTTATTCCACGTCAGAGTGGTGTGATAGTGCATTGATGAAGTAAATTGAATGATACATTATGTCTACACACGACAGCTGATCATTTTCTTTTCAATATAGATTGTAGCGAACCATTTCAACATCAAGAATTATATTTCATTATATACTAGTAACCATTAAAAACACGTCATCATGTTTTTACACGATCCACTTCATGTGCTAAATTTAAATTAACTGAAACAATTTCTAATCACATTTATAAACCATTTGCTGAATCAAATCTGCATTTATTTATTTTTAATAACATAATTCTGAACCGGAAAATAAATAGTTGCCTACCCTTGATGAAAAATTATTTTCTACTCTCATTGTCAATTCACAACAGACATTAATATCGTGTGTCCCCCAGCAGCATTAATAAAAACTTAGCATCAGGGTATCATGATATAGCATATTGTCTAGAAAAAATATTTGAAGTATGCTGTTCTCTTCTGCAATGCGTATTCCCATAAAATTATTTACATTGTTGATGGATGTTACGGGACCCTTCTGTTGAGTTCATCCCAATCATGTTCACTCGGGGTCATGTAAGAAGAGTTTAAAGGCAAATCCAGTACAAGAAAAAGTTGTTGGGACAAGAAATTCCTGGTTATATTAGTAGTTTGAGGTCTAGCATTGTCATGTTGAACGATCCCCATATCTTGGTGATTGTTGAAGAAAAACACAACGATATGTCGCAGTACGTGATTAGCGTAGACATCAGTAGTTACACTAACTGTGAGCCGCGTTGCGCTGTGGTTAGCACACTGGCTTCGCATATGAGTGGTGCTCGGTTCTTTCCCCAGGTGAGGCGGAAATGTTTTTAAGATCGCAACGGCTCCCGGGTCGACACAGCCTTAAATGGGCACCGGATTCATCCGGGAAGTAAAGACTACGAGGGAGAAGAGATGGCTACCGCCCTCATTTGCAGAGCCGCTGAAATGTAATATCGCTATCATCTCACACCCCTACGGCATTAATAAATGATATGGGTTACTTTACTGTTTTTACGCTAACTGTGAAGACGACGGTAGTCCGGTGCTCATGGAGAATCCACTCCAAAAATATACGATTCCTTCTTCATGTCTGTTTTTCTGGACTATACACACGTCAGCATATCTTTCTCCAGGACGACGCCAGACTCGATTTCTTCTATCAGCAAATGATACTAAATCTGCTTTCATCAGAGAAATCAGAGCCCAAACCAGTCTATTTCTCCAGTGAGATCTAGTAAGGATAGGACCAATGTCAGAACTTCTGTTTTGCAAGCTAGAGACGTAAGTTTCTTTCGCAAAGTGTTTGTGATAATAAGCCCCGGAGTGCTACGTGTATACGTTTCTGTCTGAGATGCTGTTTGGAAGTGGTTACGCAGATTCATCGTACAATATGACGATCCTATGCTAGTGTTGTTACACGAGGTTGACTACATATGGCGAGGACATCGGTGGTAACTGTCACCAGAAATCGTTGGTGCAACCTTACTATAGTGGACTCGTCACAATTAAATAGCAGGCATTTTCTGCGTCGTCACTCCACTGACAATCATACCAGCTGCTTGTCATTGCTCTTGTAATCGTCAGTCCAGTCATTAAAAAGAAACAAAACAGACCTTCTTTCGATAAAAACCAGATAATGCATATTACTCGCATAAACTGTATTAATGTGTGTGTGCCAAAATTCAACTTTTATTATTCAGAATTTATTTATTTATTGTTCTGAACGTGATGCACGCTAAATGTGAAAAAACCATCACATCAACATAACAATTAGACTGTACGAACTTCATCACTTGCACGCGTTCTGGGTTGAAACACCGCCCACGTACATAAACATTTTAAGTGTGGCGAAAACAAATCACGTTCTCCGTGCGATTTAAATGGTTGCTAGTATATATACAAACAAGATCTGCTAATTTTGTAAAACGACTATAGAAAATTTTTTGATTCCAAATATAAATTCTTTAATTTATACTCAAAACATGTCAAAACTCTTACTGAGAAATGCACCGGACATAAGTAACGGTTTCAGAAACAAAGCTTTACATTTACAAGTAGTACTCGCTGTTCTATGAATCAACAATTAATAATGTATGACGGGTGCGTGGCGATGTTCTCAGTAATCTTATCAGACAGCATGGGGTTCTTATGTTTCTTAAAACCATTCAGTTCTGTTCATATCTTATTATTATTTCGTTCTTATTGGCATCAGAGTAGATATACTTTAATCAAACTGACAAAGTTGATATTTGGAGCCAATAATGTCTTAGTTACAAATGTCACAAGCTTGTTAATTTTACACAGACATACTGAGTTACAAATAGATGGACGGACAGGCTGAACAGTAGACGAAAAAGAACAACAGAGAGATAAATAAATAGATTAGATAGTTTAAACAATATATATATATATATATATATATATATATATATATATATATATATATATATATATATATATATATATATATATATATATATATATATATATATATATATATATAAAGATACAGAGATACAACAGGCAGATATATTCACTGACTGATTTTCTGATGCACACATGCAATGTTCAATGATCCCGTTTGGTTGTCATACAGACGTTCAATAAGAATCGTAAGGACATGTTAATCCACAATCACCTCAAGAGTGTCCTAGAAGATGCTTAAAACAGAGTCAGCTTTGGCCAGCTAATATATCTGCTAAACGAACTTAGCATCGATGTATGTATAATTCGATGGATAGCAATGGTGTTCTTGTCCGGACCTGCTGCTCTGAGATTGGGAACCTGGACATCAGAGGTCAGAACTATAGCATCGGGATTGCAACAGGGATCGCCACTATCATCTGTACTCTTTAACGTCATATAAGATAGCGCAGCTTCAAGACGCTGTGCCCGGCAGGATACTAACATATGCGGATGACGTCTTACTGTACAAGCACGGCAGAAACAGAAGATACATGATTGATGACGTCCAGAGTAATCTAGAATATTTGTCGCTCTGGTGCATTAACTTCAAGGCAGTCATCAACCCCACCAAGGTAAATAGCGTCTGGTTCTCACTGAACAACAACACGGTCACAGATACATTACCAGCAGCCACCTGCATGGGCATTAACATTGACAGGGAGAAGACTATGAAATACCTAGGTATAACTTTTAATAGAAGTCTATCTTTCGAGAAACATGTGGAAAATGTCATACAGAAAGCTGGGAACGGTGTCAGTGCAGTCAAAATTATGACATCTGCAGAGATGCGGCAACGAAACTTTTTTCAGATGATGCAGACAGTGGTATTATCTGTGTTGTATTATGGTTTAGGTTTACTGACACATATGGATACAGGTCGCAAATACAGGTGGATAGTTTGGAGAGAGTTCAAAACGAGGGCATGAGAGCTTTCTTAGGATGCACAAGAGACACAGCAATCGTGACCATGAGTTTTTTCATAGACCTACCGAGCAAGAAATCAAGACATAAAATAGCTAAGGTTAAAGATTACCTCAAGGGCACCAATAATGATCATCACCTCTTACACCAATCTCTAGACAGCACAAATGAAATGCGTTCATGAGCGGAAGGTTCTGGGTGGCAGAATCAACAGATACCCTACTCAGATTTTGTGAGCTGGATGAAGTGGGAAGAGGCTGTGAATGGTGACATTTAGCAAAGAGAGAAATCAATAAGAGTAGGAAATCAACTTGGCCCTTTTCAATAAATAAAACAAGGAGTTAGGCAATGCGTACTTTCACCAGACCTGTTATCTTTATAGAGTGAAAACATAATGCTTGCAATATGTTGATATCCCAGGAATATCGGTGGGAGGACATAACATAAATAATTAATTTAAGATATGTGGATGACACTGTTCTGATTGATAAAAGAGAGGAAAACCTTCAAGAATTAATTAATGTAATAGTGACAAACAGTAACGAGAAAGGCCTCTTCTTGAACATTAAAAAACCCCAGAAATAATGGTTATTTCAAAGAAACAAAACACTACATCTTGCAAGATCAAGGTAAATGATATAGTATTAAAACAGATCCATCAATTCAAATATTAAGGTACAACGACTACAGCAGATGGAAGAAATTCAACAGAAATATGAAACAGATTAGGGCAGGACAAATAACATCCCGATAAATGAAAAAAAATCTTGTGTAATATGACCTTGCCATTAGAGGTGAGGAACAACGTTCTGTAGTGATATATAACTCGTATATTAATGTATGGCTGCGATGCTTGGACAATAAACAAACAAGAAATTGGGAAATAGGAAATTAGAAGTAGTAGAGATGTGGATCTACAGAAGAATTCTGAGAATACCATGGACTGCCAGAAAAACTAATGCGGAGGTGTTGAAAATATCAAATGCAAGATGGATCAGAGTCAATAATATAAGAACAAGACAATCTTCATTTTTAGCCACGTTATGAGACAAGGAGGTTTGGAGAACATAGTCACAACAGGCAAGATTGAAGGCAACAGAGACAGAGGGTGACAACGTGAAAAAATATTAGACAGTTTAACAACCTGGCACGGCAGGAAAACAACAACTATTCTGATTTATAATACTGGAAACAGAGAGCTGTGGAGAGCCTACGTCAGCCGACATGACACATGATGATGATGTTGCTGATTATCATTACTACAAATCGGGCATATCTATAGGTGCTGAAATATCCATTCGGTAAATCTCTCAAGGTGTATCTGCTGATGGTTCCTATTTTGTGTTGGTTGAGTGTAACTTTTCGATATTTTTGTTAAATGTTCTACCCGCGCTATGTCGATTCTTGCTTATAATTCACGCAATTTCGATACTGGATCATGCTCATTGGCCTCAAAATCCTCTGAACTTGCAGTCTCTTGTGGAGCATTAAAGTATGTCTGCTTTGTTCATAGGTTGCCCACCTGTTATAGAAGTATAGCCAGGCAGTAGGTAAGTTGGCTAGTCACCCACAACACCTACGTGTCTGGAAAAAAGATGAGACTTTTTGATGGGAGATCCAATTCCTAGCCTTCTCCAATGACACCAACCCATTTCCTACGCATTTCATTTGCTTTGCCATTATGGATTATACTAATTGAGTCACTCGTTATGCATGCACGAGGATCATTATCATCATCAAGTGCCGTCTCCACAACAAAGGTTAGCTGCAACACATTTCCAACATCCCCTGTCTCTTGTTTTGGTGATGCACTATGCTAGACTGTAACATATCCATTTTGTGATATTACTCTCCAGCTCGCTTCCCTTTGAATTTACCCTCAAGTGAGGTCTTCAATAGGGTGTCATATCTTTTAATGTGTCCAACATATTTTATTTGCATGATCTTTTATTTCTCTTACTAATTATTACTTCATATTAAGTGGTTTTAGCACCTCTATATTTGTTTTCTTCTCTTTCCGTAGTGTTCTCCCTATTCGTCTATATACCCACATCTCAAAGGCATCAATTATGTCTTCTAATTGTTTATTTAGTGTCCATGTTTCTGAGCCATACATTAATTTGAAATAGATGTAGCATTTTATAATTCTCATTTTTATCTTGTTTGTTTATATGTTACTATTTTCCTCATGTCGTTGACTTTACTTTTAGTCATTCATATTCTCTTGTTTACCTTCTGATTCACATCTGCCATCATTTTTGACTATGTGTCCAAGGTATTGATATTGTTATTCTGGTCTTTGCTGATTATCATGGTTTTTGTTTTTTTTATATTTATATCCAGTCAATATTTACATTACTTGATTTATTGACTTGATATATTATTCTTTGTAGTTCATGTTCACTTTCTGCTAAAAGAACAGTGTCATCTGCATATCTAAAGCTATTCATTATTTTCCCACTGATCTTGAATCATGGCATATCTTCATTATTTTAAAAGATATTCTCTGTGTAGATATTAAATAATCTTGGTGATCAAATGCAGCCTTGTTTCGCCCTCTTCTTATTTCTGTGTATGATGAGTAGCTGTTTTCACACCTTATTGATAAGGTCTGTTCCCAGTATATATTTCTAATCAGTCTGTCTTTTCTATCTATGCCTATTTCTTGAAGACATTTGATTAATTTTTCATGTTGGACTCTGTCAAAAGCCTTGCTGTAGTCTAAGAAGCAAATATAGATACGTTTTTGGACTTCTATATATTTATCTATCACTAGTCGGACACTATATGGAAGTATAGCTTTTCTGGTTTCTTTGTTTTTCCTAATGCTGAATTGTTCTTTACCGACCTCCGTGTCTATCTTGTTTTTAATTTTTGTATGTATTATCTTGAGGAGTATTTTAGTTAAATGACCCACTAGACTTATTGTTCTATATATACCGTATAGTCCACAGCCCTGGGTTTCTTAGGTAATGGTATGAATATTGATGATGTTAGGTCTTTAGGTGTGTTTCATATATGTAATTACACGAGTATAGGTGTTTAAATTTAGCCACTTTAGGGCCTTTGTCAAACACCTGAATGGCTAGACAGTTTGTTGTTGCTAAAATGCCCTACTGGTATCGTGAACTAATTTTCCACATGATCTGGCAGTAAAGGCCAATGTATACTATCGGTTGTGGATAACTGAAGCAACTGTGTAAATCACAGTTACAAATCTAAGCTATCAACACACACACACATACACACACACGCACACACAGACATATACATTCATTCCTTGCCTGCAACTATATTTTCATTTTTAATTATATCATAATGTTGGTATATTCTGCGTAAGACTTGTCTCTTCGCGTTCTATGAAGTGTTCCTGATAGAGGACTTTAGGTAGAGACGTCGACTTAATGTGTGCTTCAAGAGATTCTCGAAAACTTTCATTACCCTATGTTCTCACTTTATATCGATAGTAGAGTTGTATGTTGTTCTATATGAGCCGACGTTATTTCACACCAGGACAACTCATATATGTTCAGTATCCACCAGGACATATCGGAGTGTATGCATACTAATGGTATCCATTTCTGACTGGTTAAAGACATTTCTTATTCTTCTTCTCAGATACCCAGTCCTACTCTGCCGCATCTAATATCAATTTCCATCGTCACATACTAGCTCCACCTCAGTGCCCATATCTAAAGGACGCTAGATAAGTATCTTCAACGTGTCTATTATTGGACAGATTAAGGATTATACAGCATTGGCAGTCGAAAACAACGTTATTCACTGAATTACACCAACAGTCAATTTAAATCTTAATTATGAAATTTCAAGAAGAGAAATGATATCAAAACGTTCGTGTTCAACACTGTTCAATCCTACAGAAATATGTCATGTGTGGTTATCTGGAAATATGAATGCTCCCTAGAATGATTATCATAATCTTGTATCCTGTTATGAATTATAAGACATAATTGATGTCTTGGAGATATGGATATATAGAAGAATAAGGAGAATATAATAAAAAGAGAAGAACACAAACAAAGAGATTTTAACAAGACTTAATACGAATAAAGAATTATTAAAGAAAATAAAGATCAAGGAAACAAAATATTTTGGACACATTAAAAGACATGACACCTTGTTGAAGACCTTACTTGAGGGTAAAGTCGAAGAAAAGCGAGCAAGAGGTAGGCAGAGATACAAGTGGGAGAGTAATATCACAAGATGGGACTGGGACACTGAGCTTATACACTTTTAGATGGCTGACATAACGTCAAGCAGAGCATATATGGGAATGATCCAGTGATATGACGCTTGTTCCTAATCAGGAGTCAAGAACAAGCGTTAGAGTAACATCACAAGATGGACAAGTTACAGTCTAGCAGAGTGCACCACCAAACGAAGAGACAGGGGATGTTGGAGATCTGTTACAGCCAAACTTCGTTGCGGAGATGGCACTTGATGATGGTGTACCCTGTTATCAGCTTCCCAACTTTCGCCCAGAACGGAAGCGCAAAAACACTAGCTACAGATATAGATGCATCTAGTGTTTATGGCTTGTGGGCGAATCTAGTAGGCGTCCCTTGGCACATGATACATACCGAGGACTACAATATGTTATGATTTCGTTTTCGTGGCAGTTGTAGTAACCTGGCATTTCGGTAACCTTTTACTCGTTTCGTGGTACTAACTGGGAGGTTTCCTTGCTTCCCTTAAAGTTCTAAACAATGAGTGAATGCCCTCCTTACTTTCCTGCCGTAAAGTTATAAGTCATGTATGAATGTCTTCCTTACTTCCCTGTCATTAAGTTATAAGTCATGAGTGAATGCCCACCTTGCTCGCTGCCTTAAAGTTCTAAGCCATACGTGAATTCACTTACTCCCCTAGCTATGACTATATCCAGGAGCACGACACGACAAATGAAGCTAGTTTATGTAAAGCTGTGGAGCGTGTCAAGGGTGCCAAAGTTTCCAATATTGGTGCTGCTCGTTGTGCTATTTACTATGTTGTGATATTTAAAGGTTCTCTGAACTTGTTTCTATATACATAAGTTTTCATTTCTCTTCAGTGTGGAAACTCAAGGAATGTTCTCCTGAACTTGATTTCACGCACAAAGTCTCCAACTCTGTTCGGTGTGGGGGACGCAAGAAAAGTTCTCCTGAACTTGATTTCATACACAAAAGTTTACAACTCTCTTCGATGGGAAATGTTTTAAGATAAGACCTCCAATTAAAAGAAAGTAAACAACATAACTCAAATGATGAAGTTCTATGGAGTTCTCACAACAGGAAATTCTTTCATGCATGCAATCGTTTAGGGGTTTGCTATTGCGAGGTGGTTGATTTTATAAGCCACTTGTGAAAATCCTTATGTTTCAGTTTGAATGAAGTTAAAAATATTACTAGATTGTTCCGTTACCTAGATGTACGATCTTAAGTTCATGAATAATAATAATATAGTAAAAATATCAAAGACTTTCTAGTATCGTATAGGTGCAACATTTCAGGAAATCAGCAAATAAAAGACATCTTAACACATCCGTCCTTATTCTTTCCAGTAAGGATAGAAATAAAAACATGTCGGGCCTATTCATTGATGTTGTCAAACTAGGAATTTCTCTGACTAACACTTCTCCCTCACCTCAACTATGAATAAAGATCAATAATATATACAGTCGAATAGTATTAATCAGCGAGTATTTCAGTTACTAAGAACATGTACAATTTTCACTAGTTACAAACTAGAAGGTACTCATACTCGGTCCAAATTCGGACAATTTAAACCAGATATTGTCGCTTAAGACAAACCAGTCATTTAAGCTAGAGATTGTCGTTAAAGTCGTCATTAATTTAAGCAAAATATTGTAGCTAAAGTCAAGTCACAAATTTAAGCCTAAAATTTTTGCTAAAGTCATGCCATTATTTGAACACACTGAACAACGGGGTGTTCAGATTTGCACTTTACTAGACGACAATAGTTCAGTATTCAAGAATAAAGTTTATCTCAGAGTCCATCGTCTTGAAATAAGTAATCATTGTGTATTGATCCAAATATTTTTTTCTAGTAAAGCTTGTGTATTTTGTTATTTTATCTTTACTTCTAGGTGAGTAGATAGAATGATAACACATTACTATACTTATATTGTATAACACATTACTATACTTATATTGTATAAAACATTACTATACTTATATTGTATAACACATTACTATACATATATTGTATACAAGTTTTAGTCGAGTAAATGAAGAAACTGAAGAAACTAAAGAAATGAAGAAACTAATACATTACAAGATCAAACTTTCAGTACATCATCTTCTTCTGGATATTACATAATCTTCTTCTGGATATTACATAATCTTCTTCTGGATATTACATAATCTTCTTCTGGATATTACATAATCTTCTTCTGGATATTACATAATCTTCTTCTGGATATTACATAATCTTCTTCTGGATATTACATCTTCTTCTTCTGGATATTACATAATCTTCTTCTGGATATTACATAATCTTCTTCTGGATATTACATAATCTTCTTCTGGATATTACATAATCTTCTTCTGGATATTATATAATCTTCTTCTGGATATTACATAATCTTCTTCTGGATATTACATCTTCTTCTTCTGGATATTACATAATCTTCTTCTGGATATTACATAATCTTCTTCTGGATATTACATAATCTTCTTCTGGATATTACATAATCTTCTTCTGGATATTACATAATCTTCTTCTGGATATTACATAATCTTCTTCTGGATATTACATAATCTTCTTCTGGATATTACATAATCTTCTTCTGGATATTACATAATCTTCTTCTGGATATTACATAATCTTCTTCTGGATATTACATAATCTTCTTCTGGATATTACATCTTCTTCTTCTGGATATTACATAATCTTCTTCTGGATATTACATAATCTTCTTCTGGATATTACATAATCTTCTTCTGGATATTACATCTTCTTCTTCTGGATATTACATCTTCTTCTTCTGGATATTACATCTTATTCTGGATATTACATCTTCTTCTGGATATTACATCTTCTTCTGGATATTACATCTTCTTCTGGATATTACATCTTCTTCTGGATATTACATCTTCTTCTGGATATTACATCTTCTTCTGGATATTACATCTTCTTCTTCTGGATATTACATCTTCTTCTGGATATTACATCTTCTTCTTCTGGATATTACATCTTCTTCTGGATATTACATCTTCTTCTGGATATTACATCTTCTTCTGGATATTACATCTTCTTCTGGATATTACATCTTCTTCTGGATATTACATCTTCTTCTGGATATTACATCTTCTTCTTCTGGATATTACATCTTCTTCTGGATATTACATCTTCTTCTGGATATTACATAATCTTCTTCTGGATATTACATCTTCTTCTGGATATTACATCTTCTTCTGGATATTACATCTTCTTCTGGATATTACATCTTCTTCTGGATATTACATCTTCTTCTTCTGGATATTACATCTTCTTCTGGATATTACATCTTCTTCTGGATATTACATAATCTTCTTCTGGATATTACATCTTCATCTTCTGGATATTACATAATCTTCTTCTGGATATTACATAATCTTCTTCTGGATATTACATCTTCTTCTTCTGGATATTACATCTTCTTCTTCTGGATATTACATCTTCTTCTGGATATTACATCTTCTTCTTCTGGATATTACATCTTCTTCTGGATATTACATCTTCTTCTTCTGGATATTACATAATCTTCTTCTGGATATTACATAATCTTCTTCTGGATATTACATAATCTTCTTCTGGATATTACATAATCTTCTTCTGGATATTACATAATCTTCTTCTGGATATTACATAATCTTCTTCTGGATATTACATAATCTTCTTCTGGATATTACATAATCTTCTTCTGGATATTACATAATCTTCTTCTGGATATTACATAATCTTCTTCTGGATATTACATAATCTTCTTCTGGATATTACATAATCTTCTTCTGGATATTACATAATCTTCTTCTGGATATTACATAATCTTCTTCTGGATATTACATCATCTTCTGGATATTACATCTTCTTCTTCTGGATATTACATAATCTTCTTCTGGATATTACATCATCTTCTGGATATTACATCTTCTTCTTCTGGATATTACATCTTCTTCTGGATATTACATCTTCTTCTGGATATTACATAATCTTCTTCTGGATATTACATAATCTTCTTCTGGATATTACATAATCTTCTTCTGGATATTACATAATCTTCTTCTGGATATTACATAATCTTCTTCTGGATATTACATAATCATCTTCTGGATATTACATCTTCTTCTGGATATTACATAATCTTCTTCTGGATATTACATCTTCTTCTTCTAGATATTACATCTTCTTCTGGATATTACATAATCTTCTTCTGGATATTACATAATCTTCTTCTGGATATTACATAATCTTCTTCTGGATATTACATCTTCTTCTGGATATTACATCTTCTTCTTCTGGATATTACATCTTCTTCTGGATATTACATCTTCTTCTGGATATTACATCTTCTTCTGGATATTACATAATCTTCTTCTGGATATTACATAATCTTCTTCTGGATATTACATAATCTTCTTCTGGATATTACATAATCTTCTTCTGGATATTACATCTTCTTCTTCTGGATATTACATCTTCTTCTGGATATTACATCTTCTTCTGGATATTACATCTTCTTCTGGATATTACATAATCTTCTTCTGGATATTACATAATCTTCTTCTGGATATTACATAATCTTCTTCTGGATATTACATAATCTTCTTCTAGATATTACATAATCTTCTTCTGGATATTACATAATCTTCTTCTGGATATTACATAATCTTCTTCTGGATATTACATAATCTTCTTCTGGATATTACATAATCTTCTTCTGGATATTACATAATCTTCTTCTGGATATTACATCATCTTCTGGATATTACATCTTCTTCTTCTGGATATTACATAATCTTCTTCTGGATATTACATAATCTTCTTCTGGATATTACATAATCTTCTTCTGGATATTACATCATCTTCTGGATATTACATCTTCTTCTTCTGGATATTACATCTTCTTCTGGATATTACATGTTCTTCTGGATATTACATAATCTTCTTCTGGATATTACATAATCTTCTTCTGGATATTACATAATCTTCTTCTGGATATTACATAATCTTCTTCTGGATATTACATCTTCTTCTGGATATTACATCTTCTTCTTCTGGATATTACATCTTCTTCTGGATATTACATCTTCTTCTGGATATTACATCTTCTTCTGGATATTACATCTTCTTCTGGATATTACATCTTCTTCTGGATATTACATAATCTTCTTCTGGATATTACATAATCTTCTTCTGGATATTACATAATCTTCTTCTGGATATTACATAATCTTCTTCTGGATATTACATAATCTTCTTCTGGATATTACATAATCTTCTTCTGGATATTACATAATCTTCTTCTGGATATTACATAATCTTCTTCTGGATATTACATAATCTTCTTCTGGATATTACATAATCTTCTTCTGGATATTACATAATCTTCTTCTGGATATTACATAATCTTCTTCTGGATATTACATCATCTTCTGGATATTACATCTTCTTCTTCTGGATATTACATAATCTTCTTCTGGATATTACATAATCTTCTTCTGGATATTACATAATCTTCTTCTGGATATTACATCATCTTCTGGATATTACATCTTCTTCTTCTGGATATTACATCTTCTTCTGGATATTACATCTTCTTCTGGATATTACATAATCTTCTTCTGGATATTACATAATCTTCTTCTGGATATTACATAATCTTCTTCTGGATATTACATAATCTTCTTCTGGATATTACATCTTCTTCTGGATATTACATCTTCTTCTTCTGGATATTACATCTTCTTATGGATATTACATCTTCTTCTGGATATTACATCTTCTTCTGGATATTACATCTTCTTCTGGATATTACATCTTCTTCTGGATATTACATCTTCTTCTGGATATTACATAATCTTCTTCTGGATATTACATAATCTTCTTCTGGATATTACATAATCTTCTTCTGGATATTACATAATCTTCTTCTGGATATTACATCTTCTTTTTCTGGATATTACATCTTCTTCTGGATATTACATCTTCTTCTGGATATTACATCTTCTTCTGGATATTACATAATCTTCTTCTGGATATTACATAATCTTCTTCTGGATATTACATAATCTTCTTCTGGATATTACATAATCTTCTTCTGGATATTACATAATCTTCTTCTGGATATTACATAATCTTCTTCTGGATATTACATAATCTTCTTCTGGATATTACATAATCTTCTTCTGGATATTACATAATCTTCTTCTGGATATTACATAATCTTCTTCTGGATATTACATCATCTTCTGGATATTACATCTTCTTCTTCTGGATATTACATCTTCTTCTTCTGGATATTACATCTTCTTCTGGATATTACATCTTCTTCTGGATATTACATAATCTTCTTCTGGATATTACATAATCTTCTTCTGGATATTACATAATCTTCTTCTGGATATTACATAATCTTCTTCTGGATATTACATAATCTTCTTCTGGATATTACATAATCATCTTCTGGATATTACATCTTCTTCTGGATATTACATAATCTTCTTCTGGATATTACATCTTCTTCTTCTGGATATTACATCTTCTTCTGGATATTACATAATCTTCTTCTGGATATTACATAATCTTCTTCTGGATATTACATAATCATCTTCTGGATATTACATAATCTTCTTCTGGATATTACATCTTCTTCTGGATATTACATCTTCTTCTGGATATTACATAATCTTCTTCTGGATATTACATAATCTTCTTCTGGATATTACATAATCTTCTTCTGGATATTACATAATCTTCTTCTGGATATTACATCATCATCTGGATATTACATCTTCTTCTTCTGGATATTACATAATCTTCTTCTGGATATTACATAATCTTCTTCTGGATATTACATAATCTTCTTCTGGATATTACATCATCTTCTGGATATTACATCTTCTTCTTCTGGATATTACATCTTCTTCTGGATATTACATCTTCTTCTGGATATTACATAATCTTCTTCTGGATATTACATAATCTTCTTCTGGATATTACATAATCTTCTTCTGGATATTACATAATCTTCTTCTGGATATTACATCTTCTTCTGGATATTACATCTTCTTCTTCTGGATATTACATCTTCTTCTGGATATTACATCTTCTTCTGGATATTACATCTTCTTCTGGATATTACATAATCTTCTTCTGGATATTACATAATCTTCTTCTGGATATTACATAATCTTCTTCTGGATATTACATAATCTTCTTCTGGATATTACATCTTCTTCTTCTGGATATTACATCTTCTTCTGGATATTACATCTTCTTCTGGATATTACATCTTCTTCTGGATATTACATAATCTTCTTCTGGATATTACATAATCTTCTTCTGGATATTACATAATCTTCTTCTGGATATTACATAATCTTCTTCTAGATATTACATAATCTTCTTCTGGATATTACATAATCTTCTTCTGGATATTACATAATCTTCTTCTGGATATTACATAATCTTCTTCTGGATATTACATAATCTTCTTCTGGATATTACATAATCTTCTTCTGGATATTACATCATCTTCTGGATATTACATCTTCTTCTTCTGGATATTACATAATCTTCTTCTGGATATTACATAATCTTCTTCTGGATATTACATAATCTTCTTCTGGATATTACATCATCTTCTGGATATTACATCTTCTTCTTCTGGATATTACATCTTCTTCTGGATATTACATCTTCTTCTGGATATTACATAATCTTCTTCTGGATATTACATAATCTTCTTCTGGATATTACATAATCTTCTTCTGGATATTACATAATCTTCTTCTGGATATTACATCTTCTTCTGGATATTACATCTTCTTCTTCTGGATATTACATCTTCTTCTGGATATTACATCTTCTTCTGGATATTACATCTTCTTCTGGATATTACATCTTCTTCTGGATATTACATCTTCTTCTGGATATTACATAATCTTCTTCTGGATATTACATAATCTTCTTCTGGATATTACATAATCTTCTTCTGGATATTACATAATCTTCTTCTGGATATTACATAATCTTCTTCTGGATATTACATAATCTTCTTCTGGATATTACATAATCTTCTTCTGGATATTACATAATCTTCTTCTGGATATTACATAATCTTCTTCTGGATATTACATAATCTTCTTCTGGATATTACATAATCTTCTTCTGGATATTACATAATCTTCTTCTGGATATTACATCATCTTCTGGATATTACATCTTCTTCTTCTGGATATTACATAATCTTCTTCTGGATATTACATAATCTTCTTCTGGATATTACATAATCTTCTTCTGGATATTACATCATCTTCTGGATATTACATCTTCTTCTTCTGGATATTACATCTTCTTCTGGATATTACATCTTCTTCTGGATATTACATAATCTTCTTCTGGATATTACATAATCTTCTTCTGGATATTACATAATCTTCTTCTGGATATTACATAATCTTCTTCTGGATATTACATCTTCTTCTGGATATTACATCTTCTTCTTCTGGATATTACATCTTCTTCTGGATATTACATCTTCTTCTGGATATTACATCTTCTTCTGGATATTACATCTTCTTCTGGATATTACATCTTCTTCTGGATATTACATCTTCTTCTGGATATTACATAATCTTCTTCTGGATATTACATAATCTTCTTCTGGATATTACATAATCTTCTTCTGGATATTACATAATCTTCTTCTGGATATTACATCTTCTTTTTCTGGATATTACATCTTCTTCTGGATATTACATCTTCTTCTGGATATTACATCTTCTTCTGGATATTACATAATCTTCTTCTGGATATTACATAATCTTCTTCTGGATATTACATAATCTTCTTCTGGATATTACATAATCTTCTTCTGGATATTACATAATCTTCTTCTGGATATTACATAATCTTCTTCTGGATATTACATAATCTTCTTCTGGATATTACATCATCTTCTGGATATTACATCTTCTTCTTCTGGATATTACATAATCTTCTTCTGGATATTACATAATCTTCTTCTGGATATTACATAATCTTCTTCTGGATATTACATAATCTTCTTCTGGATATTACATAATCTTCTTCTGGATATTACATCATCTTCTGGATATTACATCTTCTTCTTCTGGATATTACATCTTCTTCTGGATATTACATCTTCTTCTGGATATTACATAATCTTCTTCTGGATATTACATAATCTTCTTCTGGATATTACATAATCTTCTTCTGGATATTACATAATCTTCTTCTGGATATTACATCATCTTCTGGATATTACATCTTCTTCTTCTGGATATTACATCTTCTTCTGGATATTACATCTTCTTCTGGATATTACATAATCTTCTTCTGGATATTACATAATCTTCTTCTGGATATTACATAATCTGCTTCTGCATATTACATAATCTTCTTCTGGATATTACATCTTCTTCTGGATATTACATCTTCTTCTTCTGGATATTACATCTTCTTCTGGATATTACATCTTCTTCTGGATATTACATCTTCTTCTGGATATTACATCTTCTTCTGGATATTACATCTTCTTCTGGATATTACATAATCTTCTTCTGGATATTACATAATCTTCTTCTGGATATTACATAATCTTCTTCTGGATATTACATAATCTTCTTCTGGATATTACATAATCTTCTTCTGGATATTACATAATCTTCTTCTGGATATTACATAATCTTCTTCTGGATATTACATCTTCTTCTTCTGGATATTACATAATCTTCTTCTGGATATTACATAATCTTCTTCTGGATATTACATAATCTTCTTCTGGATATTACATAATCTTCTTCTGGATATTACATAATCTTCTTCTGGATATTACATAATCTTCTTCTGGATATTACATAATCTTCTTCTGGATATTACATAATCTTCTTCTGGATATTACATCTTCTTCTGGATATTACATCTTCTTCTTCTGGATATTACATCTTCTTCTGGATATTACATCTTCTTCTGGATATTACATCTTCTTCTGGATATTACATAATCTTCTTCTGGATATTACATAATCTTCTTCTGGATATTACATCTTCTTCTGGATATTACATAATCTTCTTCTGGATATTACATAATCTTCTTCTGGATATTACATAATCTTCTTCTGGATATTACATAATCTTCTTCTGGATATTACATAATCTTCTTCTGGATATTACATAATCTTCTTCTGGATATTACATCTTCTTCTAGATATTACATCTTCTTCTTCTGGATATTACATCTTCTTCTGGATATTACATCTTCTTCTGGATATTACATAATCTTCTTCTGGATATTACATAATCTTCTTCTGGATATTACATCTTCTTCTGGATATTACATCTTCTTCTGGATATTACATAATCTTCTTCTGGATATTACATAATCTTCTTCTGGATATTACATAATCTTCTTCTGGATATTACATAATCTTCTTCTGGATATTACATAATCTTCTTCTGGATATTACATCTTCTTATTCTGTTTTCGTTCTCACTTTTACGTTGCTTAGCATGTAATAGTTCGAAAAACCGAATTCGTTATCTCCTGGCTGGTATACGATATTATTTTGAAGATACATCGCAGGTAGCTAATACGCACGTATCTAACCACAAGCACCAGGGAAGTCCCCAAGGTCAGAGACCCAGATCGAATCGTCAATTTCGTGAATTTGTTTAATGTAAAACAGCATTATAACATAATAATTATTGTTGTTTGTTTATGTTTATACCCGTCCGAGTATTTGTCCTATCATGCTGTAACTGTTACTTGATTTACCTTGTCTAATCAAATATATTGGTTGAATGAAAATGGTCTTCGGCCTCAAGTAATACTTAGCTAGAGATACATCACGTTAAAATCAGTATCTTCAGCTTCGCAATAGATTCACTCCCTCGCTATCCTTTATCATTGCTACTCCTCTCGTCATAAATTAATCATTTACAAACATTCCTCCGGCCATAGAAAACATTACTTGATAGAGACCTCCCATGTGTTCATTGCCAATCACTTGAAATTGATTTCAAAGCTGGATGATTCTCTGCCAGCTTATATTGCACTTGGCTTGCAAAAAATATCCTGAAAATTGCATCCTAATTCTACAAAACTTGAGCAAAGAAATACGATGTTTAATAATGTATGTGGCTTTCACAATCTTCAACAATATAATCCATTATTTCGAGTATAGCATGCAAGATGTGTGTATATTTGGTTATACTTCCACTGTTATTGCATTGCAAACAATATATCTATATATGTAGATTTTTGTCTGCATATCTATCTTTCTATATATCTGTCTCTCTGTTTATCTATCTTTCTATGTATCTGTCTATATATCTATCTTTCTATATATCTGTGTATATATATATATATATATATCTGCATGACAGTATAACTATCTATTTATGTATCTTTCTGTCTGTATATCTATCTTTCTATGCATCTATCTGTCTCTCTGTATATATATATATATATATATATATATCTTTCTATATATCTGTATATCTATCTTTCTATGTATCTGTCTGTCTGTATATCTATCTAAGGGTAAAATGTTAAATGCATCTAACCAGTGTTTGTCCAAAATGTAAGGACGGCTTTTCCTTAAATAAATACAGCCCATCAGTATCGATACGAGTTGTGTATTATCACAGTCTTCTGAAGCTGATGTGAGAGGTTTGCAGGATCATTCACACAATTATTTATCGTACTACTCCTTTCATACGTGTATACTCCAAGCGTGTTCTTCCTCTTCTACAATCTTTCTCAAACTTCTGGGAGTTAGAATGATGTTACCGCCGAGGAGGAATGTTCGGGGTCATTGAGCAAATAAAACGGCGACACAACGCATTCTTATTCTTTGGACTAGAGTTTGAGAATGAACGTTGAAGAAGAATAAGAAGCATGATGTTAACGCGTAAAAGTAATGTGATATGTCATGATTTACAGGTTGACCGCAATATCTACGCCTTTTGACCTGACACATCCTATTCAATCACGGTTTTTTGTCACTGGTTTATAGGATGGGACTGCTCCACACTAAACTTCAGTAATCGCCCTTTATGGCATGAAAGTCATAGTATTAATATTATTTGCACCCTTTTCGCGTCCATGGTAACACGTGTTCGTTAAACCAGCGTCCCGCGTACGTAGGTTCCCTTTCAAAAATGTTGTATTGTTTATTAGTAACTGCGAAACTGCCGATCGTAGAAAACATAGCATGCAAGTGCTTCAAGATTAATTCAAGTCTACAAATCTTAGGCAGGCATAATTTACTTCTGAGGTAAACCTGCAGGTATGTGGACAAGTAACCCTTTGAACAAACAAAGACATACAAGAATGTGAATCTCTGAAATAACCCTGTTAAACATAGTCTTACACAAGTGTGGTCCTCCGACGTAATACAACTGACAAACACAGACCAAGAAGAAAAAATCTGCGCTCCCCAAATAACTCTGACAACAAACACAAGCCTACAACACAGTGAACCTCCGAATTAACCCACCTAACAAACACAGGCTTACAACGCTGTGAGCCTTCGAAGTAACGTACTAACAAACACAGGCTTACAACACTGTGAACCTTCGAAGTAACCCAACTAATAAATACAAGCTTATAACACTGTGAACCTCCGAAGTAACCCAACTAACAAACACAGACCAAGAAGAAAGAATGTGCACTCCCCAAGTAACTC
Organism: Meghimatium bilineatum; assembly: GCA_034231615.1. NCBI lineage: Eukaryota > Metazoa > Mollusca > Gastropoda > Stylommatophora > Philomycidae > Meghimatium > Meghimatium bilineatum. The sequence continues at coordinate 42,930,891 of CM067305.1, read as the reverse complement.
TCACAACAAACACAAACGTACAACACTGTGGCCCACAGAAGTACGCAGGCTAACAAACACAGACCTACAAGACTTTGGATTTCCGAAGTAACCCTCCATAATACACGATAGCAAGTGTAATAGATATAATAAACAAGCGGTTTGATTAACTGTCGGATCGCAATCACCAATCTTGATTATGCGACACGAGTCGGAGCTGTCTTGGGCAAGATTCTCTCATGAATGTGTATCTATGTTCAAGTAAAACTGTGATATCCTCGATAGGATACCCCCCGCCCCCCCTTTCCCCTAAAACACTTCTTTTGTCCACTTGCCTTGCGAGAGCTAGTCTCAAGTTTTCAATATAGCAACTTTTTTGGAACGCAATGATCTATTATACGTACCATGTGTCCTGCCCATGGTATTTGTAACGTCTTCAGCATTGTGTGTATGCACAGACTTACATTTCATCGGTACTTCACTGTCTGGTATTTTATCCCACATATTGGTGGATTGACAAGTCTTTCTGCAATGCGAGATTCCACTTTTGTTATAGACATAGGAAACGAGTTGGTTTGTGCAATGCGAGATTTTACTTTTGTTATAGACATAGGAAACGAGAAGGTTTCTGCAATGCGAGATTCCACTTTTCTTATAGACATAGGAAACGAGTTGCTTTCTGCAATTGCTCTTTAAAATTATCTTGTAATGACCAGTGGAGGATGAAAGAAGACGATGAGGGCAGAGAAAATCCTGGATTTATAGCATCAAGAAATGGTCTGGTCGGGATTATTCTACATTTTTCCGAATTACTGAGGACAGTTCTTTGGAGGAATTTGTGTGCTGATGTATAAGTGTGGCATCCCTACGACCCTGGCGGTTTTTGGTCGTATTATTATTATTATGTATAACTGACATAAGGTTTAACTAAGAAAGAATGAGAAATATTAGATAAGAAGTATTTTCAAAATATTTTTGAAACATTTCATATTTCTTGACTATTTTTCCAATCATTTCTTTAGTTGCATACAGTTATTAGTCTTATATAATAGAACTATTTACGCGTCAAACACACGAGCTGTTGCTGAATAAGCAGTCCTTAAACTGGGCGAATTAATGCAAAGATTACAGAATTAGGAAAGACATGAATAGATGGATAATAACAGGTTCGATCAATAGGACGACTGATTTAAGATTCTCGCCGGTTCGGAACGATGACGCGGTAGATAAAATATTATTAGATACATGAGCCTCTTTCAAAATATCTGTGCTGGAAAAAATTAAATGTTATGTTTGTAATAATTGTCTCTTTATGTTTGAGGAATGCGGTGAGGGAGGGTGTAAGTGGTCAATCAGGAAGGGCATCGTTCCTCTTATCATAAGGATGGGGAAACAAACATTAGTGATCTCCGTTTTATTATCTTTGAAGGGTAGAGTCGTATACCTAATCTTGTACAATGGGCTGAATGAGAGGGATAATACATGTTTATCATTTATTAATATAAAGAACACGTACATCCTCATGTTGAGTCCACTCCTCCAGTTTAACTATCCAACCTCCTGAATGTACTCTAGATCTCAATTCGTACAGTTATTTTTAATGTAATATTTCGTGTGGGGAAATTTTTAATTTCATGGAAGATTGCATGCATTGATCATCGTTAGAAGCGATTCACGCGCATTTTAGAGCTAATTAGAAAGACAGATGAATTGAGGCATTTGTGGTGTTGTTTTTTTAAGCAGTTTCATTATTGCGATTTCCTCCAACCGTGTTTGTTCGCGCAGATTTCACTGTTTTTCTTTCTCACTGCTCGGGATATGCGCACACGTAAACAAACATCCCACACAAACTTGCATATTCACATACTGCTGCATGTACGTAATTGTTTGTTAACATACAAATACAATTCCTGGGTCAGAACATATATTATACCACTTGGGTCATCGCAGAAATACACCTCCTGATGCAGCGCACATATGCACCTCCTAAGTCAGCGCACATATGCACCTCCTGGGACTGTGCACATATGCACCTCCTAAGTCAGCGCACATATGCATCCATAAACAATTATATAAATCACGCACTTCGTACTTGCATAGTCACATTTCAAACAAGGGTATGTCCATAAATTACGTCAGCAATTAGGGGGAGGTGAATAGGGGTTTGGAAAAGTGGACATCAACAATTCTGTTTTTTTAATGCATCAATTAAATTATTTGAATTTATTTAAATGTAAATCTGAAACAAATTGTGTAGTTTTTATGTTAACACTTAAGGGGAAGGGGGGATTGTTGTATATAGTTAAACAAGTTGGGGGGGGGGGGGAGTTCGCTAAGTTATTGACAAGGGTTGGTGGAGGACCATCAGTAACTGTGAAAAAGTTGTTCCAAAATTTATCAACAGCCCTAAAGCAAGGCGTATGTGTTATATAATGCTAGGCCTTTTCTTGCCCTCTGAAATACATGGCGATAGGTTGATGTATTTGGAATGACACCGAACGCCCATACTCTTATTCTTGTACATATTTTTGAAGTTAAACATAGAAAATAAAGCAGAAGTAATGTCTATAAGCAGAAAACCCAATACAATCAACATAAACATATATCATAAACTACTGAAATAAGTGCAGGAATTTAGATATCTAGGGAGCATTTTTATATCCGATACAGGAATGGACATAGAGCTAGAGGCAAGAATTGAAAAAGCCAGATACGTAAATTTTGAACTTAACCAATTTTGAAACAAACATCTATTCCGATGGAAATCATAAATTCAATATTCATCCCAACATTATGTTTTCAAAGTCAGACATGGACACTAACTAAAGAACAAGAGAGAAATCTTACTACGTGTGAAATATATTTAAAAAAAAGCAGCAAGCAGAACAAGAAGAGATCATATGAGAAATGAAGAGATTACAAGAACTGTTGGAACAACATAAGTGATCTGTGAGAGATATTGAAAAACTGAGATTGAAATAGTTCGGCCACCTAATGAGATTGAAATAGTTCGGCCACCTAATGAGATTGAAATAGTTAAGCCACCAAATGAGATTGAAATAGTTCGGCCACCTAATGAGATTGAAATAGTTCGGCCACCTAATGAGATTGAAATAGTTCGGCCACCTAATGAGATTGAAATAGTTCGGCCACCTAATGAGATTGAAATAGTTCGGCCAACTAATGAGATTGAAATAGTTCGGCCAAATATGAGATTGAAATAGTTTGGCCACCTAATGAGATTGAAATAGTTCGGCCACCTAATGAGATTGAAATAGTTCGGCCACCTAATGAGATTGAAATGGTTTTAAACAGCTAATGAGATTGAAATAGTTCGGCCACCTAATGAGATTGAAATAGTTCGGCCACCTAATGAGATTTAAATAGTTCGGCCACCTAATGAGATTGTAATAGTTCAGCCACCTAATGAGATTGAAGTAGTTCAGCCACCTAATGAGATTGAAGTAGATCGGCCACCTAATGAGATTGAAATAGTTCGGCCACCTACTGAGATTGAAATAGTTCGGCCACCTAATGAGATTGAACCCTTGTTGGCCAGATCAAGACGATCATACAACATGAAAATAGAAACAGCAAGATACAGATGACGACCAAGACGAAGGTGGATTAAAGGAGTAACCAACATTCTGACACGGCCTCGTATTACTGTATACGAAGCGTCCAAGGGTGCAATAGACCAAAAACCGATCACCATTCAATCTGGCGACGTTTCACAGCATAAGCAGAGGAAAAAAAATAATATATATCAAATATATTTGTTATGACTTTATTAAACTGGATGCAATTTGTGGTCGATATAATTTCGGTTCATATGAAAATAGTACAGCATTACAGCATTGGTATTTGTGTTAAAATGTCCACTATATGTTTTACTAAACAGTTTATAATCTCTTCTAAATATTCAACATTGCTAATATCTTTCAGATATTATCTGTCAGATATTACCTTTACTTTTCAATGTTTGGTTGGGTTGAATAGATTAAACGACATAGGGTATTGACTTCACTGTATACGGGTTATTCCAGATGTGCTCCGTTCTTCTTAATAAATCGGTACAGCGATTGATCAGAATGTATATCGCTGTTCTAATGTCTTCTTTGTCTTCTTCCTCTTCTTCTCTTCCATGAAACTTTACTTTGCCCTCCAGAATCAGCTTTTCGATACCATCATGTCTTTAAATGGTCAAATACACTAGTTTTTTTCTCATTATGGTATTTAGAAGATACCCTTCATTTAGTTTCAGTAATTTCAACAATTTCAATGTTCTCCTTTTTCTCTGTCCATGATATTCGTAGGATCTTTCTGTAGCACTTCATTTCAAAAGAATTTATTCATTTGGATATTGTCTTACTTAAAATACAAGTTTCGCATCCATATGTTGCCACTGTGAAAATACATAATCTTAAAAGGGTTGTGTGTCGTTATTACTACTTTGCCACAGCTTTCTAATTTGTTTTAATTTGAGGTTGCAATTGCGAGTCGTATCCTAATCTCAACTGAACAATCTCCAGAACTGTTTATATTTGCGCCCAGATATTCCAATATATTTACACGTTATAGTTCTATATTGTCTATTTTGATTTTAGGTTTGATCTATGTTTTGTCTGTTGTTATAATTTTTGTTTTCTGTGCGTTTAGTTATAGATTTTAGATCTTGCTGTATTTCTTTGTTGTGATTATCTGTTTCAGTCTCTCATGATGTGTAGTAATGAGGACTGTATCGTCTGCATATCTTATATGTGGAATAACCTTGTACCCACCGATATCTAATGAACGAAACTCATTTTCTTCTAGTTCTTTTCTTATATTTCTCATTATATTCTCTGCATAGATGTTAAAAAGATAAGGGGAAAGAGTGCACTTCTGTCTCACTTACTTTTTTCTATACTTCTTGAAATGACTTAGGATAGAGGTGTATGGGGGGACAATTGTGATGATGTCTCCATTGTAGCACTCCAACGACCCTAATAGGTTACGGGTCTTATTATTATTATGTTCCTGGATAAGTATTTGCCATTTTATATTATTTGTGTATTTCTGCAATTCTGTTTGTATTTATGTGTGTTAACATATAGTTGTTTGCGTTATTATCTTTTCATTCGTACGTAGTTATTTATGCACCGTCTTCTTGTACATATCTCTTCTTATACATATTTGTACATATGCGGTTATTGTTTACTTTTACCAAAAACAGACTAAGGATCGCATATATACATTCCGTTCTATCAGCATATTAGTATTTATTTCTGGATGTATTTATTTCTGGATGTATTTATTTCTGGATGTATTTATTTCTGGATGTATTTATTTCTGGATGTATTTATTTCTGGATGTATTTATTTCTGGATGTATTTATTTCTGGATGCATTTATTTCTGGATGTATTTATTTCTGGATGTATTTATACACATATTTTGGTTTACATATCTGAAGATGTACATATCAACATTTTAATGCACGTTTTATTTTAATGCATGCATATATCTTCTTCATATGGACAAATTTTATGTTTAATGTGTGCATGTTCATGTGAGAGAATTTTCATTTAAACATAGGAGTGGTTGTCCATGAATTACGGTTACAATCGTTTGGAGTTTTTACATCTCTCCCCCAACCTTATGAGCAACTGTCTAGAATGCATGTACTTCCACGCCTACCCTATTTTTTATTATTTCAATACAAATTTATAGAAAACGGCCATTTTCTTTTCCGTGATTGAAACCTTTTTATTTTGTATTATATTGTTATGAAATTGCATCTAATTCAATGTAAACAAAACGATATTGTTTTCATCACTTTGTGTTTTACTTTTTTTTGTATGTTTGTACATATCTGTATGTACTGTTAGCATCATTGACGTGAAGCATTCACTTAATCAATTATTGGCACTCAAGACCTATCTACTTACTTTTATTCTACATTAGACTACATTATTTTGTTTTCATTTCTTGCAGTATTTCCTCAAAGCCCTTACCTCATGTGATTTTTTTTCTGTCTTTGGTGCAATTTCTTATACGATTCTAGCGAGTACCATTATTGCTTGAAACTAATAATTATTGCGCTATTTTTCTTCACACACAGTGGAAAGCAGCAGTAAGACAGTTCCGTTGCATTATCTGTACTGATTTCCTTTAATCCTAGTTTATTAGTATTTACTGATAGAGGTTACTAGACTGCAACGTGTAGAAAGTTCGTGTTCCTTAGTTGTTTCTTTGTCTGAATTATTCCTAGTTTAAATTATTTTACATTTGGTATTTTTGCTATTTATTAGTTATAACAGTAATCAGTAACAATAATACATTATCATTGGTATTATCAATTCTTATTTTGTTTATTACTGAGTTTGTTACTGTCTCGACTTTCTCAGATATCCAGTGGTTATTATTTACATGGATAAATATATGCGCATAAAGGTGAACACGAATCATCCACTACAAGATGATATTTGGAGGATCAAAGGAAACATAGTGCAGATATGAATCAGAAGAAACAGTGGTTCTCAACGTTTATTTTTTTTTGGGAGGGGGGGGGGCTACTTTCCCTCTTTCATCAATTGAGAAACTGTCATCCTCCCTTATAAAATGCATATGCCATTGAAAGTCTTTATTATTACATTTTAGTAGTGAATACTAGGTTCTGTTGCTGAGTGGTACAGGGCGCGTCTGTGACAGCCAATTTACAGATTTCGATCCCCGCCACAGGCAATGTTGCATTCGGCCATTCAGAAAGCAATGGCAAACTACTGATGTATTTATAATTTCCTAGAAAATCGCTTCAGCCCAAAAATGGGGTTGATGGCTACTTCCTGAATAGGATATTCTACTAAAGTATTGAATGTATATTGTAACATTGTAAGTGAATGTACATTGTAATAATTACACTAGACATTCACTTGAATTATTTTTATAATGGAACTTTACATATTTTATTGGCAATAAAAATGTTGAAATGATCTTGAAGCTTAAATAAAAAGTAGTTTAAAAAATTCATAAAATATTAATTAACAAACTAATCTAGATATTTCATACTTTAACAAACAGTTCCATAGAATCCCAGGCTATTGTGATTCAAAACAGATGATGGTTAAAATAAATGATATTCATTGGATATGTTTGTTCTTACCAATTCATGGGTTCTTGGAGCAGTACTTGAAAGACTGTAATGCAGACCATTTTCATCCAACAATCTTCTTTAGTACTTTGTTTCCACATGTCATCATCATCATCAGGTTCCATGCCGACTGGCGTAAGCGATCATGACTCTCGACAGCTCTCTATCTTCAGCATTATGTATGAAGATCATTGTTGTTTCCTTGCCGTGCTAGGTTTTCCAAATGTCTAATATTTTCTCACGTTTTCGCACTCTGTACGTTGCCGCCCTCTGTCTCTATTGCTTCCAAACTTGCCTGTTGTGACTATGTTCTCTAAACCTCCCTGTTTCATAAAGTGGTCAAAAAATGAAGATTGTCTTTTTCTTATGTTATTGATTAAGGTCCGTTTCACATTTGGCTCTTTCAACACCTCCACATTCGTTTTTCTGGCAGTCCATGGTATTCTCAGCATTCTTCTATAGAACCACACCTCTATTGCCTCTAATTTTCCCAATTTCAGGTTTGTTTATTGTCCAAGACTCGTATCCATATGTTGGTGTAGGGGTGGTTATATAGCACTGAAGAACTCTCTTTCTCACCTTTATTGTCCAAGACTCGTATCCATATGTTGGTGTAGGGGTTATATAGCACTGAAGAACTCTCTTTCTCACCTTTATTGTCCAAAACTCGTATCCATATGTTGGTGTAGGAGTTATATAGCACTGAAGAACTCTCTCACCTTTATTGTCCAAGACTCGTATCCATATGTTGTTGTAGGGGTTATATAGCACTGAAGAACTCGCTTTCTCACCTTTATTGTCCAAGACTCGTATCCATATGTTAGTATATGGGTTATATAGCACTGAAGAACTCTCTTTCTCACCTTTATTGTCCAAGACTCGTATCCATATGTTAGTATAGGGGTTATATAGCACTGAAGAACTCTCTTTCTCACCTTTATTGTCCAAGACTCGTATCCATATGTTAGTATAGGGGTTATATAGCACTGAAGAACTCTCTTTCTCACCTTTATTGTCCAAGACTCGTGTCCATATGTTAGTATAGGAGTTATATAGCACTGAAGAACTCTCTCACCTTTATTGTCCAAGACTCGTATCCATATGTTAGTATAGGGGTTATATAGCACTGAAGAACTCTCTTTCTCACCTTTATTGTCCAAGACTCGTGTCCATATGTTAGTATAGGAGTTATATAGCACTGAAGAACTCTCTCACCTTTATTGTCCAAGACTCGTATCCATATGTTAGTATAGGAGTTATATAGCACTGAAGAACTCTCTTTCTCACCTCTAATGACAAAGTCATATTATACAATATATTTTTCATTTTTCTGATTGTTGTCTTAGCCTGCCCTATTCTGCTTCTTAATTTTGTTGAAATTCTTCCAACTGCTGTAATCGCTGTACCGTAATATTTTAGTTAGTGGACCTGTTTTAATACTATTTCATTGACTTTGGTATTGCATGGCATGGTATTTTTTGTTTCTTTGACATAACCATTACTTCTGTTATATTTATATTTAGGAATATTCCTTTCTCTTTACTTTCTGTGGCTACTACATTAATTACATCTTGAAGGTCTTCCTCACATTTAGAAATCAGAAAGTGTCATCCGTATATCTCAAATTATTTATGTTATTTCTTCCCACTGATATTACGCATTATGTTTTCACTGTATAAAGAGAAAAGGTTTGGTTAAAGTACACATCCATGTCTAACTTCTTGTATATGTTGAAAGGGGCCAAATTGATTACCTACTCTTATTGCTGCTGTTTTTTGCCAGTAGATGTTCTTGATCATTCTTAAATCATTACTGTTGATGCTCGAATTCTCTAGCATGTGTATAACTTCACTATGTTTAACTTATAAAATGCTTTTTGTGTAGTCTATAAAACAGAGGTACAGGTCTGCTTTTACCTCTATAGTCCTCTCTGTTATTGTTCTCAAATTATATATAGCATGTATATATTTTCACAGGTACCAAATTGAAAAGCCTAAATCAAAACGATATGTTGACACAAATGGAAGCAATGCATGAATCAATCGCTTTGCTACTTTGGGTGGTAATCACATATCAAGTACCAAAGTTATATAATTATTTTCTCAAAAGAACACATTAGTTTACGGGCTAATTTTCAGCTCCTGAAATTCTTCCTGGCAATCTTTAAGAAATTCTTTTTTTAAATTTATAATTTAAATGGCTTTCGTACTAAAATCAATTCATCATCACAGAGTTCAGGAAAATATCTCTAGAATAAATTTTTCAGTGCTGTTAAATGTTTACAAAATTCTTTTTTCAAATTTTCAATGCTGAAACGCACGTATTCATTGCCACCAGCAGCAATAATTTCTCAAACATTGCCACATTTTTAGAAGACTTTGCGACATTCATGCAAGCTTTCACGGCATCAACAAGTTGTAATATGTGTGTCTGCCTTCCTTGGATTTGAAGACTTAGATTATTCAGATCCTCGAAGATATCAATAATATAGGTAAGCTCCATTCCTTATCCATTCCTTATCATTATATGATCCATTCCTTATCAAACTAGATTTTTTTAATCCAGCCTACCTTGAACGTCAACAAATAATTTAAGCTGATCTCTAAGCTCAAATATGAGCTCAACTACATTTTCTCTTGAAAGCTATCAAACATTTGTGTGGAACAGAAGTCAGTTATGACATGCATTGATGTCAATACATAACTATTTCAAAATTCTACAAATATTTTATGCTAATGTCTCTATTGTTGCATACCTCGGCATTGAGGGCTTATGGTCTTGTTAAACTGACTCTGAATCGGAATCCAAGATTAAAAAAGAAAGAACATTCTGGCACAGTGAACCTGATTCTACGTCAAAGACAAAGGATTTTCTCTTACCATTTTGTCCCAGTAACTTGGAATTATTTTATCCACAATTACTGTACATAAAAAATGTCGAATGGTGTTAGATGTGAAACAGAAGTTAGAAATAGATTAATAATGAATAAAATGTACTTTTAATCACACGAGGAAGATATTAACATCGAAATCAAGCACAAACTGAAAATGATATTATAAAATGCTACATCTATTCTACATGAACTATCCATATTATCAGAACTATAGATAATGAACAAGAAACTAGAAGACAGAATGGATTCCTGTGAGATGTGGATATATATAGAAGAATAGGGAGAACTTCATGGAAAGAGAAGAAAGTTAACATAGAATTTCAGACTCTACGTCATATGGGAAAAAAACTGTTAAAGAAAATAAAAATAAGAAAACTAACTATTTTGAACAGAGTAAAAGAAACCCAACTTTGTTGAAGACATTACTTAAAGGTACAGTCCATTTTATGTGCATCAGTTTGCGAAGACATTTGTTCGTAAACAAATGTCTTCGCAAACTGATGAACATAAAATGGAGCGACTTCGTCACAAATAGTGATCTAAGAGACAAAACACACCAAGAGTATGCTTCAAATATCATAAGAAAACGAAGATGGAAATACCTTGGTCACGTTTTACAATTAGATGTAAACGGAATAAACCAACAAGCCCTTATGTGGTCACCTGAGGGTAAAAGAAAAATAGGAAGACCTAAAACAACCCTTAAAAACACCATTCTTAAAGAAGGGGAATTAATAGGCTGCAAGACCATCCAGGAACTAAAGCTGCAGGCAGCGGGCCACATCATATGGAGAACCAAAACCTCTGCCCTATGTGTCGCTTGCGGCACGAAAGGAACAAACTAACAGTCTAGGGAAATCGTTAAATAGATAGGCAGAGATACAAGTGGTGACTGGGTGGGTGGGGGCAATCACAAGAAGGACAGGATACTATCTAGCAGAGTGCACCACCACGGCAAGAGACAAAGGATATTGGAAATCCATTGCGGCCAGTCTTCTTTGCGAAGACTGCACATGATGATAATTAATGCGAAAATTACCTAGAGGATGTAATTATCCTTCCCAGTTTGGATAATTATTCTTGTCTGTATCAGTGTCGACTGGTATAGTCATCGTGACAAGATATTCGAGTGCATGAAAGATTTTATTACTCGTAAAACTGTCAGGCAGGAATTGGCTATTGCTGCTTAGTATTCATAATGCAATGTTCTCACCTACACACATTGTGGTAGTTACAGTAACCAACAAATTCTACTGAGCCTCTCGTATAGTATATAGTCCTGTTCACTCATCAATATTATCCGTTAAACGTGAAAATATATATTTCCTGTAATTTTCAATTGAAGTCAACAAAATAATGTGTGCAAAGTGGCGAATAGAATTTACGGGAAACGTCAAATTGCGCCACTTTTTAATGGATGAAATTCGATGTGTCCACAAGACTGTATATTTAACAAGGGACTCGGCTTCTACTAGCAGTGTTCTATGTTACTATGTTCTATTACATGCACATAATAATTTTTTATTAATCTACTATGGTTAAGTAGTAATACGTTACGAGAAAAAAATATAAGATAACAAAATAGGAATAATTTGAAATAATATAAGTAATATAAACATGAAAAACTCACATGCATACTTAACAACAGAAACACTGAATAGAAAGACGTAAACTAGACCGCTTTGACCAAACGTTTAGTGTTGGTTGAATATAGTATTTAAAATAATAGATTACTTTAGGGCGTTATTGTCTATTTATTTTCATTCATTATTTTTGTTGCGCTGTTTGTATGTCTTGATGAAGACCGATTTCCGTAACGTAGATGCTATCTATGTTATATCATTTATATTTACTACCATTTGTACTAATTCTTTTCTGAGGGTAGTATCTTATCCTCTTTTAAATTACTATCCATTTATGTTAATGCGTCAGTCATCTTTTCGTCAGATACTCTATAGCTTTTTGTTACTTATATTTTTTTCTTCTATTAAAATCAATGTTCATATCTCTCTAAAGAATATTTCCTTTACATGTTATGTCTACACTGCTGTATGGTTCAGAAACATGGACAACAACATAAAGTACACATCAGAAAACTTCACATTCACAGATTGATGCCTCGTTAGAATAGAAGGTTTTAAATGGTATGATAAAATCACCAAAGATAAACTCGCGCAGAGAATTAAACAAACAACAACAAAAACAAAAGCCAAGAACTAGGGCAGGATGGATATGACACACGATGAGAAAAACAACAGAAAACATTGTAAGACATTCATTGGGCCCCGAAGTGTAATAGGAAACAAGTATAACGACATACGTGAAGGAATGCGTGAACTACAAATACACAAAAGATGTGTAAGAATTGGTAAGAAATTGAAGGAATAGCTAAAGCTAGAAAACAATTGAAGACATTTGTTGTTGACATATGCTTTGGATAGACGTGTAAAACAAGAAAAATAACAGCATGAGACATAGATTAGTAGTATGTGTTTATTGAGCTCGTATGCTCTACAGTGGATGTTAATTATTACAGCCATTCATAAAATGAAACACAGATGTACAAGCAATAATAATAATAATAAAACCATAAGTAGTCACGGTCGTAGTAACTGTACGTAAGCACAAAAAGACATCCGTCAAACTGCACAAAGTCAATATGCATGACTTTGAGAATGAACCCAAAAGATGACACATTTTTCTCTATAACCTACAAACCTAATCTTTGTCTATGTTTTCTCCAGATGTTTCATATATACGACTAAAGAAATACCTACTATAATCCGAACGAAAGCTATGGGAACTTGCTATCTTGTATGCTTAGTCGTTATATTCTATATTTAGTTGTTATCTTCTATACTTAGTTGTTATCTTGATTCTTGATTAGAAACTGGCTTCACAGCACGAGGGGCATTCCCATAAGTGCTCTGCCCTCTGTTCCAGCAGCCGTCCGACTCGATGGTGTTTCGAGTCTAATGCTGCTGAACCAGACGTCGACATCTTAGTCGTTATCTCGTATATTTAGTTGTTATCTTGTTTGCTTAGTAATATATTCTATATTTAGTTTTTATCTTCTATGCTTAGTTGTCTTACATATTTAGTTGCTATATTTTACATTTAGTTGTTATCTTCACTGCTTAATTGTTATCTTCTATATTTAGTTGTTATATTCTATGCTTATTTGCTATCTACTGAGCTTAGTTGTTGACTTATATATTTATTTGTTATCTTATATATTTATTTGTTATCTTATATATTTATTTGTTATCTTATATATGTAGTTGCTATCGTATACGCTTAGTCGTTATCTGCTATCTTTACTTTTTATCATCTATGCTTAATTGATATCTTCTACATTTAGATGTTATCTTTTATGCTTTTTTTTGTTATTTTATATGCTTAGGTGTTAGCTTCTAACTTTATTTCCTATCGTATATGCTTAATTATGTCGAATTCCATGGTCTATATCTCTCCCCCTCCTTTCCGACAACACCCCCCCCCTTTTAATCCATGCCGTAAAATAAAGATTTCATCCTCTCTTCCTTCTGTAAATAAAGTGAGAAATTGAAATTATTTCTATAAACATGCTAAGAACATGCTAAGGACATGCTAAGGACATGCTAAGAACATGCTAAGAACATGCTAAGAGTATGACAAGCGCCACTCTTTCCCTTAATCAATTTTCACAAACATTTCAAAATTCGTATAAAACCTATGTGATTAGCTTGTTAAAGGTAGAGAAGCCCGCCATCTTTTACTAAAATCTAGTCTTTCTTTGTCTTCCATTGTGGTCTTTTCTAGGCTATCACAAGATTAAATTGTAGACTATTGTAATTTTGTGGTGAGAAACGAGTTCTATTAATATCTAACCGAACTATTTTGTCTTTTAATTACAGTCGCAGCCCTCCCTAGTCGCCTCTGACAACCAACATGATAGATTAATGTTTTTGCCGAAGTAATTAATCTTTAATTTTATTTCTGCTCTTCTAACCCACACGAGGAAGCAACTCTGAAACCTTACTGCTCACGATCAGACAGATTTGTAAACATCAACTCCTAAACCTTGCTATTCTCGATCAAATAGAGTTGTAAACATCAACTTTTGTAGAAAATTATGGTCAGATACGACAATTTCAGAATCACATTATTATGATTATAATCTTTTATACGTTACATAATTATTGTTCATTATTCTTGTAACATCTCAGTAATTACAAATAATACTTCTCCATTCATCCTTCTAGTTATGATCCTAATCATTCGTAATCAACGTTAACCTAATTAATCTGTGTTTTTGCTCTTGTATTCTTTACATTCTTTTCCCGACAAAACTTACATCGGATCTAATTTCCTATTTTTATTTAGGTCTTATGTTTGCACTTTTCTTTGGTTATTGCTTTCTGTATATTTTTAGGGTATTTTTCATCTTCTCGGATCAAACTTCATGCAAAATATCAGTATTTACTGTGGATAACATAATATATTGTTATCATTGCTTACAGGTTCGGAGCGGTATCTGCACCTTTCTTTTCCACTACATTCACAATTTCGAACTATATATTATCCCCCCCCCCATTATTCCTACAATATACAGTACTACTTTCCACAGTTTCCTACAGTATGCTATTTACTATGTTTTATACAGTATAAAGTAAAACAAATTTAACCCATAGCATTTAAATATCGCTGAGGTGTGAAATGCTAGTGGTCTCATATTTTATTTCTGCTATATGAAGACAATAGCCATCTTTTCTCCCTCGCAGTCTTTATTTCCCAGACTTATCCTTTACTCACTCAATTCAGGCTGGATCAACCTGAAAGCTGTTGCAGACTGAAAAACATTTGCGCCTCATTGAACCCAGGACAGCTCATACGTGAAGCTAGTACTACGTATACAATATACTGTTTGTTCACTATTACACTGCATCCAACATTTTTCTATAGTACAAAATTTGCAAAATTTTCAAACGTATGTCTAAAATGATGTTTCCACATGTATCCAGTTTCGTCACTTATAGTACTATAAACTTAATCACTTATATCTGCTACCAATCGCTCGTTTGTTACCAGTGCATAAAATGGGAGCAAATAATAGTAACACTATCATATGTCATGCGTGTCGTAAGAGACTATCACGAATGTCGGACGTGGTGTCGGCTACCTGACTGTGACCTCCGCTGTCTTAAGTCAGCTGAAGGCTCATATCAGAAACTTCTGAGATGGTATAAGCCCTTTTTCTGCACCATAGCTTGAGTTTGAAGAAAAGTTACTGCGAAGTCTAGAAGATCATCCAGTCCTTGCCAGTGAACTCTACAACAATATTGAATATAATCTCTGGAAAATGTCTCCATCAATAAAGAATGCCAGAAATGCCAAAACGATACCAATTTGGAGCAAAAAAATTAAACTCCACTGCCTCCCTTCTAAGTGGGGATTAACACACTATTCCAATAATAACGATAATAATAACAATAGTAATAATAATAATATCCATTATGAATTTAAACAAGACAATATCAAAAAGAATAAATTCTTTTGAAATGAAGTGCTACAGAAAGATCATAAGAATATCATGGACAGAGAAAAAGAAGAACATTGAAGTTTTGAAATTACTGAAACTAAATGAAGGCTGGCTTCTACATAGCATCATCAGAAGGATGCTATATTATTTTGGACACTTAAACCGACACGATGGTATGGAAAGGCTGATTCTAGAGGGCAGAGTGCCGGGAGTGATGAAGAGAAAGACCAAGAAGACGATGGACAAGCGACATCGAAGAATTTATGCACATGTCTTTGATCAATGCAGGCCTGCGTGCCAGGAATAGAAAGGCGTTCAGAGTATCCACGACGAAGACAACGTTCTGGAAAGAATATGTCACTTTATATATAATAATAATAATAATAATAATAATAATAAATCTAAAGTCCGCTGGGGTCCGAGAGAGGATACATTGGAACCATCAGTAGTGAAAGGTCACATAACTTTCCTGTTCTCGGCATATGGACGTATGGAAAAATCTCGCTCTTACCTTTTCGTGATCTTTGTTGATATTATGAAGCTAATATTTTCTTCTCACCTCTTGTCCTTCTACCCTCTATTGGTCCAAATAGTAAACACACTAGAGCTTCTCTAAGATCTATCATCATCTGATACAAATTCACATTGTTGTTCTATATTAAAATGAACGTGTGGATCAAACTTGTACAAGACATTCTGTACGAGAGGCTAATGCTGAAAATAACCTTCACTTTTACTGATGTATCCCCTACTGGTGTCAAGTATCGTGGCACCATTTTAACATTAGTTGGCAGGTGTCGCATTGAGATAATGCGCAGGATAGTACAAGCCTAATCAGCATTTCAAAAAATGAGAAACATTCTATGAGAAGGAATACTTTAAATATATAGTATGCTATTCGAACCAATTCTTCTTTATGAATGTGACGCATCGACGGTAAACTAAGAGGCTCAATATTATATTGATGCTACTATATACTGAACTGCGATTTTAGAGAAGAATGATGAGAGATACATGGAAAGCAACGAAATGAACGTAGAAGTCCTCACAGATGCTGGAGTAAACATACAAATTACAGCCAAAAATTAGAAACAAACAATTACACTTTTGTACGGCGTGTGATGAGAAGAACAAATCGTAAACATTTAGTAAAAACTGGAAAGATCAAGGGGGAAAAAACAGAGAAATTTATATTTGAGAGGTTGCTGAATGAGTTGGAACTGTGGAACGAGAGAATGTCACCAATTGAACTTAATAAGAACACAAGAGACAGAGAGTTGTGGAGAAACATGATCGCCTTCGCATTCAGAATTTCATTTGGGGATTGATATTCCCTACTAAGGAGAAGGTTATCAAATGCGAAAAGTTTACTTAATATTATTCTAAGAGATTTTGTTTTGACTTTTCCTGAGAGTGGAGTCCAGAGAGAATAATTAGAACAGGTAAGATTGAAGACAAGAGACATCAAGGACGACAGCACTAGACAATATTAGATAATTTAATACCGTGGCTTGGTACGGAAACCACAATGACCCAGATAATAGATAATAGAAATAGAGTTGTGAAGATCTATGATCATCTACGTTGATCGGTACGGCACCTGATGATGATGATGTGTATTATATAGTGCTTAGTTTATTTTCAGCTTTATTTATTATTTTCAACATCTCATTTGACTTTTTTTTATATTTAGTGTAGGATGTGGAGAAAGTCAAGAAAAGTAACATTTTGGAAGCACCGCCAATTTATGAAGTTTTCCTACTCAATGGACCGTCCGAGTTAACTTTTGCACATTTGTAGATTGTGCTCTCATATAGTTCATTTATGCTTTGTGGTGGTTCGAAGAAAATGAAATATATCCTCTTGGGAAATCCTCATATGTGCCCACACTCGATCTTTATTGTAACATCATTAGCAATTTAGCTTTGTTAAGCTCAGTAGGCCCCCGGCCCCTTCAAGTCTCATGCAATATTAATTACTCTTTGTTTGATGATGAAATCAAACAGGCCATTTCTGTCAACATCTGACGGCCAATATTGTAACCAGCTCACAAAAATGTGTCCATTGTTGAAGACATATTTGCTCAATCATTTGCTTCCTAAACGTAGATTGACAGAGGGTGCCGGCTGCTGAAATTGTGTATTTCGTGTTTCTGTGTAAACAAAGTTATGCATTATTCATTTTATAATTTGCATTATAGATTTCATATTTTGCTACAAAAAATGTTTTTAAGTTAGCTATATTAAACTTGTTTTAACTCAAGTTTTATATTATTTTCTATGTACATCTACTGGCAATTTCAATTACATCTCTTCTGTCTTCCTTCTTTCGTTCAATGAGACTCAAATCAGCATTGTGGAAAAACTAATAAAAGAATTATAAGATTGCCACTAAAAGAAATGTTATTTATTAACATTAAAGAAACAGTCCACATGTATTCTTCAAATAATGACAAGAGAAGGTTTGGAATATAATATTACAATAGGCAGAATTATGAGGAAAAGAGAGAAAATACTGGATAGTTTTCCTACCTGGAAGGGTGGAAAGTAATGCAATGCGTTTACTACATGGTGAGATACAATGTGTATAAAGGTAAATAGAATGAGAGCTGTGAATATATTCACATACTTAGGCAGTACACTATCACAAAATTCTACCTTTGATAATGTAGCGTTTACTGTACCAAGATTTCATAGGCAAACTGCATTTTTGTAGATTGTAACCAAAATATGTGACATGGAAAATAAAATTAACCTAAAGACTAAGCGGAAAGTTTACATAGCAGTGGTACTTCCAGTGAGGTTATACTACTTAAAAACATAGACTTAACATAGACATAGCTGGTAAAACTACAAATATGTGTATACAATATAGAATTGTTAATATCAACTTCTGATAAACACCTCTCTCTCTCACCTTGTCAATAACTGTACATTTTTCTGGCTTTACTCCTATTTTCTTGGTGGAATTTCTGGAAAAAATCCATATTTAATTAGAACACAAATCATAATTGTACTGGAAACACTTCTAACTATGAAGCCTTTTTACTATTTATACGTCTTTCATATTTCTTGTTAGGTTTAGTCATTTTTAATTCCTGCTATTTATATTCATTTCCAATTATAGCTCGATGCAAAATAAATGTTACTCACTTGCGCTCAAATTTGTACGAGAAATACCTCACGCATAACAACTATATTTCGCAGTAAGTATACGCAAGCAGTTAGTCTTATACACAACACTAACCTAGGAAGTCATATTGTAAAAATTGATGGTTAGATTGAAAAATGTACAAATCTGTTTTTTTACTATATAGTATTGCATAAGCAGCCAAAGAAATAGCACTCACATTTTACATTTTACATTAATGCACAAAATTATGGATGCAAAGGCGTATTCCAACTACATATAATAACAGGAAATGTGAAATAGTTATCATTACTTCCAGTGTCTGTAGAGCAGTTTTCACTTTGATGATAAAATAGTCTTATGTGTTTTTTGGGACATTGTTGTTGAAGAGAAATATATGCATTTGATCATTCCATAAATAAAGGTGACTGCACACAACCTCTGTGAGAAGCACAACAATGAAGTATCAATAGTTTTTTCTATAAGTTTGTAATACTATCACATATTTGATCGATATGAGAACAACAAAAATTGGTACATTCCCTATTTTATGAAGACTCGAAAAGATCGACCACTGCTAAAGGTTTGATAAAATGCAAAACATTCCGTTGTCAATATATCTATTCCTCTTGAAGCACACTATCTTCATATTTTCTCCAGTACTCAATATCTATTTGTACGAGTGCATCACTTGTTATATTTGCTACATCACCTAGTTTGAAAGTCTTGTTTAGTTCGGTAACTTGACCTTGACTGCAGCTCACACAAATTCAATGGGACTGATATGTGAATGGTAAGATGGTAGAAGAAGAGAACTATGACCATGTTCAGCGATAATTTTGTCACTTACAACAATCTTTTTCTTCTTTGTCCGTCTCACAATTTCTAACAACTCTGGTTTGAATTTATTGCTGCAAAAAGATACATTTTCTTCTGTGCTTAACAAAGTGGGAATGTTGTCATCATGCGCAACTACGTTATTATAGGAGGCATTGTAGTTAGCAATACAGGACCGCCTATCCAGTGCTGGTAGAAGTGAGTTCACTAACCAATTCTTGAACAAATTCCAATCATTTCGTTGTAGTACATATTCCAATCATTTATAGAGAATGTTTTGAAAATAAATTCAGCTCCACTCGCAAGACCACTTGTGTTACTGCACAATCTTTTCCGACCTTGCTGTCGTTCATGATTGACATAATTACAGTCCTGTTTTATCCAACGGTTAAATGGCATTTTATTTAAACCAAAAGCATACCGTGTTCTCCATGTAGGATGTTTATGTCGTAATATAATCGGCTCTTTCTAGCTTCTCTACAAAAGTAACTTCACAATTATGTAGTCACATTTTGTATAGCAGTGAAGTTGCACTTCAAACTCATATTGTAATAAAACTCTTAACTACATTATAAATTGACTATAGCGAACAAGATACCACATTAAACATATCAAACATGCTATATGCCTTTGTGTAAACTGGAGTTCAGCTGCTATTTTAAGATTAAACAATTACATCATCCAAAAAATATAGCGAAACCGACATTAAATGGTCTGATAAATTTTCTCCTATAGGCATATTCAGTATTTTCGTGCCTTTAATTGGTGACAATCTTGACATCACGTTACAATGACCAATGAAAAGTACGAATATATTCATGCCAAATAAATTAACGAAGACTCCCATTATCAATAAAAATATCTAAATAATTGACAAACGAAGACACATTTCGCACTCATATGAAAATCGTTATTTCCGTATCATTGTGGTTCGACTTGATGCGCATGCAAATCAAAAACATAGTTCCATTTTACAGCAGTATAATTCAATCACTTATGACGTTTATTATTTTGTTTTGCTTTTAATTAGCCAGTATATTTATAATTTGCATCAAAGTCGATGAATAGTATGAGAGAGCAAAAACAAAAATAAACAAATAAGGATTATTTCCCTTCATCAAATCGGTCTGTCGACAGACTTTGGCTTATTACTGTAAAAAATGACACATGACGTACATTCACACCAGTATAATTCATAGAGAAAATATTTTAATCTAGTTACATTGTTATTTTAAAGTGCAAAAATGGTTGTCAATGGTCATGTAGAATTTAAAGTTGAATCTAAAAGATCTTTTCAATCTAACAAGTAGTTTTGGAAAAATATATTTCCAAGTGAGTAACATGAATTATGGAACGAACTATAGTTTTCTAGCAAAATCGGTCTATCCGTGACGTTTGACAGTATAAAAGTCATGTTCACTGAAATAATTAGACCTTGATTCGTTACGTTTGTGATTATTCCCGTCCGTTCTGTTGGTCAATATCTATATATTTGGAGTCGCCTTTGGCTATATTTATCATGTGACCCCCAAGTATATAAATAGTGACCAACGGAAACACGAGAATAGCAAAATGTAAAGAATGAAGTCCTAATTAATTATGTGCAATGGTCGTATAATTAAGACGGTCATTGTGTATCTCTCTTTCGTTTCCATGGACATTAGAGATTGATTCTTCGAAGATACGTATAAAAATTGTAGTGATACTTCTGGCAGAAACCACAGTATAATTGCTAGAAACGATTTTAGATGGGGAGTAATACTGGTACTAACATAGGAATGGAGAAAGTAGGATGAAATAATAAACATTACCAATGAATATATACATATATGTACAATATGTTAGGTAAATGTGGCCCCATCACGTGATAACAGTCCCACGTTTTGTTCTTTTGTAATGTTAGGGCGCACATTCATGCAATTTCTGTTATAGTTTGCGCATGCATCCTTAGTGTCGTCACAGAAATCTCACGTGATTAAGCCAATTCATATAAAGAAAAGATAGGCACGTGTCTCAATTCACGAAAATTCCGCTAGTGAAAATATGTCGATTCATCTATGCATGTGCTTTCGAAATGCATCTATCAAATAGTGCGCCACGGATTGCAATGAACCACTCAGCACCAACGGCAATAAGCCCATCACAGACATTTGATACATTATCCAAATCCTAACCGATCCCGTGAAATCGCTCCTCTCCAGACAACTGAACATCATCCTCTTAAAAACTAACAATCTAACACCAATCCTTACAACTAAACATCCAACAACTAAACATCCTCCCTCCAAAAACTAAAAATGCGAACACCAAACCAAACCTCTCCTCCCCAACAGCTAACTAACGCTCACCCCCTTTCCAAAAAAAAAACCCCACTATATTACGCTGTCTCTCTTACAAGCTATATACCTGAACTGCGCTAGAGTAAAGGGACACGTCAAATGTAATTTTTTGTTAACACAACATATCTCCCCCAATTGAGTTTCGTACACTAATGTCGTTTATATTTTTTATGCCACTACAGTTTGTTCCGTAAAAAAAATAGGGCACATAGGCCTAACAGGAACCCAATTGGGATATATATATATATATATGAATGTTTATGTGCATATATTAGTATAGGTGTGCGTACAGGTGTACATGCGTGTGTAGCTAGCTATACATAAGAGTGCAGCATTTTATTGTTTATATATATATATATATATATATCTATTTTATAAAACTTTCCATCTAGGCTATTTTTGGCATGGGATTCAAAATATATAAATATTGACCTGCGAAATACATGGGAATAATCAATAAAAGGAACGAATGATCGTTCACGGTGTGAGTAAATTTGTATATTTGAGTTTTTGGTACCATCATAGAATTGTGGAAGCGCATAGAAATATGTAACCTTAAAGAGAGTATGAACGTAGAAGAATAGGTGACATAAAAGGTGACATAGGAGATTTGGTGCTGAAGTTGACTTCCAATTCCAAATAAGGTCAATTGACCTTTCTGTTAAGGTGAAGTTGGATATGTCTCGCAGAAAGGCGCAGATAAACGGTAAACCCTGACATAACGCATTATGGTTTCCGGACAACATCCTGCTAAACTGCAGTCGTGTGAGAACGGAAGCACAACAAAAATAAGAAAGAAAGCGCAATCCATGACGATGACGAATGTGGCTGGCAAAACCAATCTGAGCCACATAACGTATATATGTATATATATATATATATATAATATATATATATATATATATATATTATATATATATATATATAATATATATATATATATTATATATATATATATATATATAATATATATATATATATATATAAGTATGTATTTGTATCACATAGTGTTACTTAGTTCGTCTTTTTTGTTATTAGCTGAGCCAGAAAAGGCAGTAAAGTATAGTAAAACTGACGCCTTCAGTGAATGTCGTAAGAGATGACAAACGAGATTGATAGCTGCAGCAGCTATAGACGTTGCAAGAAAAAGTCATTGTATAGTCCCAGCTCTTGCCTTTGTACCATACAGCCGCTTTGTGTAAGATATTCACATTGTGCGTGTACAACCTATGTGACATTACAGCTATTAAACTGTCAGATATTTTATAATTTTGAGCTGAAAATAGATCTTCACCATATAGAAACAAGAGTAAAACAAATTGGCACAATCTCTGTGTTACATTATCATTGTAATTCTTTCCAACACTAAAAAACCATAAATAATAAAAGTACCAGGGATATCAGATCACACTAAGATGATGCGATCACTGTACCGTCTGACAAAGTCAAACACAATTTGAATACACTACCACGTACATTCGACAATCTTGAAATGTCTGCTTAGTTTACACATAAATACATCACACTAAGATGGTGTATATGTTACTATAGGTACATTGTAATCTTGAAGTAGAGATAATGGGGTATAATGCGATTATGGGGGTCCACAGTGGTCAGATCTGTTCAACTTAAATATTATACTTGAACTAGAGGACTTTGAAATCAATGTGATTTTTGTTTCTTTGTTCGTTCACTTGAAACATGTCTGTATCTGTAATTCCGTCTCCATAATAAAACTTACTGTCTTTTATAGTGCATACAGTGTCCCATAGAGCTTTGATTCCAGTGTTGTTTCCTCTGGCCAATATGTCTGCCTCAGCGTTTCATGCTCAGAACAACTCTTGAAGTATATGTTTGGCACTCTGTGCTGCCTGTCCAGATGTACACATGGCCGGTGTTGCCCTCCTACCCCCTTTTTAACGAATACGTGTTTACGACACTGGTGCAGCGGTAAAATAATGTTCTACGTGGGATGCGGCTGTTAAAAATGGTTATATGTGAAGATACAATTTCATTTCTCGTTGAAATCAGATGTTTGGAATTATTTGGTCCAACTATTCCAAACATGTCTCATTTGAGACGCATTAATAGTAGATTATTCCAGGAGACATTATGTAGAAAATTGTAGTCTTTTTATTGAAGCTCTTATCTACTTACTATTCTGAACGAGGTAATATGCTGTATCGCAGGGTGATGTCTAACTAATTTCAAAAAATGTTCTTCTCTACTGTCGCTTTGTGTAACCAATTTCCTTATTAACAGCAACCATGATTTTCATTGATAATTTCTCCATGCTATTGTGTCTCTTTTGACTACACCTTTCCTTTTTTCTATGCGATAGTATTATCGTATTATTGTGCTATAAGATATACAATCTACCATTCTTAGCGGTGATGGATGTCACTCATAAGACCAATCTGCGCCACAAAGAGCAGTCAACGATATACACAAGAAATTGTGTGTCCCTTGTACCAATGTGCTGTTGTGTGTCTTTTAAACGTACAACCTTTGAACTATCTGCTATCACCTTTGTCTTTATACCATTCCTCATCTTCCGCCTCCATTGCAATACTATTCATGGCATCATGTTTCCGTGATTCTGTATGACTATTTCTTTATATATTAAAAACGCTCAGCTATCTTGTTATAATAATGTTTAGAAAACAGCACTCTTCTATTTGTAATATTCTGAACACTTCTTGATCCTTCTATTTCTCTGTCTATAGTATTTTCAATA
This sequence comes from Meghimatium bilineatum, assembly GCA_034231615.1. Taxonomy (NCBI): domain Eukaryota; kingdom Metazoa; phylum Mollusca; class Gastropoda; order Stylommatophora; family Philomycidae; genus Meghimatium; species Meghimatium bilineatum. Next base: position 42,906,326 of record CM067305.1, on the reverse strand, counting down.
TTCTTATGCAGTATTCTCAATATTCTTATGCAGTATTATCAATATTCTTATGCAGTATTATTAATATCTTTAATGCAGTATTCTCAATATTCTTATGCAGTATTATCAATATCTTTATGCAGTATTCTCAATATTCTTATGCAGTATTCTCATTCTGGAAGAAGAAATATCATTTTTATTTCGTAGGGTAATAAAATTCCAAAAATAAAACTTCATCTTCGCATAATATCAGTACTGTATTATGTATCCATGTTTTCTGTTTCGTAATTATAAACATTGCTACTTCCAGTGCCCCAGATACGTTTTCGAAATGGGGGAGGGAAGTGGAAGTGGGTTATAAAACATAGGACAACCCATTAAAATTTTCGTTGAATATTTGAAGACTTCTTTATGGAAGCCATCGAGGGGCTGGGGAGTAGGGAATATCGGCTTTTCATCTCATCTTGTTTCTTTATGGAAACTATCGAGGGGCTGGGGATTAGGGAATATCGACTTTTCATCTCATCTTGTTTCTTTATACTAAACGTAATGATTTTATTTCCTAAGGGAGAGTGGTGGGTTGAATCCCCCACCACACCCAAACCATACACATGTCTACGGGCTTGGCTATTTCAAATGTATTTGCTCAGTTGTTATTTAACTTTACTGCTGTGTTTTTTTCAAAGATGTTTGCTTTGTGCTATTTGTGTATGTGTTGCAATTGTAATTTGTCTTAACGATTTTTGTGTGGGTAGAATATCCTATTTAGGATGTAGCCATCAACCGAGAATTTTTTGGGCTGCAGCAATGTTCTAGGCAATATAAATACATTTAGTATTCTCCTTTCTGAGCGGTCCGGGTGCACAATTGCCTACGGCGGAGTTCAAACTCGGTACCTTGTCAATCACAGACGTGATATGTACCCCGCTGCTACAATGCTGAACCAAGATACTGACTAAAAAAAGGCAAAGAGAATATTTGTTTACACACCGTAACGCATTATTGAGTTATTCGTCAGGAAGTGTAATGTGACGCGAGACATCGAGGACCACGTAGATATTGTATATGTTACATACTAGAGTTTAGCTGAAGTTAAATGAACGGACACGAATGTGTGAATGAAGAATGCACTATTAATGAAGCAGATCAATTACAGAAAGTGGAATTTGAAAAGGGGAAAAATAGGTAAACATTAAGATTACTGATAACAATGCTAATGTCATTAGATTTCACGACGCTAATGAACTGAACAAATTCATGTATGACATTTGTCGAACTCTCTGCCCTAATTCACAATCAAATTTACTTTATTTAAATGAGTTTAAAGCAATTAGAAGTGTCCTTACCGCTAGGTCAGAAAGTACGGTTCTAAGGGACAATGCAGAAGGCGTCTCTGAAATATATAAAATATATGTGTATCAATAGACTTGAATGTTCTCTTTATATTAAACCATCCGCAGAAGTTATGCCTGCAGGCGGTGTTGTCAGATCATGTCATTCACTGTCCAGTACACTGCAAATGTATAGGCCTATATAACGGGGTGAACTAATGTAAAGCTATATTTGAAACAAAAAACAATATGAAAATAAGACTTATAAGGGAATTACCAGATGAAACGGAAATGTCCACGGTGCATAATTTGCAAATTATTTTTAGTAGTATCGCCTGTCTAATTGTCATTCAATCGATTTATTATTATGTATCTGTCATTATAGCCGATGCCTTTTTTGTGTAAATAAAGGTAATTTGATATTTAGACTCTTGGTGCGAGGCTCAAAAAAGTGTCAAGTTCTAGATTTCACTAATTGCACTTAATCTTAGTCTCATCCCTGGCCTCAATGAAAGGGAAAATCATGGTGTTTTAACTTAAGAATGGATAATATAGAACCGTATTAGTGAGGATAGTACAGATTAATAGAAAGTTAGAATGGAATACATTTCTATTTTGCATCCATAACCACGGGAGCTTAAAACATGAGTGAGAGAAAGAGAATGATAGAGATAATATTTGAAAAATGCAGAGAAATATTAGTAAACACTGACCTTATTTAACCTCACTGAGATTCTAGATAGGTGATAACCAATTTGTATTACACAGAGATATAAGCACATTGTGTTTGCTTTCTTTCTAATAGTAGATTCACAGTAGAGTTTTTTGGAGAGATTGTTTATTGGATAAAAATAATATCTTAGTCCTTTCATTCAAGAATGTTAGTTTATATCAGGACCTTAGACATTTTGAATTCAAAATGTAATTTGTTAAATATATTAAAAGGGATAAATAGCAGTTTTACGTTGAACAAATAAATGGATCGACATTTCTACCAAACGATCTTTATCAGGATATATCTTTAGCAGGAAAGACATAAATCGAACAGAGAAAAACACTAAAAATAAATTTTACATTAAAAACTAAGATTCACGTGTGAAAAACGAAAATGACATTATATGAGGAGAAAGTATATTAGGATACACAAAGAAAATGAAAAGTTAAAAATAAAAGTATTAATAACGTTAATATTGTTAATACAAAATTTTACATTAACTTGATGTATGATTATCTATAGTGCGTTTGATAATTTGGAATTATGTTATAAAATAAGAGAAAGTCAAGTGACCCAAAGATGAAGTCAGCTTTTTTTAAAACTGAGAAAACATAGATGGAATAAAAGAGGGTGAACAGATGTGTGTAGAAGAGTGTCACGGATGAAGGATATTAAAAATATTTATGCGGAATGTGAAATTGTATACATATTATGCCACATGTAAAAGTAGCCAACATTGGATAACTTCACATAGTGATAGGCTTCAGTATGATTATCTTCATAAACAATGGGTGACATAATGTCTTCTACATGCACATATATAGTAAAGGAAGTAAAGAAATTGATAACTCGGTGTTAAGCCATAATTCTCTATTGACATATCTGAAGATCGATGACGTAGTCAGCAACACGAATATAGCTTTTACTTTAACAGATCTGTTACTCTTCTCCTTAGGCTCGGGCGTCCGCAGTTATTGGTGATTGAAAAAATTACCCGGTGGATCCGTAAATTAAACCTTGTACCACGGAATAGGAAGCCAGTTCACTAACAATTTAACTGCGGTGGCCTCCACATACATACTTAATGTGACACATTTTCAAACAAATTCAGTGTCTTTATTTGGCTAGGTCATTTATCAAAATCATTTTCCAAAATAATTCTTTGCGCAGATCCCATACGGTATGTATCTTGACTGATACACGTGTTCCCATGCTCTTCATTGGCTAGCGAATCGAAGTATATGCCACTGACCAATGATCAGCAAATCAGCCAAGATAAGTCCCAGTGTGTGAACGATGTGAAGGACAATTTTTTTAAACGATTTGCATTCTTAATATCATGGATTTCTGACTTCTTTAAATTCTAAATTCTAAATTATATTTATAATGAAGTTAGGTGTACTGAACCTTGGATTAAACATTATATAATCTAGAACATATAATTCAGAACTGTGTGTGTCCACACAGTTGAGCACAGTTGGGAAAAGAATGATTTCTATGGAAAAAAAATAACTTCTGTTAAGATACGACTCAAATATGAAAATTGTATAACATATTTATTTCGAAGAAATGAATTGCTTCTTTGTAATAAAGGTGGGGGCGATTATGGGATTACCGCTATCATTAGACAATGTTTTAGTAAACATCTACTCCCTGTCATTTAAATGAAATAAAAAAGATTATATATATATATATATATATATATATATATATATATATATATATATATATATATATGCACGTATGTATATGTATTCATGTATACTGTTGTTCGTCCGTCGAAATCGACAATGACCATTCTTTTCTGGGATGATAAAGAAGATGATGATGTTTGCAGTGTGCCCTACTGTGACTAATGAGTCATATGCGTGCTTGGAATTGTGTACTACACTCTGGGCATGTGTAGGAGGAGTCTGTTTGACATTGAACAGCTTTTGCTTTTCTTCTAGCTCGTGTTTACTGCGCAGCTTGATGTTGGAGGTTCTCTACAGCTACTGCACCACTCTTGATTATGCGATGCTTTTCGGATCTGTCCTGTGCAAGAGTCTCCCATCATTTTGCATTTATATTGAAGAACGTCAATAATATCTTAAGAATGTATTCAAAACGCTTCTTCAGGCTCCTGGCCTTGCTGGCACCAGTTTGGAGTTCTCCATGTAACAGATTATGTGGTATACTATGATCTTTCATGCCGACCATGCGTCATGTCCAGCGTGTCTGCGCCTTCATCAACATTGTATGTATGCTTATAGTTTTAGATTTAATCAGTATTTCATTGTCTGGTGTCTTGCTGTGTAAACTGATGGTGATGGATGATGATAATTGTGTTATGAGTAGTGCTGAATTTTGTTTAAGGTGTAGATAAATTGCGCCATTCGTCAACTACACCATTTCTTCCTGATCCAACTGTGTTTCATTGTCATGACAACTGGAGATGCACAGTGATTCAGTGGATGGCCTTAGTGTTCTGCGTGTCTCACAAATCGATGTGCGTCCCACAACACTCTGCAGGCATGTGCCTTCCAGTTAGTTGAACATCATATTGTATAAGCATTGTCCACCATACCCATGCTTCGCATACTTGGACAGACATGGCCCGTGTTTACCTCCGAGACGGAGCTCCTCGGTTACCATCACTTGGTTTGACCGATCTGTCATACCGCTACCGGGGTGTACCATCTGCCGTATGCTGACAACTAGTGGGCCACCGCTGAAAGCTTAGTGCCAGGTAGGTACCAAAATATTTGTACTACTCCAAAGGTGTATGACAATCTAAGCATCAGAGGTACTACCCCTCCCTGCCACCCTATACACCCCATCATATAAATTAATCATCTAACCCATAAACATTCAGTGCTGTACGTGTGACCCTGGAAATAAAACGGAAATTTCGTCATGCCCCCTATACTACATTATCTTGTTTGAGTGTAGAGAATCTTAATCTTGTCTAGTCTTATTATTATTAATCTATATTTTCTTTGGTTCATGTTAAGAAGATGTGGACTATTATTTACGAAACTAATCTCAAGCATTATTAAACGTAACGAACTTTCGCTAAAAGAGCATACAACACAGCATTCATCGATCTGCGCGTAATGCACCAAGAACTCTCATATCCTGGAACACCGTTTGAAGGGGAGGAGGCTCTAAGTGTGTTACACGAAGAACGAATTAGCGCTATCAGACGTTTCGCGTTTTTCATCTCCTCGTCACGGAAGCTCAACGGCATCAAGCCTAGTATTAAAAAGATGGACTCTTATCACATGACGAGGCAACATTTGCCTAACAAGTACTCTTTCTTTTTATAGAAATGTTTTAAAGTGAGACGTATTTAGTTACATGCTCAACCCAAACATGTTTACGCCGTTCTACCACTGCCAAAAGTTGTTATTGATAACCTGCAATTTTGTTTATTTGCTGCCGAACGAATATATTTGTCTTGAGTATCCAACGTTTAGATTTATTTAAAAGTATACTTAACACTAGCGATCTGAATATAAACATTACAAGCGAACGAAAGAAGAGGTAATGAACAAGTAGATAGATGTCATTTTTTGATAGCAAAGACATTTTGTTTTCTTTGAAATGTAAAAAAAATTGTTTAGTGAGCACATTTTCTGTTTGTTAATATGTATATACAGGTGATATTTTTTTGAATATAGGTTAATTTTGTATGATTTTGTGTCTGAACTATTTATCACTGTTACGTTTTCCTGACTAGAAGAAATTTATTTTTCAATCACTATCACAATGTATGACTTATTGGCTTACCGGATAATAATGGGGCTACGCGAGGATTTTAACGGCTTAAGTGAGATCATAGATAAAGCTATCATACTAAATTGCAAACATAAAACACAATACGTATTAAAGAGATGTAATTAACGCTTTGGAAAAGTGGATCAATTATAAAGAAAATACCGCAACAGACAGGACAATATTGTATTTGACATCATATCCTTGTATTAACACTTTGTTCTACGTTATGTGATAAAAACCTTGTGGGACGGTCAGTTTATAATTTCGGAACAAATATATTTGAAAAAAATCGATAACTGAAAACTGATAACGATGTGAAAATTTAAGAACAAATATTGCAGGAATTTGTAGTTATTACTTCCCGTATCACAAATTAAATGGTGTATGTGATGAATACTGTTTCATAATTAGTTAAATGATGAGTTGTGTTCCTCCTTCACAAGCCGGAATGAATATGGCATTGAATAGGTCAATTAGCTTTAATGCATGTAAGACCTTATATGGCTGATGCCAAATAGGACTGGACAAGAGAGTGAGATTGAGGAATAGCGCAGCTTTTGTTCAGTTTAAAAACTTCAGACACCTCGTATAGGTGTCCTAAATGTGACAGTGAATTATATGACAAGGCTGGACTTATCAGTCATCTTCATACACACTAGATAGATTCACCAACACAAGTCTGAAACTGTTGTCATAATTGTCAGCGATGAACGGCTATTAGAAGGTTGAGAAGTCCAATCCATTTATGAGAGCCCAGATGCTGTGTGAACAGAAATAGAAGTCTTCATATGATATACAACTATCTGGCCTACGAATATGGTTGAGATACAATTATCTGGTCTTCTGATGAGATAAAACTAGCTGGTCATTCGACGAAATAATATTGTCTGGTCTTCCGATGAGTTAAAACTATCTGGTCTTCCGATGAGATAAAACTATCTGATCTTCGGATGAGATAAAACTAGCTGGTCTTTCGATGAAATAACATTGTCTGGTCTTCCGATGAGTTAAAACTATCTGGTCTGTCGATGAGATAAACCAATTTGACTTCTTCTGGGTTTTTTTTTTCTCTCTCTCTTTCGAATAGGAACGAAAAGACTTTCCTGTTTATAAATGATGTTCGAAGAATGCACCAACGTGTGCTATAGAAAGTGATAAAGAAATTGCTAGGAGAGTGGTGTGTACAGTAGTTTCTATTCAGTAATGTAACTCATAACTATTTCCAGCGTTTGACGAATAATAACAAAATCCTTATCTCGCTAGAGTCGTGGGGTGCCACATGAGAGCCATCAGCACTAAAAGCCCGTCAAACATACCTTTCCGCAATCCTACGAATAAGCGTCGAACAAACAGAACTTGACCATTCCTTAATGTTATAAAGCTAAGATGTCTTACCGCACCTTATTCGTGCATTGTCAATAGTTTCTTGTTGGATACTCTTTCAGGAAGGTCTCTCATTATGTGTCTCAAACCAAGCACTTTTATGTGGTTTTCCCCTTGCCTCTCGTTACATATCCAAACTACACAGATTTACATAGTTTCCCCACTGTCTCTCGTTACATGTCCAAACTACACAGATTTACATAGTTTCCCCACTGTCTCTCGTTACATGTTCAAACCACACAGATTTACATAGTTTCCCCACTGTCTCTCGTTACATGTTCAAACCACACAGATTTACATAGTTTCCCCACTGTCTCTCGTTACATGTCCAAACCACATAAATTTACGTAGTTTCCCCACTGTCTCTCGTTACATGTTCAAACCACACAGATTTACGTAGTTTCCCCTGGCTCTCGTTACATGTCCAAACCACACACTTTTACCTAGTTTCTCCCATTGAGTCTCGTTACATGTCCAATCCATGAACGTTTAAGTAGTTTTCCCCACTATTTTCCTGGCTCCACAAATTTAGACAGAGGTACCACCAGTCGCTGAGGGTGGGGATGGGCTCCTTCGAGGCTTAGAGCCTGGCACTTCATCCGCCTGACAGGATTCCACAGATGAAGCACCAAAACGAAACTTATGTAACCTTTTATTTGACATGTGAAGTCATTGCGTGACACTGTGGTTTCCCCACTATCAACAGTGATTATTTGTCTTGGACGAATGCATTCGTGGTTTAATCCAATTCAAGAAGATCATGAAAATTCACTTGCATTATTTGTTGTTGCTGTTAATCACATGATTTGTATTATATTTCTAATTTAATTGAGACCCCTTTAATATTTAGTATTCGCATAGATAACTGTTTAATTACCACATACTTTAAACAATTTAATTGTATGTCATATATAAAAATGATATTTTTGACGTCAATTTTTATCATCTTCACTCCCCAACTCTCACTTTTCAGCAACTGTTACACTTTTTCAGACACGTCAACACCTTTTAATTGGTGACGTAATTTATGTCCATTTCCAAAGCATGAGAAGTGGGAAGGGTGCATAAGTAGAAAACACGCTGCTTACAAAGTACATTAATATTGAAAAAGTAGGAAAATGTGATTAATGAAATATTATCTGACTAATGTAGTAATAAAACTGGGTGAATTGAATACTATCAGTCAGTGGCGTAGCGTCAATAGACGTCAAAATGCTAGGCCTCCCCTCCTATGATTAAACAACTTGTAGGACGGACATTGCATCGGAAAGAAACACCACCTGTTGACATTGGCTCTTTGTCCTTTAATTATGTCTGCGACAAGAATACACAAATCTATAGTTATTTACTGTAAATATTACAGAAAGATAATAGCAGGTTAATTTATCTTTCAAAATTATCTTTTCTTGACGCTGAAATATACATATCCTTTTAAAGTGTAAACGTTCACTGCCTACTTAAGACTTGACTTTTTTATCTTGTAATATCAATCGTGTTGTGCTTTTAGACACTGGCTACAGACCAATCATACGCTTAGAAATACATTTGATCTTGTAATATCAATCGTGTTGTGCTTTCAGACGCTGTCTTCAGACATATCATACGCTTAGAAATAATTGATATGATGTTAGGTCTCAGAACTGAAACGGAAATTCCCTATCGGTACTGAATATCTTTGCAGAAAAGAAAAACAAGCGCCTGAAGTTGTATTACTAGATTCTATGAGGTATATTTCTTAAACTAGTTAATTTTTTATATTGGACCCTAAATACGTAATTTCTGGAGATAACAAAAAGGAAGGGGGATGACTAAACAAAAAATGAAGTGGAAGAACTAAACAAAAAAGGAAGGGGGAGGACTACCTACCAGCTAGAAAAATGTCCCTCTGGAAATTGACGCTACTCCGCTGGTAATTAGTACCCCACTGGTACCACTTAATAGAGAAGGAGAATACAGTGGAAGGAAGGCACTTAACCAGTTGCACTGAAAACAATAACCGACAGTTTCCTTCATGAACAGAGAAAAGAAAAAGTACTCCACAAATACATCCGGTGTGAAAAATGAGACATGAATTGGCGGCAGAACCCGACTGGTGACTAAAGTACAAACTATCACCGAGATAGCCTCAGACACCAATAGGGGGTGCAAAGGTACCGCACTGCTCTCGGCAGACACAGGGTTAATAGATAACCAAGATCCGAAATGTACCTCCTCGTGGTGCATCCTGGAAACAGAAAAACAGCTGTTCCTGCTAATTCTGATGAAATCTTTTGGGGATCGTGTCCGTTATGTAGATATAACAGATGCAAATATAATTGATTGCATAAGAGACAGTCAATATCTCCGACACAACTGCGCCAACACATGCAGTGGCACTATCGATAAATAGTGACGCTAGTCAGTCCATTCCGAGCATTGAAGGAGCGTCCAATGAAAATAACACGAAAAGGTAGATGCATGGCGAGAGGCGAAAATATAACATACAGAGTACAATGAGAGTGCAGCACAGCGTCAGAAGGGAGCGTCAAATGCAAATAGAAAAGGAAAAAATCCAAAGAAATCATAACTACATGCACTGTTAACTCGAGACAAGCTTTTAGTTAACCGTGCTACTTACGGGTAGAGACCCAATCGTGGGCCCCTGATCAAGAAAGCAGCCCTGGCCCAACTCTACTGTCAAGCTTTTTTATACCGGAAACATGTTCGCAAAGAGAACGGGTTCAGTGCCCGATTGGCTCAGGCAAAAATGGGACAGGGTCGTTCAGCTAGAGAATACACATTGCTCCCAAACGCGTGGTCATACGCACACTTGGACAGATTGGCAGAGACTGCTGTGATTTACGACACAGTACTGAGGAGAGTTATGACTGACGTAATAAAAAAATCTATAGTTTTATTAAAGTGACGACGTCGATGCTGGAGATGGAAACGTATACACACAGCGAATGACAGAAACGGGAGAGACCATAGGTGAGAGTGCAGCACGTATCTGTGAATATCCGCTGTGTTACAATACCGGTTTCTAATCACGAATCATTAACAAAAATTCAAACTTTAGTACTTTATGTTACATCATACTCGAGCAATCATTCATCCATAGTTACAGTGATATAAAACCAGACTAGCCACGTAAAAGTAACATGTGGTTGCAAATAAAATTAATGGGAATTCCCTTAGACTCATCATCATCATCAAGTGCCGTCTCCGCAACGAAGGTTAGCTGCAACGTATCTCCAACATCTCCTGTCTCTTGTCTTGGTGGTGCACTCTGCTAGACTGTAACCTGTCCATCGTGAAATGTTACTCTCCCACTTGTATGTCTGCCTACCTCTTGCTCGCTTCCCATTGACTTTACCCTCACGTAAGGTCTTCAATAGAGTGTCATGTCTTTTAATGTGTCCAAAGTATTTTATTTGCCTGATCTTTATTTCTCTTAGTAGTTCTTTCTTCATATTAAGTGTCTTTAGCAGCTCTTTATTTGTTTTCTTCTCTTTCCATGATGTTCTCCCTATTCTTCTATATACCCACATCTCAAAGGCATCAATTTTGTCTTCTAATTGTTTATTTAGTGTCCATGTTTCTGGGCCATACATTAATATGGAATAGATGTAGCATTTCATAATTCTCATTTTTAACTTGTTTGTAATTTGTTTAGATATTAATAATTTCCTCATGCCATTGAAGGTACTTTTAGCCATTCCTATTCTCCTTTTAACTTCTGTTTCACATCTACCATCATTTGTGACTATGTGTCCAAGATATTGATACTGTTTTACTTGTTGTAGTTTCTCTCCCTGTATGTTTATGTTTACCTATTGTTCTTCTGTGTCTTTGCTGATTATCATGGTTTTTGTTTTTTGAATGTTTATATCCAGTCCATATTCATTACTTGATTTATTGACTTGATCTATTAGTCTTTGTAGTTCATGTTCACTTTCTGCTAAAAGAACAGTGTCATCTGCATATCTAATGTTGTTTATTATTTTCCCATTGATATTGAGTCGTGGTGTTTCTTCTATATTTTTAAAGATATTCTCTGAGTAGATATTAAATAGGCTTGGTGATAAAATGCATCCTTGTCTTACCCCTCTTCTTATTTCTATGTACGGAGAGTAGCTGTTTTCACACCTTATTGATGCAGTTTGTTCCCAATATATATTTCTAATCAGCCTGATGTCTTTTCCATCTATGCCTATTTCTTGAAGACATTTGATTAATTTTTCATGTTGGACTCTGTCAAAGGCCTTGCTGTAGAGTATGAAGCAAATATAGATACTTTTTTGGACGTCTATATATTTATCTATCACTAGCCGGATACTCAGTATAGCTCCTCTAGTTCCTTTGTTTTTCCTAAAACCGAATTGTTCTTCACCGACCTCCATGTCTATCTTGTTCTTAATTCTTTCATGTATTATCTTGAGAAGTATTTTAGTTAGATTGCTCATTAGACTTATTGTTCTATATTCTGTACAGTCCAAAGCCCTGGGCTTCTTAGGTAGTGGTATGAATATTGATGATGTTAGGTCTTTAGGTATATGGCCTGTTTCGTATATGTCATTGCAAATTTCTGTGATAGTATCTACACCAAATTTATTTAGAGTTTTTATTATGTCTGCTGTTATGTTGTCAGAGCCTGCAGCTTTTCCACATTTTATTGAATTTATTGCATGTTCTACTTCTGATTTCAGTATTGCTGGTCCATCCCTTAGACTATATACATTTTATAGCTATACTGCTGAAAATGTCTCACAAATTGTCAGCAGTAAAGATAAAAATGTATAGAAAACAAATAGTACTATAAAGGAACTTCAAGCCAATATGTGTCTGCAACCAACTGTTATGTAACGTATCAAATCCAGTAGCATAGTCTTGTATCTAGAGTTTCGTGGATCAAACCATGCTGCGCAATATTCCAAACAATTGATATGATTGGATCTCAGATATAATCTTGTCAATACTCTAAGATCTCCTGAGGATATGTTGTCTAAGAGAGCAGGGGTCCTCAGTAATTAGCAAGCTGACATGCCAAATACCAGAGCCACAAGAATGTGCACAATTGATATTGATTTGAGTGACATGCTAGTTCTTTATCACAGAATATCACAAAAATTATATTTTTCTTTCCTTCGGTCTCATACTTTTGTTGGTTATACGGTATTAGGAAATAGTCCAGATTCTAGAAGGCTCCAGATATTCAGAGTGTAAGTCAAAATCCACTACCATTATCTTCATTTTCTTAGTTCACCAGAACCTGCTTCGTCGTCTTAATAAATGTAACTTAATAAATGTAACTTAATAAATGTAACTTAATAAATGTAACTTAATAAATGTAACTTAATAAATGTAACTTAATAAATGTAACTTAATAAATGTAACTTAATAAATGTAACTTAATAAATGTAACTTAATAAATGTAACTTAATAAATGTAACTTAATAAATGTAACTTAATAAATGTAACTTAATAAATGTAACTTAATAAATGTAACTTAATAAATGTAACTTAATAAATGTAACTTAATAAATGTAACTTAATAAATGTAACTTAATAAATGTAACTTAATAAATGTAACTTAATAAATGTAACTTAATAAATGTAACTTAATAAATGTAACTTAATAAATGTAACTTAATAAATGTAACTTAATAAATGTAACTTAATAAATAGGACTAAAGGTTCACGTATAAGCAGACTATGTAAAAGTACAATCCATGGACTCAAAAATAAAATTTGGGGAAGATTTCGCAAGTGACAAAATTTGAGACATGCTGATTTTAAGTTGCAGTGTCAGAGTAAAACATAACAATAATAATAGAAATAAATAAAATACATAACCCGTTAAATCGTAGGATCGCACATACCACACTGGTAACATCAGCTCAGAAAGTTAGGATCACAAGGGTACCACAATGGTAGCGTTAGCACAGAAAGAAATTAAAACACCTTTGCCTTTATCCGTGACCGATCGACAGTTTAAAAAAAAAATTGGTAGCATATCCCATTCAGGACGTAGTTTTTAACCCAGCATTTGTTGGTTGTGGTATTTTTTTTCGATGCCCGGCACAGGCACTTCATCCGGACCGTTCAAAAAGCGATGACAAACTACTGTAAGTATTTATATTGCATAGAAAATCACCTTAGATCGACAGTTTAGTATAATCTAAAAGTTTGTGCTTTATCTCTTCGGACGAGTGTTAAAAAATCATGCTCAGATCATTCCTTGGTGTTGTCAATCCAGAATGGTCTTTTCCCGCCATTTCTCCTTCCAAGCACGACCGGTTCTGCCATGATCATCAACGCCTGTTCCAGTCTGGACACTTTTTCTATGCGACATAACAATGGATAAATAGATACAGAATGTAGAAAACATTGATTAATGTTTTCTGTATTCTGTATATATTTATCCATTGTTCTTTTTCTTTTCACAGATAAATTAACCATATATTTTGAGTATGTATAAGGAATGAAACTAAAATTATGACAACTGACAAAGTACAATCTCAAACAAAAGTAATAATTGATACATATGAACTGGAAGACGTTTCAAATTTCGTGATTATTGGAGTAAAAATATACATAATTCTGCGCAGTAGAAAATAATAGGATGACAGTAGCCTTTTCGACACTTGTCAATTGAATAATCTCTGGCAAGACTGTAACAAAGTAACAAAGCAAAACTGTGTATGATAAGAACATGGTATTCCGTGTAGCAATAAAAATCTGTGGGGTTTGACTCTAAATAAAATAATTGCAGAGAAAATTGTGGACTTGGAATTGAGATGCTACAGATAAACTGTGCATATACTATGGATAGTAAAAAGGCAAAGAAGTATTACAATCATTAAACATCGAAGTGGGCTGACTTCTAAATAACATCATAACACGAAAGCTGAACTTGTTGGTCATCTAAAGCGACATAACAGCAAGGAAAGACAAATAGCAGTAGTCAGAGTAAACGCTACAAGAGGAAGAGGTCGCCGAAGACGACGATGAAGAAATGATGTGTCTGACTGTTAAAACATGTCCCTGGAGGAGTCTGGTCAACTCGCCCAAGATCGCACACTTGCACGCTATATTAATTCTTGCTTATCTGTTTTATGAGCTGTACAATATTTGACTTTATTTGAATTAGTCCGTTGCTAATTCGCAAATATAATAATTCGTATGAATTAGTCTGTTGTGTAAACTGTGCAGTATTTTAATTCGTGTGAACATGTCTATTTTGCAAATTGTGCAATACATTAATTGGTATAACATAGCCTGTTTTGTGAACATTACACTATTATTTTAGTTATTTTTTTCAAAATATTAACGCCATTGCATGCAGATGCACGTGTGTTTTCCACTTCATATATTGTAGATATCATATGTCATATTCCATTCCTAGAAGTGTAAAATCAATCAATTCTCATTAAGTGACTTCATTTCCTTCAAGTGTAAAGAATAGTTGAACGAGCCATGAGCAAAACATTTATTAAGCTGCTCCACCAGGCAGGTTCAAGTTATTCTTATTACTGATAATAGTAATTAGTAATAATAATAATAATAATAATAATAATAATAATAATAATAATAATAATAATAATAATAATAATAATAATAGAGTATGAATGATTTAAAAAAAAAAACAAAGATTATGTGTAGTGGAATAGTGTAAGTAAATAGGTTAAATAAGTAAACTTAAGAGTTAATATTAGTAGCAAAGACCATAATAGCCAAAGTAGGCACATATTCGTTTTTTTTCCATGGGTTAGTATTATTGTTATATTAGATAATCTATGATCCATGGCGATGATGGATGTTACTCACAAGACCAATCTGTGCCACAAAAAGTATTTCACGGTATACACAAGAAATTGCTGGCTCATTTGTACCGTCATGTGCCGTAGTGTTAATAAAAAAAATCAAAAGTCACAGAGTATTGACTTCACTGTACTCGGGTTTCCATATGTACTCCATCAGTCTTAAAGCAGTGGCAAGCCGACTTCTGAGAGTACCATTCATAGATCTTCGAAAAAAAACATCTTTTAAGCAGGATGACAGGAGTCGGATTTGAATCCATGACCTTTTGAACACAAGGCGAATAGCGTAATCACTACACTACGGAGACCCCATTGTGCAGTTGTTTGTTTTATTAACGAGTGCATTACCCAGGCTGAAATATAGAGGTTATATATTATCCATGCATCCAGACCCTATCTCTGCTTGCCTTTTAACTCCAAAGGAAAGGTAATACCAATACATTTTGAACAATGCAAACTGCAGGAACTGCCGGATCAGGAAAGCTCTGCACTATCTGTCCGCATATCGATGCTTCCAACCTAGACCAAATGCCAACCAAGGCGAAGGGTTTGGTTTGTCATGCCACGCCATTAGGTTTTATGTTACATTTATACGTCTTAGGATAAGACTTGTATCCTCTAACATGTGCTCCTCCGCCCCAAAGCCGTTGGCACAATGTGGGTTGTCAAGATAAGAAGATGTCGCATGTCTTACGATGTTAACAGAAACAACTCAGTATTGTGTACTGTTATACGGTAGCTCAACTCAGTATTGTGTACTGTTATACGGTATATCTGTCGTATCTTACAAGAACGGACCAACAAATAACTCATATAAAACGACATATTAAGGGTAAGATGGTAGTACGAGTAATAATAAACTAGGACGAACTGCTCAACAAGTACATGAATACATGTTTTGACAAGAAGCAGGAGCTGTAAATTTGGATACCACAAAAGCTATGTCGTTCGGAGAAATCGAATTCCAAGTAATTTCCTGTGAATCGACATTCATTTCCATGAAAGAGTAACTTTTTTTTTTCAGGAAAAAAAATGGAACATCATGAATACACATCATCTTCCCATCTTCCAATATCACAAAGAAAATTCACTACTGTTTGATCGCTTAAGTTGGGACCGGTCAATCAGTTTAACGGAAATCGTCTGTAGCTAAGTTTAGTACAATTTGTTGCGCCCTCAATTTTTGTTGCTGGTTCGGCTGCTGTTGCTGTTAGTTCTGTAATCGCAGTAGGAATGTATATACTTGTAGTTAGATTATGTTTGAAGTGTAAGTGAAGTATCGGTTTGCTGAATAGTTTATATTTTCTTCCACTATGTAGCAGGTAGATTTTGTGTGTCTGTATGCTAGATGTTGGCTTGTTTGATAAAGGTTTACGATTTCTTCCATTATCTAGCTGGTACATTATGTGTCTGTAAACTGTTGGTTTGTTTGCTGAATATGTTATGTTTTCTTTGACTATCTAACTGTTAGTTTATGTGTTTCTGTATGCTATGTGTTGGCTTGTTTGGTGAATATGTTATGTTTTCTTCCACTATCTAGCTGTTAGTTTATGTGTGTCTGTATATGTTGGCTTATATGCTGAATAATTTACGATTTCTTCCACTATCTAGCTGTTAGTTTATGTGTGTTTGTATTCTATGTGCTAGCTTATTTGCTGAATAAATAGCGTTGTTTCATTGTTTAGCTATTATATTTAATTTGTACTGTACTTATAATACATCTATAAGTAAATTTAACTAATGCACTGAAGTTGCTTCCCTCGAGCTTGCTGAATGCGGATACTGTTGTTGTTTTGTTTTGGTTCCCAGGAATTAAGAGTTATTACTTCTTACTTCCTATGTGCATTGGGGCAGTTACTCTAGAGCATTATTCCATACACAGAACACTAACTCTCAGAGGTATCCAATCCATCGCTAAGTCTCCTACTCAGTGGGTGTTCTTTCTAGGGGGTATTGCGACTTGTATACATTTCTGCAACATGCAAAATGGAATCATGGACTTCAGTTCTCCTGCCAAGTATCCCGTTATATCTGGTGTCTGTGAACCATGGTCACTGTCTGGGTGCCGCAACCAGCTATACACTCCGCTTTCCAATGGGACTCTCCAATTATACAGTGCTAACACCCTTTCCTGATTCTGTGCTTCCCCATGGAAATGTCAAATCCTGCGCAGAGTCGCTTCTCACTACACCGCATGTGTCACCTGTTCATAACTGGAGCACCATGTACGTATTGGTAGTTTGGACCATCGTCAGGGTTGGAGCTCATTTGACTCCTAGCTTGAAGTGCAGTGCTGTATTTCCTCAATACTGCAACATAATTCAAACTGAACTGTATAGATGAAATGTTGTGAATTTCCACAAAAGGAACTCTTCATTATATTTTAGCATTTAATTTACTGAGAGCTTAATGTTGCATAATGATTGGTCCGTTATGCTAATAGTGAGACCACCCGCAGACGTGTGGTATTGCAATAGAAGACGAATCTAGAATTAGATCTTAAGAACTTGCTATTATGAGTGATATATGTAATATATATAATATATATGTAATGTTCTATATGTAATGTTCTATATGCAATGTTCTATATGTAATGTTCTATATGTAATGTTATTATTTACGTTTCTATATATAATGGTATTATATAGGTTTCTATATGTAATGTTAATTATTTATCTATATATTCAGGAGCACTTTGCAACTAATACTCTCAACAAACCATTCTAAAAATTCATAAAATGGATAGAGCATCCAGAAGCTTGAAGATGATAGCTACCATTCTTATATTGTGCATATGTAACCTTGTTCTGGCAGAAGAAACAACGCTAAACAGGTAAAATTTCAACGAATTTAAATCTTAAACATCACTTTTTTGCTTCATCATCACCAACATCATCATCACAATCATCATCAGTATTATCAACATCGTCATCACCATCATCATGACCAACATCAATCATCATCAGCATCGTTATCACCAAGATCATCATCATCATCACATATTGATCAGGATCATTATCATCACAATCGGCACCGTCATCACCACCACTATCATCATTATTATCATCATCATTATTAGCGTAATGTGTCACTGAATCTTAAAAGTCACTTACAAAGATACAAGATAGTTAGATTTTACAGAGCACTTATTTCCACATATTACGGTAAATCTGCTCAATCCCCGTATGATCCCTGTACTAACATAGGGATGCAAAACCTGAAATCCACTCAAGCAATAATAACAAAGGATAATTTTTAGAATAAATGTCTAAGAAAATTCCTGAACATAGATTAGAAAACCTTTGTCACAAATGAATCACTAAGAGACATATCCAATTCAAGTATATATGTCAACTATGTTTAGAAGAAGACATAGACGGTAATAAAGCCATGTGAGAAATAGACGAGAATAGACTTCTTCACCCAAAAAGCTATGTCATGTCTGAAAACGAAAACGTGGAAGATCCAGGACAACACTAGGAAGAATAATCAAGAAGGAGGCAATGACGACGAGTAATAAAACTACCCAATAATTATAATACGACAATCAATATAAGGTAACTACGTGAAACGTAATAACAATTGTACTACGTAAATCCCACGAATTACAGCAAATTGTAGCTAACCGCACGGTATGGAGAAACATACTTCTGTCGTATGTGCCGCCCTTGGCACTAAAGGAACAAACTAATTAACTTGTTTATCAAAAATAAATACGTTAATATGTATATGCACTCTAGTCCTATTTTTGATATTATTACTATATGAATTGTCTATGTTTTTTCGTTTATTTTTCTTGATAAAGACCATAAGATTGTTACATTGATTTATTGTGTCGTTGATACTATCCACATTTTTGTCGTACTCGTTATTCAAACTATTTGTGGTCTGTGAAATACGTGAAATACGTGAAATACGAGAAAGATCGTGTGTATTGCGTAAGTAACTGTTCTTAAATAGTTTTAATGCAGCATCACTCATTATCCATTGCATCTTAACGTATCAGGGAAAGCAAAAACAAGAAATTTCGCTGTATAAAGCTATATTGCATATAGAGCACCATCTGCATTCCATTTAATCAGCTCTTGCTCAAATGATTTACGTGTATTAGGGAACTGGGTATGGTCAAATTGTTCGTAACATATGTCCACTCACGATCAAATTTTAAAATTGTCATCATCTCACATATTTAAATGGGATTTATTTTAGACCCTCAGGCGAAGAAATAATTGCGATATAATTACACATTTACTAGAGAGAGAGAGAGAGAGAGAGAGAGCTAGTCGTCAAACACATGAGTGCATCCAGGAAGAGAGTTCCTCGATTGGGCTGAAATCAAGTCAGATGGGACCTCATACAATAATACTCAAAGCCACAGCTTAAAATTATTTCAACACATTGCTGAGTAGTTAGAGAAACAAGACACATGCAAGTGCGCTTCGTTACCTGCAAAATGGTAGAAAAGGTAGTTACAAAATATCAGCTGCCTATCCCACCACAACATCAATCATGAGAATGGTGATAGATGAAGTAACAGCATTTCTCAGTTGGCTTCGACGCAACCACCAGCGTCCATGTGATTCTAGCATTCTGACAGACTATACTGCTTTAGATATAAAAATGCATGAAAATAAAGAATTGGGACACTCTTCTCAACAACACCAACAAAAGTATATGCATCTGATGCTCAATCCGTGTGGGAGTCAACGAAATAGATAATGCACTGGCAGGTAAAGCTATAGTGGATGACAATATGAAAAGCAGGTAACCGACTGAATTAACTAGGAAAGTCATTGATACGTTACATAATGATGAAAAGGAGGCTGAAAGATGATATGTACGTGCTCATAGATAACGGTAATGAGAGTGACCAGGGGAGAGTGGGTGTTATGTGCTTGATGGCATGAAGATGGTTACAAAAGCGATCGCTCAATCGTAGGCCAGTTTCCCCGATGCACTGTTTGCCACAGCATTTACATATGATCACGTAAATGACATTACAGGATTCACATGTAAAGGCCTCATCGATGGAGAAAGTGGCCTTGGGAAATGAAATAGAGCGCATCTGAACCACGTAAGGACATGTAAAGCAACGGACACGTGGGCAACGAACAGTGCCAAAATGGTCAGGAACAGAAGACTTAAGGTGGCTATGAACCAAGATGTCCTTCAGATTTCTATTACGCCTATAAGCCACCAGAGGTAAGTCATGGAAAGCGTCACGGGTGTCAGGATCAGACTGGAGAAGAGAATAATGTTTGAGCATGATGCGTCGAACAGAAGAGTTATGGGGATGAAAGGTAAGAACAAGTTTAACCCTATCAGAGAAGGAGGAAGAACCCTGAGAGTTAGTCAATGTATCGAGGCGAGACAAATGGCGCACACGGAGCCAAGCGGATGAAAGAATGCTGTCAGGGAACGATCGTCTACGGAAAAACTCAACCATCTCAGAGGACTTGTCGAGAAAATCGTCGTAATTGCTACATAAGCGACGCAGGAGAAGAAGCTCGGAGTACGGTAGAGAGTTGCGACACGCAGGAGGATGAGAAGAGGTGTAGAGCAGAAAGCCATGTTCATCAGTAGGTTTATAGTAAACGGATGTGCTAAGGTAAGGGGGGTGAATGGTGACAATGATGTCAAGGAAGTTGACTGAGGTAGTGGAGATATTAGATGTAAATTGAATAGCAGGGTTTAAACTGCCGATGAAGTTGATGAAACGAGACAATTCAACTTGGGACATGTCGGTGATACCTATCCCATCGTCAATGTATCTATGGAAAAGAGATGGGAACGGGCCATCATAGGTAGACCAAACTAAATGTTCAATATGTCCCATGAAGAGACACGCATAGCTAGGTCCCATTTTGGTTCCCATGGCAACGCCACTGATCTGATCGAAAAAGTGCCCATCAAATTCAAAATAGTTGAGCTTATCACCAGTTCAGCAAGGCGGATAAGAGTAGAAGTGGATACAGAGGGGTGGGGACTCTTGTCAAAAAAGAACTGTAGAGCCCATGAGACCATCTGCATGGGGTATAGAAGTGTACAAATAACAGACATCAAGCAAGAACAGACGATAGGTACTGTCAGAAGAAAACTGGACGGTAGAAAAAACGGTTAGGGCATGCTTAGTGTCTTTCAAGAATGAAGGCAGTTGTTTGACTAACGGCTGGAAAATGCTGTCGAGGAAGTCGGAGATGCGCTCTGTGGGACAAGAGCAAGCAGAGACAATAGTTCTACCCGGATTCGATGCCTTATGGATTTTAGGCAGCATATAGAAAACAGGTTTGCCTAAACAGCTTTGATCGATGCAAAGAGACTTGGCAGTGGTAGAAAGGTCGTTGTTAAGGATAAGGGTTTTCACAGTGTTGTTAACAACCTAATGGTTAGTTACAGTCGGATCAGATGTGCGTGCAGTGTAGAAAGAAGGATTGGAGAGTTGTTGGTGGCCCTCCTGGAGGTAAAGGTCCTTACTCCAAACCACAACGGCCCCACCCTTATCTGCTGGTTTGATGACAATATCATCACGGCGACGAAGATGTGCCAAGGCGCGAGATTCTTCAGGTGTGATGTTTGAGCGACGAATGTGGTTGTGATGAAGTGACTTAATGTCATGGAGAGTATTCTTGATGTAAAGATCAAGAGCTTGAGATGCACCAGGCTTTGCTTTTTGTTCCGTCATTTACTCATCTTTTTGTTCGTTTCGTTTCCACATATATTTACGTTTTTATGTACTTTCTGACCTTCCGGCATATCATTTCCATATTTCCGTTGGACGTTGTGATAATTTTTCCATTCGTCGTCTTTTGATGTTTTGTATGTGTCTTGATAATACCTTTTATATGAAACGTTGAATGTGATTTGTGTTTTGTAATTTTTATGATTGCTTGTGTGCTCATCATTGCCCATCATTACCCACTAGTTTTAGATATAGTCTGTGGTGTCCCATTGAAACGAAATATAAACCTGCGTTTTACGTAAGTCTAATTGTTGTTACGTTTCACGCAGTTACCTTGTATTGATTGTCATATACTTTTAGATGAGATGACAGAATGGCGAGCAGAGCATTTATGGAAACGTCCCTGGTACACTGATGCTGGTTCCTGGTCAAGAATCAAGCATCAAATCACCTGAGTGCAATATCTAGAACTAAAAACACTGAGTGCAATATCTAGAACTAAAAACACATGAATGCAATATCTAGAACTAAAAACATATGAATGCAATATCTAGAACTATAAACACATGAGTGCAATATGTATAACTGAAAAAACCTGAGTGCAATAGTAAAAATGTAAAGTAACACATAGCATTTATTAATACCGTAGGGGTGTGAGATGGTAACGATCTCACATTTCAGAGGCTCTGCAAATGAGGCCGGTAGCCATCTTCTCTTCCTCGCAGTCTTTACGTCCCGGACTAAACCGGTACCCATTTAAGGCTAGGTCAAGCTGGGAGCCGTTACGATCTTTAAAAAATTTCCGCCTCAACTTGGGAATGAACCCAGGACCACTCATATGCGTAGCGAGTGCGTTAACCACTGCGCTACGCGGCTCAATATGTATTGCAATATGTAGAACTAAAAACATTATTTCATTACTGAATGTGTCTCTGCTATGGTATGCGAAAATGGTTTTTATAGGAAATAAAGGTTACTTTGCCATAACAGTTGCAACTACGTGTACAGTTAAATCTTTTTAAATCTCAGAAATACACAAAGCAATTTTCAACAGTGATTTGAACCATATACTTCATGGTTATAAGACTAGAGTTCTAGACATTTCGGCCCAGCGCTCCACTTTTTTAAATAACTAAATTAGCTGTAAAATTTACCGGTAGTGGTAGAGACGTGCTACACTCATTGTAGAAAGTGTATAGATGACAATGAGCATGGTTTTATGGAAAAGAAGATAGAAATGTATATTGATCATACTAATAGACAAATACACCATTGATTCGTGATTCTTGATTAGAAACTGGCCTCACAGTACGTGGGGCATTCCCATAAGTGCTCCGCCCTCTGTTCCAGCAGTCATCCGGCTAGATGGTGTTTCAAGTCTAATGCCGCCGAAACAGACGTCGACATCAGGGCACAACTCTGACCCTTGAGACAGGTTTCTTTGTTATTCTGCCCACCCACGCCGTGCCCGTAACTAGTTCAAGCACAACGTCGGCCTGTCGAAACAACATGGTAACTGTTATCGAAGGTTACGACTACGGGATTGTATAGATGACGTGTCATAAAGCTTCTATAAGAAGATAACCTCAATATAAAGGCATGTCATCTACTAAAGTTTTCTCCTGCATGGTTGGTTATTAGTGAAACTCACAGACGCAACTGCATCCACAATACACCAACTAAATACACATTAACAGACCATCTTTTTTCTACTTAAAGTTGGGCATTGCAGAGTACAGCGCCACATATACCGGATCAGAGTGACGCACATAAAGTAATCACAATGTAGAACCGGAATACAGAAACAAGAACACATATTCCGTCCAGATTTCAAAGATCTGCATGACGAGGCATGGCCGCACTGAACTGAACTTCGGCGAAAACTTTGGGACAGCCGTTCTGACCTAGAGAAGACTGGAGGCTTCGTTGTGGCGACTGGTCTGAATATCTAGTAAAATCAAAGCAATCCTGAACGCAGACATTTGTATTGTTTGTTCATTGGATGATTTGTTTCTGTGCTCTGAGACACGCTTACTTCGACCTAGGATGATGGTCCGTTTTGAATATATTTTGTGCGATATTGTGTATTGTATGACGGTCTATGCATTGTCCTGATGGGGACCTGATAATTTCATCTGGGGATAATTCTGGTTTTGAACATGAGAACTGCTATTTCATTATGGCATTACTCAGTCCTGAGGAGGATTTTTATTTAATTGGTTTTCTTAAGTTCTTCTTCTTCTTCAGCGTTCATTCTCAAACTCCTGCTGGATCTCTATTGCTGTAGGACAATGGCCCTATTAAATTTCCAGCAGGATATAGTCCAGAGAAAGGAAATGAGTTGTGTCGCCGTTTTATTTGCGCCAATGGCCAGACACATCCGTCTTCGGCGGGTCTTAAATCCTAATAATAACTGCTTGTTAAGGAATTTAATGGTGTGCTTGTTGTCTTAGTGACTTAAGTGTAGAGTTTTCTTGTGGTTGTGCTGATGTGTGTATCACAATTCTTGTATGGTCAGTTGTGGGGTACCCTGGATGTTGTTTTCGGAAGGAGAGTGTGGCTTATATAGAGCTATCTAAAGTACTACTTTAATATTATTTAACAATATCTTCTTTCATTCTTTCTCCACAGACACAAACGCGGTTTTCGACAGGATGCAGCCTCCAGAGTCGCTCATGGTTATGGGAAACGTGGAGACTTATTGAATTCTAGAGAGCGATTATTTCAAATTGAACACTTTCCTGATATTTTAGACAAATCTTTCGATGGGTATGTTTATGCATTCTTCACTGGTCCCTAGTGTAATATGCATGAAAGTGAGACTGCTGTTGTTGTTGTTGTTCGATCCCCTTGAATTACGAGCTGTTACGAGAGAGAATTGAAAAGTTTTGCCCCACAGGCGATAATTTTTTTTTTAATATTCAAGATTAATATGAATCGGATTAAGATGAATCAGAGACAGGGCGTTACTGGGGTGACTGAGGCAGCTAGCTATGCATTTCCACAATCCAAGGGGACTTTCCAATTATGCAGGGCTGACATACAATGTGTGCCAGATAGGAAATTGTCTCGTCCTGCACATAGGTGCTTGTCTCCACACCCTATGTGTCATCTGTACCACACTCCCTCACATTCTATCATTTTCTATTACATTATATAATACTTTATCACATTATATCACATTATATCACACTTTATCATATTTTATCATATTCTATCATACTCTATCATATTATATCCAATATAACAATATATCACATTCTAACATACACTATCTTATTCTATCACACTCTATCACATTATATGTCATTCTTTCATATTATATCACAAATTCTTGAGACTAACGGGAATTGAACCAGTCCGTTCAACGGCACCAAATCGCCTAGAAACTATTGAACGCGCGTTCTCCAATACTTGACTAACCGCATCTCCAAAAAAAGATGCGATTTCATCAAGCCATTCAAACCGTGCACACAAAGTCACCAGAACGGACCGATCGAGACAAGGACTATTACAACAACAACAAACATCCCGTACAGGTTTTGAAATATCCTCAGTAACAACACACTAACGTCCATATTAACGTCCAGAAAGGTATATCGGCCCTTGTATAACTAAATACGGATATTATGTTATATGTGTGTTGTTACTGAGGATATTTCAAACCCTGTACGGGATGTTTGTTGTTGTTGTAATAGTCCTTGTCTCGATCGGTCCATTCTGGTGAATTTGTGTGCACGGTTTGAATGGCTTGATGAAATCGCATCTTTTTTTGGAGATGCGGTTAGTCAAGTACTGAAGAACGCGTGTTCAATAGTTTATAGGCGATTTGGTGCCGTTGTCGGACGGGTTCAATTCCCGTTATCTCAAGAATTTTTCAAAAATTGTCCTCTGGCTTCCTACTTAAATTTACTTGTATTATATCACACTACATCAAACTATATAAAATTATATCACACTCCATCACATTAAAACGTGCTGCCTTTACTAGACACTTTGGTTTAAAACTAGCATCCGTGTATGCTAATAGTATCAAACACAAAAGAAAATATACAATATTGTCTTAGATTGCAGATATAGGAAACTATTCTTATATAATTCATTACATTTATAATTGTGATTTTCTTACAGAATCCAATGACATCAAGTGAACAAACCACTGAGGAATAATATAATGCATGAAACAATGTAATGTTCAACCAAACAACATAAACGCATCCATTATTAAAATCTAAAAATATTTTATGTTGTCATATAACACAAGAGAGTAAACAGTTATAATGTTCTTCAAATTCATATGCATATTTTTTTAATACAAATTTATATTATAGAGAAGTTTATATTGAACATGTAGAATTGATTAATAGAAAACAAAATAAAGACAATACTTGGCATCCATGTTCGAATAATTAAGCTATCTATCAGTGTTCTACCATTACTAGGTCCGTGTGATTATTTTATCAGTGTTGTACATAACTAGTTATGTGTGATTATTTTATCTGTCAGTGTTCTACTATAGCTAGGGTCTGTGCGATTAAATTTGATCTATCAGTGTTCTACCATGACTAGTTATCTGTGATTATTTTATCTGTCAGTGTTCAACGATAGCTAGATATGTGTGATTATTTGATCTATCAGTGTTCTACCATGACTAGTTATCTGTGATTATTTGATCTGTCAGTGTTCTACGATGACTAGTTATCTGTGATTATTTGATCTGTCAGTGTTCTACCATGACTAGTTATCTGTGATTATTTTATCTGTCAGTGTTCAACGATAGCTAGATATGTGTTATTATTTGATCTATCAGTGTTCTACCATGACTAGTTATCTGTGATTATTTGATCTGTCAGTGTTCTACCATGACTAGTTATCTGTGATTATTTGATCTGTCAGTGCTCTACCATGACTAGTTATCTGTGATTATTTGATCTGTCAGTGTTCTACCATGACCAGTTATCTGTGATTATTTGATCTGTCAGGGCTCTACGATGCATAGTTCTGTGTCATTATTTGATCTGTCAGTGTTCTACGATGCATAGTTCTGTGTCATTATTTGATCTGTCAGTGTTCTACGATGCATAGTTCTGTGTCATTATTTGATCTGTCAGTGTTCTACGATGCATAGTTCTGTGTCATTATTTGATCTGTCAGTGTTCTACGATGCATAGTTCTGTGTCATCATTTGATCTGTCAGTGTTTTACGATGCATAGTTCTGTGTCATTATTTGATCTGTCAGTGTTCTACGATGCATAGTTCTGTGTCATTATTTGATCTGTCAGTGTTCTACGATGCATAGTTCTGTGTCATTATTTGATCTGTCAGTATTCTACGATGCATAGTTCTGTGTCATTATTTTATCTGTCAGTGTTCTACCATTACTAGTTATCTGTGATTATTTGATCTGTCAGTGTTCTACCATGACTAGTTATCTGTGATTATTTGATCTGTCAGTGTTCTACCATGACTAGTTATCTGTTATTATTTGATCTGTCATTGTTCTACGATGCATAGTTCTGTGTCATTATTTGATCTGTCAGTGTTCTACCATGACTAGTTCTGTGTCATTATTTGTTCTCATTGTACATCTATTATAATATCTTCTTCTGTGAGCGTTCTAAAACTCCTGCAGATTAGCAGGATGTAGTCCAGAGAACACGGAGGGTTATGCTACGGTACAAAAATTGAATCTGTGGTACCTGCGTGTTTCAGTCGGAAGCATCCGATTTCAGTTTGGCTTCTGAGTAATTTTTACCATGACCGGTTTACAATATAAAACCTAGAAGCCAATGGGAAACCAAACCTTCTAAAATGACTCATTTTACTATTCTCTTGAATTTTATTGGATGTCCTACAAAGTAGAATCTTAATGGCTAGTGAAATCACAGGAATACTCAAATGAATCATTAATACGGCTTGATTTACAATTAACCAGCAGGTCTTATATTGTTGGCGGTCATGATTTGCCCATCTGCGGTATGCCCCAGACAACACCACCCTTTAAACTTTCTTAGTGCAATATTTAGTTACCTATTTAGTTATTCCTTAGTTGCTCTCTACGACATCTATGGCAGGCCACATTGTTGCTATTTTTTGCCCTCTCCTCCCCCTCCTGCGTCCTACCAAGACACGTATTCATCTGTCAAGCACCTGTATCCAACAAACTTCTTGCTTAGTTTTCTTGTGTTTATTACTACTTCCTTTCTATGTGTATATAGATTACTCTTTTTATATTTTTGTTCGTTACGTTTTTTTCTTCATGTTTCTCTACTTCTCTTTCTATTGTGAATTCTAGAATCAGGAATGTCGTATAATGTTTTCTGTTGGTCTTTCATGAATGCAATATACATCTCAGGCATTGTTCCTTAAGTTTGATATCTCTCTGGTTATGTCTGTGTTTCTTTCTTTATTCGTTCTTCATTTCTCGTTTTTTATTTTGTTTCTTTTCATCTTTCGTGTTATATTTTTCTCTCTCTTCTTTGCTTCTTTCCTTTAATTCTCTCTCTTGCTTTTTGGAGGGTTTGTTTCATTCTTTCGTTCATTCTGTGTTTCTCTCTTTCTATCTCGTTACTTAGTTGTTTCTCTCCCTCGTATTTTTCATTGTTTGTCTTTCTCTAGTTCTTTTTGCTTCTCTCGCTCTCTTGTTCTTTCTTTGTTTCATTTCCTCGATCTTTCTTTGTTTCTTTCTCTCCTATCCTGTTTCTTTCTCTTGTTTTTTCTGTGTTTCTCTCTTGTTCTTTGTCTCTATCTCTGGTTATTTCTTTATTTTACTGGTTCTTTCTTCGATTTTTTTCTCTCGTTCTCTGTTTCATTTTGTGTATCTCTCTATTATTCTTTCTTAGTTTTTCTTCTCTCCTTCTTCCTTTGTTTTTTTCTCTCGTTCTTTCTTTGTTTCTTTATCTGGTTTTTTTTTGCTGTGCATCTCGCTCTGTCTCTCTCGTTCGTTCTTTCTTTCTTATTCATTCGTACTTTATTTCTCTCTGTTGTTCTTTCTTTTCCTTTCTGTCTCGTTTGTTCTTAATTTATTTATTTCTCTACTGTGTTTCTTATTCTCGGTCTTCCTTTGTTTTTCTATCCTTTTTTGTTTTCTGTTTCCCTCTCATTCAGTTTTTTCTTTATTTCTTGTTTTTTTTCTGTTTCTCTCTCTCTCTCTCTCTCTCTCTCTCTCTCTCTCGCTTGTCTGATGTTTATTACATATTTTCCTGAGTTCATTACATATTTTATATAAGTAAACAAGTACAGCTTTTCCTTTTCCACGCCATTGATGTGGGAAATACGGAGTTAGGCTCGTAATTTTAATGACCACTAGATACCTAGGGACTACGTGGTCACCTTTAAGCATTCCGTCTTTACTTTTCCAGAAGATCATGTACCCATTTTCTTTAGCCTGTGTCGATCTTTGCTATGCTGAGAACCGTTGTTACACCATATATTATAAACATCATATACTACAAAAAAGCATACACTTGTGAAGCTGCTATTACATCGAGGTTTTTCTCCTCATTCCCATGGCAAAAACTATCTAAGTATTCAGTTGATTGTCATCACGTCGGCCCCACAATCGACCGAACTTTGTATGTGCTTTAAATCTGTATAAAAATTAATTTGGTACTCCGATGCCTTTCTGTCTTCATTCCTATATACATATATATGTTATCGTTTCTACCATCCCCTTTCGATTTGTTTCATGCCTGTCCCTTCAGTTTGTATCTTATGGTATTGTTATTGAAGAATGTTAGATAAGGGTTCATGCTTTTCAACTAATGCTGCATTTTAAGACACAAGTAATATAAATAATCGAATTGAAAATACAATATATAGTATGGGCTATATAAACATCACCAATTTCGACCGAATTATGTTTGTGAGGACCCACTTAACGAGCCGCCGAACAAATGTGTTTTGTGTTACAATGAATTATTTCTTGAACTGATTGGCTTCAGTTTTTTCAGTATAAAAATGTAATTGTAGTCTAATTCTATTGTAACAAATCGATCGGTACAAACCAAATATGAATGTAATTGCAGAATTTTTATTATAACAAATTGATCGGTACACACGAAATATGAATGTAATAGCAGAAATAATATAATAAATTAATCTGTACACACGAAATACGAATGTAATACCAGAAATTCTATTATAACAAATTTATCGGTACACACGAAATATGAATTTTAAATATAAATTAAAAAATATATAAAATCTGAATATAATTGAGAATTTTAAAACATAGTTAATAGAGAAATGTGTTATAAGAATATTGAGGGATTCCACTGTACTCGTTTTGTATCTGACATGCATTTATTATCATTTGCCTGCGATTAGGCCAAGAACACCAGTGGTCGATGTCGAAGAACTGTTGGCCAGACATCCGAACTTACTGAGACTCCTGTTAAAGAAATATACCGAGTCTGTTGGTGAGTACTAACATTAAATGGATATCTATCAATGGTACTCATATTGGATTCAAATGTATCAGGTTCCATGTACGGCAATGCCGCAGAGGTACATAAAGTGTCTGTGGCAGTAAAGGTCATCATCATTACGTACCGTCCCCGCAACGAAAGTTGGCTGCAACAGACCTCCAACACATTTTGTCTCTTATTCTTTGCGATGCACTCTGCTATAATGTAAGCTGTCCATCTCATGATCGTTGCCTTGCACTTGTATTTCTGCCTATCTTTGCCTACCTCTTTCTATTTCTTCAGGTAAATCTACTATATTCAATTTACTCTACATGTAGCTCTACATCTGGACATTCAGAACGTAATCGCAAACTTAGTTAGTTATAGTTTGTTCCTTTCGTGCCGCAAGCGACAAATAATGCAGAGGATTTGGTTCTCCATATGATGAAGTCCGCTGCTTGCAGCTTTAGTTCCTGGATGGTCTTACAGTCTATTAATTTCCCTTCTTTAAAAAATGTGTTTTTAAGGGTTGTTTTAGGTCTTCCTCTTTTACCCTCAGGTGACCACATAAGGGCTTGTTGGTTTATTCTGTTTACATCTAGTCGCAAAACGTGACCAAGATATTTCCATCTTCGTTTTCTTATGATGTTTCAAACATACTCTTGATGTGTTTTGTCTCTTAGATCACTATTTGTGACAAAGCCGCTCCATTTTATGTTCATCGGTTTGCGAAGACATTTGTTTTCGAAGCTGTTTAGTTTGTTGTCTGTTGCTTGAGTTGATTTCCAGCTTTCACTACCATACGTTAGCACTGAGACAATACATGAGTTTAATAGCTTTAGTTTAGTGTTTGTCCCTAGATATTTTGATTTCCAAACATTAGTTAATTTACCAAATGTGCTAGCTGCCACAGCTATACGTGTGTTTATTTCTTTCATTGAGTCTCCGTCAACAAACATTCGACTGCCCAAGTAAGGACTTTTTCCAGTATTTGGCTATTTACTAAGATGTTAATCGCAAACTACTGAACGTAAATTATGTGTAGGAAGAAGACGGATGAAGCGGGCGATTGGCGCAAATAAAATGATGATACAACGCATTTCCATTCTCTGTACTACATCATACTGGAAATATAATAAGACTATTGTCCTGCTACAAGGGAGATCCAGCGAGAGTTTGAGAAGAACACTGGTTATTTTACTTTAACACCGGTTATTTTACTTTGTTAATGGTTACTTTACTTTGACACTGGTTATTTTACTTTAGTTAAGCATAGATTAGTAGTGGCACTTTAAACTGGCATGAATATTGTAAGAGTAGCCTAAATATATTAAACGTGAGTTTGCTATTGCATTGCAGAATGTAAAATTGTCCCCAAAATATTTTGGTAAGGATATGTGCGTGGGATCGTACTGCAAAGATATCACAGTCATGTTGTAAACCACGTTACAACGTATTATATTCTAGTAATTTCGTCCAGCCAGCTGGTAGAAACTTGATAACAAACGTATAATATACATTTGTATCCACTGGGTCAATATTCCATTAATATTCTCTTATGCATGGACATCTACGAGATACAAGCAATACTAAATATGTCACGTCATAATAATAGGGGACTGGAAACAATATTTCATAAGTTTCCCTTTACAGTGTTTACGACGATGTAATATCTCGAACATTTCTAGATAAAACGTGGAAAACTGGTTCCATGACGCGATGCCCAAATTTACAATTTTTCACCAGTATCTCACAAATACGTGTATAAAACTAAGTGTACTGTAAAGGACACGTATGGAGAACTATGACATCCGCATTATGTGCCATCTTGACAAAAGAGGAACTGACTGACTGATTGACTGTAAAGGACATCTTATTGTTTATTTACAATTGCCTATTACTGTGGTGTGGTAAACTCAACAGTTGGTACTTTTTTGTATATACCTTAATTCAGACAGGGCCGTGTATATAATAAGACCTACTGGATAATTGAAACAAACCAGACTTCTTTATGACTAACTTGACTATTCCTGTGATTTTTTCTTGGTCAATGTGATAACACGTTGTGTGGCAGCCCATGAAAATCAATGGAATAATGAAGTAAGTCAGCAGTAAGTCTGAGTTTATAATTAAGTCTTATATGTAGACGTTCATGAGTTCATGATTCAGGCGACTTAGAAGCTATAACATAATTTTATAGACGCGGATTGGTATAGTTAGTAAACATGCTTTCTTAGATTGCAAGACAGTTAGTGCCAGTTGGAGCAATTAGAATTGAATCTGTTTTGCCAGTAATAAATGAAAGACAAAGTAAGCTGGCTGAAAAAAATATTCACAGTAAAATTGTTCAGAAAAACAAGTACCAAATGAATGGTAGAAAGGAATAAATGTACCCACAAGGAAAAACAAGGCACAGATAGGGAGTGTGAGAAGTAAAGAGGTATATCTCTATTCAGCCACAATGGAAATATAAATGTAGAAATCATAAAGCAGAGAGTAAGACAGAAAATATAACGCCAGCTAAATCAGACACAATTTGCTTTCTGGAAAGGTATAGGGTGCACAAATGCAATTTTTGCGCTTATATCAATTGAGATAAAAGATACTTCAATACGACCATCAAATGCATGTGATAGAGTTGGCAAAGAAAATATGTGACTAATATTGGATGACTATGGCATATGATGAAGAAAATGAGGAAGACCAAACGAAACTTTACGTAGAACTATTACAAGAGAACGTTTCACCATCGGTATCAGAAACAATGAAGATCTAAAGCAAATTGCAATGAAACGAGAGATATGGGAATCTATGACATCCGTCCTATGTGCTGTCGTTGGCCCTAGAGGAGTAATTAACTAATGAAATACGTGGACAATTATTAGACAACATAAGAACTTTTTACAAAAAAACTGCCAAATCATATCATAATTAGATCCATTGAAGGCACAACAGATGAACTTGAAATTAAAATAGACGTAAGACAAGGCTGGATAATATCACCACCTCTGTTAATATCGTACATGAACAGGATAACTAAGGAATTAGATCAAAGAAACGAATTAACCGCTGCAGAAACATTACATGAGCAACATAGCTCATTCAACAAACTGCTATATATATGCAGATGATCAATGTTCAAGATATGAATCTGAATATGAATTACAGCCGACACACACACCTGGATGTGCTATACAACCGATGTGACACACACACCTGGATGTGCTATACAACCAGCGAATAATACAACATGAAATTAAATACATCTAAAACAGAGACTGAAATTAAGCAGAACATCAGGCCAGTTAAATGTATCTTGTCAATGATACAAAATAAAAGCTGGTCTCAGAGTTCAAATATTTAAGGTTTTTACAGAGGATGACAAACTATAATATATGCTACATACATATAATTATATATATATATATTGATCATGATTGTCCATCTATCTATTGTCTTTTCCCCATATGATGTCAGGCACCGAAGGGTTTTTCAAATTTTCTGTCTTTGGCCATCTTTGTTGCGCTTGGATTTGTTAGGCCGTAATTTTAACAATCTCTCTAATTGAATCTTCCCATCTTGTTCTTAGTCTTCTTTTTGCTTTGTATCCGTTCTTTCTAATTGTGTACGCCTGACTGGTTTGTTGTGATGGTTCCATTTGCATAAGGTTGTCGAAGCAGTTGATCTGCTGTCTTTCTATATATATTGTTTGCATGATATGGTTTTAATATCTTTCTGACGTCTTCATTTCGCATTCGGTCTATTCTGGTGACGTTTATAACCTTTCTTTGACATTTCATCTGGCATGTAGTAAACTTTCTCAAGTGTTATTGTCAGGGGCCATGTCTGGCACTGGTAAGACAAAGATGGTGTTTGTCATTTGTCGTTTGGTCAACCTGTTGATCGTTGTGTTTTTAAGCAGCTGTGACAATTGCTATTTTACAGCGTTTGCTTTTTATCACCTCATCTCAATTTTCTTTGTCAATTTTGCCGTCTTCTGTAAAAATGCTTCCTAGATATTTAAATTCAAATGTATATTTTAGTTTTGTGCTGCTAACATACACATTTAGATGGTGTGTTGCTCTGCATAATTTCATAATTTCTGTTTTTGATGTATTTAATCTCATATTGTATTCTTCTCTCGCTGCCTGTAATGTATGTGTGCATCTTTGTAGCTCGTTTTTAGTTTCATATATCGGACCTTCATCATCTGCGAAGGGTAGATCGTGCAGAGAGTTACCTAGACTTTTTTCTGTGATGTGTTCGCTTCTTGCTTATGCCTCTTTCGCGTATCCTGTCCATGTATGTAACAAACACCAGTGGTGACAGTGTACATCCCTGTCTTACTTCCGTTGTTGTTTCGAATGGTTCTGTGATTCCTTCATTTGTCCTTATTATACTTCGTGAGTTTGTATATATTGTTCTTATATTGTCTATTAGTTATCCATGTATTCCGTAGTCTTCTAGTATCTACCATAACTTATCATTGTCAACTCTGTGAAAGGCCTTCTCTTGATCTACAAAAGTGATGTTTAGCCATTGATAATATTCAAATGCCTTTTCGCTTAATTGTCTCAGTACAAATAATACGTCTGTGCACTCTACATCTTTTCTGAATACAAACTGGGTCTTGCTTAGCTGTGGCACTGTTATTGATATAATTTTTGTTCTACTATTTTTGCATATATCTTCCTGTGTGGCTAAGTAGAGATATTCCTTTGTGTGTTTCACAATCTCTTGTTGCCTTTGTTTTTCATATTGGGAAATAAATGCTTTTTACCAGTCATCAGGTACTTATTTTTCTGCCCATAATATATTAAATATTCTTTTTAGCCATGTTGCTCCAGTTTTATTACATGCCTGGATTGCCTCAGTTGTTATACCATGCATCCCTGGTGATTTGTTTCTTGGACTATTTTTAAAAAATGTATTTTTCTATTTCTTGCTCTATTATTTCATGTTCCCGTTCTCTATGTGTTTTGGTATGAATGGTGACCTTTCGTTATTGTATGGTGGGTTATATAGCTCTTGGAAATACTCTAGCGATCATTTTTTTCTGCCGTTTTGCTGAATATTTGGTTCCCATTTTTGCTGTTTAAAATGGTCATTGGGTTATATGTTTCGTCCCTCCTTCATGTTGATTTTACGTATTTGTAGAATTCTTTTGGTTTTTTTAGTGCATGTGTTTGAAAGATATTCTCCGCATTTTTTTCTATTCGTTTTCTTTCGCTTGTTTTATTATGCTTTTGACATTCTTTCTTGTATAGGCTGTAATCTTCTTTTTTAATGTTTTAAACCATGTCTAAATGCTTGATTATTTTTTGTATTGTTTGGTTTCCTCGCTCCTCCAACAAGTTTTTTTTCTTCCTTTCACTGTGTTTTCTTTCCACAAAGTGTATACAGGTTATTTATCATTGTATTATGGAAAATATCCAATTCTCTTTCAATATTTCCATTTGTGATGGGCAGTGATTTATAAGATTTAGTAATCTCTTTATGTTTTCTCTTTGATTGAATAACCTTGTAGCATTTAGTAGTTTACTCTTTATATCTTGAGTTTGTCTATGATGTTTTTCCGCTGGTTGATCTTGTCGTGTTGGTCTTCTTTCTGTTAGTATACCTGACCTGTGGTCTGGATCGATATCTGTATTGTTCTATCATCTGTAACGTTTCTTTTGTTCTTATTTCTGACTAGCATATAATCTATCTGTGATGCTGTTTAAGCTATCCCATTTATACTATGTTTTGGTTTGGCTCTTTTTGTGTTGACAAAAGGTATGTGTTATTAGTAGACCGTGTTCAGTGCACATATTTATTATTTCTTCTTCGTTTTCATTTCTCACAGTTGTTGAGTTGTTTTAATTTTTTTTTTAAATTGTTGTGCTCTTTTGTTTATCTTTCCCACTAGTCAATTGGTCTCCCATAACATACATGTCTTCTGTGTCATTAACTTTGTTGGATAGTTTATTGAAGAATTCTATTATATCTTTTTCCTCATGATCATTGCATGGGGCGTATATATGTATAGTGCTGGTTGTTTTATTTTTATTGTTCATGACTGTAAACATCAATAAACTATCAACTTTAAAATAAAACATCAATAAACTATCAACTTTACATCAAACCACATACTAAATAGCGCTTACGTTTAATCAGCAAGCAAATGCTTCTAGAAATAATTAAGTGACACGACGAAGATTATCACGATGATTTAACCACAGTTTGAAGTTAAAGATCAATGTCAAAACTAACAAGAGATTGATTCCATATAACATGACTGGATAAAATGATTCTCCTAGTCGGAAATGTGTAATAAAAGAGAATGAAATAGAGAAATGGAAGAAATATCATTCTGATTAATAGAGCTTTCGTGCGATAAATTGATATCTGGAGGAGGTTTGTGATATGTGATTCTGCAGTAAATTGATATCTGGAGGGAGTTGGTGATTTATGGTACTGCAGTAAATTAGTATATGGAAGAAATTTGTGATATATGGTACTGCAGTAAATTCATCGACATGGCACTTCATTTATTGATTTATGAAAATACATAATATTTTAACGAAAACAAAAACCTGCTCTTGTAGAAAGTTAATATGAATAGAACTTGATTAAGCTCACTGTCGATAGGAAGGTATTGAGATTGAATATACATTATTCCAGTCTGCAAGGTATACAATAGAGAGAGAGAAAAAGAGAGAGGGAGAGAGAGAGCGATGCAGAATGATAAGAGCTGGAGTACTACAACATTCTGCGGCTGTTTAGAAGAAAATAGGAAATGTTGAGTAAACAATGAAATAACTTCACTTGTCTGCCTAAACAATATATCAAGGAAACATCATCACGACGAAGTGAAGGCCACATGTTATATTCAGAAAAACATTAACAAAAACATGAACACAAAATTTTAAATTTCATTTAACATGCATGAAATTTCAGAATTTGCTTTTAAATTTGAAAATAGCAATTCTGAAGCTTTTTGAATTTCTAGATATTAGAATTATACTGTACGTAAGGGGTTCAAAGGGAACGCATTGCTCTAGGCGGACCCAGGGTTAGCAGATAACCAAGATCCCAAATGTACCTCCACGCGGTGCACCCTGGAAACAGAAATACAGCAGCTCGAGCTGATTCTGGCCAAATCTTTTGGGGATCGTGTCCGAGAATGTGGAGGTAGCAGATGGAAAGAGATTTGACTGCACAAGAGACAGACAATATCTCCGACACCACCAGCATCACCACATATAGCGACACTGTCGACATACAGTGAAGCTATTCAGTCCAGTCCGAACATTGGAGGGGCTGCCAATGTAAAATGCACGTAAAGGTAGGTGCATGGCGAGAGACAAATAGATTTCATACCGAGTACAATGAAATAATGAAAGGGCAGAACAGCGTTAGAGGGCAGCGCGAACTGCAAATAGAAAGTGAAAAGTCTCTAGGAAAGGGGAACTACAAGCTCCGTCACCTCGAGACGAGCATCTAGTTACCTGAGTTCCTTACAGGCAGAGACCCAAACCAATTTATTGGCGTTTGGTAAAGCAAGAAGACCTAATCCAACTCTAATGTCGAGACTTCCTAAACCGGAAATATGCTCGCGAAAAGAAAGGGTTCTGTACTCGATGGGCTTAGGCAAGAAAGGGACAACGATTGTAGTCCTGGTCCAACTCTACTGTCAAGGTTTCCTATACCGGAAGTACACTTGCAGAGAGAAAGGGTTCCGTACAAGTGGGCTCAGGCACAAAAGGGACAACGATTTAGCCCTGGCCCAACTCTACTGTCAGGTTTTCCTACACCGGAAATACACTTGAAGAGAGAAAGGGTTCAGTACCTGATGGGCTCAGGCGCTATTGGGACAAAGACAATCAGCTCGAGAACGCCTTGCTCTCAAACGCATGGTTTGAGACTCGAACGTGAACAAGGGGTACACGATATCGGTGTATGACACCTCGGATAAGAGGGCGAAAGAGCCAGGGCCCAACTCCTCTGTTGAGTTCTTCCCCTTAAGGAACCAGGCTCACGGATGAGAAACGGTTCAGTACCCA
The DNA here is from genome assembly GCA_034231615.1 of Meghimatium bilineatum. Taxonomy (NCBI): domain Eukaryota; kingdom Metazoa; phylum Mollusca; class Gastropoda; order Stylommatophora; family Philomycidae; genus Meghimatium; species Meghimatium bilineatum. Next base: position 42,868,224 of record CM067305.1, on the reverse strand, counting down.
ATGGGCACAGGCACAGCACGTCCAATTACACGAGGCAAGTTCATAGACAGTGGAACACCTCGTGCGAGTCAGACGAGAGCAAAAATCGTCTGGGCGAAGAGTCGCCACTACGCGTGCCTGGAGACAGATATAGATGCTGTCACAGGCTAAGGGTAGCCCACCCGAATTGTCAAGGCATGCCGAAATCGGATGTGCTAGGCCTACAAGCGCATAACGGTGACACAACGTAATCACGCTCCCGGCGGAAATCGCACGGATATCCGTGATGGTTACAATGGAGAGAACGCAAAACAAACAAATACTGTACGTATATTGTCCTAAATGTCTGAAAGCACAATTTTGTATAAATAAATATGTATTCTGCATACTAACCATATCTTGGTAATAAACACGAGTTAAAATAATAAACGTCCTTATGTTTTAAACTACATTGTTCAGATATTCGTTGCGAGAAATATTTGCAATAATTAAAACAAAGAAATCTCACTTGGGGGACGCAGTCCGAATGGTCTTATATATGGAGAAGGCGTTCGTTGTTCCCCTCTGAACACAAACTAATTCTAGTTCATTTTAGTTATATCAGGGTGTATAAAACAATATTTAGGTTCCCAGTTGCAGGCGATCATGTCATGTAACCATCACATCCGTTTAAGTCGTGCATATATTAAACAATAAGCAAAAAAGCACTTGCTTAGGGCACCAAGACCTGCAATAACACCAAACACTTTAAGAGCACCACTACTAATGTCAGCACTCAAGCAAACACTTTTCAGTTTACACATTCTGAGACAAAGTAGTTTTTTTCTTAATACATGTAAGAAAGCACGCTTAAGATTTAGTTGTACACTTAGTAAGTAGTGATGTGTGTAAAAGAGTTCATTGTCTCAGATTTGTTAAACTAGTGTGGTGACACATTAGTGACAAAACACACTCTTTCTAGAAAGTTTCTACAGTTCCTACAACCTGATAACCGTTACGTGACCTCATTAACAAATAACAGCAACGCTCCTACATCTATAATTTCAGCACACTACCTGTTTATTCAACGGTTCCACCAAAAATAATCACAACAAAGCGTTTACTCGTCAATAAACGGAATTTGATATTTAGACTCCAAACTCTGGTTCCTCGGCACACACAAAAACTGACCAGTTCTAGATTTCATTAATTGCACTTAAGTGTAGTCTCATCCATGGCATTAATATAAAGTATAGTTTGTTATTAAGATGTGAGAATAGATATTGTAGAACAGCATTTGCGGTAATGGTACAGATTAATAGGAAGTTGGAGTGGGATACAATTTTATTCTCCGTTCAATATCACAGGAACTTAAAAAGTGAGTGACATCGAGAGAAAGAGAGAGAGAGAGAGAGAGAGAGAGAGCAAGAGAAAAACAAATTTGAAAATTGCAGAGATATATTAGTAGATTTGCCAATTAGGCCTTGGACATGTCTATTGTGACCACAGAAATGTTCTCGTAAATATTTCGGAACTATTTAGTGAGACATATTTATAGCAATATCAAAATTATAAAGGATAGGAGGAAGACCAAGAGTGATTTTTTGCAGCACAACCAGCAAAGAGGGTATGACCATGGCTTTCAACAACATGCAAGAATTACACACATTAGCATCACATCGCTCGAACTGGAGAGCTCTGATTTCTGCGTTATGTGCCATATTCAGTGCTGAATGAACTTATATAGATATATTATCATCATCATCAAGTGCCATCTCCTCAACGAAGGTTAGCTAAAGCAGACCTCCAACATCACATGTCTCTTGCTTTGGCGCTGAACTCTGCCAGACTGTAGCCTGTCCATTCTGTGATGTAACTCTCCCACGTGTATCTACCTCTTGCCTACCTCTTGCTAGCTTCCCTTCGACTTTACACTCTAGTAAGGTCTTCAACAAGTTGCCATGACTTTTTAATAAGTTCAAAATATTTTATTTACCTGATTTTTGTTTCCGTTAATAATTATTTCTTCATAACAGGGCCGGTCTTAGGCCATTGCAACCTATGCGGCCGCATTGGGCCCCGCTCTTCATAGTCCCATAAATTAATATTAGAATTTATTTTATTATCCTCTTCCTTATCCAGACTGGGCCCCGCGCAATCAGTTTCGCATTGGGCCCCTCAATTGTTAGGGCCGGCCCTGCTTCATATTAAGTGTTACTAGAGCCTCTTTGTTTGTTTTCTTTTCTTTCCATGATGTTCTCCCTATAATTCTACATATCCACATCTTAAATGCATCAATTCTGTCTTCTAATAGTTTGTTTAGTGTCCATGTTTCTGAGCCATACAATAGATGTAACATTTTATAATTCTCATTTTTAACTTGTTTATAATTTGTTTAGATGTTAATATTTTCCTCATGTCATTGAAAGTACTTTTAGCAATTTCTATTCTCCTTTTAACTTCTGTTTTACTTCTACCATCATTTGTGATTATGTGTCCAAGATATTAATAGTGTTCCACTAGTAGTTTCTGTCCATGTAAGTTTTTGTTTATCACCTGCTCTTGTGTTACTTTGCTGATTATCATGGTTTTTGCTTTTTTTGGATATTAATATTCAGTCCATATTCTTAACTTGATGGATCGACGTCATCTATTAGTCTTTGTAGTTCATGTTCACTTTCTGCTAAAAAAAACAGTGCCATCTACATATCTCAGGCTGTTTATTATTTTCCTATTGATCTTGAGTCCTAGCATCCCTTCCATATGTCTAATGATATTCTCTGTGTAGGTATTAAATAGGCTGGGTGATAAAATATATCCTTGCCTTACTCATCTTTTATTTCTATGTTTGGTGAGTAGCTGTTTTCACACCTAATTGATGCAGTCTGTTCCCAATATATATTTATAATCAATCTGATGTCTTTTCCATCTATGCCTCTTTCTTGAAGACATTTTTTAATTTTCAATGTTGGACTCTGTCAAAGGCCTTACTATAGTCTATGAAGCAAATACTGTCAATGGCCTTACTATAGTCTATGAAGCAAATACTGTCAATGGCCTTACTATAGTCTATGAATCAAATATACACACTTTTTGGAATTTAACTATATATTTATATATCAACAGTCAGATACTAAATATAGCTTTTCTAGTTCCTTTGTTTTTCATAAAAACGAACTGCTCTTCACGGACCTCAGTGTTTATCTTGTTTTTAATTATTTCATGTTTCATCTTGAGATGTATTTTAGTTATATGACGGAATACAATTTATTTTTCTATATTGTGTAAATTGTACAGCCCTGGGCTTCTTATGTAGTGTATGAAAATCGATGATGTTAGGTCTTTATATATGCTTATATATGTAACCTGCTTCATATATGCCATTGAAAAGTTCCGTGAAAGTTTCCACATCAAATTCATTTAGAGTTTGTATTATGACTAATTTTATGTTCTCAAAGCGTGCAGCCTTTCCATATTTATTTCTTTATAATAGATCTATTGATAGATATTATAGTAAGCCTTAAAAAATGTTGACAACCTTCAATTTATTTTGGTCTCAAATTGTCCCATTGAAGTTACTTTAACCGAAAAGGGCGCCAAGGGAGACACAAATCACTACTTTGATATACTTCAGATACTAATGAACTACTTTCACTAATTTTATATGCTTATGATTATCATCATCGGGTGACATATTCTTTTCAGAACTTAGTCTTCCGTATGGATCTCTTTAATTCTCCACAGTCTTGGGCAAGTTGCCCTGCCTCTTCTAGTATGCTTGTGATACTAATGTAATACATCCATTAATTTAGTATACTTGTGATACTAATGAAATGCATTCACTAATTTGACAAAATGTTATTTTATTAACTGATACATTTTGGGATCTTCCTCCACAGGCGATGATGTCGTAGCTTCAGACCAACTTTCCAAGAGTTTCCTAAGGAAGTGATCACCCACAAACTGAAGGACTACAAAGTTTCAAATAAATATTTACATTGTCAGTTTTGCAGCAGTAATTTACACCTGGTTTTGTAACAGAATTGGAAATGTTACTGTGATTGTAAATGTCAGAGTTATTGATTACAGATATGACGCTCATTGTTTGCGTAATAATTGTTTGTCAGTGTTGCTGTATTCGTTTGTTAATGTGTCTTAATGTTTGTGAATATCTGTATATGTTGCAATTATCGTTTGTACACGTTCAAGATATCGTTTGTGAATGTCATGTTTGCAGTTTGCAAAAGTTACAGGTATTAATATAATTTATATATATATATATATAATTAAGTTCAACTTTACGTATAGTCTTACGTGATGAGAGAGGCGTGTAGTGAAAATACTGATTCTATTAGAGACGATTCATGTTGTCGATGGACGTTTCCACAATGATAAGCACTATGAGAGTAATTACGTTGATGTTTTCACTGAGAAGATAGGAAGATAAGATTCTCACTTTCTGATAGGAAGAACAGAAATAAACATCAGTATATATTGGAAACAAGAGACTTAACCAAGTGACAGAATTCACATATTTAGAAAGCAATATATCAACAGACCGCAAGAGCAGCAAAGAAATACACAATAGATGTAGTAAAGCATACCACGCCCTATGGCAAATAACACCAATCTACAGAAACAAAAATGTAGATTTAAACACCAAAATAACACTATCTAAAACGATTATTATGCCAACGCTGTACTACCAATGCCAAACATGGACAAAACAAACGTAAACTAGTGACAGCTGAAATGGAATGCTTACGCAGAATCCTAGGAATATCGCTAAGAGACAGAGTGAGAAATTAGAGGACATTAGACCGACAATTAGAGGACCGGCATCGCCCCAATCTTGGAGTATATTACGAGCCAACAGATCAAATGGTTTGCACACTTCAGCAGACTACCACCAGGCAACACACACAGCAAATCTATGCTACACAGATACAGTGAAGGCAGACCTAGAAGCCGACTTCGAAAACGATGGACCACCGAAATAAAAGAGGCGAACTACCTACTACTACAATATACTCAGCACACACAAGGGCCATCTCCAGAGAACTCTTCTACCCCTGACGCTGAAAGGAAATAAAAGGTTTACCGAATAAATAGATAGAGACAGAAGATTGTTGTATTACTGTGAGTATGAGAAGATTAAGACCGTTGCTGTTGGCTCTGAGACACTACCAACACAAACCATTCGTTGACTTACCAACATTGGTACTAATAAAATTGATGATTTATCTATGCAGGTTGTTGAAGGCATTGAGAATTGAATTAATATGTGTTCTCTAAATGCTGAGAAATGACTATATTGTTATTGAGAACAGTAGTGAAATTAATGTGAGTTTCTAGAAAGTTGAGGATTTGTTAATGTTCAAAAATTCTAAACGAATCTCGTTGCTGCTTACAAAAACGAATCATTATAGAAGTCTTAGACAAGTTATGGGGAAAATCTTAATTTTTAATGCAATTATAAATATAAAAATCATGTAACTGTTTAATTAAAATGAGAAATTTATTTTGAACTTGAACTACCCTAATCCCAAATTGTACCTCTCTATTGCACCTACTGTGGTTACCTTTAAATCAAACACCCAAAAACCATACTGTTTTCTTACCTTCTCAAAACGGTTCTGTTTTTGTTGATGCTGTGTGTTATGTAGTTTTTTTGCAACACTACTTACTTTTGTCCGATTTTCCCCTTGTTTTACATATGACGAAAAATGTACGAGTATGATTAACGTATGAAGGGATATGTCTGGTTACATGTGAAAGTATATGTTTAGCTAACATTTGAATGGACATGTCTGGTTAACACGTGATGGAATATGTTTGGTTAACATATGAAGGAATGTGTCTGGCTAACATGTGAAGGAATACGTCTGGCTAACATGTGAAGGAATATGTCTTGTTAACACGTGATGGAATATTTCTGGTTATTACGTCATGGAATATGTCTGGCTGACATGTGAAGGAATATATCTGGCTAACATGTGAAGGAATATATCTGGCTGACATGTGAAGGAATATATCTGGCTAACATTTGAAGGAATATATATGGCTGACATGTGAAGTAATATATCTGGCTAACATGTGAAGGAATATATCTGGCTAACATGTGAAGGAATGTGTCTGACTAACATGTGAAGGAATATGTCTTGTTAACACGTGATGGAATATTTCTGGTTATTACGTCATGGAATATGTCTGGCTGACACGTGATGGAATATGACTGGTTAACACGTGATGGAATATGTCTGGTTATTACGTCATGGGATATGTCTGGTTAATACCTGATGGAATATGTCTGACTAACAAGTGAAATAATATGTCTAGCTAACATGTGAAGGATATGTCTGGCTAACATGTGAAAGAATATGTCTAGCTAACATGTGAAATAATATGTCTAGCTAACATGTGAAATAATATTTCTAGCTAACATGTGAAATAATATGTCTAGCTAACATGTGAAATAATATATCTAGCTAACATGTGAAGGAATATGTCTGGCTAACATTTGAAGAAATATGTATGACTAACATTTGAAGAAATATGTCTGGCTAACACATGAAGGATGTGTCTGGCTAACATGGGAAGGATATGTCTAGCTAACATGTGAAAGAATATGTATAGCTAACATGTGAAGGATATGTATGAATAACATGTGAAATAATATGTCTGACTAACATGTGAAGAAATATGTCTGGCTAACATGTGAAGGAATATATCTGTCTAACACTTGAAGGATATGTCTGACTAACATGTGAAGGATATGTTGAGTTAACATGTGAAATAATATGTCTAGCTAACATGTGAAATAATATGTCTAGCTGACATGTGAAATAATATGTCTAGCTGACATGTGGAATAATATGTCTAGCCAACATGTGAAGGAATATGTCTGGCTAACATTTGAAGAAATATGTCTGTCTAACACTTGAATGATTTGTCTGACTAATATGTGAAGGGATATCTCGGGATAACATATGAAGGATGTGTCTGGCTAACACATGAAGGAATATTTCTGGCTAACACTTGAAGGATGTGTCTGGCTAACATGGGAAGGATGTGTCTGGCTAACACTTGAAGAAATATGTCTGACTAATATGCGAAGGAATCATCATCATCAGGTGCCGTGCCGGCTGTCGTAGGCGGTCATGGCTCTCCACAGCTCTCTGTCCACAGTATTATGTATCAAAGTCGTTTTTGTTTCCTTGCCGTGCCAGGTTGTCAAACTGTCTAATATTTTCTCACGTTATCCACCTCTGTCTCTGTTGCCTTCAATTTTGCCTGTTGTGACTATGTTCTCTAAACCTGCCTGTCTCGGCCACTGTCTGAAGTGGCCAAAAAAAAGAAGATTGCCTTTTTCTTATATTGTTGATTAAGGTCCGTTTCCATTTGACTCTTTCAACACCTCTACATTAGTTTTTCTTGCAGTCCATGGTATTCTCAGCATTCTTCTGTACAACCACATCTCTGTTGCCTCTAATTTCCCACTTTCCAGTTTGTTTATTGTCCAAGACTCGCACCCAAATGTTAATATATGGGTTATATAGCACTGCAGAACTCTCATTCTCACCTCTAATGACAAGGTCATATTACACAGTATATTTTTCATTTTTCTGAATGTTGTTTTTGCCTGTTCTATGTGAAGGATTAATGTTTGGTTAATATGTGAATGATAATGTCTTGATCAATTAAAATTACGGATTGCAAAATGTAATGTGTAATGTGAATAACTTACAAATATTCTTACTTTTAATAGAATACTGAGAATATTTGTTGTAATAATCGAAAGGCAGCAAGCAAGATTTAAACCAATGAAACCCAGTTATTACGATCGTTTACTATAAACATTGAATTTGTAATCCATAGCAAGATAGTGATCTCAATGAGAAAATAAGGGTTCAATTGTTTACAACCGTATACAAGTATTTATGAATGCAAAGGGTATTCACACAATGTTACAAACCATAGAAGAGTTTCACTATAGCTAGGGAACTCACTCTTATTAAACATAACAAGTCTTTCTAAATATAAAAATGTTTTGAGATAGAAATGTAGATTTTCTTTTTAAACGAATTCACATAATAAACGTAAATCTTGAAATCTTAATAAAATATTTATTAAATAAAAGATGTATACATAAAAGTATAACCTGATAGCACAAAATGTAAAAAAGGATAATATAAATATCATAAAGCTTGGAAACAAAAACGTGATGTTAAAATTACGAGAAACGTATCATGTCATATCAAATCCTTCTTCAGAATAGTTCTGCTCTCTGATTCCAAACAACATTACTTACCGACTATGTATATTCTTTAATTGGGATTTATGTACATCTTCTTCCTATGATCCATGCCGTGTGGCGTTGGTTATCATGCCTTTCCACAGCCTTTTATTTCATGTACTGTCAATCATTTCCGATACTGATGTTCTCCCATGCAACACTGTTAGGTTGTCAAGCGTATTCTCCCTTGGTCTTTCCCTACAACTCTTGCTCTTCAATTTGCCTGTTGTTACAATGTGTTCCATCTTTCCTCTTTTTATGATGCTTCATAATATGTGGACTGTCTCACTGTTCGATAAAGGTATGCAGCTCTCTTTTATAATTAACTTGTTTCAAGATATCTTCATTATGCTTTTTATCTGTCCATGGTGTTCTCAAATTCGTCTATAAAACCATATCTCTGTCTGCCTCAATATAATTGTTCACTGTTCTGCTGAGAGTCCAAAATGCACTTCCATATATCGGAAACATCCGAATCTGTTCTATATAACTTCTAAGATCAAGTGGTTTTCGCACGCTTCCAGACTACCGACAGATAACATGCCACAAAAGGCTATGACACATAGACATAACGGTTATAAAGTCAGATGCAAACCATGTAAAAGATGGATCACAGAAATCAAAGAAGCCACAGGAACAAGCTTACAAACAGCGCAAAAGAAGGACATCTCCAGAGAACTCTTCCATCCCTGATGCCGCAAGGCAAACAAGGGCCACATCGTATAGATAGATAGATAGATAACTTCTAATAACTCTTTCTCACCTCAACTAACACAGATATATTACATAAGGTGGTCGTCATTCTGACAGTTGTTTGGGAGCGAAGATTGCATCTATGCAGATTTTATTTTACCGAAAGTCCAATTGCGTGTTGTTGAGCTGAGGTTCTATATATGCGAAGATTCTTCTTTCTAGTATTTTGCTGAAGATTTTTCCTATTTCGCTTAGATGATATGCCGCTATACTTAGTGCAGTACCTCTTACTGTCGTTTTTCTTCCAGGTGAGTTTAATCAATGCTGTATTTTATTCAGTGATGTCCTTTGTGTCTTTCATAGTTAGTTAGTTAGTCGCTGAATCATTGTCATAGCACTCCGGACAAGTCCATAGGTGCTCAGATCTTTCCTTGAGTGTATCCGCCATTACACGTTGACTAACGGTACCATTACGTCGTTGATTGACCATCATTCTTTCTCGTTCACGAAACCGTTCCTTTCTAGCGACACCACATTTCAAACCAAGCTTCCTTATTCTAGTCATTTAACAAGAGTCATCGTCATATGTACAGTCATTTGTTAGTGCGTTTTCCCGTAGGGCGTTCAAAATGTCTGCCCGATCCATCGCTCCACCAACAGCCATAGTAGCATCGTTGGCGGCCAACCTATCCACTCTCTCATTACCCCGGACACCCGAATGTCCCGGCACAAAAATAAGTCACTCTACAGGAATTATTCACATATCTTTCATATTACATATTGCATATGCCTTTTATATTACATTTAACAGTCTGTGTACCCACCTTATACCTGTCACTGTTAACATTATTTTTAGTTATGTAGGTATTCCGTCTATTCCTGGAGCTTTGTTATTTAATGCATATTTAATTGCGTATTCAATTTCGGATGTCAAGATGTATGATTCCAGGTCTTCTTCTTTTGTACTTATTGGTGTTATTACTTCTCCTTCCTTTAAATAATTTTACAGCTGGTTAAGTAATTGTTCCATCTTTACGTGATTTCTTGGAGTCTATTTAGTATATTGCCGTGTTCATCGTTGATTATTTCTGTTGGTTCGTGTCTTTTTTTACTTCTCATGTTTTGTACTTTCTTGTAGAACATCTTCGGTGATTTTTGTCTATGTTTGTTAAGCATTTCTCCATATTATTGTCATGCCTTAATTTTTGCATATTTGATTTTCTTGGTGTCATTCTTTGCTGACTTGTATGCTAAATAGTCTTCACACGTTTCGCTTGTTGCCCATTTCTTATATTTTTGCTTTTTATCTTTCGTTGCGGTTTTTTTACTTCTTCTGTCCACCGAGTTATTATTTTTTGGCTACGTGCCTTTATGGTTTTTATATCCGCATATGTTTAATGCTGTTTGTATGATTGAATTGTTGAACTCTTCCCATTCTTCTTCTCTATGTGCTAGTTGTATTCTATTAGATTTGTAAATTCTTCGTTAACTTCCTGTATTTATTTCTAGCATATTTCTTTCTTCCAATTTCTGTATATCTAATTGCCCTTGGTGCTTTGTGCTATTCTTGTGCTTGCTATTTTTCTATGTGTTTGTTTTGATTGTTATTATTATTACTGCCTTATATCCGTGTCTGTTCCCATGCTAGATATTACTCGTGCTTATGCTATTTTGCGTCTATTGCTTTACTTTTTGTGAGTATAAAATGTATCTGACTCTTGCATTCCAAGTTGTTCCATGTGTACACTGGAGACTGTCTATGTTTAAAGCAAGTGTTCGTTATAAATTGGTTGTGTTGGATGCATGTATATATTCTGTTTGGAGGGATGCGCACCACACTACACTCTACTGCTGTATAGAGTGATGCACACCACAACCTACTGCTGTATGAATGGATGCGCATCACAGTCTACTGATTTATTAGTTTATATATTGGAAATAATGCACATAATAGAGTATGCTAGTATGTTTTGTTTATTAATTTTGGTAACACTTTTATATACGTCCATTCATTTTTACAATTGCCCTGAGTTACCCAAAGCCCTCGTAATTTTTCCCAACACCGGAGTTTTAACTCCGCGAATCTGTACTTCGTGCAGTTACATTTTGTCTCTTAACGAACTAAATACATCAAATTGTAATAAACAAAATAAAGTAAAAATGAGAACAATTTAATTTTAAACTGTACAATTTATTTTAAATAAAAGGTCAACAATCTAAATTGGTTCACAATGAACGAATCTAATCTAACAGAGACAGTAGAAGAGAAAAATCCATATTTTTTTAATGAAGAGAACTTACTGAGTGTTCACCACTGACAAGAACGAAATGTAAATCTGGCTGCAATCGATTTATATACAATCAGTCTAATCACATATGGGATCATCGCTTTACAACTGTGTACATGTATCGGTGTCAGTACACTTATGTGGTAGCTATTCAAAAACTACGAAACAGATGTACTTATATGTACACGCTAAAGTTAGCGATGAAGCACTTATAGACCTACAGACCTCGGAGGTTGTGATTCCACGAATTACAACGTTCATTATTTCTCACAGTAAGCAAATAGGTCTGACATAACTAAATCGCACTGATGTCCTCGGTTGATAAACCGTACGTAACAATAAGAGGTACTTTTTATTATTTGTTTAAAGTTAGCAAGCACACTGGACATACAACTCTACTTGTGCTGCATGGCTCCAAAATATGGAATAAATGTTAACAATGAAGACTCATTCAATAACCTGCAATACGATTATGAAAATATTTACACAAGATATCATGTAATGTCACAAAGCTATTAGGGTGTATCTAACAAGGTCTTAGCTGCAATTCCTGTCACAAGGTGATCATTATGTATTAAGCAAAGTCTTAGGTACAATTCATGTCACAGGGTGATTATGATGTATTAAACAAAGTCTTAGGTACAATTCATGTCACGAGGTGATTATGATGTATTAAACAAAGGTATAATTCATGTCACAAGGTGATTATGATGTATTAAACAAAGTCTTAGGTACAATTCATGTCACAGGGTGATTATGATGTATTAAACAAAGTCTTAGGTACAATTCATGTCACGAGGTGATTATGATGTATTAAACAGTCTTAGGTACAATTCATGTCACAAGTTGATTATGATGTATTAAACAAAGTCTTAGGTACAATTCATGTCACAAGGTGATTAGGGTGTTTCGACACTGTTACCTGGGATGAAACATATAACTATAAAGATGAATGTTGGAGAAAATTAACTTTAAAAAAGTATCTTTATATAGTCAATCATCTACTAAAAGTATAACGTAGATTAAATTGTTTGTGTGGCAAGACCGTAGACCTACAACGTGTGGAAAAGATGGATCTACGCTCAGAAAAACACTCAGAAAACTAATGAACGATATAGCTAAATGATCAATGACATGGCTCCCACAGAGGAAACGGAAACAGAGAAAATTACTAATACACATTAAACCTATGCTCATGTCGTAAGAGGCTATTTAGACGGTTTAGTAGATGGAGTTGGCGGCCCTATTCCACAGAAGGGTCGAAGAAACCAAGAAGCCATGCTGTAGTAGGATGTGACCAACCAAAAAGCGGGTTATTGTCCCATTCTTTAGATTCAAAGTGACCTTAAGCGGGTTCTCAAGAAGCGTTGCCAGGAGGTCATAACCTTGAACCCTTGTTCACAAGTATTCTCCCAGTCAATCTTTTCACCTTTTTCGTCTCCAGAATTACACTGGCACAATTTTTACTACTCTTACTAAGCATGGGGGGGGGGAGAAGGGAGATGAACAGATGATACAGTAGTCAATGAATATCTTCAATTATAAGGGGAGATAATAGCGGTATTGTCGACATCATGGGAATGCATGGATTGTATACAATCAAAAAGAATTGGTCAGTGTTTGTTCATTTCTGTTCATCACGTTAACTGCAGATAAGAGACAGCGTATTTCAACATGAAAGATTATACAAAGCCAAGCTCAGATCATCAGATCTCAAGTCGGACAATCTAATTATCAAATATATGTTAATAACAAGTGGAAACATTTACTATAAACATGATCGTGTGGAAAGAAGAGATGTGTAGGAGGAATAGAAGCGTGGGAGGAAGAGATTGTGAGGAAGTGTGAGAAGAAGAAATGTGTGGAAAGAAGATATGTGAGGGTGGAAAGTATGTGTGGGAGAAGAGATATATGGGAGGAAGTGTTTTTAGGAAGTGATATATATAGGAGGAAGAGATGTGTGGGAGGAAGTGATTCGTGGGAGGAAGAGATATATGTGAGGAAGTGTGGGGGAAGAGATGTGTGGGAGGAAGTATGGATAGATGTGTGGAAGGAAGAGATATGTGGGAGGAAGAGATGTGTGGATAAAACGTTGTTCTGCTAAGTAGTTAATTAAATGAGAAAATGTCAGAGATTTTCGTAAAAAGAAGTGCAGAAAGAGAATATCATTGACGTCAATGTAGTCGGGTTTCGCAATATCTACTCTACACCGTTTAGCAAAGCGGCACACTTATTGTCCAGAAAAAAACCGTATAACTAGGTGACTTCAAGCAATATATACAGAAGACATTACAATGGATCTTACCCATTACATCTTAAATACATTACCAATAGCTTAGACACCACGTCTGGATGATTCGCACGTTTGTGAATCCCATCAAACCACAGAATTTGATGTCTCATAAGATCACAGAATAAGTCCCCTTCAAGCAAGAAAATACTGCGAGGGAGAGGAGATGGCTACCGCCCTCATTTGCAGAGCCTCTGAAATGTGAGATCGCTAACATCTCACACCTCTACGGCAATAATAAATTATATGGGTTACTTTACTTAAGCAAGATAAAACGTGCATCCTAAAATAGACAATTAAATTGTAATCAATGTATAAAATGTATCTCAAATACTTACACATTTAGAACAGCATCAAATAGATGCAGAATATATCCACGTTTAGAACAATATCTAATAGATTCTAAACACTTACATATTTAGAAAAGTATCAAATAAACGGTTCACTAGTGAAATCAGTGGCCACGTCATGTGCCCACATTCCAACTTTTTAATATTATGCATAATTTCATACAGCTTCCGTGACACTGAGATTAAAAAGAAGAAACGTCTGCTGCCAATAAATCTATCTGCGCGCAACGCACTGACAGCATCCCCCCCCCCACATGGTCATGATCCAGGGAAGGGGGCTCAGTTCGTTGCGCGGAGAACGATGGATGCGGCGGTTCATGCTTCTTAGCGAAAATTCGTTTCGTTAAATCATATATGATTTGTTTCGTTAATATTATGCCACGGATTCCTGTATGAACCAAATAAACTCCAAAGACGTACATATTTATTCAATGTCAAATAAATTTCAGATTATTTAGAACAGTATAAAATAGTTTACCAAATACTTACAAATTTATAATGGCATCAAGCAAATAACTTCCAACCACTCAACATCGGAGGTCACGAGATACCAGAACTAAGATATGATGATGATGTAACATTATTGGTATACAGGAAAGCAGGTCTCAAACACATCATAAACTCCATTAAAGAACATAGTGAAAAACAAAATATATTTCTGAATGAAAACAAGACCAAGATTATGACAAGCGACAAAACCACTAGCAAGTTCTCAATAAGTATCAACAACAGCGAATTAGAACGAATCAGCAGTTTTTACTACCTTGGTTCTCTTATCAACAGTAACGGTTGTTGCTGTGAAGAAGTCCGAAGAAGGTTGATGATCGCGTCAAAAAGCTAATTCAAGTGATATAAATAACCAAAATGTCGGAGGGTGTCCGACAAAATGGAGAGTGCCACGGTAACCACACGAATAAATGATAATGAAAAATAAGTAAAATAGGTTACCAGGAAAACCTAACTATAAAAAATTGATAAAAAGGTATATATACACATAAAATAAAACAAAACAGGACACTTTTCCACCTATCGGTGCAAAAGGGACCATTCTCAAGAATATAATATCGTTCAAAATAAACAAAGACCACACAAACTTGATAACTGATTTGACCAGTGAATGTTTCCCTTACGAATAAACATTACCCAGTACCGGTTGCGACACCTATGTGCAGTAAAAGAGAAAATGCGTTCTTTCAATATTTGAGCATATATTTACGCACTGTTGATGAGTAATGCTAAGGTGGTAAAAACATGGAGGGTGGGGGGGCGGAGGTTAAAAGGAAATAATAAAGGTAAGAAACAGATCACAAGCGGGCTACCAATAGAAGTAGAGACTATAGAGATGTGCAAGAAGTATTTGAAAGTGTATAGATTAGATATGCAACCAAATATATATATTTCTACTTATATATATATATATATATATATATATATATATATATATATATATATATATATATATATATATATATATATATATATATATATATATATATATACGTATATAGTTATAACACAAACAGACAACAACACATAAGAAATGCTTATAAAACAAAATCACAACATAGATGTAAGAAATATACCCACATAAATTGCACAAGCATGTAAATGTATCCACGCTCAAGTAAGGGCTCTCATAAGATGAGGCGTACGTAATGTTACAAAATGGAGACACATGTATTAACAAAAGCAAGCATTCTTATATATATATATATATATATATATATATATATATATATATATATATATATATATATATATATATATATATATATATATATATATATATATATATATATATATATATATATATATGGTTAAAGGTTGGCCCAATATTTCAAAGATTTTCTTAACAGACCACAACCCCCCTTCCTCCCCACAAAGCTACTCACTCCTAATTTAGAGGAAGAAGAGACAATGTCACCATTACAAGCTTCGATGGAAAATTTCACCCTTGTAGGGATAAAACAAACCATTAAGTAACTAAAAACATTAAAGCAGCAGTTCAAGATGACATCACAAGTGAAATTTTTAAAGCAGCAAATGATATATACTTTGTCCTTTATGTTGGATATTTTCAATATGATTTGGAAAAATGAATGCAAAACCCAACAATGAAAGAATGATATCATTATCAAATCAAAAAGTAAAGGAGACCTAACAAAATGGGATACGTGGAGGGGAATCACACTGCTATTGGTACCTGGTAAAATTCTATGTAATATGACGCTTGCATGAGTAAAGACATCCTTAGACAAAAGACTTAGAGAAAACCACGTAGGCTTTAGATCAAGCCACTCCTGTCTCGACCATATATTCACTCTTAGAACAATAGTTGAAGAATGTTTAGAATTTAGATCGAATCTCATAATAAAATTCGTTGATTTTCAAAAAGCCCTCGACAGCATCAATCAACAATCTCGTTGGGCAATTTTAAAGATATATGGATTTAAAAACAAGTATATAATGTGATGAAATTATTCTATACAAACTCAAAATGCTGTGTAACAAAATAAAAAGGCAATTTAGACTGGTTCCCTATGATTGCTTGTATTAAACAAGGCTATCATGTGTCACCATTGCTATTCAATATCGCAATTCATTGGGCAATGAGAAAAAGCACATCCAACGTAAATTTAGGAACTAAGTGGATAAATAAAACAATATTTGCATACCTTGATTTTGCCAATGTTCTTCCACTATTTATCGAAAACCATCAAGATGCACAAACAAAAACTGATACATTAAAACTTATCGTAGGCCAAATAGTTCACCAAATCAGTTCATCAAAATAGGTTGACCTAACGCAGTTAGTTTAAATGGACAACAACTTGAAAAGTACAAAAATGTTCCTATCTAGAAAGCAAATTAACACTCGACGGTGATGTCATGCCAGAAATTACAACTCGCATTGCATTAGCATACAATGACTTTAACTAATATCTGGAGGTCAAAGTCAATCAGAACACTCACAAAAATGCGCTTATTTAATTTATGCGTTATTCCGGTGCTATCATATGGATGTGAGAACTGGAAAAAAGTCTTTATCTTCAAAAAAGAAACTAGTGAGTTTCGAGAACAAATGTCTTCGTAGAATTACTAACACCCATTGGAGAGAATTCAACTCACATAATAAAATCAGAGAAGAGACACATCAAAACTTCATCACAGATATAAGAACACGCCGATGGTCCTTCAATGGGCATATCCTACGCTCAGACATCAACAGAATACACCACCAATCTCTTGAATGGATACCTACAGGCAAAAGTGCAGGGGTAGACTAAAAGAAACATGAAGAAGAACAATACTTAGAGATAGTAAAACAAACAATATTCATACTATTCAACAACTGTACAGAATAGCTTTGAAAAGACAGAATTGGAGAAATCTGACCTCCGTCCTATGCGCTAACTTCCGCGCTAAAGAAAAATCAATGAATATCTGACCTCTGCCCTAACTTCAGCACTAAATGAAATTGAAGGAATGAATAAACACACAAAAGGTCATCTTCAGAGAACTCTTCTACATTTAACAAGGCATAAGGGTAAAACTGTCAAATACTGAATGTTTCCCGTTAAGGAGTTGAAGGCATGGATTTTGTAGCGGTGTCATAAAGACCACTTTCTCTTGCTATCGCCACGTCATGTATAGAGTGAGTTTTTTAAAATTTACCATGAGACCGAAAAAAAAAACATTCTTTACCGGGGATCAAACTATAGACATTATGAGTGTGAGACCAACGCTCTAACCTGTCAGCCATGCGCCACACTAAGAAGTATAAAGCGAAAAGAAAGAAAGAAAGATATAAAACAATTTGGATTAATTCTTTAATTCTTCTTCTTCAGCGTTCATTCTCAAACTCCCAATGGATTTCTCTTGTAGCAGGACCATGGTCCTACTAAATTTCCAGAAGGACGTAGTCCAGAGAATTGAAATGCGTTGTGTCGCCTTTCTATTTGCGTCAATGGCGTCATCCACCCGACACACGTCTTCGGCGGTTAAAGTTCATTCCGCCGTAGTAGTAAAAAATAAATGGACCATCAATAAATGACTCACTTTCTGTACGAATGAACTTCACTGTTAGAATTGTCACCGCGTTTCTCTTCAATTTGTAAATATCACTTTGACATTAATCAAATATGAAAAAAACTTCTGCGAATTTTAAACCACATTTATTTTGTTCCTATGATCAGTTGTAACATTGATAAATACATGATTGCTGCATTTTCTTATGAGCAGTCGAGTTCAATAGCGAAATTTAAAAAGTTATCTTCAATCTATAACAGGTGTCAGGACGTACTTTGTACATGTCAGTTACATTTCATTCTTTTGCTTGCATGAAATAGTGTCATATTTTTTTTAACCACGGATGTTGTGGAAAATCATTTAAAGTTGCGTGGAGAAATTGAAAAATATAAAATCTGTTAGTGACGAAATACTGCAAAATATCATTAAAGAACAAACTAAATATAAAATGTACAATAATTTTTTTATTTAAATTCATCAAATGTAATTTAAAACAATTCAATTGTTTGTTTTATAACAAAAGTGCAGCATTTTTGACGCGATTTCTCAAGAAATCAGATCTTATCCTAGTCTACGATTTTTGAACAGCTTACGGCATGTCTTACTTTATTATTTGATTCGAATATTATGGAATGCATGAATGGCACGCTTTGTATAAACTATTAATGGTAAGTATGTAAGTTTCAAGTGTCTAAAGGGTCTTGTTTGCTGTATCGAATATTAATGTATTTGCAGAGGAGCTTGATCTCATAGGTGATTGGTGAATTAATTTTTGAACTTTCGTTAATCCATCAAAAGCATCGATAACATGGTTCTCCCTAAATAATCACATAATAAACATTCCCACGCCATCGGTTACATTGAGATGAGATGTCTTCTATAGAACCAGCACAATGAAGTACTTAGGGGTTATGTTGGACTGAAGTCTGAGTTTCAAAGATCAATTTGACCACATTATTGTAAAGTCTTATAAAGGTCTTGCGGCGATGAAGATTATGGCTACTACTCAATGTGAACAGAGGTTGCTATTTCTGCTGTATCAAGGATTGGTGGTGGCGGTGGTAGAGTACGCACTGGCGATTCTAACACTGAGTCAGACTCAAACAGAGCGATTGGACAGAATCCAGAATAAGGCTATGCCAATCATTTTGGGGTGTACGAGAGATATGTCGGCATGGACTATGCGATATTTATTGGATTACCCAACTGCAGAGCAAAGCATACAAATCTGCAGGGCGCGGGACTACTTACAAATCACCGCTGATAAAGAACATCCTCTACATCCTGACATTCTCAATGTGAAAGGCAGTCGACTTAAGTGAGGAAAGTCGTGGATGGTGCGCGCAGAGGATATTATACAGAGGGTGTGCAGATTGAAAGATGTACTACATGGTGCGCCCTTAGATTGTTTGACATCCTTCAAAGTAATAATAACACTCAGTAGAGAATGCAGGGAATGGTGTCCGACAGTGGTGGAGTGGGAGGTACTCACTCTAATCGTTGAAAATTCCAGGGAAGGTGATATGATTGTATACACAGATGGCGGTTGAGAGACACATTAGAAGTACCTGGGCCTTCACGGCTCAAAGAACGGGGAAACCATCAGAGAAGAAAGTGATGCATTCGCTCAGACGACAAGCAGCATGACAATGGAGATTTTGGTAGTAACCATAGCTTTGCAATGAGTCTGCTCACAGACTATCCGTGAGCATGCCTGCATACTCTGTGACTCGATGAGCATGATTGTGAAAGTTCAGGCGGGATACATTCGGGAACAGTGGTTGGATGCAGTGAAAAATTCCTGTATGCGTAAAGTGACTTTCATTTGTGTGCCAGGACATGCTGGAGTCCGGGGTAATGAGAGGGCAGATAGGTTGGCCGCTCACGCTGCTACTACGGCTGTTGGTGGAGCGATGGATCGAGCAGACATTTTGAACGCCCTACGGGAAAATGCACGAGAAAATTACTGTATAAGTGACGATGACTTTTGTTCCATGATTAGAATAAAGGAATTTGGTTTGAAATGTTGTGTCACTAGAAAGGAGCGGTTTCGTGGGCAGGAAAGAATGATGGTCAATCACTTGCGTACTGGGACCGTCAGTCAATGTGTAATGGCGGCTACACTCAAGGAGAGATCTGAGCACCTATGGAAATGTCCGGAGTGAGGTGACGATGATCCAACGACTAACTAACTAATTAACTATTAATGTATTGTGTGGAAAGGCTAGTTTTTTGTACCAGTTATGGTATTTATTAGATGCGTAAGGCTCTAACAAATAATAAATGTATTATTAAAATGAATAAAGTCACCAATGTAATGTGATAGAAAGAGTGTGTGGGTCGGGGTTGTGGGGAGTTATATCTACTGAATGATATCTTTTTCTTCAACGTTCATTCTCAATCTGCCACTGGATATCTCTTGTAGCAGGACCATGGTCCTACTAGATTTCCAGCAAAATATAGTCCAGAGAATGGAAATGCGTTGAGTCTCTCATTCGTGGAGATTGGTCAACATTGGCTATATACTGGCTCATATCAAAATTGAATAAACTTACGCAACCAAAGATATCTATCCAAAAGAAACTATTATTTCTGTTAGCAAGACATTTGTATTAGTTGAGTTTATGATCATAAAATATATTGCCACCAATATCCAGCCTCTCCTGTTACGCATATGTCATAGGCTACTGCTAAATTCATTTCGTATTTGCAATTTGTCATAGTCCATTGCTAAATTCATATCGTATCTTTACATTTTTTTTCTTTGGATGTAAGCAAAATCACTATTATGTGGCATTATCTACATTGCAGCCTTATTTACAAGACAACCATGGTTATATATTTATGAGGGGATGTGGGGGGGGGGGGGGGGGTTATAAATTTTTTAATAGATGCTTTCCAACTTCTTGTTATTAACCTACCACAAAAAGTTGTCACATTATGTTATATGTTAATATTTTATTATATTATAACACTGTATTATATATAATATGACACTATATTACATTATAACATTATGTTATATTATAACCGTGTATTACATTTTAACATTATATTATATTATAATATGATATAATATTATAACATTACATTACATTATAACACTACATTATAATATTACATTATATAATAACAGTATATTATAATATAACAGTATGTTATATTAGAGCTATTGTAAATTATCTAATTAAAAAGACTAAGAGGATGCTGATATTATTAAAATTTCACAGAAGTATCTGATTCACAAGGCAACACACAAAAATCATCACAGATAATTTTATATGGGTTTTGTAGTATTTGGTTAGCTGATTTCAAATCTGTCTTTAGTTTTTTTCTACCACGTAACATTTTTTTGTAATAGCTAATTATAATATCTTTCAACAGTGGTTATGACCACAAATCGAGTACAATGTTTTATTTAGATTGGTATCGATACTTTATTACTGGCTGTTACAATTTTGTTCAGTTTCGGGTCACGTGATTTAGTATCGATGCTACCATTTTTGTGTATTCGATAGAATAGTAAATCCATTTATACACGTGTGGTGTTTGCTTAAAGTAATTACGACAAGTATATTATGAGATTTCGTTGTTTTGTACTTTCTTTTATTTTAAAGGTTGCAAAAACCTTGCATTTGTGTACTTGATAACTTATTTTGTGTACTTATTAACTTATTATCATGCCTAGAAGATGCATCAATCATCCAAACTGTTTCTGTTTTGTGTGTGGTTCATTTGTGACGAAATCACAGCGGCGCACAATTTCAGATGATCTAAAGAAGATATACATATTGTATTTTGGCTGTCCACTGGGTGATCAGGATAAATCTTGGGCTCCACATATCATATGTACCAGTTGTTCAAGCGGACTACGTGACTGGCTAAATGGCCGCAAGGCAGCTATGCCATTTGCAATTCCAATGTTATGGAGGGAACCGCGAGACCATGTCAATGATTGCTACTTTTGTCTGGTGAACACAAATGGATTCTCTGCTAAAAATAAACAGAACATTGTATATCCTAGCTTAGATTCTGCCATCAGGCCTGTTCCACATGACGATTCATTGCCTATTCCTTTACCTCCTTCTGGTGGACTCGTATCTATGCAAGATGGGGAGGAATGCAGTGAAAACACAGCTGTTCACAATGCAGACTCAACTGATCCAGATTATACTGTTGATGAATTTTTAGAACCTAAGACTTTTACACAGGCATTCAAGTGGGTCTGTGAAAACTTTCTTGGTAATCATAAGTCCCCTACGTACAGGGAAGGAGTTCAGCGTCTAATAGATTCTTACCAGAACCTTGGCTGTCGCATGTCATTAAAAGTGCACTTCTTGCACTCCCATGTAAATTTCTTCCCAGAAAATCTTGGTATGGTGAGTGAAGAGCAAGGAGAACGTTTTCACCAGGACATTCAGTTAATGGAGCGCCGTTATCAAGGTTTGTGGAATGAGAGTATGATGGCCGACTTCTGCTGGATGCTATTCCGTGATAATCCAGGCGAAGAATATAACAGAAAATCAAATTCCAAGCATTTTTGAAGAAACATTCTACATATCTATGCTGTGATGTGAGTATATTTGATTTAGTCTAGAAGATGTGAATCATTTGCTTAATTGATGTTTGCGATTCTCGAAAAAATACAGCCAAGTTCAGTGAAAACTAACATCACTCATAACTTTAAAACTTGACGTGATAGAAAAAAACTGATACCAGATCTGAAATCAGCGCCAAAAAATCCTTTAGAAAAGTGTATTTTGGTTTCAGATGATTAAAAAAAGTTTTATTTTGTTGCCTTGTGAATTATCGGTGAGCTGTGTTAAACTGACGAGAGATGCTTAGAACAGGCGACGGTGAAGCAGCATAATTAGATGGCTTAAAATTATTCTCTGAACTGACGTGCTTAAAATATGGATCAACTTTTTTTTCTGTAATCCATTAAGTCGTGTTACAAGTGTTTGCTTGTTGTCACGTCTTGCTTTGAACCTGGTCTTCGTACACAGAAATGTACTGTCGTGCAGCGTACTTTTATTTTATGCACCCAGTTCTGTATTTGTCATGTACAGAAAGCGCTGTATTTGGTGGCTGTGGATCCAACAAAATTTGTCCTGTTTCTGATTTTGTGGCTGTCCTCTTGAACGACATTTTGACATCTTACAATTTCAGACTTTTGATGCATACATCTAATTGTGTTACATGAATTAGGTATTAAGTATTAGGTATGTTGATTATCCTCTTCGCACACCAGACAAGATCATAGGTGCTCAGATCTCCGCTTCAGTAAATCTCTCAGGGTATAACTCTGATGATTCCGTTTCTACGTTGGTTCACAGCTCTTTGTGAAATCTTTGTTCAATTTTTGAAATCAGGGGTTCTCTACGGGCCATGCCCATCTTCACTCCCAATTCGCGCATTTTCGATATTGACTCATGCTCATTCATCTCAAAATTCTCTAATCGTGAGGATTCACGAAGAGCAATGAGTATGTCTGATCGGTCCATAGGATGACCGTCTGTTGTGCTCACGAGGCTAGCTAATTAGTCGGCTCGTTCGTTTCCCTCCACGCTCGCGTGTTGTGTTACATGAATGTAACTTATGAATGCCGCGTACTACTGGTGCGGATGTTTTCGGGCTTTTACAGTTGGCCAGTATTGTGTAATAGTTTCCTGAAAGATGGTTTTATGGGACTTCCCGCAGTTTTTACTTTTTTTCTTGTAAAATTTAGTCTGTGTCTCCATTTTGGTGAAACAGTAGGTCTAATATAATAATACTGACACATCACTGACACATCACTGACATTTCCCTGAGACATTCGGCTATTACTGACTGTTTCGATATGACACATTAGACTTCAACACGTATTCTGTGTCACTTTGATCCTTAATGGCACTATACAGTTAACCCTCACTCACGAAACCTATTAGTTGCCTTTTACGATATGTTTGACAGCAAATAGTGACACTATTCTTTGCTTCCCTTTCGTACCTACATAACACAGATTCAACACTTCTTATCAAAAATTTATCGCTAAAAATATGTCGCGTGTCTAGAGTACAAGCAACGGATAGTAACACTATTAACTTGCCAGATTGATCGAAAGAGGCGAATAAGTAGTTTGACGATGGGGTTTGTTTCCAAATTCGTAATAAATTCGGAGTAACTCATTAATTATTTCCTGAAATCTGATGCGTTGGAAATATGGTGTCAATATTTCAGCCAAACAAAACACCGACCCAATAGTTGCATTCCTGTGCCACATTCTGCTAACGGAGTTTGTGATTGAACATAGAAGAATATTAACAATGACATGGGCTAACATGAGAATTGTATTTTTTAATACATTGATATAATAGTAATAATCTTCTTCATCATCTGCGTTTGTTCTCGCACTCCTGGGGGATGTAGACCGGAAAATGGAATGTTTTGTGCAATTATTTACTGCTTAACTGAGATCGTTTCGGCCTGATACATCCATGGCTATAAGCATGCGCATTGCAACTTAAGCATGGCTTCTGAGTCACTTTGACCCTAAATAAGATGGAACAGAAAACTTCACCGAAAAGCCCCCTTAATAGAATCGAACAACGTACATGGAGAGTAATAGTGTTGCTTTTCATTGTACCCTTTCTGGCCCTGTCAACACACGTGCAGCAATAAAAATATTACAAGATTTGCGCTTTTAAATCATATCAACAGCGATGATATGTTAATCTCATTATCTAAATGTTGTACTGAAAAATATATACGGCATATAACAACTGACAACTGACATACCAGAACCTAGGACAGATGACACGCATTTTCAAAAACAAAAATGTAAACATAGACACTAAATTTGCATTATACAAGACTATTATTATTCCATCACTATGCTACCAGTGCCAAACCTGGACAATGACAGCACAAGACAAATGAAAAATAGTGACAACAGAAATGACTTGTCTATGAAGAATACTCGGAGTGTCATTAAGAGATAGAATTAGAAACGATAACATCAGACAGATAACCAAAACAATACCAGTATTGGAACACATCAAAAGACAGCAGTTCAAGTGGTTTTCACACGCTTCCAGACTACCAACATATAGCATGCCACAAATGGCCATGACACATAGACATAACGGCTATAAAGCCAGAGGCAGACCATGTAAAAGATGGATCACAGAAATCAAAGAAGCCACAGGAACAAGCTTACAAACAGCGCAAAAGAAGGCCATCTCCAGAGAAGAGAACTCTTCCACCCCTGACGCTGCAAGGCAAACAAGGGACACAGCGTATAGATAGATAGATATATAGATAGCACAACTGACATCAATAATTGGAAGACTTGGTAATATATACGGCATATAACAACTGACATCAATAATTGGATGACTTAGGAATAGAGTTGTCTTTTTTTAAAAATTAAATCAATTTTCAATCTACAATAATAGAATATGCAATTATGAATTCTTCATATTTCACATTAGATTTTTAATCACCCCTTGTGCTTTGGTTCTGAGTTTCACGGAAAGTACGGTATTCTGGATTGATCATATTTCATCAATAATAAAACACAAGACCTTACCTTGATAAATAAAACAATAATAATGCTGCAAATATGTATGTATCACTGTTAGCTGAGCGTGTAATATTATACGCATACACACATGCACATGCAAATATAAACATGTTCGTGTAATCACATACATACGCTCGCTCGCGGACACACACGCACACGCACATACTCTAATAATCAAAAACAAATGATCACATTGACATATTAAAATATGGAAAGAAAATAACAGCGGCAACAACAATAATAATAATAGTAATAGCTACAATGATTTATTTTCATGATGATGATGAATTTGACGGTGTTGATAATTATGATGATAATAACCACGACATTGAGGATGTTGATGACGATGAAACAACTATGATGATGATGAGGAGGACGGAATCTCTTTAGCTGTGGTCGGGTAGCTCTTGACAGCCATTAGCCACTAGAACAAAAGCGATGCCCAGGCTCGCTGAAAGTATGTTGTCTAATATGCACGGTTTTGTTAGGAAATGTATATGTGGAATCTAACTGAGGCATGGTTTTGTTAGGAAATGTATATGTGGAATCTAACTGAGGCATGGTTGTGTTAGGAAATGTATATGTGGAATCTAACTGAGGCATGGTTGTGTTAGGAAATGTATATGTGGAATCTAACTGAGGCATGGTTGTGTTAGAAAATGTATATGTGGAATCTAACTGAGGCATGGTTGTGTTAGGAAATGTATATGTGGAATCTAACTGAGGCATGGTTGTGTTAGGAAATGTAAATGTGGAATCTAACTGAGGCATGGTTGTGTTAGGAAATGTATATGTGGAATCTAACTGAGGCATGGTTTTGTTAGGAAATGTATATGTGGAATCTAACTGAGGCATGGTTGTGTTAGGAAATGTATATGTGGAATCTAACTGAGGCATGGTTTTGTTAGGAAATGTATATGTGGAATCTAACTGAGGCATGGTTGTGTTAGGAAATGTATATGTGGAATCTAACTGAGGCATGGTTTTGTTAGGAAATGTATATGCGGAATCTAACTGAGGCATGGTTTTGTTAGGAAATGTATATGTGGAATCTAACTGAAGCATGGTTGTGTTAGGAAATGTATATGTGGAATCTAACTGAGGCATGGTTTTGTTAGGAAATGTATATGTGGAATCTAACTGAGGCATGGTTTTGTTAGGAAATGTATATGTGGAATCTAACTGAGTCACGGTTTTGTTAGGAAATGTATATGTGGAATCTAACTGAGGCATGGTTTTGTTAGGAAAGGTATATGTGGAATCTAACTAAGGCATGATTTTGTTAGGAAAAGTATAAATGTATTGGTCCTAAACTTAGGCATGATTTTGTTAGGAAAAGTATATATACGTGGTCCCAAATTGAGGCATGGTTGTGTTAGGAAATGTATAGATATGTTTGTCCCAAATTGAGGCATGGCTGTGTTATGAAATATATAGATGTGTGGTCCCAAACTGAGGCATTCCAAGCAGCTGTATCCCATCATCGTTACATCCTGCCTGAAGCGTAGTATGCAATTCTAGGTCAATTAGTTCATCATTCTTATTTCACATTTGATGAGTTATCCACAGTTATGCGCATTCGGTTGCATCTGTGGGTCTCACCAATGACCCACTAGACAAACCACCCATCCAACAGAAAACCTTAGTAGATGACATGCCGTCATATTGAGGCTCTTTTATTGAGGTTGTTTAACATGTCATCTATACAATTATAATATACACTCCATCTGAATATAAGGCTCCTCCAATAGGCATTACATTAAGCCGAAAACTCAAGTCTTCTGTGTATTAAAGAAAGCTCAGAAATCTACCACACTGCACATAGGAAGTAAGAGATAATCCCTCACAATTTTTCTATTTTTCAGCGAACAATCTACATTTATGTTACATCTGACATTCATCAACACTTACGAGTCTCTCTGAGACAGAAAAAAATTCAATGTCCACTGGTCTGCATATCTTCGTAATCAATGAGGATTATTATTTTTTTTAAAAGATAAACGTTAAAAATTTGTGACACGAGATTCATTGAATATGTATGTGATAAAACAGAACATACAACATCTAAATATCATCATCATAATGTGCCATGCCGTGCCAGGTTGTTAACCAGTCTAATATTTTTTTTCTGGTGCCATGCTCTGTCTCTGTTGCTGTCAATCTTGCATGATGTGACTATGTTCTCCAAATCTCCTTTTCTTATAAAGTGGCCATAAAATGAAGATTGCTATTTTCTTATATTATTGACTAAGCTCCGTCTCGCATATAACTCTTTCAACACTTTCACATTAGTTTTTCTGGCACTCCGTGGTATTTTCAGCATTCTTCTGTAAAACCACATCTCTACTTCTTGTAATATCCCAATTTATTATTTGCTAATTCTCCAAATTTCGCATCCATATGTTAGTATAGGAGTTATATAGCAGTACAGAACTCTCCTCCCTACTTCTAATGACAAGGTCATATTACACAATATATTTTTCATTTTTCCAAATGTTGTTTTTGTCTGCGCTATTCTACTTCTGATTTCTGTTGAACTTCTCCATCTGCTGCAATCGTTGAACCTAAATATTTGAATTACTGAACATTATGATAGTTATAATAATAATAAGCCTTTGAAATAGTTCACGATACATGGGAAGAACTTGCACAAAATAGATCTACATGGCGTTCTAAAATCAAAAAGAGCGCATCATCTTGTGAAAAGAGGAGAAATGCAGCAGCTCAACAGCGGAGAGCAGCTAGAAAGTCATGGATAGACCAAGATCCGTCTACGGTCGTCATTCCATGTCCAAACTGTCCAAGGACATTTACAGCTCGAATAGGGCTCATTAGCCATCTACGAACTCATAATCAAGGACATAACTAAAATTGAATTTTCAAAAGTGGATGTAACAAATGGTCATCATCACTTGTGATGGACGAACAACAACAAACATAATAATAATAATAATGACGTCATTATTTTGTGCATGTTTTGTTTCCAGAGATAACGTCACTTCCTAAACATAAGTCAGTCAGTAAACATAAGTATGAAGATTTCAAAGTAGAAATAACATCACAGTAGACGTACATGAATAACACATAGGATCAAGGTACTATTACTGCTGACGCAGCCTCTATCACCTATATTGCTGCTACACCTATTACTATCAACACTGCTTAAACTATTCTTTCTATTACTACTATTCATATGTTCACTGATGTCGCTTCTAAAACTACGTCTAATGTGGTACACTGCAGCCAGCGATACAGTTACCTTATTAGGCGCAAGTAAAGTATAGTTCTTCACTGTGACCTTTGTTCTAGTTTCGAGGTGTTACCTGACCTTTGTTGTGTGATTTGGCAAGCTTACGGTTAAGTACTTAATAGTAAGGTTAGGATTAGAAATAATATTTCTAATGTGTGCGAGAACTTCGCTCCGTGTGTAGCGGGCAGAAAATATACTGATAGCTCACCACAAATAATAGGAAATTGTAAAAATGTGTAAATTATAAAACTAACAGATTATGCATAAGTTCATCTGTGTCTAAAGTTGAACTCAAGAGATTGTCGGAATGTGACGTCACTGCAGCCATTATTTTGATTGGTGTTACACGGGAATCCATGACGTTGGATAGTTGAAATTGTCAACAGTGTTCTATTTATAGCACAGTGAAGAACTAATCTGTATACTATTACGACTACAAATACTGCTATTTCTAGAAGTAAATGCTGCTTCTTTTACTAAAGATATTACTGTTGCAGCTGTTACTATCACTAATCAATCAATAATCAATAAAACCCATAACCCTTCAGGGTCGTAGGGGTACCACATTGGAAGCTTCGGCACACAGAGTCCTCCAGCGAATTCTATCCTCAGCGATGCGGATGAGTGTGGAAATATCTAGCCCTGTCCATTCCTTGATGTTGTCTGTCCATGTCTTTATTTGTCCTCCTCTGCTTCTTCCACCCTCGACAGTTCCCTGCAGAATATCACTAATATGACTACTGCAACTAATTATTTTGGTACTAATACCACAAACATTACTACTACTACTGCTACTATTAATACTACTACTACTACTCTTGCTACTACTTTGACTACTACTGTTATTACTAGAACTGCTACTTGTATCATCCGCTACTAAATATGACACTGCTACTTGTATCATCTTCTTCTACAGATGTCACTGCTACTTTTATCAATGAACAGTTATAATACAGAATTGATACTTATGATATATGGATATATATATATATATATCGCGTGTGATCTCCTGGCAAAATTCGTCCCATTTTGACGCTTTTGCTGACTTTGCAATATCTTTGAATGTGTGGACTAAGATATCTTTATTCCGTTTCCATTGTGCGACCTCCATGGGCTGAGCCGCAACACGTTTCCCTGCCCTTTGCCATAGTGCTACTGCTTTCCGTTTCTTGTTCCATGTCCTTTAAACCTCTTCGTTCCACTAGGGGGGGGGGTCTATCCCACACCTGATTTCCCAGTACTTGAGCCTTACGTTTGTCTTGTCGAATTCTGCTCACAACATCCACTCCTCTGCGATCATACTTAAAGGATCTTACCTTTGGCCTTATCTGCTTACTTTTGTCATTTTTCCAGAGAACAACACATGGGAGGTGGTCACTGCCATGATGCCCCAGCACGTCCCATTTGCAGATAGCCACAGAAACTGATGACACAAATCCCAGGTCGCCATGTACGAGCATACCTTCAAATATATGCAGATAAGGAACACCCGTTGCATTCCGAAATACAGAAAGTTAAAGGCAGCAGACTCAAGAGAGGGAGGTCGTGAATGGGACGTGCTGAGGATGTCATACAAAGCGTATGCAGATTGCAGGATGTGGCAGCAGGTGCGGAATGGATAGGTCTACCCACAGATTTCGAAACTTGTTTAAGAGTAGTAATATCACTTAGCAGGGAATTCAGAGAATGGTGTCCGACAGCTGTCGAGAAAGAAGTGCAGGCTTAGTCAGTGAGAATACCAAAGAGAGGGTGTGATTATATACACTGATGGATCTGTAATTGGGCATGTTCGCAGTGCTTGGGCCTTTACATCTCAGTGCGCAGGTAAAACGATCAAGGAGGAAAGTGGTGCCTTTGCGGTCACTACGAGTAGTATGACTATGGAGACTATGGCGGTGACCATGGCATTTGAGTGGCTACACACACAGAAGGTAACGCAGGTCTGCATCTTGAGTGACTCTATGAGTATGATTAAGAAGGTACAAGTGGTTCTCGTTCGCGAACAGTGGATTGATGTGTTGAGAAAGGCGAGGCTGAAAGTGGTTACATTTCTTTTCGCGCCGGGACATGTGGGCGTTCGAGGCAATGAGAGAGCGGATCAACTGGCATCGTGCGCGATTGTGGCACAGGGCGATGGGGCAATGGCTCGCGCTGACGTTTTGAACTCTTTAAGAGATATAACACGCGAGAGTGAGACTAATGTGGATGATGATTCATTTTCAATGGCTAGGATTAAAGATCAGGGATTGAAAAGCGGTGTTGCTAGAGGTGAACATTTTGGAGGGCGCAGAAGAATGATGGCCTACTAGCATAGGACTGGTACTGTCAGCAGAAGTGTAATGGCGGATACACTCAAGGAGATATCGGGGCAACTATGGACGTGTCCAGTTTGCAGTGATGATGATCCGACGACTAACTAACTATATATTTTATATATATATATATATATATATATATATATATATATATATATATATAGAGAGAGAGAGAGAGAGAGAGAGAGAGAGAGAAATAATAGAGATGAAAACAAGAGGGATGAAAAACGAGGAACACAAGTAAACAAAGATAGTTTAAAGTGTTGTCAAGGTATATAAATAAACTACATTAATAATGAAGACAACGACTCACGACGTATTGACCAAAACGTCTTCGTCGTGACTAAAGACAGCAGACAAACAAATACACAAATACAATATAAAGTGGTCGAAAAAGGAAATAACTAAGCGTAAGTATTATATTTTGTAAGCAGGGTGTATGCTGTTAAGTAGAGTACTCATAGTTATTCATCTGACTATATAACACATCAGAAACTAGAAAATAAAAGAAAGCAAGGACACCCCAAAATATCGTTTATAGAAAAACAAAGAGGTTCTGACCACACCTCGTATGACGAAATAATTATCAAATTAAATAAGGTCCCATCAAATAAAATATCATGTACATACTAATAGACAATCAGAACTTATGCATATAGCACTAAAGTCATGTGTGCTATAGGAGCTATCTCCCCAACACCTAAGAAATTTCAAATAGCCATATCCTACAGCAGGGCTATACAATTGGCGGTACTCGGGCCAAATCCGGCCCGCGGATGCCTAGTAAGTGGCCCGCGGATAATTACTAAAACAGTGAAATAAAGTTATAAAACAACTAAATGTATAAAATCATTCAATGTGTTTTTATAATTCTGGCCCGTGATGATCCCCATTTTCTACATTTTGACCCTCGAGTAAATATAGTTGAATAGCCCTGTCCTAAGCAACACGAGACAACACGACTCCAGACGATCAGCCAACGTTAAGGAAAGTTCTAACCGCTTAAAAACAACAGGCATTAACCTCACAATTACAACTGTATATGCTATGAAAGGAACTGTGGGATGCCACAAAACGGGTTGTATATAATCGTATAGATTAACATCAGGGAAAGTTATAGAACATTCCTATGACTTTTCTTTAAATGTATATATACATATATATATAATAAATTTTTCTATAATGGTGAAAATCATGCGTATAAAGACCATTAATATTACTATTATTATACTAACATTTCATTAATAAATAATAGTCATGTGTAGGGCAGTATATTTTAGGTCATAGGTCATCATAGGGTTCCCCACAGCTAATTTGAAAGTAATCATAAAGTCCTAATGAATATAATAACAATAGCAACAGGTCGGGAAATGTCACAAAGTCAATAACATTTACTGGGTTAGGTACTAAACATAAAAATACGAGGAGAGAAATTACAACAAGTAGAACATTACCAATATTTCGAACACAATCACAGGTGATGCCTAATGTGAAACAGAGGTTAAAAGTAGAATAGGAATGGCTAAAAGCACTATCAATGACATGAGGAAAATATTAACATCTAAACAAATTCATCATCATCATCAAGTGCCGTCTCCGCAACGAAGGTTGGCTGCAACGTATCTCCAACATCTCCTGTCTCTTGTCTTGGTGGTGCACTCTGCTAGACTGCTGTAACCTGTCCATCGTGTAATGTTACTCTCCCACTTGTATCTCTGCCTACCTCTTGCTCGCTTCCCTTTGACTTTACCCTCAAGTAAGGTCTTCAATAGGGTGTCATGTCTTTTAATGTGTCCAAAGTATTTTATTTGCCTGATCTTTATTTCTCTTAGTAGTTCTTTCTTCATATT
Organism: Meghimatium bilineatum; assembly: GCA_034231615.1. Lineage (NCBI taxonomy): Eukaryota > Metazoa > Mollusca > Gastropoda > Stylommatophora > Philomycidae > Meghimatium > Meghimatium bilineatum. The sequence goes on along the minus strand of CM067305.1, from coordinate 42,835,341 downwards.
AAGTGTCTTTAGCACCTCTTTATTTGTTTTCTTCTCTTTCCATGATGTTCTCCCTATTCTTCTATATACCCACATCTCAAAGACATCAATTTTGTATTCTAATTGTTTATTTAGTGTCCATGTTTCTGAGCCATACATTAATATGGAATAGATGTAGCATTTTATAATTCTTATTTTTAACTTGTTTGTAATTTGTTTAGATATTAATAATTTCCTCATGTCATTGAAGGTACTTTTAGCCATTCCTATTCTCCTTTTAACTTCTGTTTCACATCTGCCATCATTTGTGACTATGTGTCCAAGATATTGATACTGTTTTACTTGCTGTAGTTTCTCTCCCTGTATGTTTATGTTTACCTCCTGTTCTTCTGTGTCTTTGCTGATTAGCATGGTTTTTGTTTTTTTAATGTTTATATCCAGTCCATATTCATTACTTGATTTATTGACTTGATCTATTAGTCTTTGTAGTTCATGTTCACTTTCTGCTAAAAGAACAGTGTCATCTGCATATCTAATGTTGTTTATTATTTTCCCATTGATCTTGAGTCCTGGTATTTCTTCTATATTTTTAAAGATATTAAACAAATTACAAACAAGCTAACAATGAGAATTATAAAATGTTACATTTATTCTATATTCATGTATGGCTCAGAAACATGGACAATAAACAAACAATTTAAAGATAGAATTGATGCCTTTGAGATGTGGCTGTATAGAAGAATAGAGAGAACATCATGGAATGAAAGGAAAACAAACACAGAAGTTCTAATAACACTTAGTATGAATAAAAAATATTTTTAAATTAAAAGAAACGATTAAGGAAATAAAATATATTGGAAGTGATAATTGTCTTTTGAGTGGTCGACTTTCGTGATAGCTTGATGAGGGTCCTCTTTTGTTGGTAGCTGTTTTCTTGGTCTTTTTGTTCTGTGTTGCTCCATCTTTGCCATGCTATCTTCCTCTTCATTTCATGGTATGTCATAATGGGTAGTATCCAGTGTAGTACTACCCTTCTTTGGAAGCTCATTTCTTCTATGGCTTTCTTCAGGTCTGGGAGTTTGTTGCTGTCAAAGGCCTGTAGGACAGACATTTCATTAAGAAATATCACCTGTTGACATTGGCTTGCTGTGTTTTAAATTATTTCTGCAGCAATGTTTTGAATCCGTACTTCTACAGTGTCGTTGGAGCAGAAGATTCCAGTTGGTGAACATGTTCATTTTCTTTTTCTTGATATTTTATGTACACTCCAGCACCTCCTTTCCGTGTTTCAATGCCTTGTTTGCTGATCCGTCAATATATACTTCTAGCCATGCTCTGTTGTACATATCTTTAAAAATATTGCATAGTAATGTTGTATTCATAAATAAATAATGCCAGTTAAAATTTAACTCAACTTTATTTTTTTGCAAATTTTACTCTCGTCTAGCTTAGCTTTAAATGTGGTGATTTATTAAGTATTGTATTAGCTATACTTTAATGTTGTGTTCCCATGAACATCCGAATCAAACGTTGGCTTTGTAAAATATCAGTTGTATATTGGTAATATGATTTATATGATATCAACTGTTTGGATAGTATCATTATCAGATGTCTAGTTTGAAATATATGTGACCATGTTTCAGGTGTATGTTTGCCTGGTGTATGTTTGCCAGGTGTATGTTTGCCAGGTGTATGTTTGCCAGGTGTATGTTTGCCAGGTGTATGTTTGCCAGGTGTATGTTTGTCTGGTGTATGTTTGCCAGGTGTATGTTTGCCAGGTGTATGTTTGCCTGGTGTATGTTTGCCTGGTGTATGTTTGCCAGGGTATGTTTTTCTGGTGTATGTTTGCCTGGTGTATGTTTGCCAGGTGTATGTTTGCCTGGTGTATGTTTGCCTGGTGTATGTTTGCCTGGTGTATGTTTGTCTGGTGTATGTTTGTCTGGTGTATGTTTGTCTGGTGTATGTTTGCCTGGTGTATGTTTGCCTCGTGTATGTTTGTCTGGTGTATGTTTGTCTGGTGTATGTTTGCCTGGTGTTTGTTTGTCTGGTGTATGTTTGCCTGGTGTATGTTTGTCTGGTGTATGTTTGCCTGGTGTATGTTTGCCTGGTGTATGTTTGCCTGGTGTATGTTTGTCTGGTGTATGTTTGCCTGGTGTATGTTTGTCTGGTGTATGTTTGCCAGGTGTATGTTTGCCAGGTGTATGTTTGCGTGGTGTATGTTTGTCTGGTGTATGTTTGCCTGGTGTATGTTTGTCTGGTGTATGTTTGCCAGGTGTATGTTTGCCAGGTGTATGTTTGTCTGGTGTATGTTTGCCTGGTGTATGTTTGTCTGGTGTATGTTTGCCAGGTGTATGTTTGCCAGGTGTATGTTTGTCTGGTGTATGTTTGCCTGGTGTATGTTTGCCTGGTGTATGTTTGCCAGGTGTATGTTTGCCAGGTGTATGTTTGCCTGGTGTATGTTTGCCTGGTGTATGTTTGCCTGGTGTATGTTTGTCTGGTGTATGTTTGACTGGTGTATGTTTGCCAGGTGTATGTTTGCCTGGTGTATGTTTGCCTGGTGTATGTTTGCGTGGTGTATGTTTGCCAGGTGTATGTTTGCCTGGTGTATGTTTGCCTGGTGTATGTTTTTCTGGTGTATGTTTGCCTGGTGTATGTTTGCCTGGTGTATGTTTGTCTGGTGTATGTTTGCCAGGTGTATGTTTGCCTGGTGTATGTTTGTCTGGTGTATGTTTGCCTGGTGTATGTTTGCCTGGTGTATGTTTGCGTGGTGTATGTTTGCCAGGTGTATGTTTGCCTGGTGTATGTTTGCCTGGTGTATGTTTTTCTGGTGTATGTTTGCCTGGTGTATGTTTGCCTGGTGTATGTTTGTCTGGTGTATGTTTGCCAGGTGTATGTTTGCCTGGTGTATGTTTGTCTTGTGTATGTTTGCCTGGTGTATGTTTGCCTGGTGTATGTTTGCCTGGTGTATGTTTGTCTGGTGTATGTTTGCCTGGTGTATGTTTGTCTGGTGTATGTTTGCCTGGTGTATGTTTGTCTGGTGTATGTTTGTCTGGTGTATGTTTGCCTGGTGTATGTTTGCCTGGTGTATGTTTGTCTGGTGTATGTTTGCCTGGTGTATGTTTGTCTGGTGTATGTTTGCCTGGTGTATGTTTGCCTGGTGTATGTTTGTCTGGTGTATGTTTGCCTGGTGTATGTTTGCCTGGTGTATGTTTGTCTGGTGTATGGTTGCCTGGTGTATGTTTGCCAGGTGTATGTTTGCCAGGTGTATGTTTGCCTGGTGTATGTTTGCCTGGTGTATGTTTGCCTGGTGTATGTTTGTCTGGTGTATGTTTGCCAGGTGTATGTTTGCCAGGTGTATGTTTGCCAGGTGTATGTTTGCCTGGTGTATGTTTGCCTGGTGTATGTTTGCCAGGTGTATGTTTGCCTGGTGTATGTTTGCCGGTGTATGTTTGCCAGGTGTATGTCTGCCTGGTGTATGTTTGCCTGGTGTATGTTTGCCTGGTGTATGTTTGCCTGGTGTATGTTTGTCTGGTGTATGTTTGCCAGGTGTATGTTTGCCAGGTGTATGTTTGCCAGGTGTATGTTTGCCTGGTGTATGTTTGCCTGGTGTATGTTTGCCTGGTGTATGTTTGCCTGGTGTATGTTTGCCTGGTGTATGTTTGCCTGGTGTATGTTTGCCTGGTGTATGTTTGCCTGGTGTAGTAGGTATTCTGTCCTTGTGTTGTTTGATATACATCTTTAGTATATAACTTGGAACCATATCGACTGTTACATATACTAGACTGTTACATTATAACATAGACAGATAATAGAAATGGTGTTGAATTTGAGCCTGTTACTGAACTTTTGGCACGTGTATATTCATCATCATCATTTTCCTCGTGTGCCAATCGTGGCACATAAGATAGATGTCAAAGCACTCCAAGATTGTCGATCAAACAAGAAATAGCTAGCAACGTGTTTCAAACAAGCGACATCTTGTTCATAAAGTATACGGCTAAACACATGACCATCAGCGTATAAAAGACCCTTGCACATAATTAATTAGTACTTCATTCGCTACGTTTTCATTATTGTCGTGTTTCCGTTGGTCACTATTTATATACTTGAAGTCACATTTGGCATGCGACTCAAAGTATATAAATAGTGACCAACGGAATCGCAACAATAATCAAAACAGTATCGAATGAAGGATGAATTAATTCTGTGCAGACGTCTACTATTGAAGATGGTCATGATTAACCACGACGCCAGGCATACTCCTAAAAATAACACCCGACGTTTTGTATTATACACAAATACAAAACAATAACAAACATCTATTTGAATTTGTATTAAAATTGTTGAGGAAAATGTGTTAAACATTTTCACATAATTAAGTAGGTGGTGTCTATGAATTTTTGACGGTTTGTTGACAAAGAAAAAAAAAGAGGGGGGGGGCTAAAAAATGTGTAAAAACAATATTGACGTAGATTCTGGACGACCCCTTGGAATCTTCTCTAGTCACTCTACTACGTCCTGGGGGTCCTACGCTACTTGTGTACATCACTGGACTACGTCCTGGTTGTCCTACATTACTTGTGTACATCACTCGACTACGTACTGGTGGTCATGCATTACTTGTGTACATCACTCGATCACGTAGTGATCGTCCTACATCACTCGAATACGTATTGATCGTCATACGGTACTTTCCCACATTTGTATCGACGCATATTTTGGTAATTAATTATGTTCTACTTAGAAACGTGCCAATTTCATAGCTCTGTAATCAACTTCATCTGAATCATCCTTCATCCGCCGAAGACGGATGTGTCGGGATATTGGCGCAAATAAAACGGCGACACAACGCATTTCCATTCTCTGGACTACATCCTGCTGGAAATCTAGTAGGACCATGGTCCTGCTAGATCCAGCGGGAGTGTGAGAATGAACGCTGAAGAAGAAGAAGAATCATCCTTCAAAAGTAACATTATTTGGATTTTTCTTGTTATTTTCACCGGCTTTCGACACCCAAATTGACCAACAAAATTTGCGGGGGAAAGTCAAATATCATCACTTTTGAAGGAAAATTTTCGATATGTTCACATCACCATTCATGACAAAGTAAATATAATCTGAGCACATATGAAACAAACATGTCTTTTGTTTCTTTACCAGCTGTAGAGACGAGTTTAATGCTGCGTTTAAAACCAGCATCGTGATCTCTCCTGCCAGCTAATATTTTGGTCACCACTTCACCTTAATCCAAGAGCTAGATGTGCTTAGATGCATGGATTCGTTTAGACTTGTACGTATAGAAACATATATATATCTATACGCACACACCGTCCGACAATGAAACATATATATCTATACGCACACACCGTCCGACAATGAAACATATATATCTATACGCACACACCGTCCGACAATGAAATAATGAGGCTATTTGAAAATTAAAAAAGAAAAGAAAAAGGGAATTACTTTGCCTGTGTTTTTATTCAAAGTAATCACATTTATGATTCATATACCGAGCTGCGTAATTCAACAAATGCTGGAATGTCCTCTAATTGTCGTCGTTTGCTATAGCTATTTTATTATTTGTTACAGCCTTTTGGATGTCATCAATGTCATGAAAAAGGCATCCTTTTAATGATAACTTTTAGGAATAGAAAGTAATCAAAGGGCAAAAAATATGGGGAGCTTACTGGATAGTTAAGAACACACACTTGTATTTTAGCTACATATTCCTGTGTGCTGTTGCATTATAATGCAGTAGGGACCAACAAGTAGGTAATGCATACGCGAATGTTTTTGGTCATCTAACAGCGAATGTGAAACATATTCGGAGACGACGTTTTGTTTTTCTAACACAAATATGTCATTACAATGTTATGTCTGCTGTCAACTAACATCAAATCCACCTGACATTATGCTCACAACGGTTTTTGTGTATCCATTTTGTAACTTTGGTCATGTGCTCAGCATTATAAACAGAAATATGACGTCATGGGCTAGTTTCATCTGTAATCGCTGCCACACCTGTTTTGAATCTTCAAAAAACCACCTGAATATATGTGCACAAGATAAAGATGGATTCAGCAATGTAACTATCTTAAGGCATTTGATTTTAAATCAGTGTATAATGTTACTGCTCTCTGCTCTATCCTGCATACGTAACAATTCACCCCTCACTAGTCACACAAAATGGTCGGTTGTTTGTCGTCTGCTTAAGGGCAGACGTTGAAAATGGACAAGATCATAGATGACTCATGGATCATGGATGGTGTTTTTGCCTTGTTGTTTTGGTCCGAAACGTCGATTATGTCCTGTGTATTGTCATTTGTATGATTATATTCTGTGTTTTGTTGTATATACCATATTCGTTCATGTAGAAATCCGTCAGTGATAGTGTGTCAGTCGTCATCAAGTAGAACTCCATTACCTGTCTTCCACGTATTATTTTCAATTATGTTCTACTAGCAGTACTACCTTCTATCCGTATGTTAGTATAGGCGTTATATCTGATTCCAGCCGGAGAGACTTATACAAGTCAGTAAACCATATGTCTTCTGGCCGGAAAGACTTCTATAAGTCATACTCCAATGACATTTATGTTGTTGTTTTCGGTATTTATATCAACATAAGAATGTTTCCAATCGAAAGTGTAATATGTCTACATTACTTCTAGCAATATTTTTATGTTTATTGATATCAATTTTGTTAAGTTATTGATAAGTTTTTATAATGGGGGTCTGTGGAGTCATTTTTCCTTATATGTTTATATATATTTTCCAATTTACTTATTTTCGTAAAATAATAACTATTTTATTTGCTTTGGTCTCATTTATTATGAAATCTAATCTGGTAAATGCTTCTAGCATCGTGTTAGCAAATTTACGCCATTTTGTAAGAAATATTAGCCATATTTTAATTTGAGTTTCGTGTAAAGTTAAGTCTACTGTTTTTGATAGATGTCGAAATTCTTTCTAAATAATAAATTTTTGACGCACTGTGTATATATATTATACATTATTGTGTTCGTAATTGGATTATCTACAGAAATGATAGTTTGAGTGGAATTTATTGATTCGAAAATGCGGTAAGGTCAAATATCATATCTAAAATAATATTTATTTGTCATTTACATATTTTCTTTTCTGTCTAAAATAATTTTTTATATTGACATAATTTTTTTTTTAAATGATCTTGTGATAATCACATTCTCTGTCCATTTCTGTTTCGAAATATATATATATTACATTATAATGTAAATATATTTAGAAGTACTATTTCTTGTTTCCGTGATGCATGTGCACACACAAAAATCGAACAAAATTTAATTACGTTTAAACGCTAAAAATATTCTGGCCGGAATCAGAATAACTCTCACATCTAATGACAAGGTCATATTGTACAATATTTTTTTCGTTTTTCTGAATGTTGTTTTTGTCTGCCATATACTGCTTATTTATGTTGAGCTTCTTCTGCTGTAATCGTTGTACTAAAATATTTGAATTGGTGGACCTGTTTTAATACTATCTATTTACTTTGATGTTGCAAGGTGTGGTATTTTGTTTCTTTGAAATAACCATTACTTTATATTATGTTTTCTTTATATTTAGGAAGATGCATTTCTCTTTACTTTCTGTGAGTAGTACATTGATTAAATCTTGAAGGTCTTCACTTTTAGCAATCTTCTTCTTCGTTCATTCTCACTCCTCCAAATTAAATTCATCCCACTGATATTCCTGGGATATCAATTATTGCACACATTATGCTTTCACTGTATAAAGGGAACAAATTAGCAGGATATAATCTAGAGTACAGAATGCGTTGTGTCATGGTTTACAGAAACGTTGCTATGTCTACGACTTTCAGCCTGACACATCCGACTTCAGCATGGCCTGAGGTCATTGTGACCCAATATGGGATGGGACAGCCAACTCCATCCCATAACCTCCTTAGTCGCCTCTTACGACATGCATGGAAGGTAAATAGTGTTGCTGTTCTTTACTCCCTTCTCTGGCCCCGGCAACACACGGGCGAACTTTTAGTAATCACAACAGTATCATTCGCATATCTCAAATTATTTATGTTATTTCATCCCACTAATATTCCCATACGGCTGTGCCAGGATGTCTTTTGACTCATTGTCATGCGACTATATTAGACTCTCATATTTTATCAAGATCGATTTATGACTCTGTGCCATGCGACTATCTCAGACTATCTTCTTTTTGATTAAGATCGATTTTAAATCTTTGCCATGCCATTATGTCAGACTCTCCTATTTGATCAAGATCTATTTTGATTCTTTGTCATGCGACTATGCCAGACATCTCGTATTTTATCAAGAACGATTTTGACTCATACGACTATGTCAGAGTATCTCATATTTTTCTCACGCTGTCATCTTCGATCTCTCTTGCCTTTAGTTGTGCCCGTTGTAACTATGTTCTCCAACATTCTCGATCTCACAACGTGTCTAACAAATAATCTTACGTAATGTTCCTCTTGTTTTTGCCTCCTTCAGCACCTCCGCGTTAGTTTTTCTAGCTGCCCATGGTTCTCTCGGTATTCCTCTATAGAACTTTATCTCTGTTGTCTTATTTTCCACTATGTTGTTTATTACTATCCACGAATCGTAGTCATATGCTACAGAAGGTGTTCAAGTATTCAAGTATTTAAGAACTAACATCATTGCACTCAAGGCCAGTCATTTAAGTACTCAGTCTCTTTTGGCAGATGGTAAGGTGTATGTATGCATATCGTTTCCGTTGCAAACTGGTTTTTTTTCATGCTCCTAGTTCAACCCATATCTAGTCCTACTCTGTGTTTCCAACGCTAGATCCAAAAAAATTTCAGTTTCTTTATACTGTTTCGTCCAGTGAATTTTCATTCTCCACTAGTTGATCCAGTATTCCTCTTAAGATATTTGTGCACATTCAAAGTGCCCACCACATGTGCTCTTGTAACCAGTATGTCAACTCGATCTTTTCCCTACACATCATCATGACTAGGACAGTAGACTCACACGAGTTACTGAAGGGTGGAGGTATTTATATATTCATGACGCAGTCATCCGCTTTGGACCTTCTCTAACTGAATCAATGTTATGTATTATCGAATAACTCTCTTCATCACAACTAAGAATAGAGACTTTTCTTGCAAAAAAACTATAATTTAAAATAATCAAACTTTAGAATGTATACTTTGGTGGAAGTGCTACTATAGTTTACTTATTAAACAGTAATTTGCTGATTCTTCGCTTTCCGTAGTGTGTTTTTTTCTCTTCACTACCACCATTTTGAGTCATTCATCCCAATACAGTTCTAAATTCTTTCTCAATCAATCGTTGTGCATTTCTTTCAATAGCAACTGCTGCTCGACATAGATACAAATACAAAAGTAGATATAAGTGATGATGATGGTGATATAATCCATTTAGCTGTCAATATGTAGCTCTTGACATCCGAAGTTCTTTATGACAAAAGTTCAGGTCCTCCTCAGTTGATTAACGAGATGCATATAATACATATAATGGTCTGGAGTAATAGTGCCTCGAAGACATAATTATGATGACTAGAGTTATGGATGCATGTTTAGTCTCCGAATGGAATCATTTTATTGCAGCATATTCAATGCTCATCACGTCTCGTTATGGTTTGCAGCACGCACGCATGGACCAACTTGCTTATTCTTCTATCAGATCTGTTATTCCACCTTCAGTTATGGTCCACCTAGCAAGTGACGTGATGAATCTAGTCTCGAATTATATTGTGCAAAGACACAGTTATGATGGGGCTGGAATTATGGATTCATGTTTAGTCTCCGAATTCGAATGGAATCACTTTATTGCGGTAATATCTCATTATCATCACGTCCTGTTAGGAGTGCAGCACACATGTATGGACCAACTAGCATTTTCTTCTATCAGATCTGTTGACCCATCTTCAGTGACGATCCATCTAGAATGCATTGCCACAGAAGGATAATGGTGCATCGTCCGTTGGCCTGCATCTATTCGTAATCATTTTATAGAAGTCAAATGTACGAAATTAAGAGAAAATATGAAGTCACTGGATGTGTTCATAGATTACCTCTTGACAGTCTATCCCCAACGTTTCTTAGTCGCAGCTTACTACATATCTGGAAAAAAGACAGTGTTCATTTTATGTGCGCCTTGAACTAGAGGTCCATGCCTCGGTTGCCACAGGGGCAACCCAAGCAGATATCTAGACACATATTTCAACCAAGAGAACGTTGAAGGAGAGACAAGTACGAGTATAACACACGACATGTACAATAAAGCCAGATAATTATTATTTTAATTATTTGTAATTTTGCACTATTGGTCCAACAATTTACTATTTCACACGATCTTCTTCTGCAATCATTTATGTGCACTCTATTTTAGTAAAGGTTCGCATGAAACGTAATTTGTTTGCAAGTAATGAAGAAACTACTAACATAGTAGCGAAACCCCTCAGTAACGCATCCTTTTATAACGTAATTCCGTTTTTAATTTATAACACTTTTCAAAATTACTATTATATTATATTTTTTTAATTGTTTATACTGTTTATAGCGATGATTGTTATTATATACATTTTTCTTCTGTCCATATCAAGTATTATAATGAGATTTGACTGTATCTACTTCAGGGTTCGAACATGTCCAAGTTTGATGAAGTGCAACATCTCTTCATTCTTTATTTTGCCTGCTTAATGTTATTTATCGGCGCCTTAACATCAGAATGGAGTGTTAATAGAAACTTTACCAAAATTAAAGTCACTGAAGGCTTGCTGAAAAATTGTGTTAATTACCATTGCAGTAAGTACTTACTTTTACAATGTTCAATTTAAAAATGCTCACATTCATTGGATTCATTGATTACTAATATGACAGTTTTGCAATTGATTTAAAGATGTTTTTTAATTTGACAGATGAACGTTGAAAGAAGAACAATAATTCATATTACTAGCTATTGTTTGTAATTGATAGTTTTGATTCCTATGAAATTGCAAGCAATTGAGATTGTGTATTCTATTGTGAATTGTGATTTTCCACCATAACTTTATTTGATACCCGGAAGACGCCATCTCTCAGCAAATGTACGTTGAATGAATAGGAGACTGAAGTAAAACCGTAACACCACATTGGTAGAGAATTATTTAAGCAAATACAAAATAAGTTAAATTAGTTTGTCTTGGTAGCATATCCTATTCAGGACGTGGCAATAAATCCAGCATTTTTTGGCTGTAGTGATTTTCAAGGCAATATAAATACGTTCAGTAGTTTCCCATAGCTTTCTGAACGGTCCAGATGCACAATTGCATGAGGCGGGGATCGAATTCGCTACCTTGGCCGTCACAGAGCCGAACCCACAGCAGCTTAAACAGACGTTTTTACCAGAAGGTCTTTTTCAAATTAGTGGCAAACAAACACAGAAAAGTCCACCAATATAGATTACTAAATATGAAGCTACTCCACTGACGAGATCGTAGCGGGGACGGGGGGGGGCGGGTTATTTAATTGTTTATTATGAAATAGGTATTTTATTTAAAACGATTACAGCAGATGGAAGAAGTTCAACAGAAATAAGAAGTAGAATAGGGCAGGCAAAAACAACATTTAGAAAAATTAAAAATATACTGTGAATATGACCCTGTCATTAGAGGTGAGAAAGAGAGTTCTGCAGTGCTATATAACACCTATACTAACATATGTATACGAGTCCTGGACAATAAACAAACTAGAAAGGGGAAAATTAGAGGCAATAAAGATGTAGTTCTATAGAAGAATGCTGAGAATACCATGGACTGCCAGAAAAACTAATATGGAGGTGTTGAAAGAGTCAAATGCGAGACGGAGCTTAATTAATAATATAAGAAAAAGACAATATTCAATTTTTTGACCACTTCATGAGACTTCATAAGGTTTGGAGAACTTAATCACAATATTTTTGAGTGCATGTAGTATTTTATGAAGTAGACAATATTTGTTCAAGATTGAAAGCAACAGAGACAGTGGGCTACAACGTGAGAAAATATTAGACAGTTTTATCAAATGGCACGGCAAGGAATCAACAAAGATTTTGATACATAATGCTAGAGACAGAGAGCTGTGGAGATCATGCTCGCCTACGCCAGCTGGCATGCACCTGATGATGATGATATCATACATTATATGATATATTATATCATACATTATATGATATATTATATCATACATTATATCATCGCAAATATCTCAATGCCATTATCTTCTAAGATGTATATTATTTCCTTCTGTAACAGCCGAGATACACAGAGATGAAAGTTTGCAAACGATGGCGATACTAAGCTGCATCGCGTCTATTATCTGCTCATTTGCTATGACTATGCATTATCTGTTCAAGAAGTACTCCAACGATGTTATAGCAATGATGCCAAGCATAACCCTCATAGTTGCAATAATCGGAGGTAAGAAGGAAATAAGAGTTGCAGAATAACGGTTACGTAAGATACGCAGACAGGCATGCAGTCAGTGGCCGTACATATATTACAACAAGTTTTGGACAATTTTTTACCCTCCCAATTTCTCAATGTATGTAAAGTATCAATATATTTTATGTCAAAAAGATATAACATCGGCGACCAAAATAATATGTTATCAGAAAAAGTACAAAAGGCTACATGACTTGTTTCACATATTTAGAAAAAATTTTTTCGTAATCGAACAATTTCTTTCGCATATTTAGAAAAAAAAATGGTTCATAATCGAACAATTTCTTTCGCATATTTAGGAAAAAGTGTCATATTCAAACAATTTGTTTCACATATTTATGACAATGTTTCATATTCAAACAATTTGTTTCACATATTTAGGAAAATGTTTCATATTCAAACAATTTCACATATTTAGAAAAAAATGTCATATTAAACCACTTTGAATAAAATACTTCATCAAATACTACATACATTCACCAATATTGTCTACTTCATCAAATACTACATACATTCACCAATATTGTCTACTTCATCAAATACTACATACATTCACCAATATTGTCTACTTCATTAAATACTACATATTCTCACCAATATTACTGTTTATTCATTGAGTTATTTATATTTTGTTTTATGTCTTTCTCTACAGCTGCGCTGATGCTTCTGACATGTGCCATTTACGGCTATAATAAATTAGGAGATGAAATATATCCAGGATACTCATTTGTTCTCGCCTTCATTGGTTCCATATTTTTATTAGCCGGAGGTTCTTCATCAAGCGGAAAAAAATGATTCTTAAGTTGACATTTTTATCGAGGATGTGTTTAAAAAAACGCAATGTCAATATATAAGGGACGGGCATACAAGTCCATGAAAATTACCATGAAGATGAAGAGATAATGTTTACTTTTACACGAAACTTAGACATATCTGAAATATGACTTTTTATACACAAATTTAGGTCTTCTGACTAACGGAGGATACAATCATGTCTTCTACCTGTGAAATCATCATACGGCTTATAAAATGAGTCGGTTGTCAAGAAAATGTTGCTATGGTGTCCTATTCTTGAACCATTTTACACAAGTATAGTTGTAACATGTATGAGCCTCGTGTATACTAAGCCATTCTATAGAATTGTACTTCGTGTTGGTTTCATGTAGCGTGACTTATCTTTGCTTATGGACAAGTTTCGTGTTTTACATTGGCTGACGACCCGCAGCACAACGTACTCAAACAACACGACTGATTATAATCAGTCGAAATGACTGATTATAATCAGTCGAAATCAGCCAAGATATGTGAAGCTACGTGAGATTTTTAAAAAAAGTGGCAATACTAAAATCACAGCAATTATTGAAAAAACCCGACTCCTTTTGTGACACCACAGCATGACCTTATATAGGTCTATGTCTAGAAGACCGGAATACAACAGATTCGATTTGCAGAAGTTATTTTTAGTATATACGAGTTGAAACAATAAAATATATTTATCATCTTTTTGTGAGAGTTGTATGAAATTTGTAATATTCCATTAATTACATTTACGTACAACTTCTAGCTTCAGCGTGTGTTGCAAATGATTACTTTTATTGTACTGTGTCACAAAATGTGTGAAGCTGTTTTGATACCTGCAATTAAATTACGATTTAAAACATTAAATTATTCAAATGTTCTATACCAGTGTATCCCAACGTGGGAACCACGCCTCGGGGCGGGCAATTTGATTGTTCAGGCGGGAATTCGAACACGTCGTAATTAGGGTTCATTTAAGGCATAGCTCAATTTTTGAATATAAATAAAATATGTATATGTTACATAGGGCGGGGGCAACAGAATTTAGAAAGACGAAGGTGGGGCATGGTACAAAAAAGGTTGGGAAACACTGTTCTATACAATAGAATAATCCTAATTTACCAACGTAATTTTATCAGGGAATAATAAACATGATTTTATAGCACGTTTCAGGTTTTGCCCAACTTTAAAATGATTATCTCAGGATATATATACACACATATATATATATATATATATATATATAACTCATAAGTGACATCTTGTGTGTGAATTCGAAGTTTCATAGACCCTACGAAGTAATTTGTTTTACTAAAATGCAGTCATTGGTTTCGTTTATATGCCATATAGATCAAAAGTCTACTTCTTAACACACTTCACAAATACTGTTATTAGATGTTTTACAGTAAATTAATAAGACGTCATTTACACATGTTTGGTTTATCACGTATTTGGCATGTTAGTTAAAGTGTGATTTTTAACAATTTTGTACTCTCGAAAACAACATAGACTATGTTTAATTTTGTATCGGTTTATTGTCTAATATCTCTCCCCAGACGGAAGATGGTTGATAGTATACGCACTTCGGGGATCTCCCTGGCGTAGTGTATTAGCTAGCTGTATCACTTGAAGCTACGGAGTTACGTGCTATGAGTGGTACTCTTGGCAGGCGGCGTGCTGCTTCATTAAGAGGAAAGGAGTACATATGGGAAACCGAGTACAGTGAAGTCAATCTTCTACGGCTTTTAAACCCTTATTTTTAATCCGTACTTGCTGATAAGTATACAGTTCGATATAGTTGGGAGCTGTACGTTTCTGCTCAAGGCCAGATGGGAGGCCTGAGTCGTACTGAATCTATGTTTCTGGAAATGTTACACTCAAATTTTACGCCAGAGATGTTTAAACATAAAGTGTGTAATTGGTCGAAAAAATTAGTTTGTTAGTAAAGTTTATGACATTAGAGCACTAAACATCAATAGCAATGTCACTAGTTTCTTGCATTCAGATCAATTAATAAATCATATTCAACAGGTATTATTTCCAAACATGTTAGACACATTATTGGAATAGAAGACACGACAATGGCTAATCATCTCACGAAATCTGTGTCTGAAGTGGTAAAATTTCTTTTCTATATGCACAATAATTAGTATGCCGACAAAGATTAAAGGATTTCATTCGTGTATAAAAATTGGACATGATACATAAATATATAGTACATATTTATTGGGTCTAACCAAAAAACAAATATATCACATACACAAATTTGCATCAAAAAGTTAGATGGTTAATCAGATAATTAACTTGTTTAAGAGGCAACGCTAGTGAAACGTGCTATAATATGTCTTATTTATAATATACCTTCTTCTAAGGTCGCCCTCAAACTCCTGCACGTTGGCAGGATACTGTCTGTTAACGGAATGGGTTGTGTCATGTTTTACAGCTTAGTTGTACTATCTGGCATATTATCTAAGTCGTGTCGAAACATAACGTAATCTAGGGATATTTACAGTAGTAGTTTCCCCTATCAATGCAGACACGAATTCGAGTGCTGAGATGTTATATCGAACCAATTCTTTTTTATGGATGTTAAACATGGACTGCAAACAAGAAAATTCACAGCGAATTAGAGGCTACAGGAATGTGGTTTCTGAGAAGAATGATGAAAATACCATTGACAGCCAAGAAAACTAATGCAGAGGCTCTCATTGATGCTGGCATAAAAAGATCAATCATGTCAAACATTAGGGGCAGACAGTCACGGTTTCTATGGCATGTGCTGAGAAGAGCACAGCTTGAACACCTAATAACCACTGGAAAGATCAAAGGGAGAAGAGATAGAGGTCGACAAAGAGAAAAGTTACTAGATGGGCTTGTATCGTGGCATGGTAGAAGCTCACCAACCGAGCTTATTGACAACACAAGAGACAGAGAGTCGTGGAGAAACATGATCGCCTACGCCAGTCGGCATGGCACTTGATTGATTTATTGTACTATCTGCACCTTTTGGATTGACACATCCGATTTCAGCATGGCTTTAGGGTAATTTTTACTCTCTATGGAGCCATCTTCACCTGATACCTCCTTAGTCACCTCCATGACATGCGTGTGCAGGTAATAGTATTGCTATATTTGCTCCCCTTTTGGGTCCCGCCAATATGAGGGAACAGTAATTCAGTAATTCACCAAATCAATGCATGACAAAATTATTTAATTGAGTTGGAGTTTAATTAGAAATAAGTGCAATAATTAATAGATTTGTCATTTTACTGCTGAAATTATTACCAGTATGATGGATCAACATGAGCAGCTACGTGTATTTACTGCACGTGCACTAAAAGTATTATTACTAATAAAAATCAATTTTAGGTTATCATATGTCAACCTATGGGTGCGAGTGTTGGACAGTAAACAAACTGGAAAGTGGGAAATTAGTGGCAACAGAGATTTGGTTCTACAGAAGAATGCTGAGAATACAATGGACTGCCAGATAAACTAATGTAGAGGTGTTGAAAGAGTCAAATGCGAAACAGACCTTAATCAACAATATAAGAAAAAGGCAATCTTCTTTTTTTTTGACCACTTCATGAGACAGGCAGGTTTAGAAAACATATTCACAACAGGCAAAATTGAAGTCAACAGAGACAGAGGGCGACAACGTGAGAAAATATTAGTTTGACAGCCTGGCTAATTACTTTGTTTAGACATAGGACATGTAAACAGTGGTGTCACTATGGTGTGCGCGGGGGGGGGGGGTGCGGACCACACCAGGGGACACCATCACATGATGCGACATCAAATTGCACATAATTACTGTCTATGGTTCTATGTCACTCTAAGAAATTATTCGTATGCACTGTTTCAGCCCAGCGACATGAATTTATTATTGAAATATAAAAATATATATGTTCTGTTGGTTATGAAAGCAAAAACGTGCTATAGTTTTGCGTGCATAAAAACTCCCCCAGAAGATAGCATTAGTATAATACAAGAAACGAACAAATCTAATGATTTGTGAAATGTAATGTTCGTTTCTTTGTACTAACTTGTAATAAGGTGCACCGAAATAGCTGTCAAATTAAAAATATTTGCAACAATTCACAAATTAGTTCACGGAAAACGAACTTTACAAATGAATGGACCGAGTGCAGTTTCGTATAGTTAGCTAGTTGACGCCTAACCTACAATAATGGTTTTTTTTCTTTGCTGCTTGTGCAAAGTAAATTTGAATATTATCTACAAATTTGTAGTATTTGGGGAGCGGTGCCACGGTCCTTTTTTTTAGTGCCAGTGCACTACCCCGGCACCTTTTCCTTGCAATCTTTATTTAAAGAAAAAATTGAATTTGACCCTGAATTTTTATGTGAAGACTCCCTTGATTTTATAAATAAATTCAAGTAGGAATTATAAATGAAAATAATTCTTTCAGCCGACGAAATTTAACAAGGCCCGTTCTAGCTACACTGAAAAGCCTTGCAACTCAAGTAAATAGGTTTTCCGTGGTAGATCAAACACATTTCCAAAAAAAAAGATGTGATCTCATCAAGAGATTCAACCAGTGTACTCAAGTCAGCGAGAACGGACCGATCGAGATAAGGACTATTACAATTACTACGAACATCCCGTACAAGTATTGAAGTATCTTCAGGAATACAAACATAGGACATCCATAATCGTACTACAAGGACCTTTAGTTCTTCTTGTAAACAAACAACATAGAAATTGAAAAATGCTGCTTCAAATAATAGCTTTCAACTCCGCTGGACTGGCCACATCGTCCGTATGCCAGACAAGCGCCTTCCAAAAAGATTATTCTATGGGGAGCTGTACGAAGGTAAACGTTTAAGCGGAGGGCAGAAAAAGCGCTTCAATGATCACCTAAAAATCTCTCTCATGCACTGCATCATCGATCCTACCTCCTGGGAGACTACAGCACTTGATCGCTCAGCCTGGTACACCCAGATTACTTCTGGCATCAGAAATTTGAAAAAGAAAAAACACTGAGGGCAATCAACAAGCGCAAGAAGCGGAAGGACAAATCAGAAAATTCTCCTACCCGAACCTTCAGCACTTCTGCGAGCACTGCAATAGAACTTTCCGTGCACGAATCGGACTCATCAAACATCTACAAACTCACAAACCACATTCGACAATTACCAATTTATTATTATTATTATTATTATTATTATTATAATTATTATTTCATCGCATTTATTGTTATTCATGCCATGCTCATCTTCGCTTTCGAAGGAGGAACATTATCATCATCACCATCATCATCATCATCATCATCATCATCAGCTTACGCAAGAAATTTCATGTAGGAAGTGTGAAGCATCGTATTCATTTTAGAAGATGAAACGTCCTGCCAGTAACAATCAATACAAGGCAATCAATATATTTGTATTACAAATATGGATATCTGCCAGTGGCACCGTGCTTTACTGCACTGGGTGACACAACCCTGTTGACGCCACCTCATGCAAAGACGCGGCAGTAATAGCAAAATATTTTATTCGATTAAAGAAGATGGCATAGGAACCGCATGGATCAAAAAGGTATATGGATAGATCAAAAGCAGTTAGAATAATATGAATAGCAGTAATAATCAAAGGAAGAATAACTATCATTTAGAAGTGCTTCTAAAAAAGATCAGAACCATCAGCATTATGAGACTGAGCTTCTGGTACTATTGTTTACGCACAAAA
Organism: Meghimatium bilineatum; assembly: GCA_034231615.1. Classification (NCBI taxonomy): domain Eukaryota; kingdom Metazoa; phylum Mollusca; class Gastropoda; order Stylommatophora; family Philomycidae; genus Meghimatium; species Meghimatium bilineatum. Next base: position 42,816,383 of record CM067305.1, on the reverse strand, counting down.
TAGTGGTAATTGTCATACTCTCATCCTACTAATTAATAGTTAGTTGGTTAGTAAAGGGAGTTAGGGTTAGTAAAGTTAGTAAACTCTAGGGCGAAAGACGGCACATAGGGCGGATGTCATAGATTGCCATGTCTCTCGTTTCATTGCAATTTGCTTTAGATCCTTCATTGTTTCTGATAACGATGGTGAAACGTTCTCTTGTAATAGTTATACGAAAAATTTATTTTGGTCTTCCTCGTTTTCTCTTGCCCTTTGGTGATCACATCAAAGCTTGCCAGGGGAGTATTTCAGTATCCATTCTTAACGCGTGTCCGATGTAATTTCATTTTGTTGAGTTGAGTTGAGTTGAATTAGAGGCAACAGAGATGTGGTTCTACAGAAGAATGCTGAGAATACAATCGACTGCCAGATAAACTAATGTAGAGGTGTTGAAAGAGTCAAATGCGAAACAGACCGTAATCAACAATATAAGAAAAAGGCAATCTTCTTTTTTTTTGACCACTTCATGAGACAGGCAGGTTTAGAAAACATATTCACAACAGGCAAAATTGAAGTCAACAGAGACAGAGGGCGACAACGTGAGAAAATATTAGACAGTTTGACAGCCTGGCTAATTACTTTGTTTACACATAGGACATGTAAACAATGGTGTCACTAGGTGTCCGCGGGGGGGGGGGGGGGGGGGGGGTTGCGGACCACACCGGGGGACACCATCACATGAGGCGACATCAAATTGCAAATAATTACTGTCTATGACTCTATGTCACTCTATGAAATTATTCGTATGCACTGTTTCAGCCCAGCGACATGAATTTATTATTGAAATATAAAAATATATATGTTCTGTTGGTTATGAAAGCAGAAACATGCTATAGTTTTGCGTGCATAAAAACTCCCCCAGAAGATAGCATTAGTATAATACAAGAAACGAACAAATCTAATGATTTGTGAAATGTAATGTTCGTTTCTTTGGGCTAACTTGTGATAAGTTGAACCGAAATAGCTGTCAAATTAAAAATATTTGCAACAATTCACAAATTAGTTCACGGAAAACGAACTTTACAAATGAATGGACCGAGTGCAGTTTCGTATAGTTAGCTAGTTGACGCCTAACGTACAATAATGGGTTTTTTTTCTTTGCTGCTTGTGCAAAGTAAATTTGAATATTATCTACAAATTTGTAGTATTTGGGGAGCGGTGCCACGGTCCTTTTTTTTAGTGCCAGTGCACTACCCCGGCACCTTTTCCTAGCAATCTTTTTTTAAAGAAAAATTGAATTTGACTACCCTGAATTTTTATGTGAAGACCCCCTTGATTTTATAAATAAATTCAAGTAGGGATTATAAATGAAAATAATTCTTACAGCCGACGAAATTTAACAAGGCCCGTTCTAGCTACACTGAAAAGCCTTGCAACTCAAGTAAATAGGTTTTCCGTGGTTGATCAAACACATTTCCAAAAAAAAAGATGTGATCTCATCAAGAGATTCAACCAGTGTACTCAAGTCAGCGAGAACGGACCGATCGAGATAAGGACTATTACACTAACTACGAACATCCCGTACAAGTATTGAAGTATCTTCAGGAACACAAACATAGGACATCCATAATCGTACTACAAGGACCTTTAGTTCTTCTTGTAAACAAACAACATAGAAATTGAAAAATGCTGCTTCAAATAATAGCTTTCAACTCCGCTGGACTGGCCACATCGTCCGTATGCCAGACAAGCGCCTTCCAAAAAGATTATTCTATGGGGAGCTGTGCGAAGGTAAACGTTTAAGCGGAGGGCAGAAAAAGCGCTTCAATGATCACCTAAAAATCTCTCTCATGCACTGCATCATCGATCCTACCTCCTGGGAGACTACAGCACTTGATCGCTCAGCCTGGTACACCCAGATTACTTCTGGCATCAGAAATTTGAAAAAGAAAAAACACTGAGGGCAATCAACAAGCGCAAGAAGCGGAAGGACAAATCAGAAAATTCTCCTACCCGAACCTTCAGCACTTCTGCGAGCACTGCAATAGAACTTTCCGTGCACGAATCGGACTCATCAAACATCTACAAACTCACAAACCACATTCGACAATTACCAATTTATTATTATTATTATTATTATTATTATTATTATTATTATTATTATTATTATTTCATCGCATTTATTGTTATTCATGCCATGCTCATCTTCGCTTTCGAAGGAGGAACATTATCATCATCACCATCATCATCATCATCATCATCAGCTTTCGCAAGAAATTTCATGTAGGAAGTGTGAAGCATCGTATTCATTTTAGAAGATGAAACGTCCTGCCAGTAACAATCAATACAAGGCAATCAATATATTTGTATTACAAATATGGATATCTGCCAGTGGCACCGTGCTTTACTGCACTGGGTGACACAACCCTGTTGACGCCACCTCATGCAAAGACGCGGCAGTAATAGCAAAATATTTTATGCGATTAAAGAAGATGGCATAGGAACAGAATGGATCAAAAAGGTATATGGATAGATCAAAAGCAGTTAGAATAATATGAGTAGCAGTAATAATCAAAGGAAGAATAACTATCATTTAGAAGTGCTTCTAAAAAAGATCAGAACCATCAGCATTATGAGACTGAGCTTCTGGTACTATTGTTTACGCACAAAATAGTGGTAATTGTCATACTCTCATCCTACTAATTAATAGTTAGTTGGTTAGTAAAGGGAGTTAGGGTTAGTAAAGTTAGTAAACTCTAGGGCGAAAGACGGCACATAGGGCGGATGTCATAGATTGCCATGTCTCTCGTTTCATTGCAATTTGCTTTAGATCCTTCATTGTTTCTGATAACGATGGTGAAACGTTCTCTTGTAATAGTTATACGAAAAATTTATTTTGGTCTTCCTCGTTTTCTCTTGCCCTTTGGTGATCACATCAAAGCTTGCCAGGGGAGTATTTCAGTATCCATTCTTAACGCGTGTCCGATGTAATTTCATTTTGTTGAGTTGAGTTGAGTTGAGTTGAATTAGAGGCAACAGAGATGTGGTTCTACAGAAGAATGCTGAGAATACAATCGACTGCCAGATAAACTAATGTAGAGGTGTTGAAAGAGTCAAATGCGAAACAGACCGTAATCAACAATATAAGAAAAAGGCAATCTTCTTTTTTTTGACCACTTCATGAGACAGGCAGGTTTAGAAAACATATTCACAACAGGCAAAATTGAAGTCAACAGAGACAGAGGGCGACAACGTGAGAAAATATTAGACAGTTTGACAGCCTGGCTAATTACTTTGTTTACACATAGGACATGTAAACAGTGGTGTCACTAGGTGTGAGCGGGGGGGGGGGGGGGGTTGCGGACCACACCGGGGGACACCATCACATGAGGCGACATCAAATTGCAAATAATTACTGTCTATGACTCTATGTCACTCTATGAAATTATTCGTATGCACTGTTTCAGCCCAGCGACATGAATTTATTATTGAAATATAAAAATATATATGTTCTGTTGGTTATGAAAGCAAAAACGTGCTATAGTTTTGCGTGCATAAAAACTCCCCCAGAAGATAGCATTAGTATAATACAAGAAACGAACAAATCTAATGATTTGTGAAATGTAATGTTCGTTTCTTTGGGCTAGCTTGTGATAAGTTGCACCGAAATAGCTGTCAAATTAAAAATATTTGCAACAATTCACAAATTAGTTCACGGAAAACGAACTTTACAAATGAATGGACCGAGTGCAGTTTCGTATAGTTAGCTAGTTGACGCCTAACGTACAATAATGGGTTTTTTTCTTTGCTGCTTGTGCAAAGTAAATTTGAATATTATCTACAAATTTGTAGTATTTGGGGAGCGGTGCCACGGTCCTTTTTTTTAGTGCCCGTGCACTACCCCGGCACCTTTTCCTAGCAATCTTTTTTTAAAGAAAAATTGAATTTGACTACCCTGAATTTTTATGTGAAGACCCCTTGATTTTATAAATAAATTCAAGTAGGGATTATAAATGAAAATAATTCTTACAGCCGACGAAATTTAACAAGGCCCGTTCTAGCTACACTGAAAAGCCTTGCAACTCAAGTAAATAGGTTTTCCATGGTTGATCAAACACATTTCCAAAAAAAAAGATGTGATCTCATCAAGAGATTCAACCAGTGTACTCAAGTCAGCGAGAACGGACCGATCGAGATAAGGACTATTACAATTACTACGAACATCCCGTACAAGTATTGAAGTATCTTCAGGAACACAAACATAGGACATCCATAATCGTACTACAAGGACCTTTAGTTCTTCTTTTAAAAAAACAACATAGAAATTGAAAAATGCTGCTTCAAATAATAGCTTTCAACTCCGCTGGACTGGCCACATCGTCCGTATGCCAGACAAGCGCCTTCCAAAAAGATTATTCTATGGGGAGCTGTGCGAAGGTAAACGTTTAAACGGAGGGCAGAAAAAGCGCTTCAATGATCACCTAAAAATCTCTCTCATGCACTGCATATTCGATCCTACCTCCTGGGAGACTACAGCACTTGATCGCTCAGCCTGGTACACCCAGATTACTTCTGGCATCAGAAATTTGAAAAAGAAAAAACACTGAGGGCAATCAACAAGAGCAAGAAGCGGAAGAACAAATCCGAAAATTCTCCTACCCGAACCTTCAGCACTTCTGCGAGCACTGCAATAGAACTTTCCGTGCACGAATCGGACTTATCAAACATCTACAAACTCACAAACCACATTCGACAATTACCAATTTATTATTATTATTATTATTATTATTATAATTATTATTTCATCGCATTTATTGTTATTCATGCCATGCTCATCTTCGCTTTCGAAGGAGGAACATCATCATCATCACCATCATCATCATCATCATCATCAGCTTACGCAAGAAATTTCATGTAGGAAGTGTGAAGCATCGTACTCATTTTAGAAGATGAAACGCCCTGCCAGTAACAATCAATACAAGGCAATCAATATATTTGTATTACAAATATGGATATCTGCCAGTGGCACCGTGCTTTACTGCACTGGGTGACACAACCCTGTTGACGCCACCTCATGCAAAGACGCGGCAGTAATAGCAAAATATTTTATTCGATTAAAGAAGATGGCATAGGAACAGAATGGATCAAAAAGGTATATGGATAGATCAAAAGCAGTTAGAATAATATGAGTAGCAGTAATAATCAAAGGAAGAATAACTATCATTTAGAAGTGCTTCTAAAAAAGATCAGAACCATCAGCATTATGAGACTGAGCTTCTGGTACTATTGTTTACGCACAAAATAGTGGTAATTGTCATACTCTCATCCTACTAATTAATAGTTAGTTGGTTAGTAAAGGGAGTTAGGGTTAGTAAAGTTAGTAAACTCTAGGGCGAAAGACGGCACATAGGGCGGATGTCATAGATTGCCATGTCTCTCGTTTCATTGCAATTTGCTTTAGATCCTTCATTGTTTCTGATAACGATGGTGAAACGTTCTCTTGTAATAGTTATACGAAAAATTTATTTTGGTCTTCCTCGTTTTCTCTTGCCCTTTGGTGATCACATCAAAGCTTGCCAGGGGAGTATTTCAGTATCCATTCTTAACGCGTGTCCGATGTAATTTCATTTTGTTGAGTTGAGTTGAGTTGAGTTGAATTAGAGGCAACAGAGATGTGGTTCTACAGAAGAATGCTGAGAATACAATCGACTGCCAGATAAACTAATGTAGAGGTGTTGAAAGAGTCAAATGCGAAACAGACCGTAATCAACAATATAAGAAAAAGGCAATCTTCTTTTTTTTGACCACTTCATGAGACAGGCAGGTTTAGAAAACATATTCACAACAGGCAAAATTGAAGTCAACAGAGACAGAGGGCGACAACGTGAGAAAATATTAGACAGTTTGACAGCCTGGCTAATTACTTTGTTTACACATAGGACATGTAAACAGTGGTGTCACTAGGTGTGAGCGGGGGGGGGGGGGTTGCGGACCACACCGGGGGACACCATCACATGAGGCGACATCAAATTGCAAATAATTACTGTCTATGACTCTATGTCACTCTATGAAATTATTCGTATGCACTGTTTCAGCCCAGCGACATGAATTTATTATTGAAATATAAAAATATATATGTTCTGTTGGTTATGAAAGCAAAAACGTGCTATAGTTTTGCGTGCATAAAAACTCCCCCAGAAGATAGCATTAGTATAATACAAGAAACGAACAAATCTAATGATTTGTGAAATGTAATGTTCGTTTCTTTGTACTAACTTGTAATAAGGTGCACCGAAATAGCTGTCAAATTAAAAATATTTGCAACAATTCACAAATTAGTTCACGGAAAACGAACTTTACAAATGAATGGACCGAGTGCAGTTTCGTATAGTTAGCTAGTTGACGCCTAACCTACAATAATGGTTTTTTTTTCTGTGCTGCTTGTGCAAAGTAAATTTGAATATTATCTACAAATTTGTAGTATTTGGGGAGCGGTGCCACGGTCCTTTTTTTTAGTGCCAGTGCACTACCCCGGCACCTTTTCCTTGCAATCTTTATTTAAAGAAAAAATTGAATTTGACCCTGAATTTTTATGTGAAGACTCCCTTGATTTTATAAATAAATTCAAGTAGGAATTATAAATGAAAATAATTCTTTCAGCCGACGAAATTTAACAAGGCCCGTTCTAGCTACACTGAAAAGCCTTGCAACTCAAGTAAATAGGTTTTCCGTGGTAGATCAAACACATTTCCAAAAAAAAAGATGTGATCTCATCAAGAGATTCAACCAGTGTACTCAAGTCAGCGAGAACGGACCGATCGAGATAAGGACTATTACAATTACTACGAACATCCCGTACAAGTATTGAAGTATCTTCAGGAATACAAACATAGGACATCCATAATCGTACTACAAGGACCTTTAGTTCTTCTTGTAAACAAACAACATAGAAATTGAAAAATGCTGCTTCAAATAATAGCTTTCAACTCCGCTGGACTGGCCACATCGTCCGTATGCCAGACAAGCGCCTTCCAAAAAGATCATTCTATGGGGAGCTGTGCGAAGGTAAACGTTTAAACGGAGGGCAGAAAAAGCACTTCAATGATCACCTAAAAATCTCTCTCATGCACTGCATCATCGATCCTACCTCCTGGGAGACTACAGCACTTGATCGCTCAGCCTGGTACACCCAGATTACTTCTGGCATCAGAAATTTGAAAAAGAAAAAACACTGAGGGCAATCAACAAGCGCAAGAAGCGGAAGGACAAATCAGAAAATTCTCCTACCCGAACCTTCTGCACTTCTGCGAGCACTGCAATAGAACTTTCCGTGCACGAATCGGACTCATCAAACATCTACAAACTCACAAACCACATTCGACAATTACCAATTTATTGTTATTATTATTATTATTATTATCATTATTATTATTATTATTTTATCGCATTTATTGTTATTCATGCCATGCTCCTCTTCGCTTTCGAAGGAGGAACATTATCATCATCACCATCATCATCATCATCATCATCATCATAAGCTTACGCAAGAAATTTCATGTAGGAAGTGTGAAGCTTCGTATTCATTTTAGAAGATGAAACGCCCTGCCAGTAACAATCAATACAAGGCAATCAATATATTTGTATTACAAATATGGATATCTGCCAGTGGCACCGTGCTTTACTGCACTGGGTGACACAACCCTGTTGACGCCACCTCATGCAAAGACGCGGCAGTAATAGCAAAATATTTTATTCGATTAAAGAAGATGGCATAGGAACCGCATGGATCAAAAAGGTATATGGATAGATCAAAAGCAGTTAGAATAATATGAGTAGCAGTAATAATCAAAGGAAGAATAACTATCATTTAGAAGTGCTTCTAAAAAAGATCAGAACCATCAGCATTATGAGACTGAGCTTCTGGTACTATTGTTTACGCACAAAATAGTGGTAATTGTCATACTCTCATCCTACTAATTAATAGTTAGTTGGTTAGTAAAGGGAGTTAGGGTTAGTAAAGTTAGTAAACTCTAGGGCGAAAGACGGCACATAGGGCGGATGTCATAGATTGCCATGTCTCTCGTTTCATTGCAATTTGCTTTAGATCCTTCATTGTTTCTGATAACGATGGTGAAACGTTCTCTTGTAATAGTTATACGAAAAATTTATTTTGGTCTTCCTCGTTTTCTCTTGCCCTTTGGTGATCACATCAAAGCTTGCCAGGGGAGTATTTCAGTATCCATTCTTAACGCGTGTCCGATGTAATTTCATTTTGTTGAGTTGAGTTGAGTTGAGTTGAGTTGAGTTGAGTTGAGTTGAGTTGAGTTGAGTTGAGTTGAGTTGAGTTGAGTTGAGTTGAGTTGAGTTGAGTTGAGTTGAGTTGAGTTGAGTTGAGTTGAGTTGAGTTGAGTTGAGTTGAGTTGAGTTGAGTTGAGTTGAGTTGAGTTGAGTTGAGTTGAGTTGAGTTGAGTTGAGTTGAGTTGAGTTGAGTTGAGTTGAGTTGAGTTGAGTTGAGTTGAGTTGAGTTGAGTTGAGTTGAGTTGAGTTGAGTTGAGTTGAGTTGAGTTGAGTTGAGTTGAGTTGAGTTGAGTTGAGTTGAGTTGAGTTGAGTTGAGTTGAGTTGAGTTGAGTTGAGTTGAGTTGAGTTGAGTTGAGTTGAGTTGAGTTGAGTTGAGTTGAGTTGAGTTGAGTTGAGTTGAGTTGAGTTGAGTTGAGTTGAGTTGAGTTGAGTTGAGTTGAGTTGAGTTGAGTTGAGTTGAGTTGAGTTGAGTTGAGTTGAGTTGAGTTGAGTTGAGTTGAGTTGAGTTGAGTTGAGTTGAGTTGAGTTGAGTTGAGTTGAGTTGAGTTGAGTTGAGTTGAGTTGAGTTGAGTTGAGTTGAGTTGAGTTGAGTTGAGTTGAGTTGAGTTGAGTTGAGTTGAGTTGAGTTGAGTTGAGTTGAGTTGAGTTGAGTTGAGTTGAGTTGAGTTGAGTTGAGTTGAGTTGAGTTGAGTTGAGTTGAGTTGAGTTGAGTTGAGTTGAGTTGAGTTGAGTTGAGTTGAGTTGAGTTGAGTTGAGTTGAGTTGAGTTGAGTTGAGTTGAGTTGAGTTGAGTTGAGTTGAGTTGAGTTGAGTTGAGTTGAGTTGAGTTGAGTTGAGTTGAGTTGAGTTGAGTTGAGTTGAGTTGAGTTGAGTTGAGTTGAGTTGAGTTGAGTTGAGTTGAGTTGAGTTGAGTTGAGTTGAGTTGAGTTGAGTTGAGTTGAGTTGAGTTGAGTTGAGTTGAGTTGAGTTGAGTTGAGTTGAGTTGAGTTGAGTTGAGTTGAGTTGAGTTGAGTTGAGTTGAGTTGAGTTGAGTTGAGTTGAGTTGAGTTGAGTTGAGTTGAGTTGAGTTGAGTTGAGTTGAGTTGAGTTGAGTTGAGTTGAGTTGAGTTGAGTTGAGTTGAGTTGAGTTGAGTTGAGTTGAGTTGAGTTGAGTTGAGTTGAGTTGAGTTGAGTTGAGTTGAGTTGAGTTGAGTTGAGTTGAGTTGAGTTGAGTTGAGTTGAGTTGAGTTGAGTTGAGTTGAGTTGAGTTGAGTTGAGTTGAGTTGAGTTGAGTTGAGTTGAGTTGAGTTGAGTTGAGTTGAGTTGAGTTGAGTTGAGTTGAGTTGAGTTGAGTTGAGTTGAGTTGAGTTGAGTTGAGTTGAGTTGAGTTGAGTTGAGTTGAGTTGAGTTGAGTTGAGTTGAGTTGAGTTGAGTTGAGTTGAGTTGAGTTGAGTTGAGTTGAGTTGAGTTGAGTTGAGTTGAGTTGAGTTGAGTTGAGTTGAGTTGAGTTGAGTTGAGTTGAGTTGAGTTGAGTTGAGTTGAGTTGAGTTGAGTTGAGTTGAGTTGAGTTGAGTTGAGTTGAGTTGAGTTGAGTTGAGTTGAGTTGAGTTGAGTTGAGTTGAGTTGAGTTGAGTTGAGTTGAGTTGAGTTGAGTTGAGTTGAGTTGAGTTGAGTTGAGTTGAGTTGAGTTGAGTTGAGTTGAGTTGAGTTGAGTTGAGTTGAGTTGAGTTGAGTTGAGTTGAGTTGAGTTGAGTTGAGTTGAGTTGAGTTGAGTTGAGTTGAGTTGAGTTGAGTTGAGTTGAGTTGAGTTGAGTTGAGTTGAGTTGAGTTGAGTTGAGTTGAGTTGAGTTGAGTTGAGTTGAGTTGAGTTGAGTTGAGTTGAGTTGAGTTGAGTTGAGTTGAGTTGAGTTGAGTTGAGTTGAGTTGAGTTGAGTTGAGTTGAGTTGAGTTGAGTTGAGTTGAGTTGAGTTGAGTTGAGTTGAGTTGAGTTGAGTTGAGTTGAGTTGAGTTGAGTTGAGTTGAGTTGAGTTGAGTTGAGTTGAGTTGAGTTGAGTTGAGTTGAGTTGAGTTGAGTTGAGTTGAGTTGAGTTGAGTTGAGTTGAGTTGAGTTGAGTTGAGTTGAGTTGAGTTGAGTTGAGTTGAGTTGAGTTGAGTTGAGTTGAGTTGAGTTGAGTTGAGTTGAGTTGAGTTGAGTTGAGTTGAGTTGAGTTGAGTTGAGTTGAGTTGAGTTGAGTTGAGTTGAGTTGAGTTGAGTTGAGTTGAGTTGAGTTGAGTTGAGTTGAGTTGAGTTGAGTTGAGTTGAGTTGAGTTGAGTTGAGTTGAGTTGAGTTGAGTTGAGTTGAGTTGAGTTGAGTTGAGTTGAGTTGAGTTGAGTTGAGTTGAGTTGAGTTGAGTTGAGTTGAGTTGAGTTGAGTTGAGTTGAGTTGAGTTGAGTTGAGTTGAGTTGAGTTGAGTTGAGTTGAGTTGAGTTGAGTTGAGTTGAGTTGAGTTGAGTTGAGTTGAGTTGAGTTGAGTTGAGTTGAGTTGAGTTGAGTTGAGTTGAGTTGAGTTGAGTTGAGTTGAGTTGAGTTGAGTTGAGTTGAGTTGAGTTGAGTTGAGTTGAGTTGAGTTGAGTTGAGTTGAGTTGAGTTGAGTTGAGTTGAGTTGAGTTGAGTTGAGTTGAGTTGAGTTGAGTTGAGTTGAGTTGAGTTGAGTTGAGTTGAGTTGAGTTGAGTTGAGTTGAGTTGAGTTGAGTTGAGTTGAGTTGAGTTGAGTTGAGTTGAGTTGAGTTGAGTTGAGTTGAGTTGAGTTGAGTTGAGTTGAGTTGAGTTGAGTTGAGTTGAGTTGAGTTGAGTTGAGTTGAGTTGAGTTGAGTTGAGTTGAGTTGAGTTGAGTTGAGTTGAGTTGAGTTGAGTTGAGTTGAGTTGAGTTGAGTTGAGTTGAGTTGAGTTGAGTTGAGTTGAGTTGAGTTGAGTTGAGTTGAGTTGAGTTGAGTTGAGTTGAGTTGAGTTGAGTTGAGTTGAGTTGAGTTGAGTTGAGTTGAGTTGAGTTGAGTTGAGTTGAGTTGAGTTGAGTTGAGTTGAGTTGAGTTGAGTTGAGTTGAGTTGAGTTGAGTTGAGTTGAGTTGAGTTGAGTTGAGTTGAGTTGAGTTGAGTTGAGTTGAGTTGAGTTGAGTTGAGTTGAGTTGAGTTGAGTTGAGTTGAGTTGAGTTGAGTTGAGTTGAGTTGAGTTGAGTTGAGTTGAGTTGAGTTGAGTTGAGTTGAGTTGAGTTGAGTTGAGTTGAGTTGAGTTGAGTTGAGTTGAGTTGAGTTGAGTTGAGTTGAGTTGAGTTGAGTTGAGTTGAGTTGAGTTGAGTTGAGTTGAGTTGAGTTGAGTTGAGTTGAGTTGAGTTGAGTTGAGTTGAGTTGAGTTGAGTTGAGTTGAGTTGAGTTGAGTTGAGTTGAGTTGAGTTGAGTTGAGTTGAGTTGAGTTGAGTTGAGTTGAGTTGAGTTGAGTTGAGTTGAGTTGAGTTGAGTTGAGTTGAGTTGAGTTGAGTTGAGTTGAGTTGAGTTGAGTTGAGTTGAGTTGAGTTGAGTTGAGTTGAGTTGAGTTGAGTTGAGTTGAGTTGAGTTGAGTTGAGTTGAGTTGAGTTGAGTTGAGTTGAGTTGAGTTGAGTTGAGTTGAGTTGAGTTGAGTTGAGTTGAGTTGAGTTGAGTTGAGTTGAGTTGAGTTGAGTTGAGTTGAGTTGAGTTGAGTTGAGTTGAGTTGAGTTGAGTTGAGTTGAGTTGAGTTGAGTTGAGTTGAGTTGAGTTGAGTTGAGTTGAGTTGAGTTGAGTTGAGTTGAGTTGAGTTGAGTTGAGTTGAGTTGAGTTGAGTTGAGTTGAGTTGAGTTGAGTTGAGTTGAGTTGAGTTGAGTTGAGTTGAGTTGAGTTGAGTTGAGTTGAGTTGAGTTGAGTTGAGTTGAGTTGAGTTGAGTTGAGTTGAGTTGAGTTGAGTTGAGTTGAGTTGAGTTGAGTTGAGTTGAGTTGAGTTGAGTTGAGTTGAGTTGAGTTGAGTTGAGTTGAGTTGAGTTGAGTTGAGTTGAGTTGAGTTGAGTTGAGTTGAGTTGAGTTGAGTTGAGTTGAGTTGAGTTGAGTTGAGTTGAGTTGAGTTGAGTTGAGTTGAGTTGAGTTGAGTTGAGTTGAGTTGAGTTGAGTTGAGTTGAGTTGAGTTGAGTTGAGTTGAGTTGAGTTGAGTTGAGTTGAGTTGAGTTGAGTTGAGTTGAGTTGAGTTGAGTTGAGTTGAGTTGAGTTGAGTTGAGTTGAGTTGAGTTGAGTTGAGTTGAGTTGAGTTGAGTTGAGTTGAGTTGAGTTGAGTTGAGTTGAGTTGAGTTGAGTTGAGTTGAGTTGAGTTGAGTTGAGTTGAGTTGAGTTGAGTTGAGTTGAGTTGAGTTGAGTTGAGTTGAGTTGAGTTGAGTTGAGTTGAGTTGAGTTGAGTTGAGTTGAGTTGAGTTGAGTTGAGTTGAGTTGAGTTGAGTTGAGTTGAGTTGAGTTGAGTTGAGTTGAGTTGAGTTGAGTTGAGTTGAGTTGAGTTGAGTTGAGTTGAGTTGAGTTGAGTTGAGTTGAGTTGAGTTGAGTTGAGTTGAGTTGAGTTGAGTTGAGTTGAGTTGAGTTGAGTTGAGTTGAGTTGAGTTGAGTTGAGTTGAGTTGAGTTGAGTTGAGTTGAGTTGAGTTGAGTTGAGTTGAGTTGAGTTGAGTTGAGTTGAGTTGAGTTGAGTTGAGTTGAGTTGAGTTGAGTTGAGTTGAGTTGAGTTGAGTTGAGTTGAGTTGAGTTGAGTTGAGTTGATTGAGTTGAGTTGAGTTGAGTTGAGTTGAGTTGAGTTGAGTTGAGTTGAGTTGAGTTGAGTTGAGTTGAGTTGAGTTGAGTTGAGTTGAGTTGAGTTGAGTTGAGTTGAGTTGAGTTGAGTTGAGTTGAGTTGAGTTGAGTTGAGTTGAGTTGAGTTGAGTTGAGTTGAGTTGAGTTGAGTTGAGTTGAGTTGAGTTGAGTTGAGTTGAGTTGAGTTGAGTTGAGTTGAGTTGAGTTGAGTTGAGTTGAGTTGAGTTGAGTTGAGTTGAGTTGAGTTGAGTTGAGTTGAGTTGAGTTGAGTTGAGTTGAGTTGAGTTGAGTTGAGTTGAGTTGAGTTGAGTTGAGTTGAGTTGAGTTGAGTTGAGTTGAGTTGAGTTGAGTTGAGTTGAGTTGAGTTGAGTTGAGTTGAGTTGAGTTGAGTTGAGTTGAGTTGAGTTGAGTTGAGTTGAGTTGAGTTGAGTTGAGTTGAGTTGAGTTGAGTTGAGTTGAGTTGAGTTGAGTTGAGTTGAGTTGAGTTGAGTTGAGTTGAGTTGAGTTGAGTTGAGTTGAGTTGAGTTGAGTTGAGTTGAGTTGAGTTGAGTTGAGTTGAGTTGAGTTGAGTTGAGTTGAGTTGAGTTGAGTTGAGTTGAGTTGAGTTGAGTTGAGTTGAGTTGAGTTGAGTTGAGTTGAGTTGAGTTGAGTTGAGTTGAGTTGAGTTGAGTTGAGTTGAGTTGAGTTGAGTTGAGTTGAGTTGAGTTGAGTTGAGTTGAGTTGAGTTGAGTTGAGTTGAGTTGAGTTGAGTTGAGTTGAGTTGAGTTGAGTTGAGTTGAGTTGAGTTGAGTTGAGTTGAGTTGAGTTGAGTTGAGTTGAGTTGAGTTGAGTTGAGTTGAGTTGAGTTGAGTTGAGTTGAGTTGAGTTGAGTTGAGTTGAGTTGAGTTGAGTTGAGTTGAGTTGAGTTGAGTTGAGTTGAGTTGAGTTGAGTTGAGTTGAGTTGAGTTGAGTTGAGTTGAGTTGAGTTGAGTTGAGTTGAGTTGAGTTGAGTTGAGTTGAGTTGAGTTGAGTTGAGTTGAGTTGAGTTGAGTTGAGTTGAGTTGAGTTGAGTTGAGTTGAGTTGAGTTGAGTTGAGTTGAGTTGAGTTGAGTTGAGTTGAGTTGAGTTGAGTTGAGTTGAGTTGAGTTGAGTTGAGTTGAGTTGAGTTGAGTTGAGTTGAGTTGAGTTGAGTTGAGTTGAGTTGAGTTGAGTTGAGTTGAGTTGAGTTGAGTTGAGTTGAGTTGAGTTGAGTTGAGTTGAGTTGAGTTGAGTTGAGTTGAGTTGAGTTGAGTTGAGTTGAGTTGAGTTGAGTTGAGTTGAGTTGAGTTGAGTTGAGTTGAGTTGAGTTGAGTTGAGTTGAGTTGAGTTGAGTTGAGTTGAGTTGAGTTGAGTTGAGTTGAGTTGAGTTGAGTTGAGTTGAGTTGAGTTGAGTTGAGTTGAGTTGAGTTGAGTTGAGTTGAGTTGAGTTGAGTTGAGTTGAGTTGAGTTGAGTTGAGTTGAGTTGAGTTGAGTTGAGTTGAGTTGAGTTGAGTTGAGTTGAGTTGAGTTGAGTTGAGTTGAGTTGAGTTGAGTTGAGTTGAGTTGAGTTGAGTTGAGTTGAGTTGAGTTGAGTTGAGTTGAGTTGAGTTGAGTTGAGTTGAGTTGAGTTGAGTTGAGTTGAGTTGAGTTGAGTTGAGTTGAGTTGAGTTGAGTTGAGTTGAGTTGAGTTGAGTTGAGTTGAGTTGAGTTGAGTTGAGTTGAGTTGAGTTGAGTTGAGTTGAGTTGAGTTGAGTTGAGTTGAGTTGAGTTGAGTTGAGTTGAGTTGAGTTGAGTTGAGTTGAGTTGAGTTGAGTTGAGTTGAGTTGAGTTGAGTTGAGTTGAGTTGAGTTGAGTTGAGTTGAGTTGAGTTGAGTTGAGTTGAGTTGAGTTGAGTTGAGTTGAGTTGAGTTGAGTTGAGTTGAGTTGAGTTGAGTTGAGTTGAGTTGAGTTGAGTTGAGTTGAGTTGAGTTGAGTTGAGTTGAGTTGAGTTGAGTTGAGTTGAGTTGAGTTGAGTTGAGTTGAGTTGAGTTGAGTTGAGTTGAGTTGAGTTGAGTTGAGTTGAGTTGAGTTGAGTTGAGTTGAGTTGAGTTGAGTTGAGTTGAGTTGAGTTGAGTTGAGTTGAGTTGAGTTGAGTTGAGTTGAGTTGAGTTGAGTTGAGTTGAGTTGAGTTGAGTTGAGTTGAGTTGAGTTGAGTTGAGTTGAGTTGAGTTGAGTTGAGTTGAGTTGAGTTGAGTTGAGTTGAGTTGAGTTGAGTTGAGTTGAGTTGAGTTGAGTTGAGTTGAGTTGAGTTGAGTTGAGTTGAGTTGAGTTGAGTTGAGTTGAGTTGAGTTGAGTTGAGTTGAGTTGAGTTGAGTTGAGTTGAGTTGAGTTGAGTTGAGTTGAGTTGAGTTGAGTTGAGTTGAGTTGAGTTGAGTTGAGTTGAGTTGAGTTGAGTTGAGTTGAGTTGAGTTGAGTTGAGTTGAGTTGAGTTGAGTTGAGTTGAGTTGAGTTGAGTTGAGTTGAGTTGAGTTGAGTTGAGTTGAGTTGAGTTGAGTTGAGTTGAGTTGAGTTGAGTTGAGTTGAGTTGAGTTGAGTTGAGTTGAGTTGAGTTGAGTTGAGTTGAGTTGAGTTGAGTTGAGTTGAGTTGAGTTGAGTTGAGTTGAGTTGAGTTGAGTTGAGTTGAGTTGAGTTGAGTTGAGTTGAGTTGAGTTGAGTTGAGTTGAGTTGAGTTGAGTTGAGTTGAGTTGAGTTGAGTTGAGTTGAGTTGAGTTGAGTTGAGTTGAGTTGAGTTGAGTTGAGTTGAGTTGAGTTGAGTTGAGTTGAGTTGAGTTGAGTTGAGTTGAGTTGAGTTGAGTTGAGTTGAGTTGAGTTGAGTTGAGTTGAGTTGAGTTGAGTTGAGTTGAGTTGAGTTGAGTTGAGTTGAGTTGAGTTGAGTTGAGTTGAGTTGAGTTGAGTTGAGTTGAGTTGAGTTGAGTTGAGTTGAGTTGAGTTGAGTTGAGTTGAGTTGAGTTGAGTTGAGTTGAGTTGAGTTGAGTTGAGTTGAGTTGAGTTGAGTTGAGTTGAGTTGAGTTGAGTTGAGTTGAGTTGAGTTGAGTTGAGTTGAGTTGAGTTGAGTTGAGTTGAGTTGAGTTGAGTTGAGTTGAGTTGAGTTGAGTTGAGTTGAGTTGAGTTGAGTTGAGTTGAGTTGAGTTGAGTTGAGTTGAGTTGAGTTGAGTTGAGTTGAGTTGAGTTGAGTTGAGTTGAGTTGAGTTGAGTTGAGTTGAGTTGAGTTGAGTTGAGTTGAGTTGAGTTGAGTTGAGTTGAGTTGAGTTGAGTTGAGTTGAGTTGAGTTGAGTTGAGTTGAGTTGAGTTGAGTTGAGTTGAGTTGAGTTGAGTTGAGTTGAGTTGAGTTGAGTTGAGTTGAGTTGAGTTGAGTTGAGTTGAGTTGAGTTGAGTTGAGTTGAGTTGAGTTGAGTTGAGTTGAGTTGAGTTGAGTTGAGTTGAGTTGAGTTGAGTTGAGTTGAGTTGAGTTGAGTTGAGTTGAGTTGAGTTGAGTTGAGTTGAGTTGAGTTGAGTTGAGTTGAGTTGAGTTGAGTTGAGTTGAGTTGAGTTGAGTTGAGTTGAGTTGAGTTGAGTTGAGTTGAGTTGAGTTGAGTTGAGTTGAGTTGAGTTGAGTTGAGTTGAGTTGAGTTGAGTTGAGTTGAGTTGAGTTGAGTTGAGTTGAGTTGAGTTGAGTTGAGTTGAGTTGAGTTGAGTTGAGTTGAGTTGAGTTGAGTTGAGTTGAGTTGAGTTGAGTTGAGTTGAGTTGAGTTGAGTTGAGTTGAGTTGAGTTGAGTTGAGTTGAGTTGAGTTGAGTTGAGTTGAGTTGAGTTGAGTTGAGTTGAGTTGAGTTGAGTTGAGTTGAGTTGAGTTGAGTTGAGTTGAGTTGAGTTGAGTTGAGTTGAGTTGAGTTGAGTTGAGTTGAGTTGAGTTGAGTTGAGTTGAGTTGAGTTGAGTTGAGTTGAGTTGAGTTGAGTTGAGTTGAGTTGAGTTGAGTTGAGTTGAGTTGAGTTGAGTTGAGTTGAGTTGAGTTGAGTTGAGTTGAGTTGAGTTGAGTTGAGTTGAGTTGAGTTGAGTTGAGTTGAGTTGAGTTGAGTTGAGTTGAGTTGAGTTGAGTTGAGTTGAGTTGAGTTGAGTTGAGTTGAGTTGAGTTGAGTTGAGTTGAGTTGAGTTGAGTTGAGTTGAGTTGAGTTGAGTTGAGTTGAGTTGAGTTGAGTTGAGTTGAGTTGAGTTGAGTTGAGTTGAGTTGAGTTGAGTTGAGTTGAGTTGAGTTGAGTTGAGTTGAGTTGAGTTGAGTTGAGTTGAGTTGAGTTGAGTTGAGTTGAGTTGAGTTGAGTTGAGTTGAGTTGAGTTGAGTTGAGTTGAGTTGAGTTGAGTTGAGTTGAGTTGAGTTGAGTTGAGTTGAGTTGAGTTGAGTTGAGTTGAGTTGAGTTGAGTTGAGTTGAGTTGAGTTGAGTTGAGTTGAGTTGAGTTGAGTTGAGTTGAGTTGAGTTGAGTTGAGTTGAGTTGAGTTGAGTTGAGTTGAGTTGAGTTGAGTTGAGTTGAGTTGAGTTGAGTTGAGTTGAGTTGAGTTGAGTTGAGTTGAGTTGAGTTGAGTTGAGTTGAGTTGAGTTGAGTTGAGTTGAGTTGAGTTGAGTTGAGTTGAGTTGAGTTGAGTTGAGTTGAGTTGAGTTGAGTTGAGTTGAGTTGAGTTGAGTTGAGTTGAGTTGAGTTGAGTTGAGTTGAGTTGAGTTGAGTTGAGTTGAGTTGAGTTGAGTTGAGTTGAGTTGAGTTGAGTTGAGTTGAGTTGAGTTGAGTTGAGTTGAGTTGAGTTGAGTTGAGTTGAGTTGAGTTGAGTTGAGTTGAGTTGAGTTGAGTTGAGTTGAGTTGAGTTGAGTTGAGTTGAGTTGAGTTGAGTTGAGTTGAGTTGAGTTGAGTTGAGTTGAGTTGAGTTGAGTTGAGTTGAGTTGAGTTGAGTTGAGTTGAGTTGAGTTGAGTTGAGTTGAGTTGAGTTGAGTTGAGTTGAGTTGAGTTGAGTTGAGTTGAGTTGAGTTGAGTTGAGTTGAGTTGAGTTGAGTTGAGTTGAGTTGAGTTGAGTTGAGTTGAGTTGAGTTGAGTTGAGTTGAGTTGAGTTGAGTTGAGTTGAGTTGAGTTGAGTTGAGTTGAGTTGAGTTGAGTTGAGTTGAGTTGAGTTGAGTTGAGTTGAGTTGAGTTGAGTTGAGTTGAGTTGAGTTGAGTTGAGTTGAGTTGAGTTGAGTTGAGTTGAGTTGAGTTGAGTTGAGTTGAGTTGAGTTGAGTTGAGTTGAGTTGAGTTGAGTTGAGTTGAGTTGAGTTGAGTTGAGTTGAGTTGAGTTGAGTTGAGTTGAGTTGAGTTGAGTTGAGTTGAGTTGAGTTGAGTTGAGTTGAGTTGAGTTGAGTTGAGTTGAGTTGAGTTGAGTTGAGTTGAGTTGAGTTGAGTTGAGTTGAGTTGAGTTGAGTTGAGTTGAGTTGAGTTGAGTTGAGTTGAGTTGAGTTGAGTTGAGTTGAGTTGAGTTGAGTTGAGTTGAGTTGAGTTGAGTTGAGTTGAGTTGAGTTGAGTTGAGTTGAGTTGAGTTGAGTTGAGTTGAGTTGAGTTGAGTTGAGTTGAGTTGAGTTGAGTTGAGTTGAGTTGAGTTGAGTTGAGTTGAGTTGAGTTGAGTTGAGTTGAGTTGAGTTGAGTTGAGTTGAGTTGAGTTGAGTTGAGTTGAGTTGAGTTGAGTTGAGTTGAGTTGAGTTGAGTTGAGTTGAGTTGAGTTGAGTTGAGTTGAGTTGAGTTGAGTTGAGTTGAGTTGAGTTGAGTTGAGTTGAGTTGAGTTGAGTTGAGTTGAGTTGAGTTGAGTTGAGTTGAGTTGAGTTGAGTTGAGTTGAGTTGAGTTGAGTTGAGTTGAGTTGAGTTGAGTTGAGTTGAGTTGAGTTGAGTTGAGTTGAGTTGAGTTGAGTTGAGTTGAGTTGAGTTGAGTTGAGTTGAGTTGAGTTGAGTTGAGTTGAGTTGAGTTGAGTTGAGTTGAGTTGAGTTGAGTTGAGTTGAGTTGAGTTGAGTTGAGTTGAGTTGAGTTGAGTTGAGTTGAGTTGAGTTGAGTTGAGTTGAGTTGAGTTGAGTTGAGTTGAGTTGAGTTGAGTTGAGTTGAGTTGAGTTGAGTTGAGTTGAGTTGAGTTGAGTTGAGTTGAGTTGAGTTGAGTTGAGTTGAGTTGAGTTGAGTTGAGTTGAGTTGAGTTGAGTTGAGTTGAGTTGAGTTGAGTTGAGTTGAGTTGAGTTGAGTTGAGTTGAGTTGAGTTGAGTTGAGTTGAGTTGAGTTGAGTTGAGTTGAGTTGAGTTGAGTTGAGTTGAGTTGAGTTGAGTTGAGTTGAGTTGAGTTGAGTTGAGTTGAGTTGAGTTGAGTTGAGTTGAGTTGAGTTGAGTTGAGTTGAGTTGAGTTGAGTTGAGTTGAGTTGAGTTGAGTTGAGTTGAGTTGAGTTGAGTTGAGTTGAGTTGAGTTGAGTTGAGTTGAGTTGAGTTGAGTTGAGTTGAGTTGAGTTGAGTTGAGTTGAGTTGAGTTGAGTTGAGTTGAGTTGAGTTGAGTTGAGTTGAGTTGAGTTGAGTTGAGTTGAGTTGAGTTGAGTTGAGTTGAGTTGAGTTGAGTTGAGTTGAGTTGAGTTGAGTTGAGTTGAGTTGAGTTGAGTTGAGTTGAGTTGAGTTGAGTTGAGTTGAGTTGAGTTGAGTTGAGTTGAGTTGAGTTGAGTTGAGTTGAGTTGAGTTGAGTTGAGTTGAGTTGAGTTGAGTTGAGTTGAGTTGAGTTGAGTTGAGTTGAGTTGAGTTGAGTTGAGTTGAGTTGAGTTGAGTTGAGTTGAGTTGAGTTGAGTTGAGTTGAGTTGAGTTGAGTTGAGTTGAGTTGAGTTGAGTTGAGTTGAGTTGAGTTGAGTTGAGTTGAGTTGAGTTGAGTTGAGTTGAGTTGAGTTGAGTTGAGTTGAGTTGAGTTGAGTTGAGTTGAGTTGAGTTGAGTTGAGTTGAGTTGAGTTGAGTTGAGTTGAGTTGAGTTGAGTTGAGTTGAGTTGAGTTGAGTTGAGTTGAGTTGAGTTGAGTTGAGTTGAGTTGAGTTGAGTTGAGTTGAGTTGAGTTGAGTTGAGTTGAGTTGAGTTGAGTTGAGTTGAGTTGAGTTGAGTTGAGTTGAGTTGAGTTGAGTTGAGTTGAGTTGAGTTGAGTTGAGTTGAGTTGAGTTGAGTTGAGTTGAGTTGAGTTGAGTTGAGTTGAGTTGAGTTGAGTTGAGTTGAGTTGAGTTGAGTTGAGTTGAGTTGAGTTGAGTTGAGTTGAGTTGAGTTGAGTTGAGTTGAGTTGAGTTGAGTTGAGTTGAGTTGAGTTGAGTTGAGTTGAGTTGAGTTGAGTTGAGTTGAGTTGAGTTGAGTTGAGTTGAGTTGAGTTGAGTTGAGTTGAGTTGAGTTGAGTTGAGTTGAGTTGAGTTGAGTTGAGTTGAGTTGAGTTGAGTTGAGTTGAGTTGAGTTGAGTTGAGTTGAGTTGAGTTGAGTTGAGTTGAGTTGAGTTGAGTTGAGTTGAGTTGAGTTGAGTTGAGTTGAGTTGAGTTGAGTTGAGTTGAGTTGAGTTGAGTTGAGTTGAGTTGAGTTGAGTTGAGTTGAGTTGAGTTGAGTTGAGTTGAGTTGAGTTGAGTTGAGTTGAGTTGAGTTGAGTTGAGTTGAGTTGAGTTGAGTTGAGTTGAGTTGAGTTGAGTTGAGTTGAGTTGAGTTGAGTTGAGTTGAGTTGAGTTGAGTTGAGTTGAGTTGAGTTGAGTTGAGTTGAGTTGAGTTGAGTTGAGTTGAGTTGAGTTGAGTTGAGTTGAGTTGAGTTGAGTTGAGTTGAGTTGAGTTGAGTTGAGTTGAGTTGAGTTGAGTTGAGTTGAGTTGAGTTGAGTTGAGTTGAGTTGAGTTGAGTTGAGTTGAGTTGAGTTGAGTTGAGTTGAGTTGAGTTGAGTTGAGTTGAGTTGAGTTGAGTTGAGTTGAGTTGAGTTGAGTTGAGTTGAGTTGAGTTGAGTTGAGTTGAGTTGAGTTGAGTTGAGTTGAGTTGAGTTGAGTTGAGTTGAGTTGAGTTGAGTTGAGTTGAGTTGAGTTGAGTTGAGTTGAGTTGAGTTGAGTTGAGTTGAGTTGAGTTGAGTTGAGTTGAGTTGAGTTGAGTTGAGTTGAGTTGAGTTGAGTTGAGTTGAGTTGAGTTGAGTTGAGTTGAGTTGAGTTGAGTTGAGTTGAGTTGAGTTGAGTTGAGTTGAGTTGAGTTGAGTTGAGTTGAGTTGAGTTGAGTTGAGTTGAGTTGAGTTGAGTTGAGTTGAGTTGAGTTGAGTTGAGTTGAGTTGAGTTGAGTTGAGTTGAGTTGAGTTGAGTTGAGTTGAGTTGAGTTGAGTTGAGTTGAGTTGAGTTGAGTTGAGTTGAGTTGAGTTGAGTTGAGTTGAGTTGAGTTGAGTTGAGTTGAGTTGAGTTGAGTTGAGTTGAGTTGAGTTGAGTTGAGTTGAGTTGAGTTGAGTTGAGTTGAGTTGAGTTGAGTTGAGTTGAGTTGAGTTGAGTTGAGTTGAGTTGAGTTGAGTTGAGTTGAGTTGAGTTGAGTTGAGTTGAGTTGAGTTGAGTTGAGTTGAGTTGAGTTGAGTTGAGTTGAGTTGAGTTGAGTTGAGTTGAGTTGAGTTGAGTTGAGTTGAGTTGAGTTGAGTTGAGTTGAGTTGAGTTGAGTTGAGTTGAGTTGAGTTGAGTTGAGTTGAGTTGAGTTGAGTTGAGTTGAGTTGAGTTGAGTTGAGTTGAGTTGAGTTGAGTTGAGTTGAGTTGAGTTGAGTTGAGTTGAGTTGAGTTGAGTTGAGTTGAGTTGAGTTGAGTTGAGTTGAGTTGAGTTGAGTTGAGTTGAGTTGAGTTGAGTTGAGTTGAGTTGAGTTGAGTTGAGTTGAGTTGAGTTGAGTTGAGTTGAGTTGAGTTGAGTTGAGTTGAGTTGAGTTGAGTTGAGTTGAGTTGAGTTGAGTTGAGTTGAGTTGAGTTGAGTTGAGTTGAGTTGAGTTGAGTTGAGTTGAGTTGAGTTGAGTTGAGTTGAGTTGAGTTGAGTTGAGTTGAGTTGAGTTGAGTTGAGTTGAGTTGAGTTGAGTTGAGTTGAGTTGAGTTGAGTTGAGTTGAGTTGAGTTGAGTTGAGTTGAGTTGAGTTGAGTTGAGTTGAGTTGAGTTGAGTTGAGTTGAGTTGAGTTGAGTTGAGTTGAGTTGAGTTGAGTTGAGTTGAGTTGAGTTGAGTTGAGTTGAGTTGAGTTGAGTTGAGTTGAGTTGAGTTGAGTTGAGTTGAGTTGAGTTGAGTTGAGTTGAGTTGAGTTGAGTTGAGTTGAGTTGAGTTGAGTTGAGTTGAGTTGAGTTGAGTTGAGTTGAGTTGAGTTGAGTTGAGTTGAGTTGAGTTGAGTTGAGTTGAGTTGAGTTGAGTTGAGTTGAGTTGAGTTGAGTTGAGTTGAGTTGAGTTGAGTTGAGTTGAGTTGAGTTGAGTTGAGTTGAGTTGAGTTGAGTTGAGTTGAGTTGAGTTGAGTTGAGTTGAGTTGAGTTGAGTTGAGTTGAGTTGAGTTGAGTTGAGTTGAGTTGAGTTGAGTTGAGTTGAGTTGAGTTGAGTTGAGTTGAGTTGAGTTGAGTTGAGTTGAGTTGAGTTGAGTTGAGTTGAGTTGAGTTGAGTTGAGTTGAGTTGAGTTGAGTTGAGTTGAGTTGAGTTGAGTTGAGTTGAGTTGAGTTGAGTTGAGTTGAGTTGAGTTGAGTTGAGTTGAGTTGAGTTGAGTTGAGTTGAGTTGAGTTGAGTTGAGTTGAGTTGAGTTGAGTTGAGTTGAGTTGAGTTGAGTTGAGTTGAGTTGAGTTGAGTTGAGTTGAGTTGAGTTGAGTTGAGTTGAGTTGAGTTGAGTTGAGTTGAGTTGAGTTGAGTTGAGTTGAGTTGAGTTGAGTTGAGTTGAGTTGAGTTGAGTTGAGTTGAGTTGAGTTGAGTTGAGTTGAGTTGAGTTGAGTTGAGTTGAGTTGAGTTGAGTTGAGTTGAGTTGAGTTGAGTTGAGTTGAGTTGAGTTGAGTTGAGTTGAGTTGAGTTGAGTTGAGTTGAGTTGAGTTGAGTTGAGTTGAGTTGAGTTGAGTTGAGTTGAGTTGAGTTGAGTTGAGTTGAGTTGAGTTGAGTTGAGTTGAGTTGAGTTGAGTTGAGTTGAGTTGAGTTGAGTTGAGTTGAGTTGAGTTGAGTTGAGTTGAGTTGAGTTGAGTTGAGTTGAGTTGAGTTGAGTTGAGTTGAGTTGAGTTGAGTTGAGTTGAGTTGAGTTGAGTTGAGTTGAGTTGAGTTGAGTTGAGTTGAGTTGAGTTGAGTTGAGTTGAGTTGAGTTGAGTTGAGTTGAGTTGAGTTGAGTTGAGTTGAGTTGAGTTGAGTTGAGTTGAGTTGAGTTGAGTTGAGTTGAGTTGAGTTGAGTTGAGTTGAGTTGAGTTGAGTTGAGTTGAGTTGAGTTGAGTTGAGTTGAGTTGAGTTGAGTTGAGTTGAGTTGAGTTGAGTTGAGTTGAGTTGAGTTGAGTTGAGTTGAGTTGAGTTGAGTTGAGTTGAGTTGAGTTGAGTTGAGTTGATTGAGTTGAGTTGAGTTGAGTTGAGTTGAGTTGAGTTGAGTTGAGTTGAGTTGAGTTGAGTTGAGTTGAGTTGAGTTGAGTTGAGTTGAGTTGAGTTGAGTTGAGTTGAGTTGAGTTGAGTTGAGTTGAGTTGAGTTGAGTTGAGTTGAGTTGAGTTGAGTTGAGTTGAGTTGAGTTGAGTTGAGTTGAGTTGAGTTGAGTTGAGTTGAGTTGAGTTGAGTTGAGTTGAGTTGAGTTGAGTTGAGTTGAGTTGAGTTGAGTTGAGTTGAGTTGAGTTGAGTTGAGTTGAGTTGAGTTGAGTTGAGTTGAGTTGAGTTGAGTTGAGTTGAGTTGAGTTGAGTTGAGTTGAGTTGAGTTGAGTTGAGTTGAGTTGAGTTGAGTTGAGTTGAGTTGAGTTGAGTTGAGTTGAGTTGAGTTGAGTTGAGTTGAGTTGAGTTGAGTTGAGTTGAGTTGAGTTGAGTTGAGTTGAGTTGAGTTGAGTTGAGTTGAGTTGAGTTGAGTTGAGTTGAGTTGAGTTGAGTTGAGTTGAGTTGAGTTGAGTTGAGTTGAGTTGAGTTGAGTTGAGTTGAGTTGAGTTGAGTTGAGTTGAGTTGAGTTGAGTTGAGTTGAGTTGAGTTGAGTTGAGTTGAGTTGAGTTGAGTTGAGTTGAGTTGAGTTGAGTTGAGTTGAGTTGAGTTGAGTTGAGTTGAGTTGAGTTGAGTTGAGTTGAGTTGAGTTGAGTTGAGTTGAGTTGAGTTGAGTTGAGTTGAGTTGAGTTGAGTTGAGTTGAGTTGAGTTGAGTTGAGTTGAGTTGAGTTGAGTTGAGTTGAGTTGAGTTGAGTTGAGTTGAGTTGAGTTGAGTTGAGTTGAGTTGAGTTGAGTTGAGTTGAGTTGAGTTGAGTTGAGTTGAGTTGAGTTGAGTTGAGTTGAGTTGAGTTGAGTTGAGTTGAGTTGAGTTGAGTTGAGTTGAGTTGAGTTGAGTTGAGTTGAGTTGAGTTGAGTTGAGTTGAGTTGAGTTGAGTTGAGTTGAGTTGAGTTGAGTTGAGTTGAGTTGAGTTGAGTTGAGTTGAGTTGAGTTGAGTTGAGTTGAGTTGAGTTGAGTTGAGTTGAGTTGAGTTGAGTTGAGTTGAGTTGAGTTGAGTTGAGTTGAGTTGAGTTGAGTTGAGTTGAGTTGAGTTGAGTTGAGTTGAGTTGAGTTGAGTTGAGTTGAGTTGAGTTGAGTTGAGTTGAGTTGAGTTGAGTTGAGTTGAGTTGAGTTGAGTTGAGTTGAGTTGAGTTGAGTTGAGTTGAGTTGAGTTGAGTTGAGTTGAGTTGAGTTGAGTTGAGTTGAGTTGAGTTGAGTTGAGTTGAGTTGAGTTGAGTTGAGTTGAGTTGAGTTGAGTTGAGTTGAGTTGAGTTGAGTTGAGTTGAGTTGAGTTGAGTTGAGTTGAGTTGAGTTGAGTTGAGTTGAGTTGAGTTGAGTTGAGTTGAGTTGAGTTGAGTTGAGTTGAGTTGAGTTGAGTTGAGTTGAGTTGAGTTGAGTTGAGTTGAGTTGAGTTGAGTTGAGTTGAGTTGAGTTGAGTTGAGTTGAGTTGAGTTGAGTTGAGTTGAGTTGAGTTGAGTTGAGTTGAGTTGAGTTGAGTTGAGTTGAGTTGAGTTGAGTTGAGTTGAGTTGAGTTGAGTTGAGTTGAGTTGAGTTGAGTTGAGTTGAGTTGAGTTGAGTTGAGTTGAGTTGAGTTGAGTTGAGTTGAGTTGAGTTGAGTTGAGTTGAGTTGAGTTGAGTTGAGTTGAGTTGAGTTGAGTTGAGTTGAGTTGAGTTGAGTTGAGTTGAGTTGAGTTGAGTTGAGTTGAGTTGAGTTGAGTTGAGTTGAGTTGAGTTGAGTTGAGTTGAGTTGAGTTGAGTTGAGTTGAGTTGAGTTGAGTTGAGTTGAGTTGAGTTGAGTTGAGTTGAGTTGAGTTGAGTTGAGTTGAGTTGAGTTGAGTTGAGTTGAGTTGAGTTGAGTTGAGTTGAGTTGAGTTGAGTTGAGTTGAGTTGAGTTGAGTTGAGTTGAGTTGAGTTGAGTTGAGTTGAGTTGAGTTGAGTTGAGTTGAGTTGAGTTGAGTTGAGTTGAGTTGAGTTGAGTTGAGTTGAGTTGAGTTGAGTTGAGTTGAGTTGAGTTGAGTTGAGTTGAGTTGAGTTGAGTTGAGTTGAGTTGAGTTGAGTTGAGTTGAGTTGAGTTGAGTTGAGTTGAGTTGAGTTGAGTTGAGTTGAGTTGAGTTGAGTTGAGTTGAGTTGAGTTGAGTTGAGTTGAGTTGAGTTGAGTTGAGTTGAGTTGAGTTGAGTTGAGTTGAGTTGAGTTGAGTTGAGTTGAGTTGAGTTGAGTTGAGTTGAGTTGAGTTGAGTTGAGTTGAGTTGAGTTGAGTTGAGTTGAGTTGAGTTGAGTTGAGTTGAGTTGAGTTGAGTTGAGTTGAGTTGAGTTGAGTTGAGTTGAGTTGAGTTGAGTTGAGTTGAGTTGAGTTGAGTTGAGTTGAGTTGAGTTGAGTTGAGTTGAGTTGAGTTGAGTTGAGTTGAGTTGAGTTGAGTTGAGTTGAGTTGAGTTGAGTTGAGTTGAGTTGAGTTGAGTTGAGTTGAGTTGAGTTGAGTTGAGTTGAGTTGAGTTGAGTTGAGTTGAGTTGAGTTGAGTTGAGTTGAGTTGAGTTGAGTTGAGTTGAGTTGAGTTGAGTTGAGTTGAGTTGAGTTGAGTTGAGTTGAGTTGAGTTGAGTTGAGTTGAGTTGAGTTGAGTTGAGTTGAGTTGAGTTGAGTTGAGTTGAGTTGAGTTGAGTTGAGTTGAGTTGAGTTGAGTTGAGTTGAGTTGAGTTGAGTTGAGTTGAGTTGAGTTGAGTTGAGTTGAGTTGAGTTGAGTTGAGTTGAGTTGAGTTGAGTTGAGTTGAGTTGAGTTGAGTTGAGTTGAGTTGAGTTGAGTTGAGTTGAGTTGAGTTGAGTTGAGTTGAGTTGAGTTGAGTTGAGTTGAGTTGAGTTGAGTTGAGTTGAGTTGAGTTGAGTTGAGTTGAGTTGAGTTGAGTTGAGTTGAGTTGAGTTGAGTTGAGTTGAGTTGAGTTGAGTTGAGTTGAGTTGAGTTGAGTTGAGTTGAGTTGAGTTGAGTTGAGTTGAGTTGAGTTGAGTTGAGTTGAGTTGAGTTGAGTTGAGTTGAGTTGAGTTGAGTTGAGTTGAGTTGAGTTGAGTTGAGTTGAGTTGAGTTGAGTTGAGTTGAGTTGAGTTGAGTTGAGTTGAGTTGAGTTGAGTTGAGTTGAGTTGAGTTGAGTTGAGTTGAGTTGAGTTGAGTTGAGTTGAGTTGAGTTGAGTTGAGTTGAGTTGAGTTGAGTTGAGTTGAGTTGAGTTGAGTTGAGTTGAGTTGAGTTGAGTTGAGTTGAGTTGAGTTGAGTTGAGTTGAGTTGAGTTGAGTTGAGTTGAGTTGAGTTGAGTTGAGTTGAGTTGAGTTGAGTTGAGTTGAGTTGAGTTGAGTTGAGTTGAGTTGAGTTGAGTTGAGTTGAGTTGAGTTGAGTTGAGTTGAGTTGAGTTGAGTTGAGTTGAGTTGAGTTGAGTTGAGTTGAGTTGAGTTGAGTTGAGTTGAGTTGAGTTGAGTTGAGTTGAGTTGAGTTGAGTTGAGTTGAGTTGAGTTGAGTTGAGTTGAGTTGAGTTGAGTTGAGTTGAGTTGAGTTGAGTTGAGTTGAGTTGAGTTGAGTTGAGTTGAGTTGAGTTGAGTTGAGTTGAGTTGAGTTGAGTTGAGTTGAGTTGAGTTGAGTTGAGTTGAGTTGAGTTGAGTTGAGTTGAGTTGAGTTGAGTTGAGTTGAGTTGAGTTGAGTTGAGTTGAGTTGAGTTGAGTTGAGTTGAGTTGAGTTGAGTTGAGTTGAGTTGAGTTGAGTTGAGTTGAGTTGAGTTGAGTTGAGTTGAGTTGAGTTGAGTTGAGTTGAGTTGAGTTGAGTTGAGTTGAGTTGAGTTGAGTTGAGTTGAGTTGAGTTGAGTTGAGTTGAGTTGAGTTGAGTTGAGTTGAGTTGAGTTGAGTTGAGTTGAGTTGAGTTGAGTTGAGTTGAGTTGAGTTGAGTTGAGTTGAGTTGAGTTGAGTTGAGTTGAGTTGAGTTGAGTTGAGTTGAGTTGAGTTGAGTTGAGTTGAGTTGAGTTGAGTTGAGTTGAGTTGAGTTGAGTTGAGTTGAGTTGAGTTGAGTTGAGTTGAGTTGAGTTGAGTTGAGTTGAGTTGAGTTGAGTTGAGTTGAGTTGAGTTGAGTTGAGTTGAGTTGAGTTGAGTTGAGTTGAGTTGAGTTGAGTTGAGTTGAGTTGAGTTGAGTTGAGTTGAGTTGAGTTGAGTTGAGTTGAGTTGAGTTGAGTTGAGTTGAGTTGAGTTGAGTTGAGTTGAGTTGAGTTGAGTTGAGTTGAGTTGAGTTGAGTTGAGTTGAGTTGAGTTGAGTTGAGTTGAGTTGAGTTGAGTTGAGTTGAGTTGAGTTGAGTTGAGTTGAGTTGAGTTGAGTTGAGTTGAGTTGAGTTGAGTTGAGTTGAGTTGAGTTGAGTTGAGTTGAGTTGAGTTGAGTTGAGTTGAGTTGAGTTGAGTTGAGTTGAGTTGAGTTGAGTTGAGTTGAGTTGAGTTGAGTTGAGTTGAGTTGAGTTGAGTTGAGTTGAGTTGAGTTGAGTTGAGTTGAGTTGAGTTGAGTTGAGTTGAGTTGAGTTGAGTTGAGTTGAGTTGAGTTGAGTTGAGTTGAGTTGAGTTGAGTTGAGTTGAGTTGAGTTGAGTTGAGTTGAGTTGAGTTGAGTTGAGTTGAGTTGAGTTGAGTTGAGTTGAGTTGAGTTGAGTTGAGTTGAGTTGAGTTGAGTTGAGTTGAGTTGAGTTGAGTTGAGTTGAGTTGAGTTGAGTTGAGTTGAGTTGAGTTGAGTTGAGTTGAGTTGAGTTGAGTTGAGTTGAGTTGAGTTGAGTTGAGTTGAGTTGAGTTGAGTTGAGTTGAGTTGAGTTGAGTTGAGTTGAGTTGAGTTGAGTTGAGTTGAGTTGAGTTGAGTTGAGTTGAGTTGAGTTGAGTTGAGTTGAGTTGAGTTGAGTTGAGTTGAGTTGAGTTGAGTTGAGTTGAGTTGAGTTGAGTTGAGTTGAGTTGAGTTGAGTTGAGTTGAGTTGAGTTGAGTTGAGTTGAGTTGAGTTGAGTTGAGTTGAGTTGAGTTGAGTTGAGTTGAGTTGAGTTGAGTTGAGTTGAGTTGAGTTGAGTTGAGTTGAGTTGAGTTGAGTTGAGTTGAGTTGAGTTGAGTTGAGTTGAGTTGAGTTGAGTTGAGTTGAGTTGAGTTGAGTTGAGTTGAGTTGAGTTGAGTTGAGTTGAGTTGAGTTGAGTTGAGTTGAGTTGAGTTGAGTTGAGTTGAGTTGAGTTGAGTTGAGTTGAGTTGAGTTGAGTTGAGTTGAGTTGAGTTGAGTTGAGTTGAGTTGAGTTGAGTTGAGTTGAGTTGAGTTGAGTTGAGTTGAGTTGAGTTGAGTTGAGTTGAGTTGAGTTGAGTTGAGTTGAGTTGAGTTGAGTTGAGTTGAGTTGAGTTGAGTTGAGTTGAGTTGAGTTGAGTTGAGTTGAGTTGAGTTGAGTTGAGTTGAGTTGAGTTGAGTTGAGTTGAGTTGAGTTGAGTTGAGTTGAGTTGAGTTGAGTTGAGTTGAGTTGAGTTGAGTTGAGTTGAGTTGAGTTGAGTTGAGTTGAGTTGAGTTGAGTTGAGTTGAGTTGAGTTGAGTTGAGTTGAGTTGAGTTGAGTTGAGTTGAGTTGAGTTGAGTTGAGTTGAGTTGAGTTGAGTTGAGTTGAGTTGAGTTGAGTTGAGTTGAGTTGAGTTGAGTTGAGTTGAGTTGAGTTGAGTTGAGTTGAGTTGAGTTGAGTTGAGTTGAGTTGAGTTGAGTTGAGTTGAGTTGAGTTGAGTTGAGTTGAGTTGAGTTGAGTTGAGTTGAGTTGAGTTGAGTTGAGTTGAGTTGAGTTGAGTTGAGTTGAGTTGAGTTGAGTTGAGTTGAGTTGAGTTGAGTTGAGTTGAGTTGAGTTGAGTTGAGTTGAGTTGAGTTGAGTTGAGTTGAGTTGAGTTGAGTTGAGTTGAGTTGAGTTGAGTTGAGTTGAGTTGAGTTGAGTTGAGTTGAGTTGAGTTGAGTTGAGTTGAGTTGAGTTGAGTTGAGTTGAGTTGAGTTGAGTTGAGTTGAGTTGAGTTGAGTTGAGTTGAGTTGAGTTGAGTTGAGTTGAGTTGAGTTGAGTTGAGTTGAGTTGAGTTGAGTTGAGTTGAGTTGAGTTGAGTTGAGTTGAGTTGAGTTGAGTTGAGTTGAGTTGAGTTGAGTTGAGTTGAGTTGAGTTGAGTTGAGTTGAGTTGAGTTGAGTTGAGTTGAGTTGAGTTGAGTTGAGTTGAGTTGAGTTGAGTTGAGTTGAGTTGAGTTGAGTTGAGTTGAGTTGAGTTGAGTTGAGTTGAGTTGAGTTGAGTTGAGTTGAGTTGAGTTGAGTTGAGTTGAGTTGAGTTGAGTTGAGTTGAGTTGAGTTGAGTTGAGTTGAGTTGAGTTGAGTTGAGTTGAGTTGAGTTGAGTTGAGTTGAGTTGAGTTGAGTTGAGTTGAGTTGAGTTGAGTTGAGTTGAGTTGAGTTGAGTTGAGTTGAGTTGAGTTGAGTTGAGTTGAGTTGAGTTGAGTTGAGTTGAGTTGAGTTGAGTTGAGTTGAGTTGAGTTGAGTTGAGTTGAGTTGAGTTGAGTTGAGTTGAGTTGAGTTGAGTTGAGTTGAGTTGAGTTGAGTTGAGTTGAGTTGAGTTGAGTTGAGTTGAGTTGAGTTGAGTTGAGTTGAGTTGAGTTGAGTTGAGTTGAGTTGAGTTGAGTTGAGTTGAGTTGAGTTGAGTTGAGTTGAGTTGAGTTGAGTTGAGTTGAGTTGAGTTGAGTTGAGTTGAGTTGAGTTGAGTTGAGTTGAGTTGAGTTGAGTTGAGTTGAGTTGAGTTGAGTTGAGTTGAGTTGAGTTGAGTTGAGTTGAGTTGAGTTGAGTTGAGTTGAGTTGAGTTGAGTTGAGTTGAGTTGAGTTGAGTTGAGTTGAGTTGAGTTGAGTTGAGTTGAGTTGAGTTGAGTTGAGTTGAGTTGAGTTGAGTTGAGTTGAGTTGAGTTGAGTTGAGTTGAGTTGAGTTGAGTTGAGTTGAGTTGAGTTGAGTTGAGTTGAGTTGAGTTGAGTTGAGTTGAGTTGAGTTGAGTTGAGTTGAGTTGAGTTGAGTTGAGTTGAGTTGAGTTGAGTTGAGTTGAGTTGAGTTGAGTTGAGTTGAGTTGAGTTGAGTTGAGTTGAGTTGAGTTGAGTTGAGTTGAGTTGAGTTGAGTTGAGTTGAGTTGAGTTGAGTTGAGTTGAGTTGAGTTGAGTTGAGTTGAGTTGAGTTGAGTTGAGTTGAGTTGAGTTGAGTTGAGTTGAGTTGAGTTGAGTTGAGTTGAGTTGAGTTGAGTTGAGTTGAGTTGAGTTGAGTTGAGTTGAGTTGAGTTGAGTTGAGTTGAGTTGAGTTGAGTTGAGTTGAGTTGAGTTGAGTTGAGTTGAGTTGAGTTGAGTTGAGTTGAGTTGAGTTGAGTTGAGTTGAGTTGAGTTGAGTTGAGTTGAGTTGAGTTGAGTTGAGTTGAGTTGAGTTGAGTTGAGTTGAGTTGAGTTGAGTTGAGTTGAGTTGAGTTGAGTTGAGTTGAGTTGAGTTGAGTTGAGTTGAGTTGAGTTGAGTTGAGTTGAGTTGAGTTGAGTTGAGTTGAGTTGAGTTGAGTTGAGTTGAGTTGAGTTGAGTTGAGTTGAGTTGAGTTGAGTTGAGTTGAGTTGAGTTGAGTTGAGTTGAGTTGAGTTGAGTTGAGTTGAGTTGAGTTGAGTTGAGTTGAGTTGAGTTGAGTTGAGTTGAGTTGAGTTGAGTTGAGTTGAGTTGAGTTGAGTTGAGTTGAGTTGAGTTGAGTTGAGTTGAGTTGAGTTGAGTTGAGTTGAGTTGAGTTGAGTTGAGTTGAGTTGAGTTGAGTTGAGTTGAGTTGAGTTGAGTTGAGTTGAGTTGAGTTGAGTTGAGTTGAGTTGAGTTGAGTTGAGTTGAGTTGAGTTGAGTTGAGTTGAGTTGAGTTGAGTTGAGTTGAGTTGAGTTGAGTTGAGTTGAGTTGAGTTGAGTTGAGTTGAGTTGAGTTGAGTTGAGTTGAGTTGAGTTGAGTTGAGTTGAGTTGAGTTGAGTTGAGTTGAGTTGAGTTGAGTTGAGTTGAGTTGAGTTGAGTTGAGTTGAGTTGAGTTGAGTTGAGTTGAGTTGAGTTGAGTTGAGTTGAGTTGAGTTGAGTTGAGTTGAGTTGAGTTGAGTTGAGTTGAGTTGAGTTGAGTTGAGTTGAGTTGAGTTGAGTTGAGTTGAGTTGAGTTGAGTTGAGTTGAGTTGAGTTGAGTTGAGTTGAGTTGAGTTGAGTTGAGTTGAGTTGAGTTGAGTTGAGTTGAGTTGAGTTGAGTTGAGTTGAGTTGAGTTGAGTTGAGTTGAGTTGAGTTGAGTTGAGTTGAGTTGAGTTGAGTTGAGTTGAGTTGAGTTGAGTTGAGTTGAGTTGAGTTGAGTTGAGTTGAGTTGAGTTGAGTTGAGTTGAGTTGAGTTGAGTTGAGTTGAGTTGAGTTGAGTTGAGTTGAGTTGAGTTGAGTTGAGTTGAGTTGAGTTGAGTTGAGTTGAGTTGAGTTGAGTTGAGTTGAGTTGAGTTGAGTTGAGTTGAGTTGAGTTGAGTTGAGTTGAGTTGAGTTGAGTTGAGTTGAGTTGAGTTGAGTTGAGTTGAGTTGAGTTGAGTTGAGTTGAGTTGAGTTGAGTTGAGTTGAGTTGAGTTGAGTTGAGTTGAGTTGAGTTGAGTTGAGTTGAGTTGAGTTGAGTTGAGTTGAGTTGAGTTGAGTTGAGTTGAGTTGAGTTGAGTTGAGTTGAGTTGAGTTGAGTTGAGTTGAGTTGAGTTGAGTTGAGTTGAGTTGAGTTGAGTTGAGTTGAGTTGAGTTGAGTTGAGTTGAGTTGAGTTGAGTTGAGTTGAGTTGAGTTGAGTTGAGTTGAGTTGAGTTGAGTTGAGTTGAGTTGAGTTGAGTTGAGTTGAGTTGAGTTGAGTTGAGTTGAGTTGAGTTGAGTTGAGTTGAGTTGAGTTGAGTTGAGTTGAGTTGAGTTGAGTTGAGTTGAGTTGAGTTGAGTTGAGTTGAGTTGAGTTGAGTTGAGTTGAGTTGAGTTGAGTTGAGTTGAGTTGAGTTGAGTTGAGTTGAGTTGAGTTGAGTTGAGTTGAGTTGAGTTGAGTTGAGTTGAGTTGAGTTGAGTTGAGTTGAGTTGAGTTGAGTTGAGTTGAGTTGAGTTGAGTTGAGTTGAGTTGAGTTGAGTTGAGTTGAGTTGAGTTGAGTTGAGTTGAGTTGAGTTGAGTTGAGTTGAGTTGAGTTGAGTTGAGTTGAGTTGAGTTGAGTTGAGTTGAGTTGAGTTGAGTTGAGTTGAGTTGAGTTGAGTTGAGTTGAGTTGAGTTGAGTTGAGTTGAGTTGAGTTGAGTTGAGTTGAGTTGAGTTGAGTTGAGTTGAGTTGAGTTGAGTTGAGTTGAGTTGAGTTGAGTTGAGTTGAGTTGAGTTGAGTTGAGTTGAGTTGAGTTGAGTTGAGTTGAGTTGAGTTGAGTTGAGTTGAGTTGAGTTGAGTTGAGTTGAGTTGAGTTGAGTTGAGTTGAGTTGAGTTGAGTTGAGTTGAGTTGAGTTGAGTTGAGTTGAGTTGAGTTGAGTTGAGTTGAGTTGAGTTGAGTTGAGTTGAGTTGAGTTGAGTTGAGTTGAGTTGAGTTGAGTTGAGTTGAGTTGAGTTGAGTTGAGTTGAGTTGAGTTGAGTTGAGTTGAGTTGAGTTGAGTTGAGTTGAGTTGAGTTGAGTTGAGTTGAGTTGAGTTGAGTTGAGTTGAGTTGAGTTGAGTTGAGTTGAGTTGAGTTGAGTTGAGTTGAGTTGAGTTGAGTTGAGTTGAGTTGAGTTGAGTTGAGTTGAGTTGAGTTGAGTTGAGTTGAGTTGAGTTGAGTTGAGTTGAGTTGAGTTGAGTTGAGTTGAGTTGAGTTGAGTTGAGTTGAGTTGAGTTGAGTTGAGTTGAGTTGAGTTGAGTTGAGTTGAGTTGAGTTGAGTTGAGTTGAGTTGAGTTGAGTTGAGTTGAGTTGAGTTGAGTTGAGTTGAGTTGAGTTGAGTTGAGTTGAGTTGAGTTGAGTTGAGTTGAGTTGAGTTGAGTTGAGTTGAGTTGAGTTGAGTTGAGTTGAGTTGAGTTGAGTTGAGTTGAGTTGAGTTGAGTTGAGTTGAGTTGAGTTGAGTTGAGTTGAGTTGAGTTGAGTTGAGTTGAGTTGAGTTGAGTTGAGTTGAGTTGAGTTGAGTTGAGTTGAGTTGAGTTGAGTTGAGTTGAGTTGAGTTGAGTTGAGTTGAGTTGAGTTGAGTTGAGTTGAGTTGAGTTGAGTTGAGTTGAGTTGAGTTGAGTTGAGTTGAGTTGAGTTGAGTTGAGTTGAGTTGAGTTGAGTTGAGTTGAGTTGAGTTGAGTTGAGTTGAGTTGAGTTGAGTTGAGTTGAGTTGAGTTGAGTTGAGTTGAGTTGAGTTGAGTTGAGTTGAGTTGAGTTGAGTTGAGTTGAGTTGAGTTGAGTTGAGTTGAGTTGAGTTGAGTTGAGTTGAGTTGAGTTGAGTTGAGTTGAGTTGAGTTGAGTTGAGTTGAGTTGAGTTGAGTTGAGTTGAGTTGAGTTGAGTTGAGTTGAGTTGAGTTGAGTTGAGTTGAGTTGAGTTGAGTTGAGTTGAGTTGAGTTGAGTTGAGTTGAGTTGAGTTGAGTTGAGTTGAGTTGAGTTGAGTTGAGTTGAGTTGAGTTGAGTTGAGTTGAGTTGAGTTGAGTTGAGTTGAGTTGAGTTGAGTTGAGTTGAGTTGAGTTGAGTTGAGTTGAGTTGAGTTGAGTTGAGTTGAGTTGAGTTGAGTTGAGTTGAGTTGAGTTGAGTTGAGTTGAGTTGAGTTGAGTTGAGTTGAGTTGAGTTGAGTTGAGTTGAGTTGAGTTGAGTTGAGTTGAGTTGAGTTGAGTTGAGTTGAGTTGAGTTGAGTTGAGTTGAGTTGAGTTGAGTTGAGTTGAGTTGAGTTGAGTTGAGTTGAGTTGAGTTGAGTTGAGTTGAGTTGAGTTGAGTTGAGTTGAGTTGAGTTGAGTTGAGTTGAGTTGAGTTGAGTTGAGTTGAGTTGAGTTGAGTTGAGTTGAGTTGAGTTGAGTTGAGTTGAGTTGAGTTGAGTTGAGTTGAGTTGAGTTGAGTTGAGTTGAGTTGAGTTGAGTTGAGTTGAGTTGAGTTGAGTTGAGTTGAGTTGAGTTGAGTTGAGTTGAGTTGAGTTGAGTTGAGTTGAGTTGAGTTGAGTTGAGTTGAGTTGAGTTGAGTTGAGTTGAGTTGAGTTGAGTTGAGTTGAGTTGAGTTGAGTTGAGTTGAGTTGAGTTGAGTTGAGTTGAGTTGAGTTGAGTTGAGTTGAGTTGAGTTGAGTTGAGTTGAGTTGAGTTGAGTTGAGTTGAGTTGAGTTGAGTTGAGTTGAGTTGAGTTGAGTTGAGTTGAGTTGAGTTGAGTTGAGTTGAGTTGAGTTGAGTTGAGTTGAGTTGAGTTGAGTTGAGTTGAGTTGAGTTGAGTTGAGTTGAGTTGAGTTGAGTTGAGTTGAGTTGAGTTGAGTTGAGTTGAGTTGAGTTGAGTTGAGTTGAGTTGAGTTGAGTTGAGTTGAGTTGAGTTGAGTTGAGTTGAGTTGAGTTGAGTTGAGTTGAGTTGAGTTGAGTTGAGTTGAGTTGAGTTGAGTTGAGTTGAGTTGAGTTGAGTTGAGTTGAGTTGAGTTGAGTTGAGTTGAGTTGAGTTGAGTTGAGTTGAGTTGAGTTGAG
The DNA here is from genome assembly GCA_034231615.1 of Meghimatium bilineatum. Lineage (NCBI taxonomy): Eukaryota > Metazoa > Mollusca > Gastropoda > Stylommatophora > Philomycidae > Meghimatium > Meghimatium bilineatum. Next base: position 42,781,036 of record CM067305.1, on the reverse strand, counting down.
TTGAGTTGAGTTGAGTTGAGTTGAGTTGAGTTGAGTTGAGTTGAGTTGAGTTGAGTTGAGTTGAGTTGAGTTGAGTTGAGTTGAGTTGAGTTGAGTTGAGTTGAGTTGAGTTGAGTTGAGTTGAGTTGAGTTGAGTTGAGTTGAGTTGAGTTGAGTTGAGTTGAGTTGAGTTGAGTTGAGTTGAGTTGAGTTGAGTTGAGTTGAGTTGAGTTGAGTTGAGTTGAGTTGAGTTGAGTTGAGTTGAGTTGAGTTGAGTTGAGTTGAGTTGAGTTGAGTTGAGTTGAGTTGAGTTGAGTTGAGTTGAGTTGAGTTGAGTTGAGTTGAGTTGAGTTGAGTTGAGTTGAGTTGAGTTGAGTTGAGTTGAGTTGAGTTGAGTTGAGTTGAGTTGAGTTGAGTTGAGTTGAGTTGAGTTGAGTTGAGTTGAGTTGAGTTGAGTTGAGTTGAGTTGAGTTGAGTTGAGTTGAGTTGAGTTGAGTTGAGTTGAGTTGAGTTGAGTTGAGTTGAGTTGAGTTGAGTTGAGTTGAGTTGAGTTGAGTTGAGTTGAGTTGAGTTGAGTTGAGTTGAGTTGAGTTGAGTTGAGTTGAGTTGAGTTGAGTTGAGTTGAGTTGAGTTGAGTTGAGTTGAGTTGAGTTGAGTTGAGTTGAGTTGAGTTGAGTTGAGTTGAGTTGAGTTGAGTTGAGTTGAGTTGAGTTGAGTTGAGTTGAGTTGAGTTGAGTTGAGTTGAGTTGAGTTGAGTTGAGTTGAGTTGAGTTGAGTTGAGTTGAGTTGAGTTGAGTTGAGTTGAGTTGAGTTGAGTTGAGTTGAGTTGAGTTGAGTTGAGTTGAGTTGAGTTGAGTTGAGTTGAGTTGAGTTGAGTTGAGTTGAGTTGAGTTGAGTTGAGTTGAGTTGAGTTGAGTTGAGTTGAGTTGAGTTGAGTTGAGTTGAGTTGAGTTGAGTTGAGTTGAGTTGAGTTGAGTTGAGTTGAGTTGAGTTGAGTTGAGTTGAGTTGAGTTGAGTTGAGTTGAGTTGAGTTGAGTTGAGTTGAGTTGAGTTGAGTTGAGTTGAGTTGAGTTGAGTTGAGTTGAGTTGAGTTGAGTTGAGTTGAGTTGAGTTGAGTTGAGTTGAGTTGAGTTGAGTTGAGTTGAGTTGAGTTGAGTTGAGTTGAGTTGAGTTGAGTTGAGTTGAGTTGAGTTGAGTTGAGTTGAGTTGAGTTGAGTTGAGTTGAGTTGAGTTGAGTTGAGTTGAGTTGAGTTGAGTTGAGTTGAGTTGAGTTGAGTTGAGTTGAGTTGAGTTGAGTTGAGTTGAGTTGAGTTGAGTTGAGTTGAGTTGAGTTGAGTTGAGTTGAGTTGAGTTGAGTTGAGTTGAGTTGAGTTGAGTTGAGTTGAGTTGAGTTGAGTTGAGTTGAGTTGAGTTGAGTTGAGTTGAGTTGAGTTGAGTTGAGTTGAGTTGAGTTGAGTTGAGTTGAGTTGAGTTGAGTTGAGTTGAGTTGAGTTGAGTTGAGTTGAGTTGAGTTGAGTTGAGTTGAGTTGAGTTGAGTTGAGTTGAGTTGAGTTGAGTTGAGTTGAGTTGAGTTGAGTTGAGTTGAGTTGAGTTGAGTTGAGTTGAGTTGAGTTGAGTTGAGTTGAGTTGAGTTGAGTTGAGTTGAGTTGAGTTGAGTTGAGTTGAGTTGAGTTGAGTTGAGTTGAGTTGAGTTGAGTTGAGTTGAGTTGAGTTGAGTTGAGTTGAGTTGAGTTGAGTTGAGTTGAGTTGAGTTGAGTTGAGTTGAGTTGAGTTGAGTTGAGTTGAGTTGAGTTGAGTTGAGTTGAGTTGAGTTGAGTTGAGTTGAGTTGAGTTGAGTTGAGTTGAGTTGAGTTGAGTTGAGTTGAGTTGAGTTGAGTTGAGTTGAGTTGAGTTGAGTTGAGTTGAGTTGAGTTGAGTTGAGTTGAGTTGAGTTGAGTTGAGTTGAGTTGAGTTGAGTTGAGTTGAGTTGAGTTGAGTTGAGTTGAGTTGAGTTGAGTTGAGTTGAGTTGAGTTGAGTTGAGTTGAGTTGAGTTGAGTTGAGTTGAGTTGAGTTGAGTTGAGTTGAGTTGAGTTGAGTTGAGTTGAGTTGAGTTGAGTTGAGTTGAGTTGAGTTGAGTTGAGTTGAGTTGAGTTGAGTTGAGTTGAGTTGAGTTGAGTTGAGTTGAGTTGAGTTGAGTTGAGTTGAGTTGAGTTGAGTTGAGTTGAGTTGAGTTGAGTTGAGTTGAGTTGAGTTGAGTTGAGTTGAGTTGAGTTGAGTTGAGTTGAGTTGAGTTGAGTTGAGTTGAGTTGAGTTGAGTTGAGTTGAGTTGAGTTGAGTTGAGTTGAGTTGAGTTGAGTTGAGTTGAGTTGAGTTGAGTTGAGTTGAGTTGAGTTGAGTTGAGTTGAGTTGAGTTGAGTTGAGTTGAGTTGAGTTGAGTTGAGTTGAGTTGAGTTGAGTTGAGTTGAGTTGAGTTGAGTTGAGTTGAGTTGAGTTGAGTTGAGTTGAGTTGAGTTGAGTTGAGTTGAGTTGAGTTGAGTTGAGTTGAGTTGAGTTGAGTTGAGTTGAGTTGAGTTGAGTTGAGTTGAGTTGAGTTGAGTTGAGTTGAGTTGAGTTGAGTTGAGTTGAGTTGAGTTGAGTTGAGTTGAGTTGAGTTGAGTTGAGTTGAGTTGAGTTGAGTTGAGTTGAGTTGAGTTGAGTTGAGTTGAGTTGAGTTGAGTTGAGTTGAGTTGAGTTGAGTTGAGTTGAGTTGAGTTGAGTTGAGTTGAGTTGAGTTGAGTTGAGTTGAGTTGAGTTGAGTTGAGTTGAGTTGAGTTGAGTTGAGTTGAGTTGAGTTGAGTTGAGTTGAGTTGAGTTGAGTTGAGTTGAGTTGAGTTGAGTTGAGTTGAGTTGAGTTGAGTTGAGTTGAGTTGAGTTGAGTTGAGTTGAGTTGAGTTGAGTTGAGTTGAGTTGAGTTGAGTTGAGTTGAGTTGAGTTGAGTTGAGTTGAGTTGAGTTGAGTTGAGTTGAGTTGAGTTGAGTTGAGTTGAGTTGAGTTGAGTTGAGTTGAGTTGAGTTGAGTTGAGTTGAGTTGAGTTGAGTTGAGTTGAGTTGAGTTGAGTTGAGTTGAGTTGAGTTGAGTTGAGTTGAGTTGAGTTGAGTTGAGTTGAGTTGAGTTGAGTTGAGTTGAGTTGAGTTGAGTTGAGTTGAGTTGAGTTGAGTTGAGTTGAGTTGAGTTGAGTTGAGTTGAGTTGAGTTGAGTTGAGTTGAGTTGAGTTGAGTTGAGTTGAGTTGAGTTGAGTTGAGTTGAGTTGAGTTGAGTTGAGTTGAGTTGAGTTGAGTTGAGTTGAGTTGAGTTGAGTTGAGTTGAGTTGAGTTGAGTTGAGTTGAGTTGAGTTGAGTTGAGTTGAGTTGAGTTGAGTTGAGTTGAGTTGAGTTGAGTTGAGTTGAGTTGAGTTGAGTTGAGTTGAGTTGAGTTGAGTTGAGTTGAGTTGAGTTGAGTTGAGTTGAGTTGAGTTGAGTTGAGTTGAGTTGAGTTGAGTTGAGTTGAGTTGAGTTGAGTTGAGTTGAGTTGAGTTGAGTTGAGTTGAGTTGAGTTGAGTTGAGTTGAGTTGAGTTGAGTTGAGTTGAGTTGAGTTGAGTTGAGTTGAGTTGAGTTGAGTTGAGTTGAGTTGAGTTGAGTTGAGTTGAGTTGAGTTGAGTTGAGTTGAGTTGAGTTGAGTTGAGTTGAGTTGAGTTGAGTTGAGTTGAGTTGAGTTGAGTTGAGTTGAGTTGAGTTGAGTTGAGTTGAGTTGAGTTGAGTTGAGTTGAGTTGAGTTGAGTTGAGTTGAGTTGAGTTGAGTTGAGTTGAGTTGAGTTGAGTTGAGTTGAGTTGAGTTGAGTTGAGTTGAGTTGAGTTGAGTTGAGTTGAGTTGAGTTGAGTTGAGTTGAGTTGAGTTGAGTTGAGTTGAGTTGAGTTGAGTTGAGTTGAGTTGAGTTGAGTTGAGTTGAGTTGAGTTGAGTTGAGTTGAGTTGAGTTGAGTTGAGTTGAGTTGAGTTGAGTTGAGTTGAGTTGAGTTGAGTTGAGTTGAGTTGAGTTGAGTTGAGTTGAGTTGAGTTGAGTTGAGTTGAGTTGAGTTGAGTTGAGTTGAGTTGAGTTGAGTTGAGTTGAGTTGAGTTGAGTTGAGTTGAGTTGAGTTGAGTTGAGTTGAGTTGAGTTGAGTTGAGTTGAGTTGAGTTGAGTTGAGTTGAGTTGAGTTGAGTTGAGTTGAGTTGAGTTGAGTTGAGTTGAGTTGAGTTGAGTTGAGTTGAGTTGAGTTGAGTTGAGTTGAGTTGAGTTGAGTTGAGTTGAGTTGAGTTGAGTTGAGTTGAGTTGAGTTGAGTTGAGTTGAGTTGAGTTGAGTTGAGTTGAGTTGAGTTGAGTTGAGTTGAGTTGAGTTGAGTTGAGTTGAGTTGAGTTGAGTTGAGTTGAGTTGAGTTGAGTTGAGTTGAGTTGAGTTGAGTTGAGTTGAGTTGAGTTGAGTTGAGTTGAGTTGAGTTGAGTTGAGTTGAGTTGAGTTGAGTTGAGTTGAGTTGAGTTGAGTTGAGTTGAGTTGAGTTGAGTTGAGTTGAGTTGAGTTGAGTTGAGTTGAGTTGAGTTGAGTTGAGTTGAGTTGAGTTGAGTTGAGTTGAGTTGAGTTGAGTTGAGTTGAGTTGAGTTGAGTTGAGTTGAGTTGAGTTGAGTTGAGTTGAGTTGAGTTGAGTTGAGTTGAGTTGAGTTGAGTTGAGTTGAGTTGAGTTGAGTTGAGTTGAGTTGAGTTGAGTTGAGTTGAGTTGAGTTGAGTTGAGTTGAGTTGAGTTGAGTTGAGTTGAGTTGAGTTGAGTTGAGTTGAGTTGAGTTGAGTTGAGTTGAGTTGAGTTGAGTTGAGTTGAGTTGAGTTGTGTTGAGTTGAGTTGAGTTGAGTTGAGTTGAGTTGAGTTGAGTTGAGTTGAGTTGAGTTGAGTTGAGTTGAGTTGAGTTGAGTTGAGTTGAGTTGAGTTGAGTTGAGTTGAGTTGAGTTGAGTTGAGTTGAGTTGAGTTGAGTTGAGTTGAGTTGAGTTGAGTTGAGTTGAGTTGAGTTGAGTTGAGTTGAGTTGAGTTGAGTTGAGTTGAGTTGAGTTGAGTTGAGTTGAGTTGAGTTGAGTTGAGTTGAGTTGAGTTGAGTTGAGTTGAGTTGAGTTGAGTTGAGTTGAGTTGAGTTGAGTTGAGTTGAGTTGAGTTGAGTTGAGTTGAGTTGAGTTGAGTTGAGTTGAGTTGAGTTGAGTTGAGTTGAGTTGAGTTGAGTTGAGTTGAGTTGAGTTGAGTTGAGTTGAGTTGAGTTGAGTTGAGTTGAGTTGAGTTGAGTTGAGTTGAGTTGAGTTGAGTTGAGTTGAGTTGAGTTGAGTTGAGTTGAGTTGAGTTGAGTTGAGTTGAGTTGAGTTGAGTTGAGTTGAGTTGAGTTGAGTTGAGTTGAGTTGAGTTGAGTTGAGTTGAGTTGAGTTGAGTTGAGTTGAGTTGAGTTGAGTTGAGTTGAGTTGAGTTGAGTTGAGTTGAGTTGAGTTGAGTTGAGTTGAGTTGAGTTGAGTTGAGTTGAGTTGAGTTGAGTTGAGTTGAGTTGAGTTGAGTTGAGTTGAGTTGAGTTGAGTTGAGTTGAGTTGAGTTGAGTTGAGTTGAGTTGAGTTGAGTTGAGTTGAGTTGAGTTGAGTTGAGTTGAGTTGAGTTGAGTTGAGTTGAGTTGAGTTGAGTTGAGTTGAGTTGAGTTGAGTTGAGTTGAGTTGAGTTGAGTTGAGTTGAGTTGAGTTGAGTTGAGTTGAGTTGAGTTGAGTTGAGTTGAGTTGAGTTGAGTTGAGTTGAGTTGAGTTGAGTTGAGTTGAGTTGAGTTGAGTTGAGTTGAGTTGAGTTGAGTTGAGTTGAGTTGAGTTGAGTTGAGTTGAGTTGAGTTGAGTTGAGTTGAGTTGAGTTGAGTTGAGTTGAGTTGAGTTGAGTTGAGTTGAGTTGAGTTGAGTTGAGTTGAGTTGAGTTGAGTTGAGTTGAGTTGAGTTGAGTTGAGTTGAGTTGAGTTGAGTTGAGTTGAGTTGAGTTGAGTTGAGTTGAGTTGAGTTGAGTTGAGTTGAGTTGAGTTGAGTTGAGTTGAGTTGAGTTGAGTTGAGTTGAGTTGAGTTGAGTTGAGTTGAGTTGAGTTGAGTTGAGTTGAGTTGAGTTGAGTTGAGTTGAGTTGAGTTGAGTTGAGTTGAGTTGAGTTGAGTTGAGTTGAGTTGAGTTGAGTTGAGTTGAGTTGAGTTGAGTTGAGTTGAGTTGAGTTGAGTTGAGTTGAGTTGAGTTGAGTTGAGTTGAGTTGAGTTGAGTTGAGTTGAGTTGAGTTGAGTTGAGTTGAGTTGAGTTGAGTTGAGTTGAGTTGAGTTGAGTTGAGTTGAGTTGAGTTGAGTTGAGTTGAGTTGAGTTGAGTTGAGTTGAGTTGAGTTGAGTTGAGTTGAGTTGAGTTGAGTTGAGTTGAGTTGAGTTGAGTTGAGTTGAGTTGAGTTGAGTTGAGTTGAGTTGAGTTGAGTTGAGTTGAGTTGAGTTGAGTTGAGTTGAGTTGAGTTGAGTTGAGTTGAGTTGAGTTGAGTTGAGTTGAGTTGAGTTGAGTTGAGTTGAGTTGAGTTGAGTTGAGTTGAGTTGAGTTGAGTTGAGTTGAGTTGAGTTGAGTTGAGTTGAGTTGAGTTGAGTTGAGTTGAGTTGAGTTGAGTTGAGTTGAGTTGAGTTGAGTTGAGTTGAGTTGAGTTGAGTTGAGTTGAGTTGAGTTGAGTTGAGTTGAGTTGAGTTGAGTTGAGTTGAGTTGAGTTGAGTTGAGTTGAGTTGAGTTGAGTTGAGTTGAGTTGAGTTGAGTTGAGTTGAGTTGAGTTGAGTTGAGTTGAGTTGAGTTGAGTTGAGTTGAGTTGAGTTGAGTTGAGTTGAGTTGAGTTGAGTTGAGTTGAGTTGAGTTGAGTTGAGTTGAGTTGAGTTGAGTTGAGTTGAGTTGAGTTGAGTTGAGTTGAGTTGAGTTGAGTTGAGTTGAGTTGAGTTGAGTTGAGTTGAGTTGAGTTGAGTTGAGTTGAGTTGAGTTGAGTTGAGTTGAGTTGAGTTGAGTTGAGTTGAGTTGAGTTGAGTTGAGTTGAGTTGAGTTGAGTTGAGTTGAGTTGAGTTGAGTTGAGTTGAGTTGAGTTGAGTTGAGTTGAGTTGAGTTGAGTTGAGTTGAGTTGAGTTGAGTTGAGTTGAGTTGAGTTGAGTTGAGTTGAGTTGAGTTGAGTTGAGTTGAGTTGAGTTGAGTTGAGTTGAGTTGAGTTGAGTTGAGTTGAGTTGAGTTGAGTTGAGTTGAGTTGAGTTGAGTTGAGTTGAGTTGAGTTGAGTTGAGTTGAGTTGAGTTGAGTTGAGTTGAGTTGAGTTGAGTTGAGTTGAGTTGAGTTGAGTTGAGTTGAGTTGAGTTGAGTTGAGTTGAGTTGAGTTGAGTTGAGTTGAGTTGAGTTGAGTTGAGTTGAGTTGAGTTGAGTTGAGTTGAGTTGAGTTGAGTTGAGTTGAGTTGAGTTGAGTTGAGTTGAGTTGAGTTGAGTTGAGTTGAGTTGAGTTGAGTTGAGTTGAGTTGAGTTGAGTTGAGTTGAGTTGAGTTGAGTTGAGTTGAGTTGAGTTGAGTTGAGTTGAGTTGAGTTGAGTTGAGTTGAGTTGAGTTGAGTTGAGTTGAGTTGAGTTGAGTTGAGTTGAGTTGAGTTGAGTTGAGTTGAGTTGAGTTGAGTTGAGTTGAGTTGAGTTGAGTTGAGTTGAGTTGAGTTGAGTTGAGTTGAGTTGAGTTGAGTTGAGTTGAGTTGAGTTGAGTTGAGTTGAGTTGAGTTGAGTTGAGTTGAGTTGAGTTGAGTTGAGTTGAGTTGAGTTGAGTTGAGTTGAGTTGAGTTGAGTTGAGTTGAGTTGAGTTGAGTTGAGTTGAGTTGAGTTGAGTTGAGTTGAGTTGAGTTGAGTTGAGTTGAGTTGAGTTGAGTTGAGTTGAGTTGAGTTGAGTTGAGTTGAGTTGAGTTGAGTTGAGTTGAGTTGAGTTGAGTTGAGTTGAGTTGAGTTGAGTTGAGTTGAGTTGAGTTGAGTTGAGTTGAGTTGAGTTGAGTTGAGTTGAGTTGAGTTGAGTTGAGTTGAGTTGAGTTGAGTTGAGTTGAGTTGAGTTGAGTTGAGTTGAGTTGAGTTGAGTTGAGTTGAGTTGAGTTGAGTTGAGTTGAGTTGAGTTGAGTTGAGTTGAGTTGAGTTGAGTTGAGTTGAGTTGAGTTGAGTTGAGTTGAGTTGAGTTGAGTTGAGTTGAGTTGAGTTGAGTTGAGTTGAGTTGAGTTGAGTTGAGTTGAGTTGAGTTGAGTTGAGTTGAGTTGAGTTGAGTTGAGTTGAGTTGAGTTGAGTTGAGTTGAGTTGAGTTGAGTTGAGTTGAGTTGAGTTGAGTTGAGTTGAGTTGAGTTGAGTTGAGTTGAGTTGAGTTGAGTTGAGTTGAGTTGAGTTGAGTTGAGTTGAGTTGAGTTGAGTTGAGTTGAGTTGAGTTGAGTTGAGTTGAGTTGAGTTGAGTTGAGTTGAGTTGAGTTGAGTTGAGTTGAGTTGAGTTGAGTTGAGTTGAGTTGAGTTGAGTTGAGTTGAGTTGAGTTGAGTTGAGTTGAGTTGAGTTGAGTTGAGTTGAGTTGAGTTGAGTTGAGTTGAGTTGAGTTGAGTTGAGTTGAGTTGAGTTGAGTTGAGTTGAGTTGAGTTGAGTTGAGTTGAGTTGAGTTGAGTTGAGTTGAGTTGAGTTGAGTTGAGTTGAGTTGAGTTGAGTTGAGTTGAGTTGAGTTGAGTTGAGTTGAGTTGAGTTGAGTTGAGTTGAGTTGAGTTGAGTTGAGTTGAGTTGAGTTGAGTTGAGTTGAGTTGAGTTGAGTTGAGTTGAGTTGAGTTGAGTTGAGTTGAGTTGAGTTGAGTTGAGTTGAGTTGAGTTGAGTTGAGTTGAGTTGAGTTGAGTTGAGTTGAGTTGAGTTGAGTTGAGTTGAGTTGAGTTGAGTTGAGTTGAGTTGAGTTGAGTTGAGTTGAGTTGAGTTGAGTTGAGTTGAGTTGAGTTGAGTTGAGTTGAGTTGAGTTGAGTTGAGTTGAGTTGAGTTGAGTTGAGTTGAGTTGAGTTGAGTTGAGTTGAGTTGAGTTGAGTTGAGTTGAGTTGAGTTGAGTTGAGTTGAGTTGAGTTGAGTTGAGTTGAGTTGAGTTGAGTTGAGTTGAGTTGAGTTGAGTTGAGTTGAGTTGAGTTGAGTTGAGTTGAGTTGAGTTGAGTTGAGTTGAGTTGAGTTGAGTTGAGTTGAGTTGAGTTGAGTTGAGTTGAGTTGAGTTGAGTTGAGTTGAGTTGAGTTGAGTTGAGTTGAGTTGAGTTGAGTTGAGTTGAGTTGAGTTGAGTTGAGTTGAGTTGAGTTGAGTTGAGTTGAGTTGAGTTGAGTTGAGTTGAGTTGAGTTGAGTTGAGTTGAGTTGAGTTGAGTTGAGTTGAGTTGAGTTGAGTTGAGTTGAGTTGAGTTGAGTTGAGTTGAGTTGAGTTGAGTTGAGTTGAGTTGAGTTGAGTTGAGTTGAGTTGAGTTGAGTTGAGTTGAGTTGAGTTGAGTTGAGTTGAGTTGAGTTGAGTTGAGTTGAGTTGAGTTGAGTTGAGTTGAGTTGAGTTGAGTTGAGTTGAGTTGAGTTGAGTTGAGTTGAGTTGAGTTGAGTTGAGTTGAGTTGAGTTGAGTTGAGTTGAGTTGAGTTGAGTTGAGTTGAGTTGAGTTGAGTTGAGTTGAGTTGAGTTGAGTTGAGTTGAGTTGAGTTGAGTTGAGTTGAGTTGAGTTGAGTTGAGTTGAGTTGAGTTGAGTTGAGTTGAGTTGAGTTGAGTTGAGTTGAGTTGAGTTGAGTTGAGTTGAGTTGAGTTGAGTTGAGTTGAGTTGAGTTGAGTTGAGTTGAGTTGAGTTGAGTTGAGTTGAGTTGAGTTGAGTTGAGTTGAGTTGAGTTGAGTTGAGTTGAGTTGAGTTGAGTTGAGTTGAGTTGAGTTGAGTTGAGTTGAGTTGAGTTGAGTTGAGTTGAGTTGAGTTGAGTTGAGTTGAGTTGAGTTGAGTTGAGTTGAGTTGAGTTGAGTTGAGTTGAGTTGAGTTGAGTTGAGTTGAGTTGAGTTGAGTTGAGTTGAGTTGAGTTGAGTTGAGTTGAGTTGAGTTGAGTTGAGTTGAGTTGAGTTGAGTTGAGTTGAGTTGAGTTGAGTTGAGTTGAGTTGAGTTGAGTTGAGTTGAGTTGAGTTGAGTTGAGTTGAGTTGAGTTGAGTTGAGTTGAGTTGAGTTGAGTTGAGTTGAGTTGAGTTGAGTTGAGTTGAGTTGAGTTGAGTTGAGTTGAGTTGAGTTGAGTTGAGTTGAGTTGAGTTGAGTTGAGTTGAGTTGAGTTGAGTTGAGTTGAGTTGAGTTGAGTTGAGTTGAGTTGAGTTGAGTTGAGTTGAGTTGAGTTGAGTTGAGTTGAGTTGAGTTGAGTTGAGTTGAGTTGAGTTGAGTTGAGTTGAGTTGAGTTGAGTTGAGTTGAGTTGAGTTGAGTTGAGTTGAGTTGAGTTGAGTTGAGTTGAGTTGAGTTGAGTTGAGTTGAGTTGAGTTGAGTTGAGTTGAGTTGAGTTGAGTTGAGTTGAGTTGAGTTGAGTTGAGTTGAGTTGAGTTGAGTTGAGTTGAGTTGAGTTGAGTTGAGTTGAGTTGAGTTGAGTTGAGTTGAGTTGAGTTGAGTTGAGTTGAGTTGAGTTGAGTTGAGTTGAGTTGAGTTGAGTTGAGTTGAGTTGAGTTGAGTTGAGTTGAGTTGAGTTGAGTTGAGTTGAGTTGAGTTGAGTTGAGTTGAGTTGAGTTGAGTTGAGTTGAGTTGAGTTGAGTTGAGTTGAGTTGAGTTGAGTTGAGTTGAGTTGAGTTGAGTTGAGTTGAGTTGAGTTGAGTTGAGTTGAGTTGAGTTGAGTTGAGTTGAGTTGAGTTGAGTTGAGTTGAGTTGAGTTGAGTTGAGTTGAGTTGAGTTGAGTTGAGTTGAGTTGAGTTGAGTTGAGTTGAGTTGAGTTGAGTTGAGTTGAGTTGAGTTGAGTTGAGTTGAGTTGAGTTGAGTTGAGTTGAGTTGAGTTGAGTTGAGTTGAGTTGAGTTGAGTTGAGTTGAGTTGAGTTGAGTTGAGTTGAGTTGAGTTGAGTTGAGTTGAGTTGAGTTGAGTTGAGTTGAGTTGAGTTGAGTTGAGTTGAGTTGAGTTGAGTTGAGTTGAGTTGAGTTGAGTTGAGTTGAGTTGAGTTGAGTTGAGTTGAGTTGAGTTGAGTTGAGTTGAGTTGAGTTGAGTTGAGTTGAGTTGAGTTGAGTTGAGTTGAGTTGAGTTGAGTTGAGTTGAGTTGAGTTGAGTTGAGTTGAGTTGAGTTGAGTTGAGTTGAGTTGAGTTGAGTTGAGTTGAGTTGAGTTGAGTTGAGTTGAGTTGAGTTGAGTTGAGTTGAGTTGAGTTGAGTTGAGTTGAGTTGAGTTGAGTTGAGTTGAGTTGAGTTGAGTTGAGTTGAGTTGAGTTGAGTTGAGTTGAGTTGAGTTGAGTTGAGTTGAGTTGAGTTGAGTTGAGTTGAGTTGAGTTGAGTTGAGTTGAGTTGAGTTGAGTTGAGTTGAGTTGAGTTGAGTTGAGTTGAGTTGAGTTGAGTTGAGTTGAGTTGAGTTGAGTTGAGTTGAGTTGAGTTGAGTTGAGTTGAGTTGAGTTGAGTTGAGTTGAGTTGAGTTGAGTTGAGTTGAGTTGAGTTGAGTTGAGTTGAGTTGAGTTGAGTTGAGTTGAGTTGAGTTGAGTTGAGTTGAGTTGAGTTGAGTTGAGTTGAGTTGAGTTGAGTTGAGTTGAGTTGAGTTGAGTTGAGTTGAGTTGAGTTGAGTTGAGTTGAGTTGAGTTGAGTTGAGTTGAGTTGAGTTGAGTTGAGTTGAGTTGAGTTGAGTTGAGTTGAGTTGAGTTGAGTTGAGTTGAGTTGAGTTGAGTTGAGTTGAGTTGAGTTGAGTTGAGTTGAGTTGAGTTGAGTTGAGTTGAGTTGAGTTGAGTTGAGTTGAGTTGAGTTGAGTTGAGTTGAGTTGAGTTGAGTTGAGTTGAGTTGAGTTGAGTTGAGTTGAGTTGAGTTGAGTTGAGTTGAGTTGAGTTGAGTTGAGTTGAGTTGAGTTGAGTTGAGTTGAGTTGAGTTGAGTTGAGTTGAGTTGAGTTGAGTTGAGTTGAGTTGAGTTGAGTTGAGTTGAGTTGAGTTGAGTTGAGTTGAGTTGAGTTGAGTTGAGTTGAGTTGAGTTGAGTTGAGTTGAGTTGAGTTGAGTTGAGTTGAGTTGAGTTGAGTTGAGTTGAGTTGAGTTGAGTTGAGTTGAGTTGAGTTGAGTTGAGTTGAGTTGAGTTGAGTTGAGTTGAGTTGAGTTGAGTTGAGTTGAGTTGAGTTGAGTTGAGTTGAGTTGAGTTGAGTTGAGTTGAGTTGAGTTGAGTTGAGTTGAGTTGAGTTGAGTTGAGTTGAGTTGAGTTGAGTTGAGTTGAGTTGAGTTGAGTTGAGTTGAGTTGAGTTGAGTTGAGTTGAGTTGAGTTGAGTTGAGTTGAGTTGAGTTGAGTTGAGTTGAGTTGAGTTGAGTTGAGTTGAGTTGAGTTGAGTTGAGTTGAGTTGAGTTGAGTTGAGTTGAGTTGAGTTGAGTTGAGTTGAGTTGAGTTGAGTTGAGTTGAGTTGAGTTGAGTTGAGTTGAGTTGAGTTGAGTTGAGTTGAGTTGAGTTGAGTTGAGTTGAGTTGAGTTGAGTTGAGTTGAGTTGAGTTGAGTTGAGTTGAGTTGAGTTGAGTTGAGTTGAGTTGAGTTGAGTTGAGTTGAGTTGAGTTGAGTTGAGTTGAGTTGAGTTGAGTTGAGTTGAGTTGAGTTGAGTTGAGTTGAGTTGAGTTGAGTTGAGTTGAGTTGAGTTGAGTTGAGTTGAGTTGAGTTGAGTTGAGTTGAGTTGAGTTGAGTTGAGTTGAGTTGAGTTGAGTTGAGTTGAGTTGAGTTGAGTTGAGTTGAGTTGAGTTGAGTTGAGTTGAGTTGAGTTGAGTTGAGTTGAGTTGAGTTGAGTTGAGTTGAGTTGAGTTGAGTTGAGTTGAGTTGAGTTGAGTTGAGTTGAGTTGAGTTGAGTTGAGTTGAGTTGAGTTGAGTTGAGTTGAGTTGAGTTGAGTTGAGTTGAGTTGAGTTGAGTTGAGTTGAGTTGAGTTGAGTTGAGTTGAGTTGAGTTGAGTTGAGTTGAGTTGAGTTGAGTTGAGTTGAGTTGAGTTGAGTTGAGTTGAGTTGAGTTGAGTTGAGTTGAGTTGAGTTGAGTTGAGTTGAGTTGAGTTGAGTTGAGTTGAGTTGAGTTGAGTTGAGTTGAGTTGAGTTGAGTTGAGTTGAGTTGAGTTGAGTTGAGTTGAGTTGAGTTGAGTTGAGTTGAGTTGAGTTGAGTTGAGTTGAGTTGAGTTGAGTTGAGTTGAGTTGAGTTGAGTTGAGTTGAGTTGAGTTGAGTTGAGTTGAGTTGAGTTGAGTTGAGTTGAGTTGAGTTGAGTTGAGTTGAGTTGAGTTGAGTTGAGTTGAGTTGAGTTGAGTTGAGTTGAGTTGAGTTGAGTTGAGTTGAGTTGAGTTGAGTTGAGTTGAGTTGAGTTGAGTTGAGTTGAGTTGAGTTGAGTTGAGTTGAGTTGAGTTGAGTTGAGTTGAGTTGAGTTGAGTTGAGTTGAGTTGAGTTGAGTTGAGTTGAGTTGAGTTGAGTTGAGTTGAGTTGAGTTGAGTTGAGTTGAGTTGAGTTGAGTTGAGTTGAGTTGAGTTGAGTTGAGTTGAGTTGAGTTGAGTTGAGTTGAGTTGAGTTGAGTTGAGTTGAGTTGAGTTGAGTTGAGTTGAGTTGAGTTGAGTTGAGTTGAGTTGAGTTGAGTTGAGTTGAGTTGAGTTGAGTTGAGTTGAGTTGAGTTGAGTTGAGTTGAGTTGAGTTGAGTTGAGTTGAGTTGAGTTGAGTTGAGTTGAGTTGAGTTGAGTTGAGTTGAGTTGAGTTGAGTTGAGTTGAGTTGAGTTGAGTTGAGTTGAGTTGAGTTGAGTTGAGTTGAGTTGAGTTGAGTTGAGTTGAGTTGAGTTGAGTTGAGTTGAGTTGAGTTGAGTTGAGTTGAGTTGAGTTGAGTTGAGTTGAGTTGAGTTGAGTTGAGTTGAGTTGAGTTGAGTTGAGTTGAGTTGAGTTGAGTTGAGTTGAGTTGAGTTGAGTTGAGTTGAGTTGAGTTGAGTTGAGTTGAGTTGAGTTGAGTTGAGTTGAGTTGAGTTGAGTTGAGTTGAGTTGAGTTGAGTTGAGTTGAGTTGAGTTGAGTTGAGTTGAGTTGAGTTGAGTTGAGTTGAGTTGAGTTGAGTTGAGTTGAGTTGAGTTGAGTTGAGTTGAGTTGAGTTGAGTTGAGTTGAGTTGAGTTGAGTTGAGTTGAGTTGAGTTGAGTTGAGTTGAGTTGAGTTGAGTTGAGTTGAGTTGAGTTGAGTTGAGTTGAGTTGAGTTGAGTTGAGTTGAGTTGAGTTGAGTTGAGTTGAGTTGAGTTGAGTTGAGTTGAGTTGAGTTGAGTTGAGTTGAGTTGAGTTGAGTTGAGTTGAGTTGAGTTGAGTTGAGTTGAGTTGAGTTGAGTTGAGTTGAGTTGAGTTGAGTTGAGTTGAGTTGAGTTGAGTTGAGTTGAGTTGAGTTGAGTTGAGTTGAGTTGAGTTGAGTTGAGTTGAGTTGAGTTGAGTTGAGTTGAGTTGAGTTGAGTTGAGTTGAGTTGAGTTGAGTTGAGTTGAGTTGAGTTGAGTTGAGTTGAGTTGAGTTGAGTTGAGTTGAGTTGAGTTGAGTTGAGTTGAGTTGAGTTGAGTTGAGTTGAGTTGAGTTGAGTTGAGTTGAGTTGAGTTGAGTTGAGTTGAGTTGAGTTGAGTTGAGTTGAGTTGAGTTGAGTTGAGTTGAGTTGAGTTGAGTTGAGTTGAGTTGAGTTGAGTTGAGTTGAGTTGAGTTGAGTTGAGTTGAGTTGAGTTGAGTTGAGTTGAGTTGAGTTGAGTTGAGTTGAGTTGAGTTGAGTTGAGTTGAGTTGAGTTGAGTTGAGTTGAGTTGAGTTGAGTTGAGTTGAGTTGAGTTGAGTTGAGTTGAGTTGAGTTGAGTTGAGTTGAGTTGAGTTGAGTTGAGTTGAGTTGAGTTGAGTTGAGTTGAGTTGAGTTGAGTTGAGTTGAGTTGAGTTGAGTTGAGTTGAGTTGAGTTGAGTTGAGTTGAGTTGAGTTGAGTTGAGTTGAGTTGAGTTGAGTTGAGTTGAGTTGAGTTGAGTTGAGTTGAGTTGAGTTGAGTTGAGTTGAGTTGAGTTGAGTTGAGTTGAGTTGAGTTGAGTTGAGTTGAGTTGAGTTGAGTTGAGTTGAGTTGAGTTGAGTTGAGTTGAGTTGAGTTGAGTTGAGTTGAGTTGAGTTGAGTTGAGTTGAGTTGAGTTGAGTTGAGTTGAGTTGAGTTGAGTTGAGTTGAGTTGAGTTGAGTTGAGTTGAGTTGAGTTGAGTTGAGTTGAGTTGAGTTGAGTTGAGTTGAGTTGAGTTGAGTTGAGTTGAGTTGAGTTGAGTTGAGTTGAGTTGAGTTGAGTTGAGTTGAGTTGAGTTGAGTTGAGTTGAGTTGAGTTGAGTTGAGTTGAGTTGAGTTGAGTTGAGTTGAGTTGAGTTGAGTTGAGTTGAGTTGAGTTGAGTTGAGTTGAGTTGAGTTGAGTTGAGTTGAGTTGAGTTGAGTTGAGTTGAGTTGAGTTGAGTTGAGTTGAGTTGAGTTGAGTTGAGTTGAGTTGAGTTGAGTTGAGTTGAGTTGAGTTGAGTTGAGTTGAGTTGAGTTGAGTTGAGTTGAGTTGAGTTGAGTTGAGTTGAGTTGAGTTGAGTTGAGTTGAGTTGAGTTGAGTTGAGTTGAGTTGAGTTGAGTTGAGTTGAGTTGAGTTGAGTTGAGTTGAGTTGAGTTGAGTTGAGTTGAGTTGAGTTGAGTTGAGTTGAGTTGAGTTGAGTTGAGTTGAGTTGAGTTGAGTTGAGTTGAGTTGAGTTGAGTTGAGTTGAGTTGAGTTGAGTTGAGTTGAGTTGAGTTGAGTTGAGTTGAGTTGAGTTGAGTTGAGTTGAGTTGAGTTGAGTTGAGTTGAGTTGAGTTGAGTTGAGTTGAGTTGAGTTGAGTTGAGTTGAGTTGAGTTGAGTTGAGTTGAGTTGAGTTGAGTTGAGTTGAGTTGAGTTGAGTTGAGTTGAGTTGAGTTGAGTTGAGTTGAGTTGAGTTGAGTTGAGTTGAGTTGAGTTGAGTTGAGTTGAGTTGAGTTGAGTTGAGTTGAGTTGAGTTGAGTTGAGTTGAGTTGAGTTGAGTTGAGTTGAGTTGAGTTGAGTTGAGTTGAGTTGAGTTGAGTTGAGTTGAGTTGAGTTGAGTTGAGTTGAGTTGAGTTGAGTTGAGTTGAGTTGAGTTGAGTTGAGTTGAGTTGAGTTGAGTTGAGTTGAGTTGAGTTGAGTTGAGTTGAGTTGAGTTGAGTTGAGTTGAGTTGAGTTGAGTTGAGTTGAGTTGAGTTGAGTTGAGTTGAGTTGAGTTGAGTTGAGTTGAGTTGAGTTGAGTTGAGTTGAGTTGAGTTGAGTTGAGTTGAGTTGAGTTGAGTTGAGTTGAGTTGAGTTGAGTTGAGTTGAGTTGAGTTGAGTTGAGTTGAGTTGAGTTGAGTTGAGTTGAGTTGAGTTGAGTTGAGTTGAGTTGAGTTGAGTTGAGTTGAGTTGAGTTGAGTTGAGTTGAGTTGAGTTGAGTTGAGTTGAGTTGAGTTGAGTTGAGTTGAGTTGAGTTGAGTTGAGTTGAGTTGAGTTGAGTTGAGTTGAGTTGAGTTGAGTTGAGTTGAGTTGAGTTGAGTTGAGTTGAGTTGAGTTGAGTTGAGTTGAGTTGAGTTGAGTTGAGTTGAGTTGAGTTGAGTTGAGTTGAGTTGAGTTGAGTTGAGTTGAGTTGAGTTGAGTTGAGTTGAGTTGAGTTGAGTTGAGTTGAGTTGAGTTGAGTTGAGTTGAGTTGAGTTGAGTTGAGTTGAGTTGAGTTGAGTTGAGTTGAGTTGAGTTGAGTTGAGTTGAGTTGAGTTGAGTTGAGTTGAGTTGAGTTGAGTTGAGTTGAGTTGAGTTGAGTTGAGTTGAGTTGAGTTGAGTTGAGTTGAGTTGAGTTGAGTTGAGTTGAGTTGAGTTGAGTTGAGTTGAGTTGAGTTGAGTTGAGTTGAGTTGAGTTGAGTTGAGTTGAGTTGAGTTGAGTTGAGTTGAGTTGAGTTGAGTTGAGTTGAGTTGAGTTGAGTTGAGTTGAGTTGAGTTGAGTTGAGTTGAGTTGAGTTGAGTTGAGTTGAGTTGAGTTGAGTTGAGTTGAGTTGAGTTGAGTTGAGTTGAGTTGAGTTGAGTTGAGTTGAGTTGAGTTGAGTTGAGTTGAGTTGAGTTGAGTTGAGTTGAGTTGAGTTGAGTTGAGTTGAGTTGAGTTGAGTTGAGTTGAGTTGAGTTGAGTTGAGTTGAGTTGAGTTGAGTTGAGTTGAGTTGAGTTGAGTTGAGTTGAGTTGAGTTGAGTTGAGTTGAGTTGAGTTGAGTTGAGTTGAGTTGAGTTGAGTTGAGTTGAGTTGAGTTGAGTTGAGTTGAGTTGAGTTGAGTTGAGTTGAGTTGAGTTGAGTTGAGTTGAGTTGAGTTGAGTTGAGTTGAGTTGAGTTGAGTTGAGTTGAGTTGAGTTGAGTTGAGTTGAGTTGAGTTGAGTTGAGTTGAGTTGAGTTGAGTTGAGTTGAGTTGAGTTGAGTTGAGTTGAGTTGAGTTGAGTTGAGTTGAGTTGAGTTGAGTTGAGTTGAGTTGAGTTGAGTTGAGTTGAGTTGAGTTGAGTTGAGTTGAGTTGAGTTGAGTTGAGTTGAGTTGAGTTGAGTTGAGTTGAGTTGAGTTGAGTTGAGTTGAGTTGAGTTGAGTTGAGTTGAGTTGAGTTGAGTTGAGTTGAGTTGAGTTGAGTTGAGTTGAGTTGAGTTGAGTTGAGTTGAGTTGAGTTGAGTTGAGTTGAGTTGAGTTGAGTTGAGTTGAGTTGAGTTGAGTTGAGTTGAGTTGAGTTGAGTTGAGTTGAGTTGAGTTGAGTTGAGTTGAGTTGAGTTGAGTTGAGTTGAGTTGAGTTGAGTTGAGTTGAGTTGAGTTGAGTTGAGTTGAGTTGAGTTGAGTTGAGTTGAGTTGAGTTGAGTTGAGTTGAGTTGAGTTGAGTTGAGTTGAGTTGAGTTGAGTTGAGTTGAGTTGAGTTGAGTTGAGTTGAGTTGAGTTGAGTTGAGTTGAGTTGAGTTGAGTTGAGTTGAGTTGAGTTGAGTTGAGTTGAGTTGAGTTGAGTTGAGTTGAGTTGAGTTGAGTTGAGTTGAGTTGAGTTGAGTTGAGTTGAGTTGAGTTGAGTTGAGTTGAGTTGAGTTGAGTTGAGTTGAGTTGAGTTGAGTTGAGTTGAGTTGAGTTGAGTTGAGTTGAGTTGAGTTGAGTTGAGTTGAGTTGAGTTGAGTTGAGTTGAGTTGAGTTGAGTTGAGTTGAGTTGAGTTGAGTTGAGTTGAGTTGAGTTGAGTTGAGTTGAGTTGAGTTGAGTTGAGTTGAGTTGAGTTGAGTTGAGTTGAGTTGAGTTGAGTTGAGTTGAGTTGAGTTGAGTTGAGTTGAGTTGAGTTGAGTTGAGTTGAGTTGAGTTGAGTTGAGTTGAGTTGAGTTGAGTTGAGTTGAGTTGAGTTGAGTTGAGTTGAGTTGAGTTGAGTTGAGTTGAGTTGAGTTGAGTTGAGTTGAGTTGAGTTGAGTTGAGTTGAGTTGAGTTGAGTTGAGTTGAGTTGAGTTGAGTTGAGTTGAGTTGAGTTGAGTTGAGTTGAGTTGAGTTGAGTTGAGTTGAGTTGAGTTGAGTTGAGTTGAGTTGAGTTGAGTTGAGTTGAGTTGAGTTGAGTTGAGTTGAGTTGAGTTGAGTTGAGTTGAGTTGAGTTGAGTTGAGTTAGTTGAGTTGAGTTGAGTTGAGTTGAGTTGAGTTGAGTTGAGTTGAGTTGAGTTGAGTTGAGTTGAGTTGAGTTGAGTTGAGTTGAGTTGAGTTGAGTTGAGTTGAGTTGAGTTGAGTTGAGTTGAGTTGAGTTGAGTTGAGTTGAGTTGAGTTGAGTTGAGTTGAGTTGAGTTGAGTTGAGTTGAGTTGAGTTGAGTTGAGTTGAGTTGAGTTGAGTTGAGTTGAGTTGAGTTGAGTTGAGTTGAGTTGAGTTGAGTTGAGTTGAGTTGAGTTGAGTTGAGTTGAGTTGAGTTGAGTTGAGTTGAGTTGAGTTGAGTTGAGTTGAGTTGAGTTGAGTTGAGTTGAGTTGAGTTGAGTTGAGTTGAGTTGAGTTGAGTTGAGTTGAGTTGAGTTGAGTTGAGTTGAGTTGAGTTGAGTTGAGTTGAGTTGAGTTGAGTTGAGTTGAGTTGAGTTGAGTTGAGTTGAGTTGAGTTGAGTTGAGTTGAGTTGAGTTGAGTTGAGTTGAGTTGAGTTGAGTTGAGTTGAGTTGAGTTGAGTTGAGTTGAGTTGAGTTGAGTTGAGTTGAGTTGAGTTGAGTTGAGTTGAGTTGAGTTGAGTTGAGTTGAGTTGAGTTGAGTTGAGTTGAGTTGAGTTGAGTTGAGTTGAGTTGAGTTGAGTTGAGTTGAGTTGAGTTGAGTTGAGTTGAGTTGAGTTGAGTTGAGTTGAGTTGAGTTGAGTTGAGTTGAGTTGAGTTGAGTTGAGTTGAGTTGAGTTGAGTTGAGTTGAGTTGAGTTGAGTTGAGTTGAGTTGAGTTGAGTTGAGTTGAGTTGAGTTGAGTTGAGTTGAGTTGAGTTGAGTTGAGTTGAGTTGAGTTGAGTTGAGTTGAGTTGAGTTGAGTTGAGTTGAGTTGAGTTGAGTTGAGTTGAGTTGAGTTGAGTTGAGTTGAGTTGAGTTGAGTTGAGTTGAGTTGAGTTGAGTTGAGTTGAGTTGAGTTGAGTTGAGTTGAGTTGAGTTGAGTTGAGTTGAGTTGAGTTGAGTTGAGTTGAGTTGAGTTGAGTTGAGTTGAGTTGAGTTGAGTTGAGTTGAGTTGAGTTGAGTTGAGTTGAGTTGAGTTGAGTTGAGTTGAGTTGAGTTGAGTTGAGTTGAGTTGAGTTGAGTTGAGTTGAGTTGAGTTGAGTTGAGTTGAGTTGAGTTGAGTTGAGTTGAGTTGAGTTGAGTTGAGTTGAGTTGAGTTGAGTTGAGTTGAGTTGAGTTGAGTTGAGTTGAGTTGAGTTGAGTTGAGTTGAGTTGAGTTGAGTTGAGTTGAGTTGAGTTGAGTTGAGTTGAGTTGAGTTGAGTTGAGTTGAGTTGAGTTGAGTTGAGTTGAGTTGAGTTGAGTTGAGTTGAGTTGAGTTGAGTTGAGTTGAGTTGAGTTGAGTTGAGTTGAGTTGAGTTGAGTTGAGTTGAGTTGAGTTGAGTTGAGTTGAGTTGAGTTGAGTTGAGTTGAGTTGAGTTGAGTTGAGTTGAGTTGAGTTGAGTTGAGTTGAGTTGAGTTGAGTTGAGTTGAGTTGAGTTGAGTTGAGTTGAGTTGAGTTGAGTTGAGTTGAGTTGAGTTGAGTTGAGTTGAGTTGAGTTGAGTTGAGTTGAGTTGAGTTGAGTTGAGTTGAGTTGAGTTGAGTTGAGTTGAGTTGAGTTGAGTTGAGTTGAGTTGAGTTGAGTTGAGTTGAGTTGAGTTGAGTTGAGTTGAGTTGAGTTGAGTTGAGTTGAGTTGAGTTGAGTTGAGTTGAGTTGAGTTGAGTTGAGTTGAGTTGAGTTGAGTTGAGTTGAGTTGAGTTGAGTTGAGTTGAGTTGAGTTGAGTTGAGTTGAGTTGAGTTGAGTTGAGTTGAGTTGAGTTGAGTTGAGTTGAGTTGAGTTGAGTTGAGTTGAGTTGAGTTGAGTTGAGTTGAGTTGAGTTGAGTTGAGTTGAGTTGAGTTGAGTTGAGTTGAGTTGAGTTGAGTTGAGTTGAGTTGAGTTGAGTTGAGTTGAGTTGAGTTGAGTTGAGTTGAGTTGAGTTGAGTTGAGTTGAGTTGAGTTGAGTTGAGTTGAGTTGAGTTGAGTTGAGTTGAGTTGAGTTGAGTTGAGTTGAGTTGAGTTGAGTTGAGTTGAGTTGAGTTGAGTTGAGTTGAGTTGAGTTGAGTTGAGTTGAGTTGAGTTGAGTTGAGTTGAGTTGAGTTGAGTTGAGTTGAGTTGAGTTGAGTTGAGTTGAGTTGAGTTGAGTTGAGTTGAGTTGAGTTGAGTTGAGTTGAGTTGAGTTGAGTTGAGTTGAGTTGAGTTGAGTTGAGTTGAGTTGAGTTGAGTTGAGTTGAGTTGAGTTGAGTTGAGTTGAGTTGAGTTGAGTTGAGTTGAGTTGAGTTGAGTTGAGTTGAGTTGAGTTGAGTTGAGTTGAGTTGAGTTGAGTTGAGTTGAGTTGAGTTGAGTTGAGTTGAGTTGAGTTGAGTTGAGTTGAGTTGAGTTGAGTTGAGTTGAGTTGAGTTGAGTTGAGTTGAGTTGAGTTGAGTTGAGTTGAGTTGAGTTGAGTTGAGTTGAGTTGAGTTGAGTTGAGTTGAGTTGAGTTGAGTTGAGTTGAGTTGAGTTGAGTTGAGTTGAGTTGAGTTGAGTTGAGTTGAGTTGAGTTGAGTTGAGTTGAGTTGAGTTGAGTTGAGTTGAGTTGAGTTGAGTTGAGTTGAGTTGAGTTGAGTTGAGTTGAGTTGAGTTGAGTTGAGTTGAGTTGAGTTGAGTTGAGTTGAGTTGAGTTGAGTTGAGTTGAGTTGAGTTGAGTTGAGTTGAGTTGAGTTGAGTTGAGTTGAGTTGAGTTGAGTTGAGTTGAGTTGAGTTGAGTTGAGTTGAGTTGAGTTGAGTTGAGTTGAGTTGAGTTGAGTTGAGTTGAGTTGAGTTGAGTTGAGTTGAGTTGAGTTGAGTTGAGTTGAGTTGAGTTGAGTTGAGTTGAGTTGAGTTGAGTTGAGTTGAGTTGAGTTGAGTTGAGTTGAGTTGAGTTGAGTTGAGTTGAGTTGAGTTGAGTTGAGTTGAGTTGAGTTGAGTTGAGTTGAGTTGAGTTGAGTTGAGTTGAGTTGAGTTGAGTTGAGTTGAGTTGAGTTGAGTTGAGTTGAGTTGAGTTGAGTTGAGTTGAGTTGAGTTGAGTTGAGTTGAGTTGAGTTGAGTTGAGTTGAGTTGAGTTGAGTTGAGTTGAGTTGAGTTGAGTTGAGTTGAGTTGAGTTGAGTTGAGTTGAGTTGAGTTGAGTTGAGTTGAGTTGAGTTGAGTTGAGTTGAGTTGAGTTGAGTTGAGTTGAGTTGAGTTGAGTTGAGTTGAGTTGAGTTGAGTTGAGTTGAGTTGAGTTGAGTTGAGTTGAGTTGAGTTGAGTTGAGTTGAGTTGAGTTGAGTTGAGTTGAGTTGAGTTGAGTTGAGTTGAGTTGAGTTGAGTTGAGTTGAGTTGAGTTGAGTTGAGTTGAGTTGAGTTGAGTTGAGTTGAGTTGAGTTGAGTTGAGTTGAGTTGAGTTGAGTTGAGTTGAGTTGAGTTGAGTTGAGTTGAGTTGAGTTGAGTTGAGTTGAGTTGAGTTGAGTTGAGTTGAGTTGAGTTGAGTTGAGTTGAGTTGAGTTGAGTTGAGTTGAGTTGAGTTGAGTTGAGTTGAGTTGAGTTGAGTTGAGTTGAGTTGAGTTGAGTTGAGTTGAGTTGAGTTGAGTTGAGTTGAGTTGAGTTGAGTTGAGTTGAGTTGAGTTGAGTTGAGTTGAGTTGAGTTGAGTTGAGTTGAGTTGAGTTGAGTTGAGTTGAGTTGAGTTGAGTTGAGTTGAGTTGAGTTGAGTTGAGTTGAGTTGAGTTGAGTTGAGTTGAGTTGAGTTGAGTTGAGTTGAGTTGAGTTGAGTTGAGTTGAGTTGAGTTGAGTTGAGTTGAGTTGAGTTGAGTTGAGTTGAGTTGAGTTGAGTTGAGTTGAGTTGAGTTGAGTTGAGTTGAGTTGAGTTGAGTTGAGTTGAGTTGAGTTGAGTTGAGTTGAGTTGAGTTGAGTTGAGTTGAGTTGAGTTGAGTTGAGTTGAGTTGAGTTGAGTTGAGTTGAGTTGAGTTGAGTTGAGTTGAGTTGAGTTGAGTTGAGTTGAGTTGAGTTGAGTTGAGTTGAGTTGAGTTGAGTTGAGTTGAGTTGAGTTGAGTTGAGTTGAGTTGAGTTGAGTTGAGTTGAGTTGAGTTGAGTTGAGTTGAGTTGAGTTGAGTTGAGTTGAGTTGAGTTGAGTTGAGTTGAGTTGAGTTGAGTTGAGTTGAGTTGAGTTGAGTTGAGTTGAGTTGAGTTGAGTTGAGTTGAGTTGAGTTGAGTTGAGTTGAGTTGAGTTGAGTTGAGTTGAGTTGAGTTGAGTTGAGTTGAGTTGAGTTGAGTTGAGTTGAGTTGAGTTGAGTTGAGTTGAGTTGAGTTGAGTTGAGTTGAGTTGAGTTGAGTTGAGTTGAGTTGAGTTGAGTTGAGTTGAGTTGAGTTGAGTTGAGTTGAGTTGAGTTGAGTTGAGTTGAGTTGAGTTGAGTTGAGTTGAGTTGAGTTGAGTTGAGTTGAGTTGAGTTGAGTTGAGTTGAGTTGAGTTGAGTTGAGTTGAGTTGAGTTGAGTTGAGTTGAGTTGAGTTGAGTTGAGTTGAGTTGAGTTGAGTTGAGTTGAGTTGAGTTGAGTTGAGTTGAGTTGAGTTGAGTTGAGTTGAGTTGAGTTGAGTTGAGTTGAGTTGAGTTGAGTTGAGTTGAGTTGAGTTGAGTTGAGTTGAGTTGAGTTGAGTTGAGTTGAGTTGAGTTGAGTTGAGTTGAGTTGAGTTGAGTTGAGTTGAGTTGAGTTGAGTTGAGTTGAGTTGAGTTGAGTTGAGTTGAGTTGAGTTGAGTTGAGTTGAGTTGAGTTGAGTTGAGTTGAGTTGAGTTGAGTTGAGTTGAGTTGAGTTGAGTTGAGTTGAGTTGAGTTGAGTTGAGTTGAGTTGAGTTGAGTTGAGTTGAGTTGAGTTGAGTTGAGTTGAGTTGAGTTGAGTTGAGTTGAGTTGAGTTGAGTTGAGTTGAGTTGAGTTGAGTTGAGTTGAGTTGAGTTGAGTTGAGTTGAGTTGAGTTGAGTTGAGTTGAGTTGAGTTGAGTTGAGTTGAGTTGAGTTGAGTTGAGTTGAGTTGAGTTGAGTTGAGTTGAGTTGAGTTGAGTTGAGTTGAGTTGAGTTGAGTTGAGTTGAGTTGAGTTGAGTTGAGTTGAGTTGAGTTGAGTTGAGTTGAGTTGAGTTGAGTTGAGTTGAGTTGAGTTGAGTTGAGTTGAGTTGAGTTGAGTTGAGTTGAGTTGAGTTGAGTTGAGTTGAGTTGAGTTGAGTTGAGTTGAGTTGAGTTGAGTTGAGTTGAGTTGAGTTGAGTTGAGTTGAGTTGAGTTGAGTTGAGTTGAGTTGAGTTGAGTTGAGTTGAGTTGAGTTGAGTTGAGTTGAGTTGAGTTGAGTTGAGTTGAGTTGAGTTGAGTTGAGTTGAGTTGAGTTGAGTTGAGTTGAGTTGAGTTGAGTTGAGTTGAGTTGAGTTGAGTTGAGTTGAGTTGAGTTGAGTTGAGTTGAGTTGAGTTGAGTTGAGTTGAGTTGAGTTGAGTTGAGTTGAGTTGAGTTGAGTTGAGTTGAGTTGAGTTGAGTTGAGTTGAGTTGAGTTGAGTTGAGTTGAGTTGAGTTGAGTTGAGTTGAGTTGAGTTGAGTTGAGTTGAGTTGAGTTGAGTTGAGTTGAGTTGAGTTGAGTTGAGTTGAGTTGAGTTGAGTTGAGTTGAGTTGAGTTGAGTTGAGTTGAGTTGAGTTGAGTTGAGTTGAGTTGAGTTGAGTTGAGTTGAGTTGAGTTGAGTTGAGTTGAGTTGAGTTGAGTTGAGTTGAGTTGAGTTGAGTTGAGTTGAGTTGAGTTGAGTTGAGTTGAGTTGAGTTGAGTTGAGTTGAGTTGAGTTGAGTTGAGTTGAGTTGAGTTGAGTTGAGTTGAGTTGAGTTGAGTTGAGTTGAGTTGAGTTGAGTTGAGTTGAGTTGAGTTGAGTTGAGTTGAGTTGAGTTGAGTTGAGTTGAGTTGAGTTGAGTTGAGTTGAGTTGAGTTGAGTTGAGTTGAGTTGAGTTGAGTTGAGTTGAGTTGAGTTGAGTTGAGTTGAGTTGAGTTGAGTTGAGTTGAGTTGAGTTGAGTTGAGTTGAGTTGAGTTGAGTTGAGTTGAGTTGAGTTGAGTTGAGTTGAGTTGAGTTGAGTTGAGTTGAGTTGAGTTGAGTTGAGTTGAGTTGAGTTGAGTTGAGTTGAGTTGAGTTGAGTTGAGTTGAGTTGAGTTGAGTTGAGTTGAGTTGAGTTGAGTTGAGTTGAGTTGAGTTGAGTTGAGTTGAGTTGAGTTGAGTTGAGTTGAGTTGAGTTGAGTTGAGTTGAGTTGAGTTGAGTTGAGTTGAGTTGAGTTGAGTTGAGTTGAGTTGAGTTGAGTTGAGTTGAGTTGAGTTGAGTTGAGTTGAGTTGAGTTGAGTTGAGTTGAGTTGAGTTGAGTTGAGTTGAGTTGAGTTGAGTTGAGTTGAGTTGAGTTGAGTTGAGTTGAGTTGAGTTGAGTTGAGTTGAGTTGAGTTGAGTTGAGTTGAGTTGAGTTGAGTTGAGTTGAGTTGAGTTGAGTTGAGTTGAGTTGAGTTGAGTTGAGTTGAGTTGAGTTGAGTTGAGTTGAGTTGAGTTGAGTTGAGTTGAGTTGAGTTGAGTTGAGTTGAGTTGAGTTGAGTTGAGTTGAGTTGAGTTGAGTTGAGTTGAGTTGAGTTGAGTTGAGTTGAGTTGAGTTGAGTTGAGTTGAGTTGAGTTGAGTTGAGTTGAGTTGAGTTGAGTTGAGTTGAGTTGAGTTGAGTTGAGTTGAGTTGAGTTGAGTTGAGTTGAGTTGAGTTGAGTTGAGTTGAGTTGAGTTGAGTTGAGTTGAGTTGAGTTGAGTTGAGTTGAGTTGAGTTGAGTTGAGTTGAGTTGAGTTGAGTTGAGTTGAGTTGAGTTGAGTTGAGTTGAGTTGAGTTGAGTTGAGTTGAGTTGAGTTGAGTTGAGTTGAGTTGAGTTGAGTTGAGTTGAGTTGAGTTGAGTTGAGTTGAGTTGAGTTGAGTTGAGTTGAGTTGAGTTGAGTTGAGTTGAGTTGAGTTGAGTTGAGTTGAGTTGAGTTGAGTTGAGTTGAGTTGAGTTGAGTTGAGTTGAGTTGAGTTGAGTTGAGTTGAGTTGAGTTGAGTTGAGTTGAGTTGAGTTGAGTTGAGTTGAGTTGAGTTGAGTTGAGTTGAGTTGAGTTGAGTTGAGTTGAGTTGAGTTGAGTTGAGTTGAGTTGAGTTGAGTTGAGTTGAGTTGAGTTGAGTTGAGTTGAGTTGAGTTGAGTTGAGTTGAGTTGAGTTGAGTTGAGTTGAGTTGAGTTGAGTTGAGTTGAGTTGAGTTGAGTTGAGTTGAGTTGAGTTGAGTTGAGTTGAGTTGAGTTGAGTTGAGTTGAGTTGAGTTGAGTTGAGTTGAGTTGAGTTGAGTTGAGTTGAGTTGAGTTGAGTTGAGTTGAGTTGAGTTGAGTTGAGTTGAGTTGAGTTGAGTTGAGTTGAGTTGAGTTGAGTTGAGTTGAGTTGAGTTGAGTTGAGTTGAGTTGAGTTGAGTTGAGTTGAGTTGAGTTGAGTTGAGTTGAGTTGAGTTGAGTTGAGTTGAGTTGAGTTGAGTTGAGTTGAGTTGAGTTGAGTTGAGTTGAGTTGAGTTGAGTTGAGTTGAGTTGAGTTGAGTTGAGTTGAGTTGAGTTGAGTTGAGTTGAGTTGAGTTGAGTTGAGTTGAGTTGAGTTGAGTTGAGTTGAGTTGAGTTGAGTTGAGTTGAGTTGAGTTGAGTTGAGTTGAGTTGAGTTGAGTTGAGTTGAGTTGAGTTGAGTTGAGTTGAGTTGAGTTGAGTTGAGTTGAGTTGAGTTGAGTTGAGTTGAGTTGAGTTGAGTTGAGTTGAGTTGAGTTGAGTTGAGTTGAGTTGAGTTGAGTTGAGTTGAGTTGAGTTGAGTTGAGTTGAGTTGAGTTGAGTTGAGTTGAGTTGAGTTGAGTTGAGTTGAGTTGAGTTGAGTTGAGTTGAGTTGAGTTGAGTTGAGTTGAGTTGAGTTGAGTTGAGTTGAGTTGAGTTGAGTTGAGTTGAGTTGAGTTGAGTTGAGTTGAGTTGAGTTGAGTTGAGTTGAGTTGAGTTGAGTTGAGTTGAGTTGAGTTGAGTTGAGTTGAGTTGAGTTGAGTTGAGTTGAGTTGAGTTGAGTTGAGTTGAGTTGAGTTGAGTTGAGTTGAGTTGAGTTGAGTTGAGTTGAGTTGAGTTGAGTTGAGTTGAGTTGAGTTGAGTTGAGTTGAGTTGAGTTGAGTTGAGTTGAGTTGAGTTGAGTTGAGTTGAGTTGAGTTGAGTTGAGTTGAGTTGAGTTGAGTTGAGTTGAGTTGAGTTGAGTTGAGTTGAGTTGAGTTGAGTTGAGTTGAGTTGAGTTGAGTTGAGTTGAGTTGAGTTGAGTTGAGTTGAGTTGAGTTGAGTTGAGTTGAGTTGAGTTGAGTTGAGTTGAGTTGAGTTGAGTTGAGTTGAGTTGAGTTGAGTTGAGTTGAGTTGAGTTGAGTTGAGTTGAGTTGAGTTGAGTTGAGTTGAGTTGAGTTGAGTTGAGTTGAGTTGAGTTGAGTTGAGTTGAGTTGAGTTGAGTTGAGTTGAGTTGAGTTGAGTTGAGTTGAGTTGAGTTGAGTTGAGTTGAGTTGAGTTGAGTTGAGTTGAGTTGAGTTGAGTTGAGTTGAGTTGAGTTGAGTTGAGTTGAGTTGAGTTGAGTTGAGTTGAGTTGAGTTGAGTTGAGTTGAGTTGAGTTGAGTTGAGTTGAGTTGAGTTGAGTTGAGTTGAGTTGAGTTGAGTTGAGTTGAGTTGAGTTGAGTTGAGTTGAGTTGAGTTGAGTTGAGTTGAGTTGAGTTGAGTTGAGTTGAGTTGAGTTGAGTTGAGTTGAGTTGAGTTGAGTTGAGTTGAGTTGAGTTGAGTTGAGTTGAGTTGAGTTGAGTTGAGTTGAGTTGAGTTGAGTTGAGTTGAGTTGAGTTGAGTTGAGTTGAGTTGAGTTGAGTTGAGTTGAGTTGAGTTGAGTTGAGTTGAGTTGAGTTGAGTTGAGTTGAGTTGAGTTGAGTTGAGTTGAGTTGAGTTGAGTTGAGTTGAGTTGAGTTGAGTTGAGTTGAGTTGAGTTGAGTTGAGTTGAGTTGAGTTGAGTTGAGTTGAGTTGAGTTGAGTTGAGTTGAGTTGAGTTGAGTTGAGTTGAGTTGAGTTGAGTTGAGTTGAGTTGAGTTGAGTTGAGTTGAGTTGAGTTGAGTTGAGTTGAGTTGAGTTGAGTTGAGTTGAGTTGAGTTGAGTTGAGTTGAGTTGAGTTGAGTTGAGTTGAGTTGAGTTGAGTTGAGTTGAGTTGAGTTGAGTTGAGTTGAGTTGAGTTGAGTTGAGTTGAGTTGAGTTGAGTTGAGTTGAGTTGAGTTGAGTTGAGTTGAGTTGAGTTGAGTTGAGTTGAGTTGAGTTGAGTTGAGTTGAGTTGAGTTGAGTTGAGTTGAGTTGAGTTGAGTTGAGTTGAGTTGAGTTGAGTTGAGTTGAGTTGAGTTGAGTTGAGTTGAGTTGAGTTGAGTTGAGTTGAGTTGAGTTGAGTTGAGTTGAGTTGAGTTGAGTTGAGTTGAGTTGAGTTGAGTTGAGTTGAGTTGAGTTGAGTTGAGTTGAGTTGAGTTGAGTTGAGTTGAGTTGAGTTGAGTTGAGTTGAGTTGAGTTGAGTTGAGTTGAGTTGAGTTGAGTTGAGTTGAGTTGAGTTGAGTTGAGTTGAGTTGAGTTGAGTTGAGTTGAGTTGAGTTGAGTTGAGTTGAGTTGAGTTGAGTTGAGTTGAGTTGAGTTGAGTTGAGTTGAGTTGAGTTGAGTTGAGTTGAGTTGAGTTGAGTTGAGTTGAGTTGAGTTGAGTTGAGTTGAGTTGAGTTGAGTTGAGTTGAGTTGAGTTGAGTTGAGTTGAGTTGAGTTGAGTTGAGTTGAGTTGAGTTGAGTTGAGTTGAGTTGAGTTGAGTTGAGTTGAGTTGAGTTGAGTTGAGTTGAGTTGAGTTGAGTTGAGTTGAGTTGAGTTGAGTTGAGTTGAGTTGAGTTGAGTTGAGTTGAGTTGAGTTGAGTTGAGTTGAGTTGAGTTGAGTTGAGTTGAGTTGAGTTGAGTTGAGTTGAGTTGAGTTGAGTTGAGTTGAGTTGAGTTGAGTTGAGTTGAGTTGAGTTGAGTTGAGTTGAGTTGAGTTGAGTTGAGTTGAGTTGAGTTGAGTTGAGTTGAGTTGAGTTGAGTTGAGTTGAGTTGAGTTGAGTTGAGTTGAGTTGAGTTGAGTTGAGTTGAGTTGAGTTGAGTTGAGTTGAGTTGAGTTGAGTTGAGTTGAGTTGAGTTGAGTTGAGTTGAGTTGAGTTGAGTTGAGTTGAGTTGAGTTGAGTTGAGTTGAGTTGAGTTGAGTTGAGTTGAGTTGAGTTGAGTTGAGTTGAGTTGAGTTGAGTTGAGTTGAGTTGAGTTGAGTTGAGTTGAGTTGAGTTGAGTTGAGTTGAGTTGAGTTGAGTTGAGTTGAGTTGAGTTGAGTTGAGTTGAGTTGAGTTGAGTTGAGTTGAGTTGAGTTGAGTTGAGTTGAGTTGAGTTGAGTTGAGTTGAGTTGAGTTGAGTTGAGTTGAGTTGAGTTGAGTTGAGTTGAGTTGAGTTGAGTTGAGTTGAGTTGAGTTGAGTTGAGTTGAGTTGAGTTGAGTTGAGTTGAGTTGAGTTGAGTTGAGTTGAGTTGAGTTGAGTTGAGTTGAGTTGAGTTGAGTTGAGTTGAGTTGAGTTGAGTTGAGTTGAGTTGAGTTGAGTAACTTGAGTGAGTTGAGTAACTTGAGTGAGTTGAGTTGAGTTGAGTTGAGTTGAGTTGAGTTGAGTAACTCGAGTTGAGTCGAGTTGAGTTGAGTTGAGTTGAGTTGAGTAACTCGAGTTGAGTGGAGTTGAGTAACTCGAGTTGAGTCGAGTTGAGTAACTCGAGTTGAGTGGAGTTGAGTAACTCGAGTTGAGTTGAGTTGAGTAACTCGAGTTGAGTTGAGTTGAGTAACTCGAGTTGAGTTGAGTAACTCGAGTTGAGTTGAGTTGAGTAACTCGAGTTGAGTTGATTTGAGTTGAGTAACTCGAGTTGAGTTGAGTTGAGTTGAGTAACTCGAGTTGAGTTGAGTTGAGTAACTCGAGTTGAGATTAGTTGTGTGAGTCGAGTCGAGTCGAGTAACTCGAGTCGAGTCGAGTCGAGTCGAGTAACTCGAGTCGAGTGGAGTCGAGTCGAGTAACTCGAGTCGAGTGGAGTTGAGTAACTCGAGTTGAGTTGAGTGGATTTGAGTAACTCGAGTTGAGTTGAGTAACTCGAGTTGATTTGAGTTGAGTTGAGTAACTCGAGTTAAGTTGAGTTGAGTTGATTAACTCAGTTGAGTTGAGTTGAGTAACTCGAGTTGAGTTGAGTAACTCGAGTTGAGTTGAGTAACTCGAGTTGAGTTGAGTAACTCGAGTTGAGTTGAGTTGAGTTGAGTAACTCGAGTTGAGTTGAGTAACTCGAGTTGAGTTGAGTAACTCGAGTTGAGTTGAGTTGAGTTGAGTTGAGGAACTCGAGTTGAGTTGAGTAACTCGAGTTGAGTTGAGTTGAGTAACTCGAGTTGAGTTGAGTAGAGTTGAGTTGAGTAACTCGAGTTGAGTTGAGTAACTCGAGTTGAGTTGAGTTGAGTTGAGTAACTCGAGTTGAGTTGAGTAACTCGAGTTGAGTTGAGTTGAGTTGAGTTGAGGAACTCGAGTTGAGTCGAGTAACTCGAGTTGAGTTGAGTTGAGTAACTCGAGTTGAGTTGAGTAGAGTTGAGTTGAGTAACTCGAGTTGAGTTGAGTTGATTTGAGTTGAGTAACTCGAGTTGAGTAACTCGAGTTGAGTTGAGTTGAGTAACTCGAGTTGAGTAACTCGAGTGAGTTGAGTTGAGTAACTCGAGTTGAGTTGAGTTGAGTAACTCGAGTTGAGTCGAGTTGAGTAACTCGAGTTGAGTCGAGTTGAGTAACTCGAGTTGAGTGGAGTTGAGTAACTCGAGTTGAGTTGAGTTGAGTAACTCGAGTTGAGTTGAGTTGAGTAACTCGAGTTGAGTTGAGTTGAGTAACTCGAGTTGAGTTGAGTAACTCGAGTTGAGTTGAGTAACTCGAGTTTAGTCGAGTTGAGTAACTCGAGTTGAGTCGAGTTGAGTAACTCGAGTTGATTTGAGTTGAGTTGAGTAACTCGAGTTAAGTTGAGTTGAGTTGATTAACTCAGTTGAGTTGAGTTGAGTAACTCGAGTTGAGTTGAGTAACTCGAGTTGAGTTGAGTAACTCGAGTTGAGTTGAGTAACTCGAGTTGAGTTGAGTTGAGTAACTCGAGTTGAGTTGAGTAACTCGAGTTGAGTTGAGTTGTGTTGAGTTGAGTAACTCGAGTTGAGTTGAGTAACTCGAGTTGAGTTGAGTAACTCGAGTTGAGTTGAGTTGAGTAACTCGAGTTGAGTTGAGTAGAGTTGAGTTGAGTAACTCGAGTTGAGTTGAGTTGATTTGAGTTGAGTAACTCGAGTTGAGTAACTCGAGTTGAGTTGAGTTGAGTAACTCGAGTTGAGTAACTCGAGTGAGTTGAGTTGAGTAACTCGAGTTGAGTTGAGTTGAGTAACTCGAGTTGAGTCGAGTTGAGTAACTCGAGTTGAGTCGAGTTGAGTAACTCGAGTTGAGTGGAGTTGAGTAACTCGAGTTGAGTTGAGTTGAGTAACTCGAGTTGAGTTGAGTTGAGTAACTCGAGTTGAGTTGAGTTGAGTAACTCGAGTTGAGTTGAGTAACTCGAGTTGAGTTGAGTAACTCGAGTTTAGTCGAGTTGAGTAACTCGAGTTGAGTCGAGTTGAGTAACTCGAGTTGAGTGGAGTTGAGTAACTCGAGTTGAGTTGAGTTGAGTAACTCGAGTTGAGTTGAGTTGAGTAACTCGAGTGGAGTTGAGTAACTCGAGTGTAGTTGAGTAACTCGAGTGTAGTTGAGTAACTCGAGTGTAGTTGAGTTGAGTCGAGTTGAGTAACTCGAGTGGAGTGAAGTTGAGTGGAGTGGAGTTGAGTTGAGTCGAGTTGAGTTGAGTCGAGTTGAGTTGAGTCACTCGAGTTGAGTCGAGTTGAGTAACTCGAGTTGAGTCGAGTTGAGTAACTCGAGTTGAGTCGAGTTGAGTAACTCGAGTTGAGTCGAGTTGAGTAACTCGAGTTGAGTCGAGTTGAGTAACTCGAGTTTTGAGTCGAGTTGAGTAACTCGAGTTTTGAGTCGAGTTGAGTAACTCGAGTTTTGAGTCGAGTTGAGTAACTCGAGTTTTGAGTCGAGTTGAGTAACTCGAGTTTTGAGTCGAGTTGAGTAACTCGAGTTTTGAGTCGAGTTGAGTAACTCGAGTTTTGAGTCGAGTTGAGTAACTCGAGTTTTGAGTCGAGTTGAGTAACTCGAGTTTTGAGTCGAGTTGAGTAACTCGAGTTTGAGTCGAGTTGAGTAACTCGAGTTTTGAGTCGAGTGTTGATTCGAGTGTTGAGTCGAGTGTTGAGTCGAGTGTTGAGTCGAGTGTTGAGTCTAGTGTTGAGTCGAGTGTTGAGTCTAGTGTTGAGTCGAGTGTTGAGTCGAGTGTTGAGTCGAGTGTTGAGTCGAGTGTTGAGTCGAGTGTTGAGTCGAGTGTTGAGTCGAGTGTTGAGTCGAGTGTTGAGTCGAGTGTTGAGTCGAGTGTTGAGTCGAGTGTTGAGTCGAGTGTTGAGTCGAGTGTTGAGTCGAGTGTTGCGTCGAGTGTTGCGTCGAGTGTTGAGTCGAGTGTTGAGTCGAGTGTTGAGTCGAGTGTTGAGTCGAGTGTTGAGTCGAGTGTTGAGTCGAATGTTGAGTCGAGTGTTGAGTCGAGTGTTGAGTCGAGTGTTGAGTCGAGTGTTGAGTCGAGTGTTGAGTCGAGTGTTGAGTCGAGTGTTGAGTCGAGTGTTGAGTCGAGTGTTGAGTCGAGTGTTGAGTCGAGTGTTGAGTCGAGTGTTGAGTCGAGTGTTGAGTCGAGTGTTGAGTCGAGTGTTGAGTCGAGTGTTGAGTCGAGTGTTGAGTCGAGTGTTGAGTCGAGTGTTGAGTCGAGTGTTGAGTCGAGTGTTGAGTCGAGTGTTGAGTCGAGTGTTGAGTCGAGTGTTGAGTCGAGTGATGAGTCGAGTGTTGAGTCGAGTGTTGAGTCGAGTGTTGAGTCGAGTGTTGAGTCGAGTGTTGAGTCGAGTGTTGAGTCGAGTGTTGAGTCGAGTGTTGAGTCGAGTGTTGAGTCGAGTGTTGAGTCGAGTGTTGAGTCGATTGTTGAGTCGAGTGTTGAGTCGAGTGTTGAGTCGAGTGTTGAGTCGAGTGTTGAGTCGAGTGTTGAGTCGAGTGTTGAGTCGAGTGTTGAGTCGAGTGTTGAGTCGAGTGTTGAGTCGAGTGTTGAGTCGAGTGTTGAGTCGAGTGTTGAGTCGAGTGTTGAGTGTTGAGTCGAGTGTTGAGTGTTGAGTCGAGTGTCGAGTGTTGAGTCGAGTGTTGAGTTGAGTGTTGAGTTGAGTGTTGAGTTGAGTGTTGAGTTGAGTGTTGAGTTGAGTGTTGAGTTGAGTGTTGAGTTGAGTTGCCTTTTGGTTACCTTTATTAACCTCTTGGACAGGCTGGTAGCTAGTGAACACCCTGAATAAATACATATGTTCACACACTTAAATCTAACTTAAATCTGTCAGTGTAAACTTCCTAGGATAAAAGTGTGTTAAATTCTGTAACTGAAACACACTGTTCCGGTACTAAAGTCAAAGGTTTTGTTGAATATCTAAGCTAATCCACTTCAACTTCCTATAATATATTATAAACTTCTCGTTCCTATCATATGCCTCATTCTGTAGATATTGGCAACCCTGAACATTCAGGTTATACGTATTTACAAGTTCTCAATTCACATCAGGCTTGTCACTTCGTGAACATTATGTTCTGACCTGTTTCTCAATCAAAGTAGTGGTAACCTTGTAAATTGTACGTAAATTTGAAATACTAGTCAATCTATTTGACTGGTCTCAATCTATTACTAGATTCTAGAATACTAGGATTATCTGACATTTCTTTACTAACCTTATGGCAACCTTGTGGCAAAAGAATTGAATGTAAACAACAACTATTTATAGACTAAGAATTCCTTCCTACTCTAGTATCACAGACTATTCGTTAGATTTCACTGTACACCATCTAAACGTATATTGTTAATCACACACTAGTTTGTCAACTACTCACGATTGTCAGAAAATTTCCAGCAAAAAACACATCTATTCGCTGTTTGATCAAATCTCTGTGATCATGATTTTTCCTCTTATTTGTTCTGTCCAATTCACAGATGCCTGTCCTAATTCAAAGTTGTAGTTATTTCTTTGTTTCCAACATATCATTTCTTGTTCGTCCTCTCGTTATTAGTAGTTAGATTCGTCAGTCCTGATTTAAAATAATTTGTGTGGTCATCTCTTTGTTGTCATCTGATTTGCCTATGTACTAAAAACGTACCGGCTATTCTCTTTAGCTGAACTAAAGAGAAGCCATTGGTAACTAGCTCTAACTTCTTTGTTAACACTAGTCCATGCTATCCGTCCCAGAGCGAAGAAGAGAATGTTCCAATTATTCTTCTGAACTGTCCAAAGTTCTGAATTCTAAGATATAGATAAGTGAAAATATAAGAATAAGTCGAACCGAGCCCAGCACAGACAGACAGACAGACAGATAAATATGTAATGGAGGCGTAACGAAGTTCTAACGAAGATGTATTATGGTAATCTGAATTCTAAGATATAGATAAGTGAAAATATAAGAATACCCAAGAGTCAAGAAAAACAAACTTGAAGTCCAAGTAAATAGGTCAACTTTAATGAGAAAAAGAAAGAATAACTCCTGGAAACATCTCAATTGAATGGCCAGTGATCGTATCCCCAGAACAAGTACTTCGCATAAAGGTTGTGTTATCAGATACTCTAGTAGAACCAACAATAACAATACACAGTTGTTACACAACAAACAGAGTCTTATTAATGACTTTTCAGGCAAATTGTCGTTATTTATTATCTAGGACTCACAACAGCAGTACGTGTATATTGGCATTAGCATTTAGTTCATACATAAATACATTAATGATAATCTTGTCAAAACATAGTAATATATACTACTGACCTATGCAGATACAGGTAACCTTTATTAACCTCTTGGACAGGCTGGTAGCTAGTGAACACCTTAAATAAATACATATGCTCACACACTTGTGTACATTGTTTCTAGTCCAAAGATTAGTCCTTCGTACGTTCAGGTTAAAGTAAGTAAACGTAAAATATTGTCTGTTATATCTTGTGGCTGTCTATTAATCTTGTTGTTGGATTGAGGATGAATACACGTTACATTCCAGATCTTCAGTTTTGTATACAAAATACGATTCTGTCAGTTGTAGTCGGTGTCAAAGATAAACGAGGAAACTTCGTTGATGAGAGATTTAGGTCCTACCCTCCTATAGTTGTTAAAGGTGATCACGTTGGTCTTCTAGAACGATTGCTGTAACATTTCTGCTACTTCTACGACAGTTCAGTTACCAAAAATGTGTACGTCTAGTTCTAACTTAAATCTGTCAGTGTAAACTTCCTAGGATAAAAGTGTGTTAAATTCTGTAACTGAAACACACTGTTCCGGTACTAAAGTCAAAGGTTTTGTTGAATATCTAAGCTAATCCACTTCAACTTCCTATAATATATTATAAACTTCTCGTTCCTATCATATGCCTCATTCTGTAGATAGTGGCAACCCTGAACATTCAGGTTATACGTATTTACAAGTTCTCAATTCACATCAGGCTTGTCACTTCGTGAACATTATGTTCTGACCTGTTTCTCATTCAAAGTAGTGGTAACCTTGTAAATTGTACGTAAATTTGAAATACTAGTCAATCTATTTGACTGGTCTCAATCTATTACTAGATTCTAGAATACTAGGATTATCTGACATTTCTTTATTAACCTTATGGCAACCTTGTGGCAAAAGAATTGTAGAATGTAAACAACAACTATTTATAGACTAAGAATTCCTTCCTACTCTAGTATCACAGACTATTCGTTAGATTTCACTGTACACCATCTAAACGTATATTGTTAATCACACACTAGTTTGTCAACTACTCACGATTGTCAGAAAATTTCCAGCAAAAAACACATCTATTCGCTGTTTGATCAACTCTCTGTGATCATGATTTTTCCTCTTATTTGTTCTGTCCAACTCACAGATGCCTGTCCTAATTCAAAGTTGTAGTTATTTCTTTGTTTCCAACATATTTCTTGTTCGTCCTCTCGTTATTAGTTGTTAGATTCGTCAGTCCTGATTTAAAATAATTTGTGTGGTCATCTCTTTGATGTCATCTGATTTGCCTATGTACTAAAAACGTACCGGCTATTCTCTTTAGCTGAACTAAAGAGAAGCCATTGGTAACTAGCTCTAACTTCTTTGTTAACACTTGTCCATGCTGTCCGTCCCAGAGCGAAGAAGAGAATGTTCCAATTATTCTTCTGAACTGTCCTAAGTTACTTCAAGAACTCAACCCACGTCAGTCAAATTCACGAAAAAATCTCATGATTGTGAGTATGAATCTTCCTTACATGAATACAATTCATATTCGGCTGAACAGTGTTTACAATTTTCCGTACATCTAATACTATCTTAAAATCCTTTAACTTAAGTCTTCTGTCTCTACTCAATACTCAAAATAAACAAACACGGTCTAAATTCATGGGCCTAAATTCATTGTCCGTCCATCGTCATACAATAGTGGATTGTCTGTCTTTGATTACAATAATTTATATGTGACTGTTACAGATATAGATAGATAGATGGATGGATGGAGGGAGGGATGGATGGATGGATGGGGAGAGAGAGAGAGAGAGAGAGAGAGATAGAGAGATAGAGAGATAGAGAGATAGAGAGAGAGAGATAGAGAGATAGAGAGATAGAGAGATAGAGAGAGAGAGAGAGAGAGAGAGAGAGAGAGAGAGAGAGAGATAGATAGATAGATAGATAGATAGATAGATAGATAGATAGATAGATAGATAGATAGATAGATAGATAGATAGATAGATAGATAGATAGATAGATAGATAGATAGATAGATAGATAGATAGATAGATAGATAGATAGATAGATAGATAGATAGATAGATAGATAGATAGATAGATAGATAGATAGATAGATAGATAGATAGATAGATAGATAGATAGATAGATAGATAGATAGATAGATAGATAGATAGATAGATAGATAGATAGATAGATAGATAGATAGATAGATAGATAGATAGATAGATAGATAGATAGATAGATAGATAGATAGATAGATAGATAGATAGATAGATAGATAGATAGATAGATAGATAGATAGATAGATAGATAGATAGATAGATAGATAGATAGATAGATAGATAGATAGATAGATAGATAGATAGATAGATAGATAGATAGATAGATAGATAGATAGATAGATAGATAGATAGATAGATAGATAGATAGATAGATAGATAGATAGATAGATAGATAGATAGATAGATAGATAGATAGATAGATAGATAGATAGATAGATAGATTAGATAGATTAGATAGATTAGATAGATTAGATAGATTAGATAGAGATAGAGAGAGAGAGAGATAGATAGATAGATAGATAGATAGATAGATAGATAGATAGATAGATAGATAGATAGATAGATAGATAGATAGATAGATAGATAGATAGATAGATAGATAGATAGATAGATAGATAGATAGATAGATAGATAGATAGATAGATAGATAGATAGATAGATAGATAGATAGATAGATAGATAGATAGATAGATAGATAGATAGATAGATAGATAGATAGATAGATAGATAGATAGATAGATAGATAGATAGATTAGATAGATTAGATAGATTAGATAGATTAGATAGAGAGAGATAGATAGAGAGAGAGATAGAGAGATAGAGAGATAGAGAGATAGATCGATCGATGGATAGATGGATTGATAGATTGATTTTAATCCACTAAAAATTATGAGAAATAAAGCTCGTGTATCCTTTTATTCAATGGTAGAATTTCTCCAACGCTTTATTTTATACGAAGAATTTTTCCACAGTGATCTTCAAAGCTTTGAGAAGATGCCTTATACCAGATATAAATATTGTCAATGCGTGATTGTGAGTACAATTTGAAACATCTAAGAGATGCTGGTGATAGAGCTCTGATTGTAGGGAGGGAACAAGAACTTCAAGCCCTATTAGACATGATAGCACAAGAAAGTGAAAACATCGACCTCGGCCTAAACAAGATGAAAACATAAGTAACACACCGCGAAAATGCAGTATTACTATCAATGACGCAAAATAAATTAAATCAAACGTATAAAGTCACTTATCTTGGCACCATCTTAACATCAAATGGCAGGTTCTCCAATGAGATCAAGGACTGGATAGCACAGGTCAAATCAACATTTCAAAAACTGTTGAAGCTGTTATGTTGAAGCAGCCCATATGTGTGGATGCGAAGCATGGACAGTAAATAAAAGTGTCAAAAATAAGCTGGGTGCAACTGAAATGTTATTTTTACGAAAAATGATGAAATATGATGAAGCTTGTCAGAAATGCTGGAGTAAACGGACAAATTATTGTAAAAATTAGAAGCAGACAATCAAGATTTTTAGGGCATGTGATGAGGAAATTACAATTTGAACATTTAGTAACCACTTTGAAGATCAAGGGGAGAACAGACAAATGAAGCCAAAGAAAGAAATTTCTGGATCGGTTGTCACTGTGGCACATAAAGAGGTCACAAACTCAACTTCTTAACAACACAAGAGACAGAGTTGTGGAGAAGCATGATCGCCTACGCCACTCGACATGGCATTTGATTGATGGTAGTGGAAACTTCAGGTGGTTTAAATGGAAAATGACGTCATTGTTTATTTGCTTTTAATGCTTATAGTTTCAACGACATGATGTCATTTCCGGTAACATAAACGTAATCCTCTCACACAAGATCAACACCATCTTTCTAGTTCAATGTTCAAAACATAAACTGTAAGTAATACCAGTGATGTCGCAATAACTTGGACATGATCATCTTCATTATTCTTATTTTATTGTATACTTAAGTTTTCCTTTCTTCTCTGTTAGTCTCTTTACACATTGATATCCTTTAATAAATAATTCTACTCGGTTTCTTCCGGATATTTGTGTTCTCAATACTATAACTTTAGAATCAAATAGCATGTATATAGGCTACAGACATCTGTGAGCTAAGACTTAATGTCCCAACTTGTTTGTTTGGGTGCCCAAATTTTCAGCTTTAAGCTCGTAATAATAACTGTAAAAAAATTGTAATTTCTTTTATATTATCGCCATTTTCTTTTCCGTTTGTGCTCAAACTTCTGCACGTTAGTAAGATATAGACCGGAGTATGGAATGTGTTGTGGCATGGTTTATATACCTTTCGGCATGACATATTCGCCCTTACTAAGGCACCTTCTTAGTCGCATTTTAGAATGTTCGTGGCAAATAGTGGTGTACCTATTATTTGCTCGCAAAGCACACATTGAGCTCTCTATGTGTACATTCCCAAACTACCCGCTGGTTATCACAGTGTAGTTCATGGAACACGGTCCGTCACGGGTAATAGCGTGAATGCGATATTTGCGCCTTTCGGTCTAAATCAGTGAATCTCAAAGATGTCTGCTCCGTAGATAACTTACCGAATATTTTGTTTGTCATAGACTCTCTGCCTGCCTAATATTAACAGCATCCCAATTTTTGTATCACTGAGGTAGACTTCGTACAAGTCAAAATCGATCCTTGGGGTTCATATAGAGCCTTTTGGGAACTTTTGGTCTAAGTTATCATATTTCATTATGACTTTTGGGTCACTTTGAACTGAGGCATGTGACAGGCAATTCCTCCACACATTCGTAGCCGCTGGTCAAGGTGATGCTTTTCTTTACTCCAATATCGGGCCTAGACAATCGTGTTCTTTCTAAACTACTATATGACAAAATGATGTAACACTAACTTCACTTACAGAGACCAAGTGTATCTATTTCTTTACAGTTTTATATCTAATTCTAATTATAATTTTTCACTTCTATTTCTTTTCAGTTCGCTGTGAAACATATGGCAGCATCTGTCGCTCGTCAGCGAGTTCTGTACTGCGCTGTCCGCTTCATCTGTGCTTCGAGGTTCCAATTTATTTGCACTCTCCCTCTACTATTTTTCTTCAGGTACTCCTCGAATTTGGTGGAAGGCGTGCAACAGAAATTAAAAGAATGAGAATGGCTCAAAAACATGATGAAAATATTAACACTTAAACATAATTACACAAACACACTAAAAATGAGTATTATTTAAATGTTAAATCTATTCTACATTAATGTATGACTAAAAAAAACATGAATAATGGACAAACAACTAGAAGTCAGAAGTGATGCCTTTGAGATGTAGATATATAAATGAATCGGGAGAACTTCGTGGAAAGAGAGGAAAAAGAACAAATAGATCCTGACAACGTTTCGCATGAAAAATAAACTATTATAGGAAATAAAATACACAAGTATTTTGAACATATTGACAGACATCACACTTTGTTGTAGACAGTACTTGAGAGTGAGGTACCACAAAAGTATAAGACAGAAGATGTTCGTCGTAGCTAACTTTCGTTGCAGAGGCTGCACTTGTTATTGATTGTGATTCCTCGGATTCTAACTCTCTTCTGTCCATGGGGGTTCCACTCCAGAGTCTGTCTGACTCTACTGTCAGGCATCTTCTTGAGGGTTTGTCCTAGATATCTCCATTTTCTACTTTTTATCTCTATCCCCACCGGGCACTTGCGTGTTTTCTTCTACAGCTCATCATTTGATATCAACTCTGCCCATCAAATGTGAATTAAATGATGCTGATGTCTATACAGCTACATACTAAATATATTCATCTTGTGGTGAGATTTTCTGGGTAAGAGTTCATGTTTCATAGTTGTAAATCACTACAGACATCAAATTTGTATTTAAAAATTTGTTGTAGAACAGAGATTTTTCTTCGAAATATTTTTCACATCTCCTTTAACCTTTCTTCTAAAATTCATTTGAACTATCAGGGCGCAATCCGGCTACTGTAATGTTTTGTATTGTAGTTTACAACTTGGATGCGATATCTGTGCCGCTTAGCTACCTGCTCACATCTGCGATGATTTATTTGGTCCTCATCATCATCAAGGAGCCAATAAATGTTACTATAGTGTTATCGTAATTATACAATAAATGTTACTATAGTGTTATCGTAATTAGACAATAAATGTTACTATAGTGTTATCGTAATTAGACAATAAATGTTACTATAGTGTTATCGTAATTAGACAATAAATGTTACTATAGTGTTATCGTAATTAGACAATAAATGTTACTATAGTGTGATCGTAATTAGACAATAAATGTTACCATAGTGTTGCTATCTCAAAGAGACAATGAATGTGCGTATTGTAATATATCATTAGATAGTGAATATTTGTACTGTATTTTCTCAGGCGAGACTGAATTTTGTAATGGTACTATCTCAGTAAACATTGATTATTGTAATGGTACTATCTCAGTAAACATTGGTTATTGTAATGGTACTATCTCAGTATACTGTTTAACATCACGATTGATTGGATGATGAGGAAATGCACAGACCAAAAACAACTTGGAATCAATTGAGTAAACAACAAGACCCTGGAAGATATAATTTTTGCAGATGATATTGCTCTACTGGGTTCAACACACCAAGATCTCCTAGAAAAAAAATAAAGACTTGCATTTTTCGCGCAACAGATAGGCATTCAAATAAACACACATAAAACGAAAATAATTAACTTTACCTGCCTGACAGAATAAATTAAACTAGATGATAATATACTAGACAATGTTTCAAATTGTGTATATTTGGGAAGCAAGATAACATCAGATGTGGATACCAACTCAGAAATCAAGACTCGAATATCTCTCGCCTCCAACGTCTTTAACAAACTCTCAAACATCTGGAGATCGAAGATCGCAAGTAAACACATCAAACTGCGACTATTCAATGCAAGTGCGATTCCATCATTGACATATGGATAAAGTTAGAAATCTACCGCAATAACGGATAAGAAGTTAGCTGCCTTCAAGAATAGATGCCTCAGAAAAATCACAAACACTAATTGGAAAGATTTTAAATCAAACGACATACTAAGAGAGGAGACAAAACAAGAATATGTGACATCATGAGAAAACGTCGTTGGACATACATCGGCCACATACTTAGAATGAAGGAAGACAAAATTCCACGACAAGCCTTCATGTGGACACCAGATGGGAAAATAAAACAGGGAAGACCAAAAACAACGCTCAGAAGAACTGTTATAAATTAATAATAATCAATAGGCATAATTGCACAAGACCTACAATCCTTGGCAACTGACCGACAGGCATGGAGAACTATGACATCCGCCCTATGTGCCAAACTTGGCAAAAGAGGAACTGACTGACTGACTATCTCAGTAAATAATAAATGTTGTAATGTTACTATCTCAGTAAAGAATAAATGCTGCAATGGTACTATTTCAGTAAACATTGATTGTTATAATGTTAGTATCTAAGTAAATAATGAGTATTTTAATATTATTTTTTCAGTAAACATTGATTG
This sequence comes from Meghimatium bilineatum, assembly GCA_034231615.1. Taxonomy (NCBI): domain Eukaryota; kingdom Metazoa; phylum Mollusca; class Gastropoda; order Stylommatophora; family Philomycidae; genus Meghimatium; species Meghimatium bilineatum. The sequence goes on along the minus strand of CM067305.1, from coordinate 42,738,627 downwards.
TTGTAATGGTACTATCTCAGTAAACAATGAATATTGTAATGGTACTATCTCAGTAAATAATGAATATTGTAATGTTACTATCTCAGTAAACATTGATTGTTCTAATGGTACTATCTCAGTAAACATTGATTGTTATAATGGTACTATCTCAGTAAACAATGAATATTGTAATGTTACTATTTCAGTAAATAATGAATGTTGCAATGTTACTATATCAGTAAACATTTCATATTGTATTGGTACTATCTCTGCAAACATTGATTGTTGTAATACTACTATATGAGTAAAGAATTAATGTTGTAATAGTACTATCTCAGTAAAGAATGAATGTTTTCTTTGTGCTATCTCTAGACTATGAATCCGACTCCACGACATTCAGAAACAGAATACCGAAAACCGTAAGTAATGTTAACGTTATATAATCATAGTTTTGTGAGAGAGAGATAGCAATGTGCACTCATAGGCTGTGTGACGATTATTTCTTCTTCTTCTTCCCTTTTCTCAGAGTCGTTCAAAGTGGGTCATATGACACTCAGTGGCATACGTATACTTGACATTTCGAAATTAATCGAACACAAGAATTGTGTTCAATTAACTATTTAAACAATGAATAACAAGAATTGCAGCTTTGGTAACCTGCACAAAAAGTCGATGAGATTTTATAGCAACATGGTCGGAAGCATGGAAACAATTGTCCAAAATGTAGGCCCCGGTCAGGCTGAGTACTACTGCTTTATCTGACGTGTAATATAACTGAATAGAAAGATTCAGATCAGCATATATCAGGATTGTATATTATCATTTCTACATACGTGCTAGTCCCTTCCATTCAAAAATGAGTTTTGTGAGCTTGCAAGAGAGAAATAGCGCGACAAGATCAGATTGGTGGTTTTATTACTGGTTTGAATGTAGTTGTTTTGCCTCCATTTCTTGGTATATAATTTACGCCAACAGTTTTTCGCATATTTTTTTAACCCCTCCGTCTACCTTATCAACAACATTCTCAAATTTTCTGCTGAATTATTTCTTTAAAAAAGTACACCTACCTTCCAACCGCCCCACAAAAACACATATTATTTGCATAAAACGTACCAAAAAAATGGATTTTTTAAAAATGTATCAAATTCTAACAATTTGTGTGATATATCTTCTTCTTCTTCTTGTTCAAAGTTTAATATGTCTACACAGCAAATCCAGTTTTCATAATACATTTTTCTGCAATTGGAAGACTGGTATATAAAAACACTAATGCTGAAAGTCACATTTTCTCAACATCTATCCCCTTATCACAAACTATCAAACATTTTCCGACCTACCACCCCTATTGCCCACGTAATATGTGCACATTCATATATCAGGGGTATGAGCCCTTGATTTTCTGTATGTCTATTTCTCGTCTACATTTGACAATTTCTTAAATTAAAATTGATTAAAATCCGAATATCAAATATAAAATTGACCTCAGTCCAAATATCACAATTAAAGCTACTGTTTGTGGTAAAAGAAAAAAGAACAATTTGAGTTTGTTTATATCCTCTGAAAGTTCAAAAAAATAGAGCTATTTTATAGCCGTTTGTTCAATTTTGAGGGGCCGGGTCGCGTGGGTATTTCTTTGAAAACTTAATTACATTCATAAAAAATGCATCTTAAAAAATCATTAAAAACGGATTATTTGACCAGGTAGATTCCTCACTTATGCGAATGACCTCTTATAGTACAATCTTGGCAGAAACAGGTGACATCAGTGAGAATGTGCAGAGTAAACTAGAACACCTTCCTCTCTGGTGCTCATGCATATTTTAATTCATATTACAATATAGTCATCAATACTTCCAAAGCAGCGATCATCTGGTTCTTGTTGAACAACTGTGCTTTTTAACATCTACACTTCTTGCTGTGCTACTCCTTGGTGATGGTTATGCCCAGGTAGAGTCCTCACTTATTCGGATCACCTCTTATTGTTCAATCTTAAGAGAAAAGGGTATTGCACCATTGACGGTGTTCAGGTTAAACTAGAAAACCTTTCGATCTGGTACACTAGTTAAATGCAGACACAAACCTCCAAGGCAAAGATTGTCTGGTTCTCATTGAACAACAAGATAGTTACAAACACTTCCAACTGCCACCTGCATGGGAATCGACATCGACATGGAGCAGGCTATGAGATACTTATGAATCACGTTCGATCGACAGAAGCCTTTTTTTGAAAAACCAATGTCATTCGGAAATCTAAACAATAGAATCAGGGCAATTAAAGTCATGGCATTCGCAGAGATCAAACAGTGAACACTCTTTTTTCTGATTCAGGCAGTGGTACTATCTGTTATGGACTAATGTATAGGATTACTAACACTGTCTCAAACACAAGTTCATGGGCTTCAGCGAGTCAAAAATAAGGTCATCAGAGCAGTTCTAGGATGTATACATCGCTGCCATGTGATTTCTTCTAGACCTACTTAGCAACAAGGTAAGACATCGAGAAACGCAGGTGAAATAATACTGGAAAGTTTCCAACAATAACCATCACCTTTTATACCAACCTCTAGATAAGAAAAAAGGAAGAAGCATCAAACGAAAGGATCTTGGATAGCAAAGCACAATATATACACAGAGTCTGCGAGCTGGAGGAGGTAGGAAGATACACAGGTAGGAAGATGCTGTGAATGAAAGGAAATAAATGAAAACAGAAGGTCTTTGACAAATGTTGCCATACAGCTAGGAAGTGAGTGTCGCGACTGGGCTGCAAATAAGACAGAGGAAATGATACCAGAACTCATAAAACAGTTCCAAAAGTCACAACATATAATTATTTACACAGATTTAAGAGGAACAAACAGATGTGGATGGGGCTTCATCGTCTACCAAAATGGCAAGAGAATTGTTGAAAAATCAGATGCCTATCCACAGGGCCGGTCCTAACAATTGCGGGGCCCAATGCGAAAAGGATTGCGCTGGGCCCAGTCTGGGTAAGGAAGAGGATAATAAAATAAATTCTAATATTAATTTATGGGCCTATGAAGTGCGGGGCCCACTGCGTCGCATAGGTTGCAATGGCCTAAGACCGGCCCTGCCTATCCAACCATAACATCTAGCATTAGAATGGAGATAGAGGCAGTAACATCGGGTCTGACTGGGTGACGACGCAACCATCAACACCTACAGTGATTATATCAAACTTCCCAAAGTGTGTTGCGCAAGATAGGGACAAATATTATAAGAAAAGATTGAAAAATTCTTTTCACCAGCGCTAAGGTCATCACATGGATGTACTGTCTGGTCATGATGGAGTCGGATAGAGCGAAAGAGCGGACATATTTGCGGGTAAAGCTATAGTGGATAGTAAAGTTACGAAAAGGCTGAATTACTTAGAGCAGTAGTGGATAAACTACAGAAATAGGATGCCAAAATAAACAATGTATGTGTTCTAAACTAGATGATAATAAAGAATGATAGAGATGTGAATAACCCGGTGAGAGGGGTGAAAGTGTGACCTCACAGGGAGGACCAGACAAACTTACAACCAACATTTCACTGAGACGCTGTCAACTGTCCCAGTAAATAAGCTTATATACGCTTAGTTTATATACTTGACGGAAAGGCAAGGAGAACATGTAAGAGAACCCTTTGCAATGATGCTGGCTCCTGATCATAAATCAAAAATCAATATCCGATTCTGTGGCAGTTATACTTTCATAAATTAATTTCAACATAGTTATACCGCCTAGAAACTCAGTAGATACAAAAAATACTGAATTTATCGCTACGTCCTGAAAAAGGTTATTCTATCGACAATACAAATTCACCGTATCTATAAATTTCATTTATCGGAGTTCTAAAATATAATATATATTGTTTTATTTTTATGTTGATTATGTTATCTGCAGCAGCATAATTGTAATTCCTTCCATATCTAAGGTTCAAGCTCGGCGACATTAAACATATCATTGTGACGACTACCTCTTGCATTGCCATCATTGTCGGCATGGTAACCAACGAATGGAGCGTTTATTTTAAAATTATTGTCTTCGGAAAAATCAGATCTTCGGCCGGTCTGTTCACACAATGTATCGGCGATAAATGCGGGAATCTCGTAGGTAGCTAACGTTAGATATTAACACCCTGTATTATATGTTAGAATGCCATCCCAAGGGGTGATTACAAAATGTAACATGAATGAAATATAACACAAACATGATCTAGAAATAAGAAGAAGAAAATGTCAAGATTGTCTATTAACAAAACAGGAACCACTGGTGCCATCATCTGACGACAGACCTAAACAAGATTCCGGAAAAAAAATAGATTGAAGATACGGATTACCATAATGAGTATTGCTAAGTCTAATGAGGAACGTGTTCTAATGGGAATCTTGCTTTCTTTCTGTTTGGTTTATACCCCATTCTGCCTTGCAGAGTCAGGGGTAGAACTCTACTCTGGAGACGGCTTTTTGTATGTGTTTCTCGTAAGCTTATTTTCGTTGACTCTTTTCTTTCTGTAATCCATCATTTGTATGGTCCACTGTAGCTTTGTTTCCATCGTGTCTGTATATCAATGTTTTTTAAGGGGTACTATCTGATTTTTTTTAAAAGAGAAAAAGACTCAAATGTTTTGCACAACAGATAGGCCTTCAAATAAACACACATAAAACGAAAATCATGAACTTTACCGGCCTGACAGAATCAATTAAGCTAGATAATAATATTCTAGACAATGAGACAACGTTTCAAATTTCGTATATTTAGTAGGCAAGATAACAGTATACGGGGATACTAACTCAGAACATCTAGAGATCGAAGATCGCAAGTAAATGCATCAAACTGCGACTATTCAATGCAAGTGTGATTCCATCATTGACATATGGATGTGAAAGTTGGAAATCTACCGCAATAATGGATAAGAAGTTAGTTGCCTTCGAGAATAGATGCCTCAGAAAAAAATCACAAATACTAATATGACAGACATCAAATCAAACGACATACTAAGAGAGGAGACAAAACAAGAAAATGTAACGAACATCATCAGAAACCGCCGCTGGACATGCATCGGCCACATACTTAGAATGAAGGAAGACAGAATTCCACGACAAGTCTTCATGTGGACACCAGACGGCAACGAAAACAGGGAAGACCAAAAACAACGCAGAACAGTTATGAATTATTTAAAATCAACAGGCATAAATGCACAAGACCTGAAATCCCTAGCAACTGACCGACATGCATGAAGAGCTATGACATCCGCCCTATGTGCCAAACTTGGCAAAAGAGGAACTGACTGACTATCTGATGGTATTCTGGAATCATGTGAAGACCGCGTAATCTGTTGTCTTCTGATGTAATACGAAATTGGCACTGTGTTTGTTAGTCTTCTAATGTTTTAATTTCTGATTCTATCTCATATTATTACTCAATGCTGATTTTAATGTTGTGTATTAATTTCTACACACAGAACAAGAGGAAACACTATAATCTTTATAAGTACTCAGATGTATGTTATTAAACAGCAAACATAGCAAGAAGAGATTATGTCCGGAATAAAGAGATTATAAGAACTGGTGTATCAACTTATGTGATCAAATATATTGAAACAAAGAGATTGAAATGATATATGCTGATGTTCTAACATACGCTGATGTTCTAACATACGCTGATGTTCTAACATACGCTGATGTTCTAACATACGCTGATGTTCTAACATACGCTGATGTTCTAACATACGCTGATGTTCTAACATACACTGACGATATCCTTCTATACAACATGGGCAGGAACAGAACAGATATCGCTGACAGTGTACAGAATGGGCTAGATCAATTGTCGATATGGTGCAGAACATACAACGCTGTGATCAATCCCTCGAAAGCAAAGGTCGTCTGGTACTCCTTAAATAATAATCTGGTCAATGACACACTGCCAGCTGTTAGCTGCATGGGTTCATTCATTGAAAGAGAACAGGACCTTAAATATCTTGAGATAATCTTTGATAGAAGTCTCTCATTCAACAAGCACGTCACAAATATGATTCAGACGGCTAAAAGAGGAATCATTGTTATCAAGGTTATGCATGCAGCATATGGGTACATTTTCTGCGTCTGCAAGTGATGGTGCTATCTGTAATAGATTATGGCCTCGGCCTACTAACTTTGTCACAGACACAAGTCGATAGATTGGAAAAAGTCCATAATGAAGCAATGCGAGCGGTACTGAGGTGTACTAGAGATACACCCATCTCTGCTATGAGATTTCTGCTTGATCTCCCCAGCATTAGAGTGCGACATCAGGTAGCACAAGTTAAGTCGTACCTTAAAGTGACAGAATACAACCACCACCCATTACACCATCGTCTAGATGAGTCAAAGGGAAAACGAATCAAGCGTGGCAGATCATGGATGGCAGAGGATGAAGACACACTGCGAAGAGTATGTAAATTGAAAGAAATAGGAAAGGGCAGTGAATGGATGGAGGTAAAAACTGAGAAGAAATCACTGACTAAAGTAATAATACAACTAGATAAAGCGTGTCGAAAATGGACGGAAGTCAGTGCTCAGGATACAGTGCACGAATTCGCCCAACTAAACTCGAAACCACAAGACATAATTATATACACAGATGGCTCCGTTAACAGAAACACAAGTAAAAGCGGTTGGGGTTTTGTTGCCTACAGAAACGGCGTGAAGGTTGAGAAATCTTCAGCATATTCTAATGTCACATCGAGCATGAGGATGGAGATAGAGGGAGTTACAGCAGCTCTTAATTGGTTGATAACTGATACATCAACACACTCGGTAATACTCACAGACTCTCAAAGCATGTTGCGCAAGATAGAAAAGTTCATGCTAAGAAAATAATGGTGGGACTTATTGATCAACTAGTTGTCCAGAATATTACATGGATATATTGCCCTGGTCATGCTGGGGTCAGAGGAAACGAAAGAGCCGATTTAGTGGCAGGCAATGCGGCGATAGATGGCACATTGCTGAGAAGAGATAAAGCAGACTTAATGAAGGCAGTAATAAATTCATTTCAAGATGCAGATGATGATGTCAATGAGATTGAGAACGTACACATACAGAGAATGTTAGAAATGGGAGTATCTAGAGGCGAGGGAAGAGAAAGTAAATTTTTGGAAAGTCCCGAAGATCACACAATCAACACCTGACCGGGACTATGAGTCTACATACACTGGGATGGCTGCTGGTGCAGAGGGCGTAGCACTTATGGGAATGTCCCGGGTGTTGTGAAGCCAGTTTCTAATCAAGAAGAATCAAGAGAATCAAGAAGCATCCCAATAGATTGTCCTGATTGATATAGACCTTCTTTTTATCATCGATTTCATATGCGATATGTACAGACATCTGATCAAGTTAACTGGGTAACCATTCTAGACGTTTCTTTTCTCAAGATATAGCACTGAGATGTACAAACTGTAATGAATTGAAGACAAAGGTAGCATCCAATGAAGGAGTAGAAGCAAGTGTTCACAAAAAAGTTAATATGAGAATAATGGAATGTATTATTTCACTTGAATAAAGGTTATAGAGCAGTAAAGAACTTTTCGTTGTACCTGAACAGTCCACAGCAATGGCTAAAATTGTTTCGTTGTACCTAAAGAGTCCACAGCAATGACTAAAATTGTTTCTTTGTACCTAAAAAGTCCACAGCATATGACTAAAATTATTTCTTTGTACTTAAAGAGTCTACAGCAATGACTAAAATTGTTTCTTTGTACCTGAACAGTCCACAGCAATGATTAAAGTTGTTTCTTTGTACCTAAACAGTCCACAGCCAATGACTAAAAATAATTATGAAAGGGACTTCTCAAAACTACAAACAGCCAACGGGAGGTTTGCCAAAGAAAGCATTAGTGCAACTGCTGCTGAGTTAAGAGAGAATCACATAAATAAGGTCTGGATAAAAGTACAATGGATAATACAGAAAACAGTGTTGTCAGCTGTGATATTTAATTTCATTGTACCTAGCTACACAGAGGTAATTCTATTTACCACGGTGTTGTGTTGTCACAGTAATTTCTGTTAACGCTGGTAAATGTGTGGACACAGAAGTACTTTTCAACACATGCACAGTTTGTCATTATTGAAGGAAAAAGGCAGGATCGACAGATTATGACTCTTGAAAACTGACTCATGCCTGTAAATTTAACCAAACAGGTAGTGCTGCAGCTTTGGAGGCTATAAGCGCAGTGCGTGTTTTTCAAGCTGTGGGGATAACGGAGCTCAGATGCACATATCATCTTTGTGATGGGAACTCATCTTCATACAAACATGTGTTTGTAGCAAAAACATATGGGGAGAACTTACAAATAGAGAAGCTAAAGTGTGTTGAACATGTGCTTGAAGCAGCAAAAACATATGGGGAGAACTTACAAATAGAGAAGCTAAAGTGTGTTGAACATGTGCTTGAAGACATGCGGCGTCAAATGAGATGGTTAGTGAGAAGCTTGATGATGGCAAATGAATAGGAAGAAATGAGAGACTATCGGATAAGAAAATATACACTTCAAAACTATTATGTTACGGCCATTCCTTAGAATGACGCAAATATTGAATAGATGAAAGCTGATGTCATTACTGTACATTGGATCGTCACAGGAAGAGCTGATCCGTGACGAAATATGTCCACATTTGGCATGTTTCAAGTTCAATGTGGTTTCCGACACTAACAAATACAAGAATGATCCTCCTGAAGCAGTGATTAAATAATGCAAACCTATGCTTGAGGACTTAGCAAATGAACATCTACTGCGCAAATGGAGTAACAAGGCATACCCGAATATATTGATCTGGAATGACTACGCTAAAGAATACTAAGTAAATTTATTTTTTTAATAATTGAGACATTCAAAAGAGCTGTAGACATTTCATCGTTTACGAATCTTTAAACCTTTAGTGATTTTACAGACTTCTAGTGGATACTATTCGTTGCAGTCTAAGAAATCCAAGGACATTGAACGGACAAATACTTCTATTGTGAAAGCTTTCAAATCAACATAGAAAAAAAACGAAAATGCTGAGAGCTGTAAGGAAAGGTTTCATAGATGCCACAAACTGCAGAATGAAATATGTACACAGCAGGAGGTCATGTGCAATCGTTAGCTTGTGTAAAATAATGTAAATTATCCTTTTTTTCCAACATTTCTCAAAGTGGTATTTCTCATGATGCAATCACACTTTCAAACATGATGTGATATCTTTTGATGAGTGATAAATGCATTTCAGCTATACTAACTTGCCTTTTTTCATCTAGAAAGACTTACTTTCCAGTAGAAAATTACCTCTTTCAGTCAATTATATAATGACAATAAAAATTCATGACAAAATGCATTATAATAATTTTTGCAATCCCTCATTATTCCACGTAATGGAAACATTTCTCATGAAAAACATCATGGAAAGAGAAGAAAATAAATAAATGGGTGCTAAAAACACTTAATATGAAGAAAGAACTACTAAGAGAAATAAAGTTCAGGCAAATAAAATATTTTGGACACATTAAAAGACATAACATCTTATTAAAGACCTTACTTGGCGGTAAAGTCAAAGGAAAGCGAGCAAGAGGTAGGCAGAGATACAAGTGGGAGAGTAGTATCACACGATATAGTCTAGCAGAGTGCACCACCATGACAAGAGACAGGGTATGTTGGAGATCCGCTGCAGCCAACCTTCGTTGCGGAAACGGCACTTGATGATGATGATTCCACGGAACAGACAACTGGGAACATTTGTGTCAAAAATGAATATTACAGTCTAGTAGTCACTGTGTATATTTGTAACATGCGGCAATATTAGTAACCAATTTACAGAAACGTTAAATATTTTCCATTTGGTTAAACCTATTAAACTCTCTTAACTATACACATATGGTTTAAATTAAGATTGACGAAAGATATACGATTTTTGGGTCTCAGGTGTGACCTTAGAACTTGTTATTGATTATTGTTATCAATGATAGGTCGGTATGCTGAACAAGAGCTTCCAATGGGGCTGGTCGTAGCAGGATCGTTAGCGGCGGTGCTTTGTGTCATCCTCATGATCACACACTATTTGGTCAAGAGCGATATGGAGATTGTTACTTTGCTGCCTGCTATATACTTGCTTGTTGCAATGCTTTCAGGTATCAATGTGGTGTTTTTTTAATGTCTAAATACAGAATATTGTGTTGGATCGGTGATAGAGTGGGTCCGACTCAGACAACTCGCTCAAAGTTATTCGTGGTTCGAAGGTCGATCGTTAACATTGTATCGACAATACGAGTTGATATATTAGTAGTGCCCAAACCCTCGACAACAACTCAAAAGCTATGTTTTATACAAGATATGCTTCCAATGACGTAGCGAAGGAGGAGGCAGTGGGGTCCGCCCCGTGCGCTATGCGTAGGGCCTTGCTAGTGAGGGGCGGCAAAATTGTAGACGTTCTCTACTTGTGGGACAGGGGGCGCCAAATTATTAGTTTGTCCTGGGAAATACAAACAATAGTAACGTCACTATGCATTCATTATATATCAGATACCGTGGATGTGTGGGTTTGGTTTTCTTTGTTCATATGTGTTTGTTTGTTTGTTTGTCCAAGGATGTGTGGTGTTTACAGCTGGGCGATGTTCTTTATGTATGTTTTGTATGTCCCTAAACAAACACCCATTCGAGTGAATTCAAATCGAATGATAAAATCAGAGAAGAGACACATCAAAATTTCATTACAGATGTTATCAGAAAACGCCGTTGGTCCTACACCGGTCATGTCCTACGCGCAGACACAAACAAAATACACCACCAATCTCTTGAATGGATACCTATAGGTAAAAGAGCAAGGGGTAGACCAAAAGAATATCATAGCGTATATCATAGCTTTCACTCAAACACCGGCCAGGGACACATGTTGCTGTCCACTTCATTAACACAGAGTACTATTGTGTCAGGAATGTTACATGACAGCCAGTAAATCGTGCTCCTCTAATGACAGGACTCATAACTTGCATCAACTTAATTTATCTGGCAAAAATTAAAAAGACAGGATAATACACTTTTGTTTTATTAGATTGCTATAATTACAGGAATTGAAGCTCGTGTTTCTTATGTGCCATTTAAGGGTAGTGGAGAGACAGGTGAAACAAAATGAACGTTAAATTGACCTAAAATTTCAGGAAATCTACACAAAATAATGGATGCTAAGACAGATAAACCGTAGTGTACCACTTTGGTGGACATACCAGTTCTCAAGTTCATACCACGTATTTATCAGAGGGACACCATTGAAAGGAAATTATCTGACACTTGACACTCTAATTCTCCATTTATCAGAGAAGCAGCATTGAAATGAAATTATCTGACACTTGACACTCTAATTCTCCATTTATCAGAGAAGCAGCATTGAAATGAAATTATCTGACACTTGACACTCTAATTCTCCATTTATCAGAGAAGCAGCATTGAAATGAAATTATCTGACACCTGACACTATAATGCTCCATTTATTAGAGGAACATCATCCAAATACAATTATCTGACACGTGGCACTCTAATGCTCCATTTGTCAGAGGGGCACTATTGAAATACAAGTATGTGACACATGACACTGTAATGTTCTGCCTAATTGAAATTGACAGCAACAGATGTCACGCCAGACAGTATGTTTCCATCCTAAATAATACGATCGTTGAAGCGTTGTTTCCTATGTGCAAGTTGGGAGAGGTGTCCTTTCATTACTCCAGAAAAATTGTTTCAGTGACTACTTGAAGACATCTCTCAACCACTGAAACAGTGACCAAACCTTTTTTGAAACCACATGTCTTGATCGCCCACAGAAGCGTAACCTGATCAGAGCGGATATTCTGGACTTTGAAAAGAGTAAAATACTTCAGAAATTTGGAGTGTTGCGAGGGGGGGGGGGAGACATAAATGAGAAATTACACTGTTTTCCTTTATCTCAAGACCTGTTTCATTCCTGTTCACCTCAGCATAGTTTTGCCAGTCATCTAAGGACACCACAGTCATCAAGTTACTAACAATTCAAGATTTTGCTCTGCAGCCATCTAAGTACTAACAAACAGGATTATACTCTACAGTTACTATTGTATATTGTGTATATGGATAATATTACCCAAACAGTAAAAACACCACCAGACACGTATTATCCACTTTAACTAACTGAACTCCTCTTTGCTGATGATCATTACCTACTCTACAGTTCAAGTGAAGAGCTGCAAGATCAGATAAACCTACTCAACGAATGCTGCCTCAATTACAACATAAATATCACCACAAAAAAAACAGAAGTAATGTCCATAGGCAGAGAACCCACAACATTCAAAGATAAATGATCAAATACGGAAACAAGTGCAGATATTTAAATATCTTGTAAGCATTTTTACAGACTACGGAAGAATAGACACAGAGCTCAAGACAATGATTCAAAAAACCGAATACGTGAATTATAAATGGCACCAATTTTGAGACACACATTTTTCCTAAAGGACACTAAAAAGTAAACAAGAGAAGAAAGATTACTACGTGTGAAGTAAGATGTAAAAAGGACAGTAAACAGAACCAGAAGAGATCATGTGAAGAATGAAGAGATTACAAGAACTGTTGGAAAACATCTGTGGTCAAATATATTGAAAACAGAGACTGAAATGGTTCGACCACTTAATGAGAATGAATCCCTAATGGTCAAGGACAAGAGCATAAAACATGAAAATGAAAACAGCAAGACACATAAAACGGCGAAGAAGAAGGTGTGGATTGATGGATTTACAGGCAATCTAAAACGTCACAATATTACTGAATATCAAGGGATCAAACGTGCTATAGGCCAAAATCCGAACGTCATTAAATCCTGTGACGCCTTATAGCAAAGGCAGAGCACAGACAATACATAGATAGACAGACAGGCAGAAAGATTGAAGGACAGACACAGAAACAGATAGATAGATAGATAGATAGATAGATAGATAGATAGATAGATAGATAGATAGATAGATAGATAGATAGATAGATAGATAGATAGATAGATAGATAGATAGATAGATAGATAGATTAGATTAGATTAGATTAGATTAGATTAGATTAGATTAGATTAGATTAGATTAGATTAGATTAGATTAGATTAGATTAGATTAGATTAGATTAGATTAGATTAGATTAGATTAGATTAGATTAGATTAGATTAGATTAGATTAGATTAGATTAGATTAGATTAGATTAGATTAGATTAGATTAGATTAGATTAGATTAGATTAGATTAGATTAGATTAGATTAGATAGATGGATAGATTGATAGATTAGATAGATTAGATAGATTAGATAGATAGATAGATAGATAGATAGATAGATAGATAGATAGATAGATAGATAGATAGATAGATAGATAGATAGATAGATAGATAGATAGATAGATAGATAGTTAGATAGGTAGGTAGGTAGGTAGGTAGGTAGGTAGGTAGGTAATTTTATAGCTCCCCCGCCCCCGACCCTCGTCTCTTCTCTCCTCCACTATTCCCTGAAAGATTGTTTATTGTTCCAGACCGGGTGGTGTGTGACATTCCTATAGCAGTTTTCTTCGCTTCATTGTTGGTATAAATGATTGTTATTATTGGAATGCTGCATGCATGTTTATTTTACTTCTGACATATTCGAGTGTTATATCTCTATAAAGAGAATTTTATCCTTCGAAAAGATATGCTACAGTAATGATATTGAGAATAGCATGAACACAGAGATGAGATGCTAAAGGATGATAGTAAGAATACTAAGAACAGAGATATGAGGTAGTACATGATTATACTGAGAGTATCATGAACAGAGAAAATAAGAATCATGAAGTGTTAAGAATATTAAATGTGGAAGCTTGTTGACACATAGAAAACATATCAAGAAGGATGATATATTTTTTTTAAATTATTGGTTATGGACGGACATCTTTGCACTCCGGGCAGACCCATTGGTGATCAGTCTTCCCTACAAAATGCTGAAGGGTATGCGCATTGATGGTTCCAGTGGTCCGCTGGTTAAACATTTTTATCTTTCCTCCCTGCAGGCGTCCTGTTCTACTACTGCCATGTTTAATACCTAATTCTTCACATCTCAGCCTCGATGCTTCATCAATTCTTCACTTCTCAACTGCGATGTTTCATCAATTCTTCACATCTCAGCCTCGATGTTTGATCAATTCTTCACATCTCAGCCTCGATGTTTGATCAATTCTTCACATCTCAGCCTCGATGTTTGATCAATTCTTCACATCTCAGCCTCGATGTTTCATCATTTGCGGTGTTCGCATACCAGAGGCACACATGAAGCAGTTTCAGTGCATTCCCCCTTATCCATGTTAACGCCCAGTTTATTGATGCATGGGATGCAAGTCCCTCTGCTGTCTCACTACCGCAAACTTTGACGTGTCCTGGGCAGCTAAGATGCCCTAGAAGTTAAATGTAGCTATAGACGCCATCCAATCATTTCTATATTGGCCATTTGGATTTTTTTCGTAGAATAAACTGGGAACCTTGACACAATAACGGTCTTGGTGATTGAGGTCCCAAATATCAATTAGAGGATTGCGTTGGCAGTCTCGACTTCCACCCCCATACTAGATGTAGTTGTTCCATATGATCCTATATTCTCGGCAAATACTCTACTACGATAACTGGCTGTGAAGCTCCAGTTAGACTTCTTACCATGACACATAGGTTCATTCATTTATTCATTTATTTTCCTTTTGCGCTGAAGTTAGCGCATAGGGCAGAGGTCAGATTTCTCCAATTCTGTCTGTTCAAAATAGGTCCATAGGTACACAATTATATCACATCTCCAGAGTTAACAGCTGATCGATTTCCCTGTTCGCATTTTCATTTCTCCAATCTTTTTAATTCTTTCCTAGATTAATAATTACTTTGTGAAAGCCCGTAATCGACTAGACGAGATTCTTCTCCTGTAAGGGCGAACATGTGGTTACATCTTCTGTAATCATTTAAAATTGCGCCATTCATGACATGCTGTGCTTAATTATTGATCCCTTTATGTCTTTGATATTGCTGTGGGGTGTGTGTCTCCGGTCTAAGTAACACGCATGTATATTTAGTTAGCGCCAGAGCATGCCGAGAACGTCGTGAGAGAAATCCAAGCGCATATGTCTCGTTTTCACGACGGGGGTATCCCTGGTGCAGCCAAGGACTATTCGCATTTCATCACTCTGCCCAGGTTCTTGATGTTCTCATTGCGAACGTTTGTTTATGAAAATTCCTAATATATTGTTCATCACAGACATGACATGCGGTTGCAGGAGAAATACCAATAGTCGCTGTTTATATCGAGCAATGACCATAGCTTTATCTGCTACAAGCCCTCCCTTACATTGCCGTATTGTTTGTTCAACATGATGGTAGTAAGACAGACTGCGATCAAAGGTTACTCCCAGAAAACACAGTCTGTCGCAACGATCAATGTTTTGTCTATCGAATGAGACTTCTAGAACGTCAGCATTTAATATACAATTGTTCTCAGGGTTGACATGATAACTGCAGTATGTACATCAGGTCGATATTGAAATGTCTCCTAGATTTCTTGTATCATCTTCTGTATGTCGGAACCGGTCTGTAGGTTAGGATGCCATCATCAAAAATCAAGCTCCGATAAAATACAATTCATAGAGTTTAAGTATGCTCTTGACTGAAGCATGTCAACTTGTTAATAATTGGGAGTTGTTCAGAACATCATTAAGGAAGACCGCTTTCTGGAAAAAATATCACCTCAATAATAATAACAATAATAATAATAATAATAATAATAATAATAATAATAATAATAATAATATGGTATATACGCTTGAAAGTTGGGGCTGAGCAAAGAGTATCAATGATGTGAACTACCATGCATGCTGTAAGAGACGACTAAAGACATTTGAGAGTGTTGGCTGTCCAACCCTATAGATGGTCAATGTTACTCAAATGTCATGCTGAAGTTAAATAGAGTATCGCGGATATTGCAATCAAGCTGTAAACAATGACACAACGAATTCCGTTCAACGGAATAATTCTTGTTAATCAGGAGGAGTTTTTTAACGAACCCATAAAAGTAGACATGATCTATAGGGCAAATATGTGGAATATATCTATAACATGTATATGCAAATATCTGCATCATACTCTCTATATCTGCAGTGGATGTATAACTCTCGCATTTATATAGCAACATACAAAATACGAATGTTTTCTATAGTCTAATCATAACTGTAATACAAATGTTTTCTAAAGTTGAATCTTAATGTAATATTGGTTATTTATATAGTTTGACATTAACTGCCATCACTGTGCTACCAGTGCTAAACCTGGACAATGACAGCACAAGACAAAAGAAAAATAGTGCCAACAGAAATGACATGTCAACGAAGAATACTCGGAGTGTCATTAACAGATAGAATTAGAAAGGATAACATCAGACAGATAACCAAAACAATACCAGTATTAGAACACATCAAAAGACAACAGATCAAGTAGTTTTCACACGCTTCCAGACTACCGATAGATATAGCATGCCACAAATGGCCATGACACATAGACATAACGGTTATAAAGCCAGAGGTAGACCATGTAAAAGATGGATCACAGAAATCAAAGAAGACACAGGAACAAGCTTACAAACAGCGCACAAGAAGGCCATCTCCAGAGAACTCTTCCACCCCTGACGCCGAAAGGCAAACAAGGGACACAGCGTATATACAGATATATAGAGATAGATTAACTACAATGCTCATGATGTTATAGTTTGACATTAACTGCAATGCTCTTGATGTTATAATTTGACATTAACTGCAATGCTCATGATGTTATAGTTTGACATTAACTGCAATGCTCATGATGTTATAGTTTGACATTAAATATAATACTGATGTTGGTTTTCCATTCACAGCCATACTCATTATCATGGGATGTTTGATTTACTCTTACGACCTTTTCACCGACTTTGTGTCTCCGGGATACTCGTTTTACTCTACGTTCTTCGGTGCCCTCGCTTTAAGCATAGGAGCATCAATGAGCCCTGGGAATTGACTCGAAATCAGAAGACAATTTGACATAATTATAGTGAAGCTACTGAAGAAGAAATGTGCGATGATTGCATAAGCATAACCGACTAGAGATATAAGGCTTTGAAATCAGTCACTCTTGTTGACTGGTCCGTACTTTTCATTAGCTGGCGTTACAAAATATACACGAAATGACCAATGAAATAATAGATGAAACAGACAATAGCAGCATTTTAATGAAAATGTTACAGAACAGTTCTCAGAATACCGTGGAACAAAAAAGATAACTAATAATGTAATACTGACAGAAATAAATGTTTAAAAAACTTGCTAAACAACAAGGTTCTCTGGACAAAAAATTAGAATATTTTGGCCTTATTGTACGTCATGAGAGTCTAGAATAGACCATCATGGAAATAATGATGCCAGCGTGACCTGACATAAAAGAGGCAGGTCATGACGGAGATGAGTGAGGCATATCAAAGACCCACTGGAGCGTGGCATTCACAGAAAAAGGAAGAGAGGCTAAAAATTGGCAGGTGTCTCAAAAGGCTGTAATGACTGCTACCTCTGGTTCTAATCTACATCATCAGGTGTTGATGACCAATAAAAAGCCGATATAATTAAGGATGAGTCAACAGGAGTGACCAGCTCATATGCCTTATATCTCTTATAGAAGTGGTATGAGGATATCAAACTCCATGTTGATGTAGCAGGGGCCACATATGGTTATTCCTGGCTCATATCTTCCAGTGTTAAGCTGTGGCACTTAAAGATACAGTTCTGGGTGTATGTGTTCTAAGTGTGTGCGTGCCGTGTGAAATTGTGTTTCTAATGTGTGTGTGTGTGCGTGTGTGAGAGAGAGAGAGAGAGAGAGAGAGTGTGAGAGAGAGAGAGAGGGTTTTGTTAGTGGAACTTTCCCCAGATCCAGGGCCTACCTTTCACATCTTTTAAAAAATCTGCGCGGATACGAAATTTTTAGTAGTTTGTGTCATCACTATGTCGGTTCATTCCTAGTTGCAAAATGGCTACCATAACTACGCTGAACTTACCTTCGACAGATAAAAATGTGATATGCTTGTTGAAGGTGCAGGAAGTGCTCCGGGATGAAAAGATATTCGCACAGAGACGTGCTATGCAGATGAAAAGATATTCGCGCAGGCACATGTTATGATATTAGTCTAGTACGCTAAGGAAGGATTAGCTAAAAGTGCTACCGTAAAATCTATCTGACAGAGTTCATGTGGCGATCCACACTACGGGCGAAGGTTAACCCATCTACACCATACTGGAGAAAATTAGCACATACTGACCCCTTTCATAACCCCAGCATATTCCCACCCACACAATTCTCCTCACTCATATATCCGTCCTAAATAACTTAATATTTAAATTCAGGTATTTAAATAGGTACCCGTTGTCCGAAACAGAACAAAGGGAAATAATCAAAAGTAAAAAAATAACAGTTTTTGTCTCCCTTTCAATGTTATATTTTCTTTCACATTCCATAAAAAGCGTAGGACCGGGAATTCTGAAAGATCTCATAAAACAATAAGATATGTGGAAATGCAGACTATCAGGTCACATTTACGTGTAAGTAGCACATATTAGGTTACCTGTTGATTAATTAGAGCATTAAATCCTCTATGAGCGCAGACATGCGTCTTGCAGCCACACAGCAAACATATCCAACATATAGTCTTAATATTGTGAAATGTTATACGGGAGAAACTTCGAGTTATTTTTTTAGAATAAAAATTACCGCTTATGGTGGAGTTTCTTTTCTTTAACCTCGGAATTTCGTACAATTTGGTTATATCGAACTTTTTACCGTAACATAATATTGTAAAACCAGGAACAATGTAATGAAGTGTTACGAATCACTGGAAACACACATAATAACACGCACAGATCGACGTTTCGACCAAATAACCTTTATCATGACAACAAAAATAACAAAAAACAAGTAAGAATAATAACATAGATGTTGACAATACAGTTAACTCGGATATGTGAAAGCTATATTGTCAATATTGTACTTATGTTCTGTTGTGTTTTCTGTGTTGATAAAGACTTTTCGGTCGAAACGTTGATTTGTTTGTGTTATTATGTGTCTCCAGTGATTTACAAAACCTTACTACCCTGTTCCTGACTTTACCTGTTGGATTTCAGTTTTGTGCAGTAAGTACATATACAAATTATGGAGATTGTGATTCAGTGAACTTTGTTACATTATCAATTAGTGTTCTATGTCAGGTCATTTAACGTGTGTCCTCTTTGCTAGTGTACGCTCCTTTTAGCGGCAAGTTCAATGTGGCTATATCAGGACTTTTAAATATTGTTAAATGGGGAGGGGGGAATAAAGCATATTACCGAGGCATAACTCTTTCCATTTAAGGCCAAAGTCTATGTTGGTTATCCTAATAATGGATGACATGACTTAGGCGATCTATTCATCCCGACCTTGTACTCCATTAATATTCTCATTATTTGGTTTAGTAAAATATACCTCTTATGAAGAGGTAAGATCTTTTCAACCGTGGACAATCTGTCCAAATTGGCTATATCAGAGATGATTTTTACAATCGAAAATAGTGGAGACCACGATAATCCAGTTACGACGATCTCCTAAAGCACAGAGTTAAGTAGTTTATATAGTTAAATAATGTTCTCAAATTATTTGTTCTATATTTATATGTCCTTGATCATTTCATCGATTGTTGGTAGGTAAATGGTTAATGTAGGAAGTAGTTACTGAGTTCGTCTCTCTTTTGGAGAGGCGGGCTTCTTTCAATGAGCGGATGCAAAGTCCAATTAGGTTATATCAGGATGCACTACCATAAAATATTAGAGGTAACAAAGATCCCGTAGTTAATTTCATAAGAAATTGCCTCTCTTTTGGAAAAACGCGCTTCTCTCAACCAGCAGACAACAAAGTCCTAATCGGCTATATCAGGATGCAATACCATAAATTAGTTGAGGTGACAGAGTCCCCAATGTTTTTGTAATGTCTTAGATGTATATATATATATATATCCAACACCTCATAAAATGTAATACGGTTTGTTGGAGATAAACAATTGTTATGTCTCTTAAAATTTGTTGTGTGTTATTTTGTTGTCAGTTATTTCCCTGAAACAAGGAATTCGAATGCATTGTGATGCATAATTTCTATGATAATCTCCCTTAGAACAACGAATTCATTGTGACATAAAATCGTGACTGCGTTATTAAAGATTAACATTCAACATTTCAAGGAATTATCTGTGGGTTTTTTTAAATAAATGTAATGTCTATATTTGAAAGCATAAACTAGTGTATTTTTCGTTCACGTAATTGTACGTTATTACAAACGACATACGTTTCCCGACAATTCAGCTGTCGAACTTTGATTTACTTACTAATTATTTAACATTTCTTGATTCGAAACCAGAATCATAGCACATGGGACATTCACATATGTGCTCCGCTGTCCATTCCACCAGCCACGTATATAGATTACTTGGAAGGTCGTGGTTGCTGGATTACCAGAACCGCGACAACCATATTCGGTGGTTATGAAATTCTCATATAACCAAATTGGGCCAGAGTTCACGGTTGAAAGCAGCATACCTCACAATAAGAACTACATTTTGCTTAACCAGCAGCCACATCTACGAGTATGTAGACTCGAAGTCCCAGTCAGATGTTGATTATGTGATTTTTGTAACTTGTCATAGAGGACACATATGATTTCCTCTTCCCTGGTCGTCACCATTTGTGTCATTCATTGTATGTGCACATTATCACCTCCATACGTAAGCAATGATTCCACATTATGGTGAAGGAATCGTTCTCTTATCTAGTAGCACTATGTATATAAATAAACGAAAATTTGAAGCAAGGTTGAAAGAATTTTGTTAACCACAAGATAACACACAAAAATCAATGTTTTGACAGAACGGTCTTTATCTTTAAAGGATTTTAGCTCTGTAAAGTGAACATGAACGTTTGTCATGTTGTGAATGCGTTCTTGATAAAGGTGTATTGGTCGAGATGTCGATTCACGTGTGTTATCATATGAGTATCCAGTGATTAGCAGAATTCCATCCCCCTATTTCCTAATTTTGCCTTCTGGATTTTAGTTTTACTGCAGCTATTACCTATTATAAAAAATTGTAAATAAAGTACTACCATCTTGAATTTGGCCACTTTGCTTGGCTCCTTCCTTATGACTAGGAAATTTGCAAATAGAGAGATTCTAATTCAGTTTACAGTTTGACTATTGTTAAGAATATAATAAACCGAAGTAAAATAATGTGTCATAGTTGAACATTTCTAATTGGTTAAAAACTTCAAATTAGTTAAACATTTATAATTGGTTAAAAACTTCCAAATAGTTAAACATTTCTAATTTGTTAAACATTTATAATTGATTAATAATGTACACAAAAATAGTGCTATTTAAGCAATCACATTCGCGCGTGTATTGCTGGATTCCGCAAAAATAAAAAAAAATGAGCAAACGATACCTAGTGTAATAGGTCATGTATGTCATAGTAGATGACTTAGGAGGTCTTACTTGTGCTGTTGGCTGTCCCATCGCATAAAGATTCAAAGTAATCCAGAAGACACACTGAAGCAGAAAATATAAGGTGGAAAGGCAGAGATATCACAGCCAAGCTATAAACGATGACACAGAATCATGCACTCTCTGAATTGAACTATATTTGAATATTCAGGAATCAAAAGAATAAACGAAAAAGAGGAACAGTATATACAATGTTCTACAATATCTCAGACTTCAAAGTACTGCTTCAAGTTTTCTACAATATCTGTTAACAAATGACTAAGATTGTATCTGTACAGCTTTTATTTTTCAGAAAGCCCATTTGTGTGTTGTTGAGCCGTGGTTCTATATCTGGGCGCATCCTTCTCTCAAGTATCTTGCTAAAGATTTATCCTATGTGGCTTCAGAGTGAAATGCCTCTATACTGAGTGCAGTCCCTCTTACTTTCTTTTTTCTTCCAGATGGGAACAATCACCACTGTATTCCACTCCTGTGGTGTCTTTTGTGTCTTCCAAATCACATTGAACAGTTTTTGTAGCCACTTTATACCTGTTGCTGTTAGCATTTTATTAGTCTATATGTGTGCCGTATATTCCTGGTGCTTTGTTGTTTGGTGCATGTTTAACTGTGTCTTCAATTTCGGATTTCAGGATGTATGGTTCTATGTCTTCTTCTTTTGTATTTATTGTTGTAATCGTGTCTCCTTCCTTTAAATTTAACAGTTGGTTAAAGTAATTTTTTTATCTTTCTATGATATCTTGGGGCCTATCTAGTATGTTACCGTGCTCATCGTTGATTATTTCTGTTGGTTCGTGTCTTTTTTACTACTCATGTTTTGTACTTTCTTAAGAACATATTTGGCTTTTTTCTCTGTCCCTATATCAGTATCGTTCGTTCAGACAGAACTAACAGCAGAATGACGTGTGAATTTCTTTTACCACAACGGGCTGAGTTTGCTAACCCCTTCCTAAAACTTCTAATTTGTCTGTTACGAAATGCATGTAGGCCCTATATAATTACCACAAAAGACGAAAAATGTAACTTCTGCATGTATAATATATATATATATATATATATATATATAATGGCCATGGCGCAAAGACATCACGGCTATAAAGCCAGAGGCAGACCATGTAAATGATTGATTACAGAAATCAAAGAAGCCACATGAACAAGCTTACAAACAGCACACAAAAAAGCAATCTCCAGAGAACTCGTATACACCTGACGCCGCACGGTAAACAATGATCACACCGTATGGATGGTTGGATAGTTAGATTCATAGCCTAAATTTACACACAGACAATTTTGAATCATATGGAAGGAATGCAAGGACGCAAGATCAGTGGGAAAATAATAAATAACATTGTGATAAACAGATGCCATTCTCATTTACGCAGAAAGCGAACAGGAACTACAAAGACTAATATATAAAGTTGATAAATTAAGTAAAGAATATGGACTAGATATAAACATCCAAAAAACGAAAACCATAATAATCAGCAACATCACAGAATAATAGGTGCTAAATATAAAAATATATGGAGAGATAATACAACAAGCAGAACATTACCAATATCTCGGACACATAATCCCAAATGATAAGATGTGAAACAGAACTTAAAAGGAGAATAGAAGTGGCTACAAGGACTTTCAATGACATGAAAAAAATGACACCTAAAGAAATTACAACCACACTAAAAACCGAGAATTATCAAATGCTACATCTAATTATCAATGTGTGGCTTAGAAACACAGACAATTAAGAAACAACTAGAAGACAGAATTGATTCATTTTATATATATATATAACAAGAATGCAGATAATTTCATGGAAATAGAAGTAGGAATTAAAAATTTCATGACGTAGAAGAAAACAAATAAAACAGATTCTAACAACACTTTGTGTGGAAATAATAACTATTAAAAGAAATAAAGATATGGTTGGTTGGTTGCTGATCCAGCGGTCCATCGGCTCAAGCCCTTTGACCTAATGCCATTAAATGGCATTATATTGCTGGGAAGTCTGGATTTTCGGCCCACCACGGGACAGAGCCAGAGAATAACTATCACACCTCCAGGAAGGTAGGTTTCAACCTATGCACTGCTCCTAGCCACTGCAGCCAAGATAGGGTTCACTGTGCTCATTTCCCGCCACCAATTGACTACTGGTTATTCCGAGCTTCTCTATTGCTCTAGACATGCAGCCAAATGTTCAAATCAAAAGGATTGTTACGTCCTGAGTCACTGTGCCTCTATGATGGGTCTAAGCCATAGGAAAAAACAGTGCTGTCATTTCCTCCTCCCCAGTGCTGCACAGTACATATCTGGCTCCCTGCCAACCACAGTTTACATATATATTCAGGTAAACATGAAACACATTTCAACAACAAAATAGAAGCATAATCGTATAGATGACGCGCCATGAAGCTTCTCTAAGAAGATAACCTCAATACAACGGCATGTCATCCACTAAGGTTTTCTGTTGCATGGGTGGTTTGTCTAGTGGGCCATTGGTGAGACCCACAGACGCAACCACATGCGTAAATTTTTCTTCTTCTTTCGTTCACTTGAAACATGTCTATATCTGTAATTATGTCTCCTTAATAAAACTCACTGTCTTTTGTAGTTCATACAGTGTCCCATAGAGTTTTGATTCCAGTGTTGTTTCCTCTGGCCAATATGTCTGCCTCAGCGTTTCATGCTCAGAACACTTCACATGCGTAAATAAAGATTTAAAGATTTAAATATGTTGTATATTTTTACATCATGACGTAATGTTTAAGATTTTACTTTAAGGTAAAGTCGACTGGAGGTGAGGTCCGCAGGGCTACAAGTTGGAGATAATCATCACTAGTTGGACAAGTTACATTCTAGCAGCATACACCATCAAGGCATGAGACAGGGATGCTGGTCTTCTGCAGCCAACCTTAGTTGCGGAGACGGCACTTAATGATGATGATGTTATAGTACATACTGGTATACGGTGTTCTTTTCTAAATAATAGATCGGTGTACACTCAAATAGCACTGGCCAACATTGAAATCGTAACTGACTTAAAAATGGCTATGGGGTGGAGATGGCTGCCCCATTTATATAGGGTCAACGTGGCTAACAAGCCATGCTGAAGTTCATTGTGTAAGGTTGAAAGGCGCAGATATGGCAGAAACGTTGTAAACCATGACAACGCATCCGGTTCTCTTTAGATTGATCAAACATGGAAAATGTGTTGACTCAAGTTGCGAGGGGAATGGTTGCCATCTGAGCAGACCTAGTTCAAATTTCGTTTGCTTTCTTATGATTTTCTACAATAATAAATTATCCATGCTTCCTTATTATATTAATCATTTACCCATGTTCAGTGTCGTATTTAGACTTGATAAGGCCCTAAGCTATTTGAGGGGGGGGGGCGTTTATAAGTCCAGATATTATATATCAGTGCCAAATATAATTTGTTGGTGCCCCCACTATAGCTTGTTTAGCTTGTTTAGCTTATACGTAAATCCGGCCCTGCCCATGTTACATCAGAAGCGACCTTATGTATGTTTATATGTTTTATATTTTTATAAGTGAATGTGAAACGTGCACTGGGGATTTTGATTACAGTGAAGAGGAGTTGTGCAAAGCGTCGCCCTCACTCTCTTGTTGGACCTCATTTGAAACCAGTGGCAAGACGAATCGAGATGACTGGAAGCTCCATGCTCGAACTGTCCACGGGCATTTACAGCTGGAATAGCCATCTATGAAATATTAGGCTTGGACATAATTCTAACTGAATTTTGGAAATGGAAAAGGGTGGCTGCAGTAACATAGGGCAAAAATAAAACAGAACAGAAATTATATGTGTTACGACGAGCTGTGTCTTCTTCTTGGAAAAATATGTTGTTCTGACTTTCTTGCAACTAGGAGATACAAGATACAAAAAAGTATTTCACGTACATAAGTGTATTAAAGATGAAGGTCTTCATACTGATTGGACAAAGGTTGCTTATACTGTGAGATATTTGATTGTTTGGCAAGACGTGTCTCTTAGCAAGAACAACAGAAAGAGCAGAAGCCGCTGGAAATCGGGGCAAAGATATTAAAACCGGGACTATTCCAGGAAAACTATGCCTTCTTCAAAAGACGATGGGATGAATGCGATGGCAAAGCTCGTAATATGATATACAGTCGACTTGTTTTTACTTCTGACACTGACAAATATAAAGTATATAACGTTTTAAGACATAGAGGATTGACGTCACTGTTATCGGTCTCCCATATGCACTCCATCACTCTCAGCGAAGCGGCATGCCACGAGTACTAATCATAGCACGCAACTCCGCAGCTTCAATCGATAATCAACAGGTACTCTGAAAAAATCCATCTTGTACACAAGACGACACCAGCTAGATTCGAACCCATGATCTCTTGAACACAATGCAAACAGCGTAACACTACGATAGAAAGATCCCCAACTGACAAATACTCATAGTAACATGTTGCAGTTGAAATAAACATAACCATGTATTTTAAAATAAAATGTATTTGATAAATGTGAATAAACAACATGTTATATTACACTTTTACAATAAAAATTATAACAGTGAGCTTCTTTTTTACTGAAGAAATTTCATCCATTGCTCACTAATCTGATTGTGTTTGGAAGACATTGATTTTATGTTGTTTCTAAGTATATCAATTACAGAAAATACTATTCAAAGTAAATATCAGTGGCGTAACGTCAATAGATGAAAAGATGCTGGGCGTCTCCTCCCATGATTAAAAACTTGTGAGACAGACATTGCATCAGCAAGAAACACCACCTGTTGAAATTGGTGAAATATTTTTGTAGCAGGCGCACAGAAATGTATAACTATTTGCTATAAACATTAAAGAAAGATAATCGCTGGTTTCCTTTTTTTTTGAAGTCATCCGTTCTTGACGCCATGACGTTACAAAGTACGTATCACTTCAGAGCGGAAACGTTCATTGGCTGCTTAAGACCTGACTTTTGATCTTGTAATATCAGTTGTAGTGTGCTTTCAGGTGCTGTCTTCAGCCCAATCATACGTTTAGAAATAATTTATGATGCGGTATGATGATGTTAGCTTTCAGAACTGAAATATAAATTTCCTATCTGTACTGGATATTTTGGCGGAAAAGAACAGACGCATTGAGCTGCATTACACGATTATATAAGGTATATTTTCAAACTAGTTACTATTTTATATAGTGTCGTAAATACGTATTTCTGGTGGGGGAAAAGACGGGTGAGAGCTACCTACCTTCTTTTAAAAAAAAGGTCCCTCGGCGCTCCCACTCTAAATATTCATTCAAGTTACAATAAACAAATATTTGTTTATTAATGGCCAAAAACCTTTACATTTCTTATTACAGTGGAATCCTTCTATAGCGCATACGTTTATAACAAGTGTCCGTAATTTTACAGTGTCCTTAACTTTAAAGTGTCCTTAACTTTACAGTGTCCTTAACACTTATTTTCGGTTTAACAACACTGTCAATATCCCTAATTACATTTATTCTTTATTCTCTATAATTCATATAGCGAAATTCTGTTATTGCATACATATTTCATAGGTTCGATTTCCACACCATTTATAATGGGATTTGAATTTAATCTAAGAGCCAAACTTCTTCCAAGTGTTCTTCTTGATTCTTATTCTTTTCACTGCCCATGGTATTCTCTTTATCCTTCTGCAGCATTTGATTTCAATGTCCATAATATTCTCACTATCTTCTGTAGCATCTAATTTTACTGTTCATGGTATTTGCATTATCCTTCTGTAGCATATCTTCTTCTTCATCGTTCTTCAGTCAGATATAAGGTTACAGTGTCTATAGCTTCAATAAATTGTGTGATTCGCTTCAGGTCATCCATGAAACCCTCAAGTCTGGAAGTAGTGCCGTTTCTGTAGCATATCATTTCCAAAGAAAACCTTATCTTTAATATTACGGCACTGTTGTAAAGCTTAGAAAACTAAAAATACTGCCGTTCGCATCTCCGATCTTTGATGTAATTATATATATATATATTGAGAGTTGATAGTGAGCTCAACGAAACTCGTCAAATTAACTTGTGATTCAACAGCCGATTATTCAAATTGTACTGGTGATATATGGACGTGTTAGTGGCGTACCAAATACGCCAATAGTTACATAACACTATCCTACACAGCAACTAGAAGAAACATTAACTACTGTGTATGATCACAGATGTCTACAAGTCTGTGCCGTAATGCACATACAAATGATGAAAATGAGGTTGACCAGGGGAAAGGGGATAAACTGATTCCTTACTGGAAAGACCAGAAGAACACACAGCCAACGACTGGTTCGGACGCTGTGCGTATATACTTTTAGATGGCTGACGGAATGGCAAGCAGAGTACTTATGGTTATACCCCTTTTGTAGCGCTGCTGATTCCTAATTACGAATCAAGAAAATACTTACAAATAATGTGGAAGTGTTCGACTACACACCAAGTAATAATTACAAATGTAATTATTTAAATACAAGTTCTGAACAAAGGTTTTAAGCTACACTATCTTCGAAATCAGAACACACTCACTCGGAAATAATAAATGCATAGAAAATTAAGAAAGTAAAACAACTCACATATGTTTTTAAAAATATCACACAAGATGTATAGAACACAAAACAAAATCAGATTTCCTATAAAAATGCCCAGAATTCAAGTGTAGAAAAGAAAACAATGTGCGAAAAAGTCATTAAAATCACATTGAAATCAACGTTTAAACTATTTTACAAAGTGTTATAAAGCTACCACTGCGAGTATGAAAAGCACTATATTTGGCCCTTGTACATTTAATGTAGCCAGTAGTATTAGATCAGCACCATTTTTAATGTGAAATTATACGACCACTATGGTACGCGTTTGACGATGAAGCGGTTTCAGAAGTACACATTGTATTGGCTATATTATTAGAGTGTATGAGTTTCGGCATAAGAATTCAACTAGCCCAAAATAAAATTCCAGTACAGGATATTCTCAATTATTATTATTAGTATTACTATTACTATTATTACTATCTGTAAATCTCACAGATTTCGACAAATTTTAGGCAGACTTTTAGCAAACAATGATCCCAAATATAAATGTTTCAACCACAAAAACATTTTAAATGTATATACTGTACATATTTAAAATTGCGTTAAAGCAGCTGAAACAAATAATATATCTAAAATTTCTAAACATACGTTACACCCAGTAAGTATAAATATTTTCATTTTTAAAAAAAGATGTCTGCCTATATTTACAGTATTTACCATATCTTCAAACTCAAATATTGGATAAACACTGTTACACAAAAATTGTTAAGTACCTAGTATATTTTACATTTACGAAATCTGTATAAGATTGAAAAATATGTGTACGCTTTGGTCTTCATAAAATGTTTACTATTTTTAATTATTCTTGCATTTCTTGATTAAGTTTTTTTCTGTGCATTGGTTTAATCTTTCAATTAAGCTTTCGATGAATCATTGTAGTCATCGTCAGCCTCATCGTCTTTGTACGCATTCTCATCTTCTTTGTACTTATTCTCTGCTTTCTTTTTGAAAATCTCCCATAGTTTTTCGACTATCTCGGATAGTAGTATGTCGTTTGTGTTGCGGGCTATAAGACGCAGAATGAATACACCGTCATCCCTGAGATACTGATCAGCAAATCTGTGGACCAACTTCTTATCGTTTTCTCCTTTGATCTGGTCTAGTAACTTTAAATACTTCTTAATGTATGAGACGCGGTTAGAGAGGAACATGAGTCTCCATATCCAGAAAATAAAATTACCGCATGTGCAGACTGCAACATAGACAAACCAGAACCAGAGAAAAATGAAAATTTTCTCGTTGTACAGGTTGATTGGTAAGACACACTGCACTGTGTGAGTTTGGATGTTCTGAAGTTGACGAATCTCAAAGTCACAAAGCGTGATTTTAGGAAAACGAGGCGAGTCTCTCCAGTAGTGATCTGTGGCAAGTCCGTCAATAACCTCAAAGCCGTACATACTGTACCACCCTCCCATGAAAGCGTTGAGAAGGAAGAACTGAGTGATGACATTAGCAACAAAAAGCACCTTAATGAACATGTAGAGTCCTGTCAGATAAGTGCCATCTCTTTTGGCACAGAAGAAACAGAAAAATCTAGATGCCCTCTGACGCATACGCACAAGAATGTTCCAACGGTAGTGTCGCTGCGCACCTAACCATCTGTCCATGTATGTTGCAATATGGCCAACGGTTTCAATCCTCTTATCTGGGGAACCTATCTGGGTAGCATCTGTCATTGTCACAATTTTATCCACATTGATACCAGAACCGCTGTTGAACACTCTCCATATCAGAGCTGGAAATTTGAAGAGGAATGCCATAAAGAGAAGAATGATAGGAACCCACTGGTAGTAGGTAAGCTCCTCTGTATCCCTGTGTTCTTTTACTACGGGAATAGGTGTGTCCATTGGAATGTGGTACGTGTTTTTAATCCAGCAATATGATTTCGTATACGCCACAAATGCACCTGTGAACTGTGCCGGACACCAGCACTCAATAGGACTACCAGCAAACTGACCGGTACTAATAAAAATTGCAAAAATTGCAAGCAATATAACTGTATATAAATGGTTGAGTCGATCCACCCAGTCATCGTCGTTACTTGATGTAAGCTTGGAGTAGGAAGCCCAGCCACCTAAAATTGCTGTCACCCTGCAAGATCAAATGATTGAATGTTAGCAACACACTCCAATGACATATATATATATATTTCTAGTATTAAATATACAGTAGACATCAGATTATCTGAATCCCCAATTAACCGAATCCCTAATTATCCGAATCGAATTTGGATTAAATAATTTTAGAGCGAGAGTGTTAGCGGACGCGAAAGGGAGGTCCCGGGGCAGTGCGAACGTGCCGTTACTATGTAGTTTATTTGCAATATATAGTTGCTTACGTATTACTAAACTTTTATCAATAAAGTTTCGTTAATTTCACTGTATGAGTGTATGTATGTACACTGTTATGCTTTATTCCTAAGCTATATCCAATTATCCGAATTTTGAAGAGAAAAAATCGGCCATATTCCCAATTGTTTCAGATAATCGAATTTCTGCTGTACATAATTACACATGTTTAGTCATTATAGTGTCAATCGTCAATGATACAGTCCTGCTGCCTCACTACGAATGATCCTTCAAAAGTGACGCATTCAACTTGTCTCTTGATTTTCATTGGCCATTTCGTGTATACTTTGTCTCAACAGCCAATGAAAATCACGATTAAATCAAAATATTCACATTGGAAAGATAGTTCCGAATTTTGACAATTTGTCCTATATTA
Source organism: Meghimatium bilineatum (assembly GCA_034231615.1). Taxonomy (NCBI): domain Eukaryota; kingdom Metazoa; phylum Mollusca; class Gastropoda; order Stylommatophora; family Philomycidae; genus Meghimatium; species Meghimatium bilineatum. Next base: position 42,707,695 of record CM067305.1, on the reverse strand, counting down.
ACTGATGGTTCCGTTTAGGCCATATAACATTGTAATCTTCTGATATCCGTTTCCTATGCTAATCAATCTATGTAATTACGTGAGTTGCTTACATAAGTTTAGTGGTATGCAGTAAGTCTCCACAGTGTCCCTACGGTTGTTTTTCAAATTGCTGTCTAGCAGAGCCAAATTTAGCCCTAACTCGTCGAAGTGACTATATTTGCAGTATATATTCATCGCAGTCCAATAGCGACGCGTAAATATAAGCATTGCTTACAAATATAAAGTTTATTATAAAATATAAAGTTGATTATAAAGTTCATTATAAAGTTGATTATACAATTCTTACAAAATATAGAATGTAGTATAAAATTATATCCGTCTGCAGTTATTTTAAAACTTTATAAATCTTTTCAATATTATGGCATGTTGTATGGGGGAGAATGGCAAATGGCGCGTCTTTCTATGACAAGATATCGCATTTTGTAAACAGTTTCTTTTACCGCTTACAACTTTCTCGTAAAATAAGGAATGGATTTGACATCTCCACATATCTGTTGAGAAAGCCTGCTCAGTTATGGAAGCGCTGTAAGCATTTCTGAAAATAGTTACTTAGAGAAAAGTTATTTTTTAATTTGAATTGAAAGACATGATTTTTTTAAACAGTTATGGCGTCGTCTTCATTTATGAAACCTACTAGAGAGTTAGACAAGGAGATGTCGAATATGAGTGAATGTACTGTGGAAATGTTATTATCCGTTGAACATTTTGGAGCCAGAAATTTTGCAGATAAATTTATGTAACTTGTCGATTTAATTGCAACATTTACCATTAGAATAAGTGCTGTGCATTATCGAGGGTAAGAGCGCCAGCCTCAGAACTTAAAGGTCCATAGTTTAACTATGGTTAGGAGTGGGGTTTTTTTGTTAGCGCGGTGTCATAAAGCATAGATTTCTAGATGTATACAGATACATATGTACACATCTAGATGTTAGTGGAGGAAAGTCGTTACTGGTGATTGCTTCCCTGTTGTTGCTTACAGTTTTGACAAGGTCACGCCCAGCTGCTGTAACAGTGTTTATGGCATGGTAATTCATTCGTTTTAGCAAACTTCATTTCCTGGTGATTTGCTTGTAATCTGCATTGCATTTTTCCGTAGCCTGAAGATGGTTTGATGAGACAAGCGATGTAAGCTTGTTGAGCCATTATTCGAGTACAGTGCCAAGCGAAGTAAAATAGTTGAGCCATTGTTTGTGTACAGTGCCAGCGAAGTAAACTAGTTCAGCCATTATTCATGTACAGTGTCAAGCGAAGTAAACTTGTTGAGTCATTATTCCCGTACAGTGGCAAGCGAAGAAAGCATATTGATACATTGTTCGAGTACAGTTCCAAGCAACGTAAGCTTGTTCAGCCATTATTTGACTACAGTGCCAAGCAACGTAAGCTTGTTGAGCCATTATTTGAATACAGTGCCAAGCAACGTAAGCTTGTTGAGCCATTATTTGAATACAATGCCAAGCAACGTAAGCTTGTTGAGCCATTATTTGAATACAGTGCCAAGCAACGTAAGCTTGTTGAGTCATTATTTGAATATAGTGCCAAGCGAAGTACGCTTTATTGATCCATTTTCTAGTACAGAGATTGAATATATTTGAAAAAATATTCTCTTTATTCTTTTCTTAATCATATTTGAAATATATGCTTTATCCAGCGTTAGATATGCTTTATCCAACGTTATATATGCTTTATGCAGCGTTATATTAGCTTTATCTAACGTTAGATATGCTTTATCCAACGTTAGATATGCTTTATGCAGTGTTAGATATGCTTTATCCAGCGTTAGATATTCTTTATCCAGCGTTAGGATACGATCTTGATTGTTGTTACTACCTGTTCTCTAAATTCACGTGTCTTTTTTATTTTATTTTGATTAGTGTTTTTGCTTTCGACTAATATAATGTATCTACACTAATGTTGCATCGTAAAAAATTCCTGCATGACACAATTGGAAGCGAGGTCAACCAGCGAATCACTGGAACTTTCCTACGCATGCCTTCTTCATCTGCTAGGAGAGACTGTGCACCTAAAGATCTACCCGAAGTACAAGGATGTTGGTTCATAACTAATAACCTATCGCAATGACAAATTAGTATAAAACAAAAGAAATATGATTTCAAATGCGTTCAATCTCTGTACTCGTCTACTGTGAAAATAAAGATCAAAATGTGAAGAGAAATAATTCACAACTGTACAAGTGCAGTTGATTACGCTAAGAATGAAATAATCCGTTTAACAGTGGGCACGTAATTCTTCACAGCCCATAGTTTTTCACACAAAAACACAAAAAAAAGGTTCTTGTCAATTGTTAACTGAAGTGATAAATGCATGTTAACTGAGGGGATTTATGCATGTTAACTGAAGTGATAAATGCATGTTAACTGAAGTGATAAATGCATGTTAACTGAAGTGATAAATGCATGTTAACTGAGGTTATAAATGCATGTTAACTGAAGTGATAAATGCATGTTAACTGAGATGATAAATGCATGTTAACTGAGATGATAAATGCATGTTAACTGAGGTGGCACAAGTAAAGTTGTCTTAAAGACATAGATGTATAAGAGGGATTATGGATATCTTGGGAGGCATTCAGTGTACCAGAATTCCAGGAGTATAGATACCTTGGGAGACGTTCAGTATACCAATATCCCAGGATTACCACGTCCTACCAGGAGCCTAGAACACACCTCTGGCCAACTATCTCATTATTCTTCTATCATATTTGTTGATCTGTCCTCAGCGATGGCACATCTAGCAATCACCCGTGCAATTAAATCAAGCAGAATATGAATCGCATTAAATGTAGATTTTTACAGAAACTTTAAATCTACTTATCAAAGTATTGTCTATGCTGGAGCAAAGCATAGTACGTTTGTTGAGCCATGACGACAATGTTGAATACTTCACCTTTGCCGTGCCATGCCTGGATCGGAGTAACGGAAATAGAGCTGCTGCCATACATATATATAATATATTATATATATATATATATATATATATATTCTAGTTTACATGCGCCTAATTATCTTGCCAGTTGTTGACAAGAGGTTAGTGTAGTTTTTGGCACCAATTACTTAATGATGATGCCATTTCTCGGCAGGCATTCTCAGCGCACGCATTATAGTACACTGTTCATTGTGGCTGGGTCGACCACATAAGTTTTTGTTTACACAGCACGTTACCGCAGATCTCATTGTTTTTTTTACTCTAATAGGACATTCCTGATATTCTGGGGACTTGTCTGCCACAAGTGACAATTGAATGTGAATCCATGCCTCTTAGTTCTAAGAGAGAATCACACGTTCATCCCATTAAGTTATGTTGAAATATGGAACAGGTAATGCCCTTTTTATCATTTTTTGTGTTTTAATTTATTGGGGACTAACACATATTAATGTAATTAAATAGGAGACTCAGAACTCTTGACAGTTTAGACAATGAAATGTACAGGGGTTATACAATTTTTGACAAAATCTATGGACAACCCTCTTATCTGAAAACAGCGCTAGTATTTAAGTCAATATATATTCGACGCATAGGCGTATATTCTGATAACTTCAAACAAAGAAAATTTCAACACTATATACACCCTTGAGACCATGCATCGAATGATTTCAACCTGTGATACTAGCAATAAGTGTTTTGAAATATAAGTTTCAAGAACTCTCCGTGATAACAGATTACAAGCAAATACGTCAATCCATTTTTTGTTCGAACGATAACAGTAAGTTTAGTCATCTTACAGTGATAAGAGAGTTACATTCTTTTGTATTCGTTTTCAAACTTATGCAGGTTAGCAGGATGTAATCTAGAGAACGGGTTACGATATCGCAAATACATGTGCCTTTCGGCTGGATACATCCGATTTCAGTATGGCTTGAGGTCATTTTAGCCATTTATGGAATGAGATGGTCAATTCCACCCCAAAACTTCATTAGTCGCCTCTTACGATATACATTGCAGGTAACATTTTCGCCATTCTGCTCCCTTTCGAGACCCGATAACACAAGGCTAGAGAGTTACCGATTAGTAGCAAGCAAACTAGCAAACCTTAAGCATTGAAAATGTACACAAATACGATTTTACAAGGAAAATGTTCTCGAAAACATTTAAACCAGCAAAAACTGATTGGATACTCATCATTTACCCGAACAAGGGACGACAACAGATAATAATATGTTTTTAATTTAGGTTTTCAGTAGCAAATAAATGAAGTCCCCGTCTATGGTCGCATCTTTTGATTAAGTTCCTACAGTTCCCTCTTAAAATTTGTGACGTCCGTTTTCATCCAATGCCTCAGATTCAAATGGAACCTTGCACAAGTCACAATGCAAGTTTTCAGCATAATATTTGTAATGACATTAGAATTTCATGATTGATAATTGTGCATACACTGCTAATTTCTTAAACAGACAAATCTCTGGGATCTTTCTTGGAGTTTTATTGAGGAATTATTGATCCCCTAAATAGAAACAATTTTCTGTAATGTTTGCACATTTACATTTGAAAACTAAATGATGGCAACGATGGGCGTAAATCCAATTTTTATTTCATGATTTTGTAAAAGTGTGTGTTTACTAGTGTGCATAAATTGTTTTCTCTTATCTTTAGAAAGAATGTGATGAGAGAGATGAAATATGGAGTATAAATGAAATAGTATCGGTGGTGGCAGACGGTTTGTTTGTACTAATACTGGATGGCAGACGGTTTGTTGTACTAATACTAGCGTGGCAGACGATATGGCTACAAGCAAAGAAGTATGGTTTTCACAGAGACCAGTCTGACACAAGCTAGTACGCTTTAGGTAAGGCAAATATTAGTATCACAAGTCTGCATCTCACTCGCTGAAATAAAACAGAAGACGACACAAAGTCTACATTGACGAAGCAGTCACAAGAATAATTGGTCGTCACCGATAAATACATCCAGGCCCGCATATGTTATTGACACGTCGATTACGCAGTACCCGATGGTCAGAAGGAACGAAGTGATGAAAAGATTTGTTGACCCTCTGTTTTTCCGTTAGAACGAAATATGTTTAGCATAAAGGCGCAAGGAATAAATAGGAAGGCGGAGTTTTTATACGACAGAAGTAGGGGCGTATTGCCCACGCAAGAGAATGGACAACGCGTGTTGTTGTATGACCAGAGGTATCAAGTCCTGATTGGTTAGAGGTTTTCCTCTGGGGGAAACGGAAGAGGATAGAGGGAGACAGAAAACCATAAGTTCTGATTGGCGGAAGTCTTCTAGGAGGAGTAGTCCCCGGAGTCAGGCTCCGCACGGTCTCTATCAGGCTTGTCTCGGACAGTTAGTACTTGTCTCCCAGGAGAGACAAGTCCTAGTTTAGTCTCGCAGCTGAGACAGTCAGTCTTCGGTCTCCCAGGAGAGACGAAGAGTCAGAGCCGGATAGTCAGTCGGTGTATAATCTCTAAGACTTATCTTATAACCCGAGTGAAACAATTCCTGGATGTGATAGCGTAATTTGTAATTGGCGATTATTATATTATTGCCCAGTTGCAGACATTTTAGGATTAGTCTGCAGAGTTGAGGACGGACTCGAATAAGACTAGATTGGGACTTGTGACTAGTGTTTATGTGCCTCTCTTATTAGTATGATGCTATTAATTGATGTATATCAACTTGTGTAAATAAACCTCATATTCTTGTGAAGGAGTGCTTTGGTTAACTGATTGATGTCGAGCAGTATTTCACAGATTTAGACCTGGTCACAGCTCCAGTATTCCAGTAAGTCCTAAAAGGCATTTTCTTCCGTCGCAAATTATTCTAACGCTGCAGATCTTCTTTCTGTCACACTAGTCTGTCCAGGACAGACAGTCAACTATACGTTTTCGGTAACAAGTTGTTTCTGTCACACCAAGTGCAGAGCTTGTTACTGTTACAGAAATACTATGAAAAAGAGAACCACTTTTATCTTCCCTGTAAAAATAATTCTACATCTTTATTACAATTATCTGCAAATAAATTATCTTAATGTTATAAATCTTAAAGTCTTGGAAATGTTAATATGAGTGTAACAGCAAACTGCAGTGACTGAGTCCGTGCACCGATGATCTCAATATTGGCTGAACTGGTCTCGCAATTCTTACACGATGTTAAGATTATCCATCAAAATATATGGTCCAGCAATATAGAAAATACTCATAAATTGTTTCTGCCATCTATCATGTAAGACACGCAAATTTGGGCAAGCAAGTCGCGTTTTCGGTGTTTTCATACCTCAAAAAGCTATAACGAATAAGTCAGCATTAGTGTTTTTTTACAGAAAAACACAACATTAAGCACAACGTAATGACCACAACTTCTTATTGTGAAATTTTCTAGATAGTTATTGTTGTTGTTGTTCGTCCATCACAAGTGATGATGACCATTTGTTACATCCACTTTTGAAAATTCAATTTTAGTTATGTCCTTGATTAAGAGTTCGTAGATGGCTAATGAGCCCTATTCGAGCTGTAAATGTCCTTGGACAGTTTGGACATGGAATAACGACTGTAGACGGATCTTGGTCTATCCGTGACTTTCTAGCTGCTCTCCGCTGTTGAGCTGCTGCATTTCTCTTCTTTGTGAAAATGACTTGCACTGGGGATTTTGATTATAGTGAGGAAGAGTTGTGCAAAGCGTCGCCCTCACTCTCTTGTCGGACCTCATTTGAAACCAGTGGCAAGACGAATCGAAACGACTGGAAGTGAAGTACGATGCAGTGGATGACCATGGTTTTCTACGTGTCTCACCATGCCCGATGCGGTCCACGCCGCGTTGCTGGCGTTCGCCTACATTACCCAGTGGGCCGATAAACCATCGTACCTCGTACGCGTAAATTCGCCGAATATCAGACTTTCTTATCAGATAGTTTCTTATCTGAATATCAGAATATCAGATAGTTATTACATAGATAAGAAAGGAACTGTAAATAAAAGCAGTGCATCGGCTTTAAAAATTCAGTGTAGGGTCTGGCCCTGCAATTTATCCGAAACTTTGACCGTCTATTGTTAATTGTTGAAATAATTGTACGATACTCAATCGGAAATGTTGCGTGCTTTGTTGCTTCTGGAGGTTCCCGTTAAAATATTCGTTTGTATTGAGAACTGATTTATCACAAAATATATTAAATGAAGTACTTCACATATGATGATAATTGAATAGTGTCATATTAACATATATGGCATATAAATCATTGTTTCCCTACTTACATTATTATAGTGGAGAAAAAACGTACATGCTAGGTGGGGATAACATCTATTTCGTATGAAAATTTGTATCTATGTTGGCCTAATAGTTTCTTTTTTAGTTGTGGTTTTTTTTCCGTGAAGACGAATTTCTAAAAGCACTACATAGTTATCACCATTCATACGCCGTCTTCACTGTTTCGGTAATACGATTATATATTATCCCAACGTGAATATCTCAACGATGTTGTCCTTAGTTTTGTCTTTCTCTTGATTCTCTTTCCCAGAGAAGCCAAGACAGCTTTTCGTCTTTGTATGCTACGAGTATTCATACTTAAATCTTTTCACAAGGTCTTCACTAACAAACGTATTCTTGGTTATTTCTGCCTACACAATCTTGTATGAAAGACTTCTCAGTTGTGAAAATGGTTTTTCATGTCTAGGAGGTGTTCACAAACAATACTTTGAAATTTGAGCTAAGGATCCTTAGCATTGTGTTAACTTTAATTACAAGATTTTCACCTACCTATTGCAAGTAGGGTGTAACGTGCCTATTCAGTAAATTCATCCCCTCCCTTTTAACCTGATTGCCTATTGTTTTTATTGTATGCGTTTGTAAGTTCTATTTATTGCTGCCAAGATGCAGCAATTTACCAAAACTTTCAGTGTTACAGATGGGTCCAATAGTAGTAATGCGGAAAGTTTAAACCAGAACAAACCGGGACAACTATTGTTATGACTTTTGACGTATGCCGCCATATTGTATAGATCGATTTGTTCTAATGTTATCCAGTTACTGCTTGTTGTATTTTAGCATTCAGTAAGTATTTGGGTCTTACTGGTGGCCTACCTGTATGCTACAATATATCAAGATATAAAAAAATAGGTAGATGTGTTACCAAAATAAAACATAAAACAACCTAACAACGAGATACATGGACAGACGACGTTTCGACTAAAAAGCCTTCATCAGGACAAACAAACAACCACAATAAGACCAATCTTCCATGGAGACAAATATGGTTACAATAAGGAGGAGACGACAATAGCAGATACGTAATGGAGGAAGCAATATGTGGCAGCATGACAGGAGAGAAGAAGGTATGGGGGGAAGATAGTAGTAAGTAGGGAGGGTAAGTTGACTGAAGAAAGTGAGATGGAAAAAGGAAAATATATAGTAGCAAGTAAATTACCTCAAAAGTGGCAACATAAAATGAATAATACAGACAAACAATCATGATGTAAGGGAAGAGCAAAATGAGATGGTACGAGAGATCAGGTGGGAGAGAGAAAGAGGCCAAAAAGGCAGGAACAGGGAAATAATATGAGCAGATAATGGTGATATATGAGAATAAAATATTGCAATAACTTAACTGATGCAGTTTCTGTCAGAGCTCTTACATCTGAATGATCAGACACATGATGGCAACAAAGTAAAAAATGGACAGTGAAGGCCATATTTTTATCAAGGGCCATTGTAGCAAGTATTTCTACAGGTTAGAAAAATACAGACATGCCACAGCGGTAGACAATACCCGATGCGCCGAAGTGCTAAGAAAACAAACTTGCGAAAGGGAGACCAATGGGATAAGACAATAGACTGGAGGGCGTCTGTCCATTTATCGCGATGCTGGCTTGTACTTCTGCCCATTCATCGCGATGCTGGCTTGTACTTCTGTCCATTCATCGCGATGCTGGCTTGTACTTCTGTGTCTCTACTAGTTATCAAGATCTACACTTTTAGGAGCTAATGTATTTGCTGGTAATTTCTGGTAATATGTTCCTAACTTTACAATTAATTCTTTTACTTATATGTCTGATCAATATCATAAGTGATGGACAAATTGAAGATATGGTCCCCATCTCCGATCCATGCAGACATGTTCTTCTCCTTCTGTGCTTGTTCTCAAACTCTTGCAAATTAGCAGGATGTAGTTCGGGGAGAGGATTGCGTTGTATCACGGATTACAGATTTGCTGCGATATATGTGCCTTTCCTCCTAACACATCTGGCAAAACGTCGCTTCTCGGTCACTTTGAGCTTACGTGAGATGGGACAATCAATTCCACTCTCTTAACATCCTTAATCGTCTCTTGCGACATGCAGGATAGATAGTCTTGCTATTATTTTCTCCCTATCGGTCCCTGGCAAAACACGGGGGAGAAATGCTCTAATCATGAATGGTCCCCTTGTACTATATGATCCAGGTATAAGAGAAGGTTAATAAACACTTGAAATCCAACTGAAATTCTGACGTGATTTAGAATATGAACCTTTCCAATGACAATATCGTGATGTCACATGATACGATCAATCCTTCTTTAGGATAACCCTGCGCACTGATCTCAAACACCGCCAATTATCATGGCATGTGATTCTCAAAATTTGTCGCTTTGAATATATTTTGTATTTCCAGCCAATGAAACACACAGAAAAAGTAGATCAGCAAAGAGAAGTGACGCTGTTTGGAATCAAGACTAATCTGGAAAAGGACTCATTTAGTCAATGTAAAAGAAAGTCCTCTGTTTTATCTTTTTCTTTTTCAATGATATTCATTATGTACTGATAACTGATCATTGATAACTGATCTTTTGCAATTTCGCTAAGCAGCGAACAACAGAGGTTATAAAATTAAAATAAAGAGTTGCAAAGAAAATAATGCAGCGAGTATAAGTTAACACTTCGTAGCATTCACTATTACATCGCTTCCCAACCCATGAGTAGTAAGTACATAAATGGGGTAGCAAAGAGTTTCCTATGGAATAGCCGGCTGAAATGGTAAACTATTTTTTTTTTAAATTTCAAGAAACATTGATGATTAAATTCTGATGTGTTATGTCTTTCTTTTCTTCTCGTCCCTGCAGTGTGTCGTTGATTATCATACCTATCTACAGCTTCTGTTTCGTGAAATGTGAATCATTTCCGATTTCCAATCTCAAACGATACCTGTTTTTCCATGTCACAATATCAGGTTGTCAAGCTTTTCCTGGCGCTTTTATTCTTGAACGTGTCTGTTGTTACAGTGTGTCAATCTTTCTTCTTCTCAGGATGTGTCAAAAATAAATGTAGACTGTCTCTTTGTGATGCGACTGAGCAACATTCCGTTTTAATTAACTTCTTTTAAGATATCTTCATAACACTTTGTATCCGTCTATGGTGTTCTTAGCATTCTTCTATAAAACCAAATCTTTGCTGCCTCTATATAATTTATCTGTATTCTGCTGTTTGTTTGTTTGTTTTGCGTTCGCTCCATTGTAACCAGCACGGATATCCGTGCGATTTCCGCTGGGAGCGTGATTACGTTGTGCCACCGTTATGCGCCTTGTGGGCTACCCTAGCCTGTGACAGCCTCCAAATCTGTCTCCAGGCTCGCATGTATGTGGTGACTCTTCGCCCAGACGATTTTTGCTCTCGTCTGTCTCGCACGAGGTGGTCCACTGTCTATGAACTTGCCTCGTGTAATTGGACGTACTGTGCCTGTGCCCATCGGGTACTGAGCCGTTCTCATCCGTGAGCCTGGTTACTTAAGGGGAAGAACTCATCGGAAGAGTTGGACCCTGGCTCTTTCGCCCTCTTAGCCGAGGTGTCATTCACCGACATCGTGTACCCCTTGTCCACGTTCGTATCTCACACCATGCGTTTGAGAGCAAGGCGTTCTCGAGCTGAGCGACCTTGTCCCAATAGCGCCTGAGCCCATCAGGTACTGAACCCTTTCTCTCTGCAAGTGTATTTCCGGTATAGGAAAACCTGACATTAGAGTTGGGCCAGGGCTAAAATCGTTGTCTCTTTTGTGCCTGAGAGCATCGGGTACGGACCCCTTTCTCTCTGCAAGTGTATTTCCGGTATAGGAAAACTTGACATTAGATTTGGGCCAGGACTGCCATCGTTGTCCCTTTCTTGCCTCAGCCCATCGGGTACGGGACACTTTCTCTTCCCGAATATATTTTCGGTTTAGGAAGGCTCGACATTAGAGTTGGGTTCGGTCTTCTTGCTTTTCCGAAAGCCAATGATTGAGTCTGTGTGTCTGTAAGGAGCACAGGTAACTAGAAGCTCGTCTCGAGCTGACGGAGCTTGTAGTACCGCTTTCCTAGGATCTTTTCACTTTCTATTTGCAGTTCGCGCTGCCCTCTAGCGATGCTCTGCCTTTTCATTGTTTCATTGTACTCAGTATGAAATCTATTTGTCTCTCGCCATATATCTACCTTTACGTGCCTTTTACATTGGCCGCCCCTCCAATGTTCGGACTGGACTGACTAGCTTCACTGTATGTCGACAATGTCGCTATATGTGGTGATGCTGGTGGTGTCGGAGATATTATCTGTCTCTTATGCAGCCAATCTCTTTCCACCTGCTACCTCCACATTCTCGGACACGATCCCCAAATGATTTGGTCAGAATCAGCTCGAGCTGCTGTATTTCTGTTTCCAGGGTGCACCGCGAGGAGGTACATTTGGGATCTTGGTTATCTGCTAACCCTGGGTCTACCTAGAGCAATGCGTTCCCTTTGCACCCCATTCTGCTGTTTGTCCTAGAGTTACTTCCCTACATCAGTATCGGCTCTCTATAACTTCTAAGAACTCGCTTTCTCACCTCAATTGACAAAGATATATTTTATGGGATGTTCTTTATCTTATGAAATGTTACTTTTGCCTGGACAATTCTATACTTGGCATCTTTAAAAATGTCTTCCATTTGATGTTAATGTACCTAAATATTTGAATATATTGCCTTATTTCAGATTGATCCCATTAACTGATGTTGCATTCTGTAGGGCAATAATTCTATGATATTACCATTACTTCCGTTTTTCTGCTAGTCATACAAAGCCCTTTATTTTGTCTTTCTGATATTCCTCACGTACCTTGTATTGATATCATTATTATTTCATTGTATAAATTGAACAGATTGGGTGACAGTACATAATCTTCTCTACCTTCCTGTTTACTATGTTGAAAAGCTTCCGTTTGGTTATATATTCTTTTGGTTGTTCTTTGTTGCCAATATATATTCCTTATTATTCTGATATCTTTGCTATCAATGCTTAAAATCGCATTTCTTCATGTTTAACCTTGTCAAATGCCTAGTCAATACAACACAGTCAATCAATGCAGGATCTATATGGCGTTGTTTAGTGCACTTTGTATCAGTCACACCCAAATGCTACCATATTTTCGAGTGTTACTCCTTCTTGCCTCTCATTTGACATTTCCCGTAAGTTTCATTGGACACTATGTTTAGAATTTGTGTTGACAGACAGTGAAAATCATGGAACAATTCAAATAAGTCATTTTAAAAGGATGTTTTCCACTTAGGCAATAGGTTTAATATAACCGATGGTCACAGTATAGCCGTTGTGGGTCATATGTCTTCAATAAAACATTCGCGTCTAGAAAAACCGTAGAGAATAGATAAGCTAGTATGCGATAGTATGACAGAAATCAAATATTTATAATATCAACAGATGAGTAACAAATATATATTCATATAATGGAGAGTCTACGATCTGAACATAGTTTAAAGGAAATGTTCTTTTTTTCTCCTGACATTTTTTAATAACAACTGTGTTTGTGAAAGTTTTCATGTACACTAATCATATATAAGATAACCGAATATCGCGTGATCTTCTATTGTTGACAGTTAACTAACATGGATTACTGCCAGATATTCAAAACAGATCACAGTCCATGTTGATAAACTTTTCGTGTAAAGACAGGAACACGAAAATGTTAGTGTTAATTTGTCAAGAACATCTTCAAGTTGACCCGAGCAAGAATCAAACTGACACTCATTGAATGTTTGTCAAAATAGAGCAGACATCGGTTCATTTATCACAAGATATGTTAGAGTACACTCAGAGAGAATTAGAAACTGTAAAAACACTTTAAAGATTGAAATACGAGATTTCATTTTGCATCACTGTCTTTTCAACTATTTATCATAAATTTTTGCTTGTCACTGTCATTTCTAAAGTGAGAAACTAATAGTTTATCGGTGTATTGTTGTATGAGGTAAAATATGTAAAATTTCTCAAATATCTATTTTAAAAATATTTTTTATTTTGATAATTATTCTCAAACCTTATGGGATTAGCAGGATGAAATACTTGCTTTCGTTCTCAAAATCTCGCAGATTAGCAGGATGTAGTGCAAAGAAAGGAATGCTTTGTGTCATGACTAAACAACTTAGCAATGATATCTGTGTCGTTCGTCTTGACACATCCGAATTGAGAATGCTTTTTTGAGTTACCATGTGGGATGGGACAACCAACTGCTCTCAAGAACCTTCTTATTCGCCTATTGACGACATACAGGAAAGTTAAACAGTTCTGCTATTGTTTACTTTCGCCTCGACTCTTGCAACACGCGGTCTACAGACGAAGTCTTAAGAAATACGTTGCTTCAGGTGTTGCAGTTTCCTCAAAATAATAATGACATTTCGTCCGACACATCCTACTTCAGTATGTCATTACGAGTCCCTATGACTTTCTACTAGTACTCAATCCCAACCTTTCTTAATCTACTTACTCGAAATTCATGATGTGTCACGATCTTTTATCTCATTGCTCTCTTTCTAGACAAACACCGGCGACGTTAGTGTTAAAATGTTAGTCTCTCTCTACTGATGTTAGTAAGTATGTCTAGGAATCCTTCTTCTGTGTTCGTTCTCAAACTCCTTCTGGATAGCTGGACGTAGTCTAGAGAACGGAGTGTGTTGTATAATGCTTGGGCAATATAAAACTTATACAATGTATGTGATATGTGTTTCTTTCAGTCTAATTCTTCTGGCTGAGCATAGCTTTTAGATCACGTTGGTCTAAGAGATGAGACATCTAACCTGCACTCCCACAGATCATAATTCTTCTCTTATGATATGTACAGACGGTACACTATTATTATTATGTTCCCATTTTTGGGTCTCGGCACCACACAAGTGTGCCTGTGCCTGTGAACTAAAGGGATTAACATTGTTCCTGCGTGTACCCAAGGATTAGATTACTAATCAAGATCCCCAGAGAGATACTTCATGAAGTAAAATTCGTATTAAAGAAATAACAGGAGACAACTTCTTTTCTATATTAGAAAATGTTTATTTTTTGTTTCTTTCGATGCCTACGAAATTTCAAGTGTAGGTGTTGCACAGACAACCCCATCTTCAGATTCACACAAAATATGATGGATGGTTTTCAGGAATAAAAAATCACACCAGCAGTTCTAACTGAACCTGGAAAGTCTACGGTATAGTCTGGTGAATTGACATACGCATCTAGCAGATAAGGAAATAGCAAATTTACTTTCAAAATATAGTTCCTCAGCACGACTCGAATCGCATGCAGCTGCCACAATATGTTACCTTAGATATATTCGTTTAGGAAGTCTCCCATGCAGGAAGCATCACCTCAGACCAACATCCTTTGCTAGTTTAGAATTGACTTCGTGTCGTGCCCAAAGACTACACTCTTTCCGTGTGGAAGCTGCTTTCTTTTTTGTCGCTCATAACTCGTGCTGTCTTGCCTGATCTTCATTATCAGTTGCAAGGACTCAGCTCCCAGTATTTCATAGATCCGAGCAGTAACACCCAAACTTTGCCTTTAACTATTCTACTGTGACCAGATCTTGCATTGCACTTCAGTGATTTTTTTGGAATTATTAATGTATGCGTGTAAGATTCTCAACTCATGTTCTATGTGACCATTTTGTGGCATTCGTGGCAGAAAGTTTCGTGAGTGAATCAAATAAACTCGACTCGCGCGAACTACATCGATGTTTCGACGTGGAAACAGCCAGTTCTAACATACATTGGCAATATTGTAAACTGACTTTTTGAGCAAGTCCATTGATACGTCGGGAAGGAAGGAGGGGGGGGGGGGTAGTGGTAACTTTCCCACTACGCCATAGGAAAATAACACAAGGCATTTCGCACTACGAAACACGTCCAATTGACGAACTGAGTCGAGTGTGGAGCCTGAAATTTCCTATTTTAATTAATTCAAGCACACCTAGAAATATTTCTTGCTTCCTCTGGAACAATAATGTATACGCTGAAAACCACTATTTTAGACATCAAATTACTTGCTCCTTATATAGTTTATCAAAGGACACGAAAAACTTCTCAGCGAACCAAAAATTTTAATACACAAACATCAAATTAAATTACTAGTTCTCCCACTACATCTCAGAATTACTTACTTACTTATCCAATCCCCGGGGTTGCGAGCTTTCACTCTTTCTTCCCTGTACCAGATGGTGGTAGGTATGTGTCTTCTTCAGCTGTGATGTGTCTGTATAAAGGGTGTTGGTGATGGGGGGAAAGGGGCGGGGGTTTCGTGGTAATAATTGTTTTCGTTGCTCCTGTAGTGCAGGGCATTCAATAAGGTGGTATTTTACTGTTTCGTCTTATCTGTTGCAGTATGGTGTATGGTCTGCGGTAATTTTTGGTAGATGTTTATTAATTTGCACATGTGTTGTTCGAGCCATAATATTGTGGCTTGGTCTTTGCAGTGTAGTATATTTATGCTGTCGTATGGAATTGGTTAGGACATGTCAGCATACAGCACTCTTCCTTTTGAGTCAGTGGTCCAGCGATACATCCGTGGTTGTTTAAAGTTGTTGCGGATAATGTGTTGAGCTGTTCTACGATTGGTGGGAATTCCTAGTTGAGGCATACTTGCTCCCTTGTTTGCCATTTTATCAGTACTTTTATTCCTACTGATGCCTGTGTGGCTTGGTATCCATTGTAAGTTTGTAGCTTGAAGTATGTTGCTTATCATTTTCTCTGCTGTGGATTCCAGTTTTAAAGAGCTTGTACAGCAGACAGGGATCAATGAATATTACTAGTTTTTTTTAGGGGACATGTCGCATCTTATTTGTATTTGGTGGTGATGTAAGAGAGTATTTCTGATACTGCTTTCACCTCTGCGTCACAGTTGCTGCAGAACTCTCTACAGGGAGCAGATAACTCTATAGGTGTTTTGCCAGGGAAGTCTATGAGATACCCATTTCCTGCATTATCGTGATTTTGAAGCTGACCCACCTGTGTATGCTTGGATCAAGTCCTTGGGGCAGGAGTCGACAGTCTCTGGTGCAATGGACTTAAGGGTGTATTGGTTTGTTGCCTTGGTTACTCACTTGTCAATTAGTATATTGTTAATTTGGAGCAGTATGAGAGATGCATTTGGTGGGATATTTGATATCTTTCAGATTCCTCTGTATCTTCAGGAATTTGATGTTTCTTATTTAATTCTTCTGCTAGTTGTACTAGGTATTTTGTTTTAGTTTTGTGTTGCGTGTCCCTTTGTTGACTAGTTCTTTGTTATGATAGTTTTGTGTGAGTCGTTTTCATCTTGCCACAGCTTCCATAGTTGCCTTTTCTCTTCCGATGTGTAGTGGCTCTATGTTTGCATCGATTTCACAGGCCACTGTTGGTGTTGATCTCATGCCACCCCAAATAAAACGGAGAGCATGACTTTGTACTCTGTCCAAGTGTGTGCAAGAACTTTTTGATGATGTGGTCTGCAAGGGGAGATTACAGTCTAACATGGATCTGAGGTATCCTATAATGCATGTCTAAGTGTTGTCTTGTCGGCTCCCCAGGATGTATTCACAAGTCACTTTAGCAAGTTCAACCTCCTTGACGCTTTTCCCGTGATATTGTTAATAAATGTGTTGAAAGTTAGCCTCCTGTCCAGCTGAACACCTAGATGTGTTGAATTTTCTTTGTGATTTATTTGAGCTTATTCGAGTTATTTTAAGTTTCTTTTTTTTTTTGTTTTTTTTTTTGGTGCTAAGCGTAAATATTATTTATGTGGTTTTACTGGTGTTGACCTTCAGTTTCCAGAATTTGCAGTACGCTGATATTGAGAGAATAGTTTTTCTAAGTCTCTCTGTAGCCATGTATCTTTTCCACTTGTCCAAATGACAAGGTCATCTGCAAACATGGCTTTATGGGTGTTACAAACTCGATTGGATCATTTATAAAGATTAAAAATAAAGTGAAACCGAGAGCTGAACCTTGGGGTAGCCCTCCCTTAAGCGTACGCTTATATGATAGTTTGTTGTTTACTGCAGTTTGTATGATTCTATCACTTGGGTAATTTTCAGTCCATTTGTACATTTTCCCACAAACGCCCATATTTTTATTTGTAGCAATTGTCCCTTTCTCTACACCTTGTCATATGCTTGCATAAAGTCTACAAAAACATCTACTGTTCTCTTCCCTTACTGAAAATTGTTCTTCACATTATGGGTGAAGAAAAAGAGTTGGTCTTCAGTTCTTACTTCTCTTAGGAAGCCTGCTTGAGAGTTGTTGATGGATGCTGAAGCTTCCAACCACCAGTATAATTTGTTGTTCAGCATTCGTTATGCAAGTTTACTGATATTAGAAGTTAAAGAGATTGACCTAACGCTTTTTAAATCATCTTCAGGCTTATGCTTCTTTAGTACTTGATAATAGCGGTCTTCCAGGCTTTTAGTAGGATTCCACTTTGCCAAGATGCATTTATGAAATTTAGGAGCTTTGTTTTTTTCTTTGGTTCCTGGGGGGGGGGGGTAATCTCATTGGATATTTTATCAGGACCTGGTGCTTTTCTTAGCTGTAGTTTCTTTAGTGTAGTCTGGAATTCTTGAATGGTGAAGTTTTCATCAAAGAGTACTGTGTTTGCTGGTTTTTATCTTTCTTTAAATTTTAGAATCTTCCTTACTGTGTTGTCTAGTGCTTTTCTGTGCGAGATTTTGTTGATACTGGAAAAGTGTTTGTTAAAACTATTTGATTTGTCTGTGTCTTCCACTAGTACCTGGTTTGCAAACCGCAGTGATTTTTTTGGTTTGTGTGTTTGTTTTTCCCCTGATAGGATATTTAATAGCTTCCATGCCCTCCTGCCATCAGCGCGAAGGTTGAGCTTAGTACTAGAGTCTGACCATTTTTGTTGTTTTGCTTCTTTGTTTCTAGTCGGATGAGTGCAGTTAGTTGTTTATATTCTATTCTATTTGCATGTGTAGGAAGCTTCGCTGCTTTCTTTCTTGCTTCTCTTCTCTTTTTGACAAGTTCTTCAAGTTTCTTTGTCCAGAATGGGCTATATTACTTTCTGCCTCCTCAGGGGATTGTTCTGAAGGCCGCATTAAGTATGATCGCAGTGATTATTTTTGTATGCGGTGTTTATATCTGTGTTATGTCAATCTTCACTAGGTTTTCATCTGTTCAAGTTTTGAATTGTTCCCAGTCTGCTCGTTTGTAGTTCCAGCGAGGTGATTTTCATGTTGGTTGGTTTCTTGTTTGTCAGATTTTGAGGAGTATTGGGCGGTGGTCAGTTCATATGTCATCAGGACTCTCAGAGTACAGTCATTTTGGAGGTATGCGGATATTATGGTAAGGTCAGGTCTGAATGTTGATTTACTGACTCAGTGGAAGAGTGTGGGTGTTGGTGAGGAATCTTATAGTATTATTAGGTTGTTGGTGTTGCATAGTTCCTATATGCTGTTTCTCATGGTGTTTCTGTTCTTGTATCCTGTGGCAGGCATGTGTGCACTGAAATCACCAGCAATGATAGTTGTCTTGGCATCTGTGGTCAGTTGGTTAGTTAGTTAGTTATTCATCTAGGGCCAAAGAAGGCACATAGGGCGCATGTCATAGATTTTCATTTCTCCCTTTTCGTTGCAATTTGCTTTAGATCTTCATTGTTTCTGATACCGATGGTGAAACGTTCTCTTGTAATAGTTCTACGTAAAGTTTCGTTTGGTCTTCCTCGTTTTCTCTTGCCCTTTGGTGACCACATCAAAGCTTGACAGAGGAGTCTTTTGGTATCCATTCGTAGCGCGTGTCCGATTTAATTCCAGCGACGCTTTCTAATATAGGTGGAAACATACTCTTGTATAGGATATGTATCCACATATATTAGAAAGTGTCGCTGGAATTACATTACATACATGTAACTACATACATGGAATTACATACACCAGTGGAATTACATTGGTTCTGATGTATATTTGTTTCTTGCAGTTGGGTGGGCAGTATGCATTGAACAGTGTATACCGCAGACCATGGTAACATATATTAATTTCTTGCATATCGGTTCCGTTGTTTTTCATGTTTATAACTTCTCCTTGCATGTCATTTCATATGAGTGTTGCACTTCTGACATTTACATTTGTGTATGGTGTAGTCTGGTATTGAGTGCTCATTCTTTGCTAGTAGTGTTTCCTGACTATTACGATGTGGGTATCATGTTTGTGTAGTGTTTTACTCAGTTCCAAGGTCTTATTTCTGAGTCCAGATATGTTCAGTTGTAGGATGTTTAGTGTGTTCCTCGTGGCTGATTTTTCGTTCAAAGTAGCCGGGGGCCAACTGTCTGGTGCGGACCTTTTATAAGGCGACGTTCGAGTGCATATGATATTTTTTTGTTAGGCACTTTCAAACCCAGAGGGCTGATCCAACAAAGTAGGACCTGGGACCAAGAACACAATTTTCCAACTGGCATGATGCTGCTGTGATTTGACTCTTCTCAGACTTCCATCTATTGGTAGTGGATATGATCTGTGCTTCATCAATCTCCATTCCCCGCCACCAACATTCTGCCGGCACACAAGACGTGTGCCATACCAAATTTGGAAATACATGAAAGATCGTCACGTCCAGGATTAGATGGTTTCACCTCAAGTTTTCCCTTCCTCCAGTTGGTATCTGGGTGTCAATTCGACATACAATTTCAAACCCATGACATCTCACAATCCGGGTCACAGGACCTAGGTTCTATGACGGAGTGCAGTGCCACAATTGAAGGGCCCTCTATTCCAGGTAGCGGGGGGGGGATAATTGTCAACAGAACATTATGACATAAAAACGTATACATGTAATGATAGAATTCTGGTGGAGTTTCATTTAAAAAAGTCTCACTATACAGTCTTATCGTGTTCTATAAATATAATGCAGTATGGTGGTTGGTCTGGTGGCCACTAGTGGTTGCCACCCGATCTTCCGTATGGTGTTATGAGGCTTGGCCGATCTTAGTTTCCAGCCTCTGGTGGCTGGACTAAGTCCCATCTCCACGACAAGGGGCTGGCCTCGATGGAGACACCTCATACTTAAAAAAGGATACAAATATTTCTTAACAAACTACACCAGCACATTCACAATCTTACGCAACCCCAAAATCACACCTAAAGCTAGAGAACATTCAGAGTGTTCATAGAGAACAAAGTGACATTCAGACTCATCTACAAAAGCACACCTACAAAAGAACAGGCAGCACACTGATCCAAACAACTAGTGCAATGTCAACTGCGCAGAACAAAAATACACGAAGCAGAAGATCATTTATTGTGTACGTGTAACACAATCACAAAAAGACAACACTCCAAGATATCATTGAAACACACACCAAACATAAAATGAACAATTACAAAGCAATCATGCTAAGCACTTAACCAAAAACAACTCCAGATACACACATAAAATGTCTATTGTCTTTCTCCAACTGGTTGTTATTCACTCTTGCCGTTAAGCGTATGGGTGATTGGAGCTCGAGCTTGTGTTCATATGGCCAGATGTGTTGCCTCGGCTGTGCTATGATCGTGTTTGTTCAGGACGTCCCTGAGGTTTTCTATTCATCTTTTTTGTGGTCTTTTTCTGACTTTGTACCCTTATCTCATGATGTGATATTGTTATGTACTTCTAATATTCTATCTATTCTTCTATATATCCACATCTCATGGGCATCAAATCTTGCGTCTAATTGTTTGTTTTTCATCCTTGTTTCTGAGCTGTACATTGATATAGAATAGATGTAGCAATTTATCATTCTCATTTTTAGTTTGTTTGTCATTTGTTTGGATGTTAATATTTTCCTCGTGTCATTAAAAGTATTTTAGTCATTTGTATTCTCCTTTTAACATCAGATTCACATATTATATCATTTATTATTGTGTCGAGGATGGATATAATGTTCTATTTATTGTATCTCCATGTATTTTTATGTTTAGCACCGTTGTTTTTCTGTGACTTTGCTGATTATCGTGGTTTTTATTTTTTGAATGTTTATCAGGTCAATCAAGAGTAGTATCACAGTTATGGGCAAGACTGTGGGCAGTTAAGTTCTCTTTACAGAAAGTTAACAAGACTTCATTTGGTGCGTTTTTATTATTATCATGTTTGCGTTGGTCACTATTTCTATAGGTCTACTTGGAGTCGTTTTATAAAAAAAAAAAAAGCCACGGCTGACGAAATGCGCGGAAATAATAAAACAAACTAGCCTTTCAGGTCATGTTTACTTTCTGCACACAGGTCTTTATTCGATCCCGGACATGATTATGATTTAGCACATAGATCTTATTAAAAGTTGTTTATAGAGAGAGAGAACGAACAATAAGTATTATATACCAGGAGATCCTGTTGACTGGATTACTAGAACCACGATCTCCATTAATTTTTTTTATGATTTGTAAAGCTCTAATTCAGTGTTTCCCAACGTGGGGCCCACGCCCCACAGGGAGGCAATTTGCTTTTTCAGGGGGGCAATTCAGGCAAGTTGTAACTAAGCTTCATTTAGGGAATAATTAAATTTTCAATAATAAAAAAATATGTATATGTTACATAGGGGGACATCATAATTTTAGGAAGCCTTTGGTGGGGCATGGTTCAAAAAATGTTGGGAAATACTGCTCTAATCTAATCAAATTGGACCAACGTCAGCAGTTGAAAGGATTGCCAGAATAAGGGGTACATTTTACTTAACCCCTGCATGCCCCCTCCCAAAAAAAGGAGAAATAAAGTTAAAATGTGTACTTACGACATGATAGCTGATGCTCAAGTATATTTGAAGATGTAGCACTCTCCTGGCAGGTAGTAACAGAAGATGTAGCACTCTCCTGGCAGGTAGTAACAGAAGATGTAGCACTCTCCTGGCAGGTAGTAACAGAAGTGATGTATCAGAAACTAAAGTTCAGCTGGAGTCTATATAGTTGTGTGAGGGTGAGAGCTGTTGATCTAACTCCCAATGTGTATCACTGAAAGTATACCAAAATATTGCCAGTTATTATAGGAAATTAAAAAATAAAGGAGAAGTTGTATCAATTATAAAGTTACAGCTAGTATGAAGATGATGAGTGGCTGGTGTAAAGATGATCAGTGGTTGGTGTGAAGATGATCAGGGGTTGGTGTGAAGATGATCAGGGGTTGGTGTGAAGATGATGAGTGGTTGGTGTGAAGATGATGAGTGGTTGGTGTGAAGATGATGAGTGGTTGGTGTGAAGATGATGAGTGGTTGGTGTGAAGATGATGAGTGGTTGGTGTGAAGATGATGAGTGGTTGGTGTGAAGATGATGAGTGGTTAGTGTGAAGATGATGAGTGGTTGGTGTGAAGATGATGAGTGGTTGGTGTGAAGATGATGAGTGGTTGGTGTGAAGATGATGAGTGGTTAGTGTGAAGATGATGAGTGGTTAGTGTGAAGATGATGAGTGGTTAGTGTGAAGATGATGAGTGGTTGGTTTGAAGATGATGAGTGGATGGTGTGAAGAGGATGAGTGGTTGGTGTGAAGGTGTTTTGTGTGAATGTGACGAGTGGTTGGTGTGAAGATGATGAGTGGTTGGTGTGAAGATGATGAGTGGTTGGTGTGAAGATGATGAGTGGTTGGTGTGAAGATGATGAGTGGTTGGTGTGAAGATGATGAGTGGTTAGTGTGAAGATGATGAGTGGTTGGTGTGAAGATGATGAGTGGTTGGTGTGAAGATGATGAGTGGTTGGTGTGAAGATGATGAGTGGTTAGTGTGAAGATGATGAGTGGTTAGTGTGAAGATGATGAGTGGTTAGTGTGAAGATGATGAGTGGTTGGTGTGAAGATGATGAGTGGTTAGTGTGAAGATGATGAGTGGTTAGTGTGAAGATGATGAGTGGATGGTGTGAAGAGGATGAGTGGTTGGTGTGAAGGTGTTTTGTGTGAATGTGACGAGTGGTTGGTGTGAAGATGATGAGTGGTTGGTGTGAAGATGATGAGTGGTTGGTGTGAAGATGATGAGTGGTTAGTGTGAAGATGATGAGTGGTTGGTTTGAAGATGATGAGTGGATGGTGTGAAGAGGATGAGTGGTTGGTGTGAAGGTGTTTTGTGTGAATGTGACGAGTGGTTGGTGTGAAGATGATGAGTGGTTGGTGTGAAGATGATGAGTGGTTGGTGTGAAGATGATGAGTGGTTAGTGTGAAGATGATGAGTGGTTGGTTTGAAGATGATGAGTGGATGGTGTGAAGAGGATGAGTGGTTGGTGTGAAGGTGTTTTGTGTGAATGTGACGAGTGGTTGGTGTGAAGATGATGAGTGGTTGGTGTGAAGATGATGAGTGGTTAGTGTGAAGATGATGAGTGGTTAGTGTGAAGATGATGAGTGGTTGGTTTGAAGATGATGAGTGGATGGTGTGAAGAGGATGAGTGGTTGGTGTGAAGGTGTTTTGTGTGAATGTGACGAGTGGTTGGTGTGAAGATGATGAGTGGTTGGTGTGAAGATGATGAGTGGTTGGTGTGAAGATGATGAGTGGTTGGTGTGAAGATGATGAGTGGTTGGTGTGAAGATGATGAGTGGTTAGTGTGAAGATGATGAGTGGTTGGTGTGAAGATGATGAGTGGTTGGTGTGAAGATGATGAGTGGTTGGTGTGAAGATGATGAGTGGTTAGTGTGAAGATGATGAGTGGTTAGTGTGAAGATGATGAGTGGTTAGTGTGAAGATGATGAGTGGTTGGTGTGAAGATGATGAGTGGTTAGTGTGAAGATGATGAGTGGTTAGTGTGAAGATGATGAGTGGATGGTGTGAAGAGGATGAGTGGTTGGTGTGAAGGTGTTTTGTGTGAATGTGACGAGTGGTTGGTGTGAAGATGATGAGTGGTTGGTGTGAAGATGATGAGTGGTTGGTGTGAAGATGATGAGTGGTTGGTGTGAAGATGATGAGTGGTTAGTGTGAAGATGATGAGTGGTTAGTGTGAAGATGTTGAGTGGTTAGTGTGAAGATGATGAGTGGTTGGTGTGAAGATGATGAGTGGTTGGTGTGAAGATGATGAGTGGTTGGTGTGAAGATGATGAGTGGTTGGTGTGAAGATGATGAGTGGTTAGTGTGAAGATGATGAGTGGTTAGTGTGAAGATGATGAGTGGATGGTGTGAAGATGATGAGTGGTTGGTGTGAAGGTGTTTTGTGTGAATGTGACGAGTGGTTGGTGTGAAGATGATGAGTGGTTGGTGTGAAGATGATGAGTGGTTGGTGTGAAGATGATGAGTGGTTAGTGTGAAGATGATGAGTGGTTAGTGTGAAGATGATGAGTGGTTGGTGTGAAGATGATGAGTGGTTGGTGTGAAGATGATGAGTGGTTGGTGTGAAGATGATGAGTGGTTAGTGTGAAGATGATGAGTGGTTGGTGTGAAGATGATGAGTGGTTAGTGTGAAGATGATGAGTGGTTGGTGTGAAGATGATGAGTGGTTGGTGTGAAGATGATGAGTGGCTGGTGTGAAGATGATGAGTGGTTGGTGTGAAGATGATGAGTGGCTGGTGTGAAGATGAGTGGTTGGTGTGAAGATGATGAGTGGCTGGTGTGAAGATGGGTGGTTGGTGTGAAGATGATGAGTGGTTGGTGTGAAGATGATGAGTGGTTGGTTTGAAGATGATGAGTGGTTGGTGTGAAGATGATGAGTGGTTGGTGTGAAGATGATGAGTGGCTGGTGTGAAGATGATGAGTGGTTAGTGTGAAGATGATGAGTGGTTGGTGTGAAGATGATGAGTGGTTGGTTTGAAGATGATGAGTGGCTGGTGTGAAGATGAGTGGTTGGTGTGAAGATGATGAGTGGTTGGTGTGAAGATGATGAGTGGTTAGTGTGAAGATGATGAGTGGTTAGTGTGAAGATGATGAGTGGTTAGTGTGAAGATGATGAGTGGTTGGTTTGAAGATGATGAGTGGCTGGTGTGAAGATGATGAGTGGCTGGTGTGAAGATGATGAGTGGTTGGTGTGAAGATGATGAGTGGCTGGTGTGAAGATGAGTGGTTGGTGTGAAGATGATGAGTGGTTGGTGTGAAGATGATGAGTGGTTGGTTTGAAGATGATGAGTGGCTGGTGTGAAGATGAGTGGTTGGTGTGAAGATGATGAGTGGTTGGTGTGAAGATGATGAGTGGTTAGTGTGAAGATGATGAGTGGTTAGTGTGAAGATGATGAGTGGTTAGTGTGAAGATGGTGAGTGGTTAGTGTGAAGATGATGAGTGGTTAGTGTGAAGATGATGAGTGGCTGGTGTGAAGATGATGAGTGGTTGGTTTGAAGATGATGAGTGGCTGGTGTGAAGATGAGTGGTTGGTGTGAAGATGATGAGTGGTTGGTGTGAAGATGATGAGTGGTTAGTGTGAAGATGATGAGTGGTTAGTGTGAAGATGATGAGTGGTTAGTGTGAAGATGATGAGTGGTTGGTTTGAAGATGATGAGTGGCTGGTGTGAAGATGATGAGTGGTTGGTGTGAAGATGATGAGTGGCTGGTGTGAAGATGATGAGTGGTTGGTGTGAAGGTGTTTTGTGTGAATGTGACGAGTGGTTGGTGTGAAGATGATGAGTGGTTGGTGTGAAGATGATGAGTGGTTAGTGTGAAGATGATGAGTGGTTGGTGTGAAGATGATGAGTGGTTGGTTTGAAGATGATGAGTGGATGGTGTGAAGAGGATGAGTGGTTGGTGTGAAGGTGTTTTGTGTGAATGTGACGAGTGGTTGGTGTGAAGATGATGAGTGGTTGGTGTGAAGATGATGAGTGGTTAGTGTGAAGATGATGAGTGGTTGGTGTGAAGATGATGAGTGGTTGGTTTGAAGATGATGAGTGGATGGTTTGAAGATGATGAGTGGATGGTGTGAAGATGATGAGTGGTTAGTGTGAAGATGATGAGTGGTTGGTGTGAAGATGATGAGTGGTTAGTGTGAAGATGATGAGTGGTTGGTTTGAAGATGATGAGTGGCTGGTGTGAAGATGATGAGTGGTTGGTGTGAAGATGATGAGTGGCTGGTGTGAAGATGATGAGTGGTTGGTGTGAAGGTGTTTCACGTGAATGTGACGAGTGTTTGGTGTGCAGATGATGAGTGGTTGGTGTGAAGATGATGAGTGGTTGGTGTGAAGATGATGAGTGGCTGGTCTGAAGATGATGAGTGGTTGGTGTGAAGGTGTTTCGTGTGAATGTGACGAGTGTTTGGTGTGCAGATGATGAGTGGTTGGTGTGAAGATGATGAGTGGTTGGTGTGAAGATGATGAGTGGTTGGTGTGAAGATGATGAGTGGTTGGTGTGAAGATGATGAGTGGTTGGTGTGAAGGTGTTTCGTGTGAATGTGACGAGTGTTTGGTGTGAAGATGATGAGTGGTTGGTGTGAAGATGATGAGTGGTTGGTGTGAAGATGTTTCCTGTGAATGTGACGAGTGTTTGGTGTGAAGATGATGAGTGGTTGGTGTGAAGATGATGAGTGGTTGGTGTGAAAATGATGAGTGGTTGGTGTGAAGATGATGAGTGGTTGGTGTGAATAGGATGAGTGGTTGGTGTGAAGATGATGAGTGGTTGGTGTGAAGGTGTTTCGTGTGAATGTGACGAGTGTTTGGTGTGAAGATGATGAGTGGTTGGTGTGAAAATGATGAGTGGTTGGTGTGAAGATGATGAGTGGTTGGTGTGAAGATGATGAGTGGTTGGTGTGAATAGGATGAGTGGTTGGTGTGAAGATGATGAGTGGTTGGTGTGAAGGTGTTTCGTGTGAATGTGACGAGTGGTTGGTGTGCAGATGATGAGTGGTTGGTGTGAAGATGATGAGTGGTTGGTGTGAAGATGATGAGTGGTTGGTGTGAAGATGATGAGTGGTTGGTGTGAAGATGATGAGTGGTTGGTGTGAAGAGGATGAGTGGTTGGTGTGAAGGTGTTTTGTGTGAATGTGACGAGTGGTTGGTGTGAAGATGATGAGTGGTTAGTGTGAAGATGATGAGTGGCTGGTGTGAAGATGATGAGTGGTTGGTGTGAAGATGATGAGTGGCTGGTGTGAAGATGATGAGTGGTTGGTGTGAAGATGATGAGTGGTTGGTGTGAAGACGATGAGTGGTTGGTGTGAAGATGATGAGTGGTTGGTGTGAAGATGATGAGTGGTTGGTGTGAAGATGATGAGTGGCTGGTGTGAAGATGATGAGTGGCTGGTGTGAAGATGATGAGTGGTTGGTGTGAAGGTGTTTCGTGTGCATGTGACTAGTGTTTGGTGTGCAGATGATGAGCGGTTGGTGTGAAGGTGTTTCGTGTGAATGTGACGAGTGGTTTCTGTGAAGATGATGAGTGGTTGGTGTGTAGATGATGAGTGGCTGGTGTGAAGATGATGAGTGGCTGGTGTGAAGAGGATGAGTGGTTGGTGTGAAGATGATGAGTGGCTTGTGTGAAGAGGATGAGTGGTTGGTGTGAAGGTGTTTCGTGTGAATCTGACGAGTGTTTGGTGTGAAGATGATGAGTGGTTGGTGTGAAGATGATGAGTGGCTGGTGTGAAGAGGATGAGTGGTTGGCGTGAAGGTGTTTCGTGTGAATCTGACGAGTGTTTGGTGTGAAGATGATGAGTGGTTGGCGTGAAGGTGTTTCGTGTGAATCTGACGAGTGTTTGGTGTGAAGATGATGAGTGGTTGGTGTGAAGATGATGAGTGGTTGGTGTGAAGATGATGAGTGGTTGGCGTGAAGGTGTTTCGTGTGAATGTGACGAGTGTTTGGTGTGCAGATGATGAGTGGTTGGTGTGAAAATGATAAGTGGTTGGTGTGAAGATGATGAGTGGCTGGTGTGAAGATGATGAGTGGTTGGTGTGAAGGTGTTTCGTGTGCATGTGACTAGTGTTTGGTGTGCAGATGATGAGCGGTTGGTGTGAAGGTGTTTCGTGTGAATGTGACGAGTGGTTTCTGTGAAGATGATGAGTGGTTGGTGTGTAGATGATGAGTGGCTGGTGTGAAGATGATGAGTGGCTGGTGTGAAGAGGATGAGTGGTTGGTGTGAAGATGATGAGTGGCTTGTGTGAAGAGGATGAGTGGTTGGTGTGAAGGTGTTTCGTGTGAATCTGACGAGTGTTTGGTGTGAAGATGATGAGTGGTTGGTGTGAAGATGATGAGTGGCTGGTGTGAAGAGGATGAGTGGTTGGTGTGAAGATGATGAGTGGCTTGTGTGAAGAGGATGAGTGGTTGGTGTGAAGATGATGAGTGGCTGGTGTGAAGAGGATGAGTGGTTGGTGTGAAGGTGTTTCGTGTGAATGTGACGAGTGTATGGTGTGAAGTTGATGAGTGGTTTGTGTGAAGATGATGAGTGGCTGGTGTGAAGAGGATGAGTGGTTGGTGTGAAGATGATGAGTGGCTTGTGTGAAGAGGATGAGTGGTTGGTGTGAAGATGATGAGTGGTTGGTGTGAAGATGATGAGTGGTTGGTGTGAAGGTGTTTCGTGTGAATCTGACGAGTGTTTGGTGTGAAGATGATGAGTGGTTGGTGTGAAGATGATGAGTGGCTGGTGTGAAGAGAATGAGTGGTTGGTGTGAAGATGATGAGTGGTTGGTGTGAAGGTGTTTCGTGTGAATCTGACGAGTGTTTGGTGTGAAGATGATGAGTGGTTGGTGTGAAGATGATGAGTGGTTGGTGTGAAAATGATGAGTGGCTGGTGTGAAGAGAATGAGTTGTTGGTGTGAAGATGATTAGTGGTTGGTGTGAAGATGATGAGTGGTTGGTGTGAAGATGTTTCGTGTGAATGTGACGAGTGTTTGGTGTCAAGATGATGAGTGGTTGGTGTGAAGAGGATAAGTGATTGGTGTGAAGGTGTTTCGTGTGAATGTGACGAGTGGTTGGTGTGAAGATGTTTCGTGTGAATGTGACGAGTGGTTGGTGTGAAGATGATGAGTGGTTGGTGTGAAGATGATTAGTGGTTGGTGTGAATAGAATGAGTGGTTGGTGTGAAGATGATGAGTGGCTGGTGTGAAGAGGATGAGTGGTTGATGTGATTATGATGAGTGGCTGGTGTGAAGAGGATGAGTGGTTGGTGTGAAGGTGTTTCGTGTGAATGTGACGAGTGGTTGGTGTGAAGATGCTGAGTGGTTGGTGTGAAGAGGATGAGTGGTTGGTGTGAAGGTGTTTCGTGTGAATGTGACGAGTGTTTGGTGTGCAGATGATGAGTGGTTGGTGTGAAGGTGTTTCGTGTGAATGTGACGAGTGGTTGGTGTGATGAGGATGAGTGGTTGGTGTGAAGAGGATGAGTGGTTGGTGTGAAGAGGATGAGTGGTTGGTGTGAAGATGATGAGTGGTTGGTGTGAAGAGGATGAGTGGCTGGTATGAAGGTGTTTCGTGTGAATGTGACGAGTGTTTGGTGTGCAGATGATGAGTGGTTGGTGTGAAGGTGTTTCGTGTGAATGTGACGAGTGGTTGGTGTGAAGATGATGAGTGGTTGGTGTGAAGAGGATGAGTGGTTGGTGTGAAGTTGATGAGTGGTTGGTGTGAAGATGATGAATGGCTGGTGTCATGATGATGAGTGGCTGGTGAGAAGATGTTTCGTGTGAATGTGACGAGTGTTTGGTGTGAAGATGATGAGTGGCTGAGACCTGTATCTATACAACCTTTTTGTTCTAAGAATCCTACATATTAGTAAGATGTATGCATGAGAACGGAATACATTGTGTTATGGTTTACAGATTCCCTGTGATATCTTCGTCTTTCGGCCTGACACATCCGACTTAAGCAGAAGATCTGGGTCATTTTGACCTTAAACGGAATGGAATAGCCAACCCCTTACTTCTTATTCACCTCTTACGACATACATGGAAGATGAACAGTGTTGCTAGCATTAATATGTTGCTCCTCTTTTGAACCCTATCAACACAAGAACGATTAAATGTATTTGTGTGTTTGTCGTTTTCAATGGGTAGGTCCAACTAACATGTTGAATGTAAGAAGAAATATATAACTTTCAAATGTCTACCACAAAGGTGTGGAACAAATGTAAGGAACAGAAAATGAATGTAACCACATTATGAATATATTTCAGAGATAAGAACTAGACAACTGTATACAAAACCACAATGTGACTAATACAATATTGTCTATGGTCAGTCGGTTGGGACACATTGTGATGATGGATAAATACTGATGAATCTACTTTATGAAGAATTAATAGAATGTGGTACTGCTAGTAGAACATAATGGAAAATAATACTCACGTGAAAGACAGGTAATGAAGTCCTACTGAATGACGACTAAAGCACTACACACTATCACTAACGGATGTAAATATGGTACATATAACAAAACAAAACACAGAATATAATCTACGAATGACAATACACAGGACAAAGTCGCAATGATACGGAATATATAATATGATATCGATAATATAAGCATTGATACGGAACAATAAGAACTGGGGGTCATAGGTCATGTTGCACTTATTTATTTTTGTGGGGGGGGGGGCATCATGAATGGTGTAAAGACAAAGGAGAAAATTATATCAGATATGTCAAGAGCTGCAAGTCTAAGAAGATACACAACATTACACGAAGCACAAGCAGGCCTATGATTCTTGTACACAACATTACACGAAGCACAAGCAGGCCTATGATTCTTGTACACAACATTACACGAAGCACAAGCAGGCCTATGATTCTTGTACACAACATTACACGAAGCACAAGCGGGCCTATAATTCATGTACACAACATTACACGAAGCACAAGCAGGCCTATGATTCATGTACGCCGATTCGTGGGTGTTATTATGTCTGTTTCTAGTTATTAGCAAAACTGCATTACCCTTTTTCCGACCGTGTGTTGCCGGGGCACGAAAGGGGAGCAAAGAATAGCAACACTGTTCACCGTCCATGCATGTCGTAAAAGGCGACTAAGGAGGTTATGGGATGGAGTTGGCCGTCCCATCCCATATAGGGTCAGTGGACCAAAGCCATGCTGAAGTCGGATGTGTCCGGCCGAAAGGCGCAGATATCGCAGCAATGTTGTAAGCCATTACACAATACATTCCGTTCTCCGGACTACATCCTGCTAATCTGCATGAGTTTGAGAACGAACGCAGAAGAAGAATAATTACCCTATTCAAGCTGTGTCTGATTCTTGTACATACTGTGGAGGACTCTCTGTGGCTCAGATTGATCTTGTGAGTTACATCTATCATCGCCATGGATTGTAGATTATATATCTTATAGCACACAAATAATAATATCATCTGGCAAGACGGAAATGTGCCTACAACTATTAACTTTCTACAACCCGTAGATGATTTGTATTTTAATTTACAAGTTGTACTTGCTCGTTTCTTATAGATTACAAGAGAAGATCAATAGAACAAGTGCAGACCACAGTCTGTACCTATTTCCTTTCGGTTCTCTTTTGGAACATGGGGCTCCAGCTGGTGTACTCTAACGATTTCTGTGCTGCGATGTCCTCTTTATCTGTGACCACAAAGTCCCAATTGATTTGGTATCTTCCTCCGCTATTCCTTCCTGTTGGTCTCAGTTCAGTGCCTGTCTGGTTATATTGTTAGACTACTTTCTGAGTGTGGATCCTATCCATTTCAATTGTTTACCTTTCATCTGACACTGGTGTGTTCTCTTCCACAACTCATAATTTATTTTGCATCGGTGTTCGTTCTCAAACTCCTGCAGATTAGCAGGATCTAATCCAGAGAACAGAATAAGATGTTCATAGATTTGGTTACGTAAAATATGTCTTGTGGTGAGGTACGATTCTTTCAACCATGAATTTGAATACATTTTGGTTATATCTGAGCTCTGCAACCATCAAAAAATAGCGGAGGTCGCCATTCTGGTAATCCAGTCACCACGACCTCCGGATATAAACACATATTATTTCATAGTCTACAGCATAGCTATGGTATTTGCGTATTCGAAACCAGCCTTTACCTACAGAAAAATTCACAATGAATATGTCGATCTCCAACAATTTGACTTTATATCAATATGCTTCAAACTAAGTATAATCTGGCAATGTCAAATTCATTATATACAATATTATTCACTATTCAATACGGATAGAATATTAATGTCAACAACAAAGAAGGAATTTCTAGTGAACATAAGTAAACACCCAATAAGAAAACAAGGGGGAAAATCCACTTATTCACTTACTAGCAAACACTATGGAAGATCCGTCTGCTTATTGTTGAAGTAGTAAATATGACTATATGACTGTATCCTATTTAATATTCAAACCTTGTTTGTTATCGTAGACTCAAGTGAGTTAAACATAAGTAGTATGAACTTTCACCAGATCCTAAATGGCCCCCTCCTACACGATGTGCTTGCTGTTCAGCAAACTATTGTTATCAGTGTAAATAACTATATCTACAAATCTGATATGTAAAAATGGGCCCAATTTCATTCTATTATAGCGTAGCAATATGCCGTGTTTGGCCTAGTCATTCTCTACTAAAGCCCTGCTCGCGGATCCCAATTAACGTCACCTATCTTGGCTGATGAGATGTGCGTATGTGTTTATATATATATATATATATATATACACACTTTGTGTTGCCAGCCAATGACAAGTAAGGTAAGAATAACTGCCTAGATAAATGAGACTGTTTGGGATGAGGTTGTAGGGATATCCTGTAAGTTGTCTACAAAGATCCTTGAACAGTTAGTTATGGGATAATTAATATCCTCATTTTCACGTCATCGACCAGTGCAAACGCCGTAAACCATGATTCAACTGTAACACATTCTTCATGAAGGCGGAAGAAGAAGATATGCACATTGCTTGGAACTTGGAATAACAATTAACATACAAGTTCTATTAACTAATTCATACAATTCTTCTGCTTCTGTGATCGTTCTTAAATTCGTGTAGAATATCAGAATATATTCCGGAGACCGGAATGCGTTGTATCGTGGTTTACAGCTTGGCTGTGTAAATAGGATCGTAGATAAAGGAGGGGTTTGGGGTTTATATTACACCTTAGCAATTCTGAACATGGCTTTTAGTACTAGGAACTTAACCAAAATAGTAAAACAACCTGGTTTAGCGATTTTTCACAAAAGAGGTCTTCAAAATTAGGTAAAATCCTCTCTTTAAGGTAATAATATCTGGCTAAATGAGGGTAAATATGTGCCTTTCTGTCTGACACATCCGACTTCAGCATGATCTTTTGTGTTATCATATATGTTATTAGTGATTAGAAAAAAACTTCATCAACCTTTTTCAAGTATCGCCCCAAAATTTGCAAGAGTTTCGAAAAGCTGTGATATTATTCGAATAGTTACATGCTGTCCACAATATGCTACATGATGATACCAGCTACGAAATGAAGAATGTAAGACTAACAAATTCAAGTTTTATACATAGCTCAACCAATTCCACTAGTTCCTGCTCCTATTCAGTTACCACTGACCTTGCGTGTATATTAAAATTGACGTAACGTTACGAGTTTCCCACAGTTTCATTACAACAGGGTTGCCATAGTAATAATTGCATAACAAAATATCACAAATCTGCAGGATGTAGTCCGGAGAATGGAATGTGTTGTGTCATGGTTTACAGCATTGCTGCGATATCTACGCCTTTCGGTTTGACACATCCAATTTCAGCATGGCTGTGGGTCACTGACCCTATATGGGATACAGCCAACTCCATCCCATAACCTTCTTAGTCGCCTTTTAGGACATGCGTGGAAGGTAAACAGTGCTGCTATTCTTTGCTCCCCTATTGGGCCCCGGCAACACACGGGCGTAAATACCACTGATCAAGATGTTTATATTTTGACTAAATTTTATATTTTGTGGCTAATGTGGTAATGTATTCCTTTTAAAATATTTCAAATTGACCTAAATATGACAACAGAAATTACGAGAATGTCATCAGATTTGTTTCTTCGCTATATTTAAAAACAAAAATATATAACTAAATAAATATAATGTAACTTAATCTATACATTTTTTGGATAAGGGTTTTAATTGTCCTTCACTGAATTTAGACAAGTTTTATGTTATATTCAGGAGTTTTTGTTCACATTTCAGGAGCTTGGTAATTTTGTTTCTATATTTTATCTGTAATGTGGCCTTATAAAATACTAACTGTATGGCAGCACTACATTAATTTAAAGTGGCATTTCTATTTGAAACACTCTGACCTAACTGTTAGACTTGTTTCTAAATTGCCTGTCTCCTGCGACATTTTTATAGATGGCTACATTTGACCTTTCCTAAATCACATGTTCGCATTATCATGACTGTTAAAATCGTAGATGTACTATCGTATTTGGTGGCAATGATCAATGTCAACAACCCTCGCATGCGCGTTTATCTCTGACATATTTCCAATGTTGTTTCGCTAACAATCTTATCATTCTCATTGTTATTATTAAGTGATGTCTCCGAAACAAAAGTTGGATGTAACAGACACATAGTATCCCCTGTTTCTTGTCTTGGTGGTGCATTCTGCTAACCTGTAACCTGTCCATCTCGTGATGTTACTCTCCCCCTTCTATATATCCAACATATAAGCTTGATCTTCCTTGTTTTAATAAATAGTTTCTTAATGTGAAGTGTTATTAAAACCTTTTTGTTTGTTTTCTTCGTGGGGATCTGTGTGCGTTGCACGTAGATCGATTAATCGGGAGTAGAAGTTGCGACTTTTTAATCTCTAAGTCATGGAAGCTGTATTAAATTACACATAATATTTAAAAGTTGGAATGTAGACACATCTCCCCGTAATGAACCATACAAAATCATCATAAAACTGAAATTATCATTATACTAAAGCGACTGAACGAAAATATTAATTATGTTTCTAGAAAAGTTGGCTCTAAAACATTGAATTCCGGGTTAAAATGTGTATAACATTCTACATATAATATACATTAATGCAGGACTATATGCAGGAAATCTTCACAGGAAGAGAAAAAGACGATAAAAGAGGTTCTGACATTTCCTATTTTTTAAAAATACTATGAAAGGAAATACAAATTCAAAAATAAAGTATTTTGGACATGATTCTTTGGTGAAGACCTTAAAACTCAAGCCAATAGTGAAATGGGTCATTTTAGGTTTGATTTTCCAATAGTCAATATGTCTTAAATATCAAAGTTTCAACCGTCTCCAGTAAGAGATGTTATCTAGAATTGTCTCCTGACAGGACTAGGGCTCTTTCGTTTGGTCAGTATTTGTATACTTGGAGTCGCCTTGGCTATTTTTGTCACGCGATTCCAAGTATGTAAATAGTGACCACCCGAAACCCAACAATAATTTTAAAAAACCCAACGAATGGGGTGTAAATTAATTCAGTTAAAATGTCTTTAACGTAAATGGTAATACTTCAGTACCCAACATCCCTGGTCAGAATTAAGAACCGAAATGTCCTTGACCTGTTTATTTTGGCGAAAGAAATAATCCATCGCGAATCAAGAGTCCCCGTGATTTCAGAAGTTGTCATGTTTATGGGGATTTAGATAGTAGCACAGTCGATCCAACTTGTTTACTGAACAAAGCCATAAACTGACCAGTCGTGTGACCTTGACACTGATATTGTGGCGGGAAAGACGTGCAAAGCCGTTGACCCAGGGTTAAAACATAACAGAACAGAGCCGAGCACTTGTTTGTAGAAGTCCTCTGTTCATATTTAGTCAGGAGGATATTCGTTACGTTTTTTATTATCATGTTTTCGTTGGTCGCCATTTATATACTTGTAGTCGCATGCCAAAAATAGCCAAGGCCGACCAATGCACGGAATGAAACAAAATGGCCCTTTCATGTCATGTTTACATTTTCTGTACACTGGTCTTATAAGACCTCGACGGTCATGGCTCAGCGTTAATCAAATTTAGAATGGTACTATAAATTGGGTCAGTCCAATCGTAACCATCGTTTTATATGAGACCTGCTGGCTCCTTTGAAATCATCCTTCTAAAGTGACGCTTTTTATTTTCCCAATGAATTTCATAGTTCACTTTTTGTCATGGCAAAGTATCAACAATGATCCTGATAAAAGATACTGGAAATAGAGGGTTGAAAATCAACGATCGGCTTCACGATAAGAGTCGGCACGGCACAGCTTATTATTGTGAAGATTCTAAACCCCCTGCAGATTAGCATGACGTAACCCGGAGAACAGAATACGTTGCTCTATAGTTTACAGCTGTGCTTCGATATCTACGCCTTTCGACATGATATATCCTACTTCAAAATGGTTTCTGGGTCACATTCTTCTTCTGCGTTCGTTCTCAAACTCCTGCAGATTAGCAGGATGTAGTCAGGAGAACGGAATGCGTTGTGTCATGGTTTACAGCATTACTGCGATATCTGCGCCTTTCGGTCTGACACATCCGACTCCAGCATGGCTTTGGGTCACATTGGCCTTATATGTGATGGGTCAGCCAACTCCACCCCATTAACCGCCTTTTCACCTTGCTGGACATGCATGAAGGATACACAGTGTTGCATTTTTTTACTGCCCTTTTGGGTCCCGGCAACATAGGGGTCGGCATGATACTTCATGATGATTTTTGTGAAATTACTGATCTTAATCGATATTTCTGATAAGTAACTAAACTATATCATTCTATATCATTTGATTAGCTCGCAACCGTTGGGCCCAGCTCGGTAAACCGTAATAAAGCTACGGGTAAAAAAGTCAATGAAAATAAGTCACAATTTTGACTATTAAAAAAATAATTCATAATTAATTTGTAGTGGTAGGTAATAAAGTAACAGGAAAAGATTTTCGCCAGGAAAACTTTTCACAAGAAAGAGTCATAATTTTAACTGGGAAAGATAGTAAAACAG
Organism: Meghimatium bilineatum; assembly: GCA_034231615.1. Taxonomy (NCBI): domain Eukaryota; kingdom Metazoa; phylum Mollusca; class Gastropoda; order Stylommatophora; family Philomycidae; genus Meghimatium; species Meghimatium bilineatum. Next base: position 42,670,697 of record CM067305.1, on the reverse strand, counting down.
ATATTCAAATCAGTCATTTGTACCTATTTAAAGCAGCTTAAACAAGCCACTTGAATACTCCCTGTAATTCCGTAACCCTATATTTACTATTGCTGATTTTTTATGACATACAATTTCGACTCATATATATCTTCGCCAGTTCTGTTTTCACAATTGTATCGGCTATATCCCGTGAAAGCCAAATATTATTATTTTTTTTTATGTATGCTTGATATTTACAAGATGATACATTATTTATATAACATTATGCATGCATTTAAATTGAACAAAGCAATTCTTTTCAAAATATTGTGTATTAAAGTATTTTTTTTCAATTTTTACAAAGTATAATTTTCTTATTTAATTACACTTTAGTTAGTTTTATACGATGAAATATAGAGTATTGATACCACGATAGTTTATGTATGCATTCAGTTTTTGTAAAAATATTCTCCTTTCCCAAAAATCACGTATAGAGAAAAGTGTAGCACGCCCAAAGAAACATTAACATGCAACATTTTCAAATATTTTGTATATATTCTTCATATCTGAACCTAATACTCTTGAAATATGCAATAATTATATTTTTATCATGGAAAGCCATAATAGTGGGTTAACCAGAGAAATACGGTATGAATTATTTTTTTTAAATAGCTTACACAATATCTTGTCATTACCTACCATCGGTTATAGATAACACCTAATATCAAATTGATAGAGGAACTTTACCAAGATCAAAAGGCTGCAGTGAAGTTAGAGGACGATCTCTCAGAGTGGTTTGAGGTACAGAGTGGAGTACGGCAAGGGTGCACACTCTCCTCATACCTGTTCAACATCTACGCTGAAAGTATAATGAGGAACGTGAGAGAAGACATACACATCACTGACTACCACGCTTTAAACATAGGTGGATTCCTAATCCCGGAACTACGCTACGCAGACGACACAGTACTTCTTTCAAACGATATAAAGGGATTGGAACAACTAATCAAGAACACAAAGACATATAGCGAAGCACAAAATTTTTATTTAAACACGCAGAAAACAAAAATCATGTCAACAGATATAACAACACAACAACCAAAAATCAGAATAGACAATACCGAGATAGAATGTGTGGATAAATTTGAATACTTAGGAGCAAACATTAACGGTGCAGGAGACTGCATGGCAGAAATAAGGAAGAGATTGGCAATGGCATATTGCAAAATAACACGGCTGAAAAACATATGGAAAAGCAACAAAATAGAAACGAAAGTGCTAATGTTACGAACTTTTATTTTTCCGGTTGCAACATACGGTTGTGAAACATGGACTCTAAGTAAAACAGCGGCAAAGAAGATCAACGCCTTCGAGCTGAAATGCTACAGGGAGATACTTAGAATATCATGGAAGGATAAAATCAGAAACTCAGATATTATAAAAACATTAAAGATTCCAGAGTGTTGGTTACTAAACACAATAACAAAAAGAAAACTACGCCTGTTTGGTCATATAAAGAGACATAACTGTTTAGAAAGACAAATAATGGAGGGAAGAGTACCTGGGAAGAGGAGAAGGGGCAGACCAAGAAGACGATGGACTGACGACATTAAAGATAACATGAATACATCGCTAGAAAATGCAAGCCACATCGCCCAAGACAGAGAGAGGTTCAGAGAGTTCATTGGGAAGACAACGTTCTGGAAGGAATACGTCACATGACTAGTAAAAGGGCGAGAGCTACGTGTTATCTATGACCATATGTAACGTATAAAGCCGATTTACGTATGTATAGCTTTGACACTAATTTAGAAAGTAAATTATGTTATACAGTTTCAGAGTTATACATTGTTACTGGGGATATGCTTGCATTCGTCTTCATCTGTGTACTTGCTTAAACTCCTGCAGATTAACAGAATGTAGTCCTGAAAACGGAATGCGTTACGTCGTGATTTGCAGCTTAGCTACAATATCCGCGCATTTCGGCCTAATACGCCAGACTTCGGCATGACTTCTGTATCTCTTTGACCCTAAATGGGATGGAATAGCCAACTTTACCCCGAACCTTCCTTAGTCGACTTCTATGACATACTCGGCTCGTAACAGTAGCCATGTTCTTTGATCCCCTTTCGAACTCCGACAATACACGGGTGGTTTAAACAGTTTAAACAGAAGAATTAACCAGTCGATGTAGTGGAAGAAAGTACAAATAAAAATATTGCTGATCCAGCGGTCCATGGGCTCATGCCCTTTGACCCAATGCCATTGTGTGATATATGCATGTGTTTGTGAGCTGTTGTTTTGTTCCATATAATGTGTTCCATTTATCTGGCCCTGGGGGGAGAAGCATTTTCCTGATGTCATCCAGCGCTGGACATTCAAAAGGTGGTGGTCAACAGTTTCATATGGATGAGTGCACAGCCGGCACCCTGGAGTGTGTTGTGGTTGTATTTTGTTCAGGTGATTGTTAAGCTGTACATGTTGTGTGCGCAGTCGGAATATGATACTCTGGCCTTTTCTTTCCAGGAGGTTGATATTGTCTTTAGGATTTGGGCTGGTCATATATTTATAGATTTCTCTACCATTGTTTCCCATGGCCCATCTGTTCATCCAAATTTTCTTTGTTCACAGATTTCAGAATCATTTTAACTGTGTGCATTGTTGTTTCTGTATAAGGCTGTTCTTGTTGTACTCCCATCTTTGCTAGTCTGTCTGCATTATCATTGTCAGGTGTGTTTGAGTGGCTAGGAATCCACTGCATAACAATGTTGACATCATAAGATGTAAGCATCTGGTTGGCATGGTGGTATATTTCAGCTAGCTCAGGTTTACAATGTCCATCACATTCCAGTGCGTGGAGAGCAGACATAGAGTCTGAAGGGAAAGGGAGTACTAAAGAATAGTTATAGAGTACTATTATTTTTCACAACGTGTTAAGAGTTAGGTCTACTTTCTTTGTCTGTGTACGTTCTCACACTCTTATAGATTAACAATAGTTAACACGGAGAAAGAAAGATGTGTCATCGTTTGCAGATATGCTGCGATATCTGTCTTTCGTCCTGCCACAATCTGCTTCAGTGTGGTCTCTTGGTCACTTGACATTGTCTAGGATGGGACAGCCAACTCCAACTCCACCCCAAAAAGTCGCTTCTTACTAAACGCATGTTAGCAGTGTCACCATTCTTTACTCCTCACAAATCGCATGTTAGCAGTGTCACCATTCTTTACTCCTCACAAATCGCATGGTAGCGGTGTCTCCATTCTTTTACTGTTCACAATACGCATGATAGCAGTGTCACAATTCTTTACTCCTCACAACACGCATGTTAGTAGTGCCACCATTCTTTACTCCTCACAACACGCATGGTAGTAGTGTCACCATTCTTTACTTCTTACAACACGCATGATAGTAGTGTCACTATTCTTTACTTCTTACAACACGCATGATAGTAGTGTCACCATTCTTTACTTCTTACAACACGCATGATAGTAGTGTCACCATTCTTTACTTCTTACAACACGCATGGTAGTAGTGTCACCATTCTTTACTTCTTACAATACGCATGATAGTAGTGTCACTATTCTTTACTTCTTACAACACGCATGATAGTAGTGTCACTATTCTTTACTTCTTACAACACGCATGATAGTAGTGTCACCATTCTTTACTTCTTACAACACGCATGATAGTAGTGTCACTATTCTTTACTTCTTACAACACGCATGGTAGTAGTGTCACCATTCTTTACTTACAACACGCATGATAGTAGTGTCACCATTCTTTACTTTTTACAACACGCATGATAGTAGTGTCACTATTCTTTACTTCTTACAACACGCATGATAGTAGTGTCATCATTCTTTACTCATATTTCGAACCCTGACATCACATGGACAAAAAAAAATAGTTCATTTAATTAAATAATTTAAATAAATAAAATACCACAAAAAGGAGTGGATGAAAAATAAAGATTATAATTTATTGCGCAATGGCAACATTCTAGAAGATAAAGGGCAGCTATGAACAACCTTCTTGTCATATAAGGATAGAAAAGTAATTTTACATTGTCATAAAGGTCAAATACTGAGATGATAGTATTGCTTTTTTGCTGCAGACATGTTCCTCACAAAGAATGACATGAATATGTCTTCCTCCATGTTATATTGATCCTTTGTCATGAAGTCTCTATGGTAAACAAAAAATGTATTTATGGGGAGTTCAGGTTGAATTGACAAGGATGAATTCCTAGCTAGTTAGAAGAACTAGAACAGCCAGATTGATTCTTCATTCTGTGGCAGAACATATGCTCATATAGGGTGCCACATACTGCACCTTATGCCCTCACGACTGTCTCCATAATTACTTCAGTATGGAATTACTCAATTTAAAAAAAAAATATTCTTGAATTTTTTGTTAACCTAATATGTCAACAAGTGCAATACTATTGTAGGCGCTGTTAGCATTGATTGGTAAATAATGTCGATAATAAAAGTTACTGTCGACCACACACATCTAATAAGCAGCTACTTGTTAGCTAACCCACCGGGTCTGAAGACGTCCACCTTATGACCACAGCCAGTAGCTTGTTCTACTACGAAACCGAAAGTCGTTCATGTTAATCATGTTACCTTAGAAGTTAAGGTCATCATCATTAAGTGCCGTCTCCGCAACGAAGGTTGGCTGCAACGTATCTCAAACATTTCCTTTCTCTTGTCTTGGTGGTGCACTCTGCTAGACTGTAACCTGTCCATTGTGTGATGCTGCTCTCCCACTTGTATTTCTGCCTACCTCTTGCTCGCTTCCCTTAGACTTTACTCTCAAGTAAGGTCTTCAATAAGGTGTCATGTCTTTTAATGTGTCCAAAGTATTTTATTTGCCTGATTCTTTATTTCTCTTAGTAGTTCTTTCTTCATATTAAGTGTCTTTAGCTCCTCTTTATTAAGTTAAGGTCAAGTAGGCCTATATACAGTTTCGGTCCAACAGGCTAAATCCCTAAATACTCGGGCGAGTAGGTGAAATTCACAAACTTACTGTAGACATTTCCGATAGTGTCTAAACTAGGTCATTTGATTAAATCACCAACCGTCCGTCCCCGTTTTCCTCAACGAACAAATATTTAACTAGATATTAGGTGTTATCAGCAATCGTATCTAACATCTAAATTTACGTATATACAATATGATATATTTTCTTCTTTTGCGTTCATTCTCGAACTCCTGCATATTAGCAGAGAATAGTCCAGAGAACGGAATTGGATGTGTCATGGTTTACATCACACCTGCAATGACTGCACCTTTCGGCCGGACACATGAACCTTATTCATCGTTCTTCGGTCAGTTATCAGGTTACTGCACCAATAGCTTCGATGAACTGTGTAATTCACTTCAAGGCATCCACGGAACCCCTCACGTTTGGAAATAGTTTCTGTAAGCCATATTTTCTCCCTATCTTCTTGGTAGAGTTGACACACATGAAGAATGTATTCTGCGGTTCTTGGCGCATTCCAGAGTTACACAGGTCTGTCTCGCCAATTTTTAACTTTCTGCTGAACATGTGACTTCTCAAACTGTAATGGTCAGTAGTTCATATTCTGAAGATAATGGTTTGTTCTTGGAACGATATTTGGTGGTAGGGCATATTTGATTCTGCAGTTGGGTGCATCTGCTTCTAATTTTTCTGAAATTCTGCTTTTGTCGTAGTCTTACATTCATAGTATGTAAACTCATTTTCTAATCTAGTGACCTCCCTTCCCTTGCTATAACAGCCTTTTAATTTCCAAGTTTGTCAGAGTGAGCAGGGATCCACTTATGTACTGTTACTTTGGTGGTATTTCTGAGGTGAAAGAGCGAATGTTACTTCCAGTGCTGTTATACGCTGGTGCAACATGGACCGTGCATAGGCGACATGTGAGGAAGCTCAATTAATTCACACAACTTGTCTCAGAATAATTATGAACACCAGATGGCAAGACCAGATTCCGGATATCATTGTCCTTGACACATCTGATATCCCTAGCATTGACACTATTCTAATGCAGTCAAGATTCGTTGGGCAGGCCATGTGATAGGTATGTCAAATCATCGCCTACCAAAGATACTTCTCTATGATAAGTTGCAGGAGGACATACGTTCTCGAGGTGGCCAAAAGAGGAGCTACAATGACTCGTTAAATACTTCACTGAAATAAAGATTTCGAATAAACCAAGATACACGGGAAGACACTGCACGAAATAGAGCTACGTAGTATTCTGCAATTCCTCCCCCCCCCCCCAATAAAAAAAATTTAGGAGAAATTTAGCAGCTCAACAGCGGAGAGTAGACAGAAAGTCACGGGTAGATAAAAACCATCCACAGTTGTCACCGCATGGCAATGGTCATCACCGTCTGACATTTGTGGCGAGAACAGGGCTTATTAACCATCTACGAACTCATAGTCAAGGGCATAGCTCTAACACACTTTCAAACATGGATTTAACAACAGATCATCGTCACTTGTCTTCTTCATCGTTCTGCAGTCAGATATCAGGTTACAGCACCAATAGCTTCAGTCAGATAACAGTTTACATCACCAATAGCTTCAGTCATATATCAGGTTACATCACCAATAGCTTCAGTCAGATATCAGGTTACAGCACCAATAGCTTCAGTCAGATATCAGGTTACAGCACCAATAGCTTCAGTCAGATATCAGGTTACATCACCAATAGCTTCAGTCAGATATCAGGTTACATCACCAATAGTTTCAGTCAGATATCAGGTTACATCACCAATAGCTTCAGTCAGATATCAGGTTACATCACCAATAGCTTCAATGAATTGTGTGATTCGCTTCAGGTCATCCATGGAACCCATCAAGTCTGGAAGTAGTGCCGTCTCAGTAGGTCATATTTTCTCCCTATCTTCTTGGTAGAGTTGACAGGCATGAAGAATGTGTTCTGCAGTCTCTGGGCTCAGTCCACAGTTGCACAGGTGTGTCTCGCCAATCTTCAGCTTTCGGAACATGTGACTTTTCAGTCTGTTGTGGCCAGTTTGTAGTCTGAAGATGATGGTTTGTTCCTTGCGTGATATTTGATGGTAGGGGTCATTTGGTTATGCAGTTGGGTGCATCTGCTTCCACTTTTTCTTATATTCTGCTTCTAACATGGTCTTACATTCATAGTACGTATGATATAGTTTTATTTTTTCATTTGCTTTCCAATCTTTCCCAGCGAGTCTTTTTTTCGGGAGTGCAGTTCTCATTATGCATTTCGTTTGGCACTTGTCAATGGCTTGTTTACATGTAAGTCTTGGGTCAAAAAGGTATGCCGGTATCTCATATTTCGTAAATTACTGACCTTTCATGGATAGTGCTATTTTCTGTGGTTTGGTGAGCATGCTGAAGATGGCGTAGATAGTGTTTGCAACATTGATAGACATAGCCCTTTCGTCTGTCCACTCGGTCAAGTTGTTCATAGTTTCATGCAGCCTTATTGTTGTTATATCGCATCTCTCTTCACTGCGTCATATTGCCAGATCGTCTGCATACATCGCATCATTTACTTTGGCGAGAGGATTTGGTTAACGACATTAATGAATATATGGAAATAAGTGGGAGGATATAACATCATATGGTACTCAATGCATGAAACTTGGCAATCTATGCGAAGGGACAGTCAATTGAACCCATAGCCTTCTTGGTCACTTCCTACAATAGTGTAAAAGGTAATAATATTACTATTCCGCCTGTGTGTTTGGGGGCCCGAAAAGGGAGCAAAGAATAGCAACATTGTTCACCTTCCATGCATGTCTTAAAAGGTAACTATGGAGGTTATGGGATGGAGTTGGCTGTCCGATCCCATATAGGGTCAGTGACCCAAAGCTATGCTGAAGTCGGATGTGTCCGGCCGAAAGGCGCAGATATCGCATTAATGATGTAAACCATGACACAACGCATTCCGTTCTCCGGACTACATCCTGCTAATCTGCAGGAGTTTGAGAACGAACGCAGAAGAGAAGAAGAAGTATTGCTATTCTGTGTACCTCTTTTGTGCCCCTGCAACACATCCCGCGATGGAATACTTTGAGTGGAATAAAGAGGGAATATACTGATACGACCACTGTTTCACTGATTCCAGCTAAGATCATGTACTGTAATCCAGAGTAGGCATGACATCGTTTCACGCCAAGGAGTATAAATCAAAGAGAATTAAAACGGTACTAGCGAAACCTGTGTTAAAATCACATGCCTTTGGGCTTAATTAGCGGATATCGTTGTCAATTTATAAACCACGACACAACGTATCTATGCTCTGGCCTATATCCTGCAAACCTGCAGTACGTTTTTTAAAAAACACAGAAAAGGTAGAAGTATTTGATAGCAGTATCAACTGATTATATATATATATTTCTGTGTTTTGGTGACAAGGAATTACGAACAATGAAACTTGTGTTTGCCAAATACAAAAAATATTTCGGAGGGCGGGTTCTCGAAAGCTTTCTTTCATACTTAGAAGACATTAACTCTCGTGACATGTACTGTTCTATGCAATCTTAGAGAACTTTTACTCTGTAGCTATGAATAGTTACAAGAATTGAGCTATGCAATGTTTTGAGCAGAAGCCTACGATCAGAATGGGTCTGTACTTGTATGCAAAAGGTACCTTCAGGATTTTGTATGAAGATTACAGACATTCAATCACATGAAATCCTGCAAGTATTTAATGTTATCCATGGCCACTTTGACAACACCTTCCATATAATTCATTCATCATAATCAAGTTCTTTCTACGTAAAGGAACTTAGCTGCAACGGAATTTCACCTCCTCTGGCTCATGCTGTGGTAGTGCACTTTGCTCGAATGTATCCCTCCCGTATGTTGTCAGACGCAAATAGGGGCAAATAATAGTAACACTGCTAACTGTCTAGTACGGGTTAAAGAGGTTTGGGAGTGGAGTTCCTTGTCCCATCTCACAGAGGGTGAAAGAGACACAGAAGCCATACTGAAATCGGATGTGTCAGACAAAAGACGCAGATCTCGAAGCAACGCTATAAACTGTGACATTCCATTCTTTATACCGCATGCTGCTAATGTGCAGGAGTTTTGAAAACAAACGCAGAAGAAGATTATATCCTGTACATATGATGTTTCCCTCTCACTTATATATCTGCATACTACTCCCTCGCCTTTCCTAAACTCTACCGTAAAGTGATGTTTCCCTCCCGCTTGTAACTACACATACCACTTGCTCGCCTCCCCTCAACTCTATCTTCAAGTGTTGTCTTCAACAAGGTGCCATGCCATTTAACTCTTTAACTCATTGTTCTCAGTAACCTATTTTGTCTGTGGTAATTTCTTTCCATGATTTCTCACTGTGTTGATGATACTTTGTAATTGTGCTACAAAAATAAACACTTCCACGGTACATGTTTTTATTATCACCAGAAAATATAAATCATATGGATAGGATGATTGACTCATCCTAGTGTTTGGTGATTTCATAGTGAAGTCGTTTTTAGCAATAAGGAGATAGAATAAAACAAAAACGGGTTAACTCGTCAATAGCGGTAAGATAGAGAAACGAGAAATTCGTGCATACTAGCTAACGGGTTAATTCCTAAATATTGTTTGTGTCATTTTATGACTTCTTCTTCTTCTCGTTCACAGTTTGACATGTCTACACAGCAAGTCCTGTTTTCTTAATAAATGCTGCTGTATTTGAAAGCTCCTCAGTGCTCCCATACATCTTTTTGTGGATATCCATCTCTGTGTGCCAGTGTTCTTCTCTTAACTAGTTTAGTGTATTGCAGTCTTGCAGGATATGTTCAGTGGTCTGTGCTGCCTGCCCACAAGGGCACAGTGGTGATGGGACCAATCTTAGCTTATTTAAGGCTGTTTAATATGTTGTATCCTGTTCTGAGACGGAAGATAATAACCTGACTGCCTGCATGAATATGCTAAGGCTAATATTTACATATTGCTGATTATGTAACTTACGTTTCAATGTGTCTATTGTGTACTCCTCTTGTTACTTTTTTATCTCGAGTATATACATTTAACATACAAATATGTATTTTATGCAGTTACGAAGACTAACAGAACCCAGAATAGCAATGTAGATCGTGAACCTATTTGAAAGTATATATGTTATAGTGAAGTGTATGTTGAGATAAGATAATGAGCAGTCTAAAATCAAGAATTGATCAATAATGACTGCAGATAACACGGCCAGAAGAGTCCTGAAACTTGTAACTATTGTACAGGTGATAACAAGTTTGAACTTGTGAAATGTGATAACATCGTCGCGTGTATGATTTGTGAAGGTTACTTCTTTTGTCAGCCACGGATCTCTAGATAAAAGAATATGAGACGAGATAAGCTACGTCACTGTAACAGTTGATTGGGAGCACAACTTACTTATCCGATCCCTGGTTGCGTGCTTACAATCTTTCTTCCCTGTATCAGGTGGTTGCAGGTACGGAGGGGATTGGAGGTAATAGCTGTTTCCTCAGGTCTTGTAGCACAGTGCTTTCAATAAGGTAGTGCCCCCCCCCCCTTTTGTCTGTTACAATGGTTGCAGTATATTGTATAGTCTGTGGTAATTCTTTGTAGGTGTTGCTTAAGTTGTACATATATTGTTCGAAGCTTAAATATTGTGATTTGATCTTAGCGGTGTAGTATATTTATACTGTTTCGTGGATTTGGTTGGGACACATCTGCACATAATAATTTCTTCTTCTTTTGAGCCATTAACCCAGCGCTCCACACAATTGATGAGGAAAGGGTGTTTGTACAATCATCCCCTTATGATATTTTGTTGCTGTCGATATCCAAATGCTTATGAATAATTCTACTCTTGTTAGCACGATGCCATTTCTTAAAAAAGTGCAGGTCTTCTGAAGTTGACTTAGTGATCCATACAGTAAGTTAGTGACTGTTAAGGGTGTCTGTAGACGGTTTTTTCCCTGGCAGTTGAAAGGTAAGGGCAGTCAATAAGAAGGTGTTCTACTGTTTCATTGGGATGAGAGCAGTGTCTACAAATTGGTGTTGCTGTGGTTTGATACGGTTTAAATTGCTATTGATCCTTGCATGTCCGGTTCGACAATGACATATAAGAAATTTGTTTCTCCTGCAGAGTTTGTTTATGTTGTCTTTTGGCCAAGTCATTTCACTAAATACATTTCGACCAGTCAGCCCATTGGTCATATATTCAGCAAGATGTCCCTGGTGTTATATATGAGAATCTGTTTGACTATTCCCCTACTACAACGTCTTTGCTTTTTGTTGTTTTGGGGCCACTCTTTTTGCTAGTTTGTCCGCTACTTCAGTTCTTCATGAATGTTATTAACTGTAATTTTAAAATCACTCTCAGCAGATAAATAATTCAAACAATTGATAACTTTTCCTACTAAGGCAGAAAAATTATGGAGATATTACAAAGGAGATTTCTACCAGAATTTCCTTGGCAACAAGTGTGTTCAAACATCTAACAAGCATCTGAAAATAAAAATAACAATAAGTAAATAGGCATAGGTCTATACCAAACTACGACTGTAAAACTCCAATGCAATATCCGTAATAAACATATGATTGCGATTATTGGAAAATAATAAAAACACAAGAAGAAATTAAATTCATTTTGAAAATAAATGTCTTAGGAAACCCTTAAAATATCGATTGGGACGAATTCAAATTAAACAAGCAAGTAAGAGAAGACACCACACAGCTATATGTTTCTACAAAAGTAATAAGAAAAATATGGACTTATATCTGAAAGGTACTTAGAATTAATGAAAATATACAGCAACTACAAATATTAAAATGGGTACCAGATGGCAAAAGAAAAAGAGACAGACCAAGATAGACTCTTTGCATAACAACCATCAAAGTGGGCATGACTATGAATCTTATTAACATGCAAGAATTACACACAGTAGCATCACATCGCTCGATCTAGATTTTCTGGATTCTGCCCTATGCGACACATTCGGCGTTGAAGGACCATAGATAGACAGATAGAGTTTCCTGTTAACGTCTGTTTCACATCTACCATCATTTATTATGTACCCAAGATATTGGTAATGATCTACTTGTTGTAGTATCTCTCCGTGTATTGTTATTTTAAGAGCGTGCTCCTCTGCGATTTTGCTGATTGTTATGGGGTTGTTTTTTAATGTTTATATCTAGTCCACATTCTTTACTTGATTTATCGATTTGATATATTAGTATTTGTAGTTTCTGCTCACTTTCTGCTACGGGGATTATGTGCATATCGCAGATTGTGTATTATTTTCCTACCGATCTTAAGAACGGAATTACTTCTGTATGCTTAAAAATATCTTCTGTGTAGATGTTAAATAGGCTGGGTGACAAAAATACATCCTTGCAAAGAGTTCAATTCAGTATCAACAGTAATGTACCTCTTGTCTTATTGTACTAGTATCGGAAAGAAGTGAAGTGCTTTCAATTATTTTTTAGCAATTTACAGTTTGACTGTGACATTTCCACCTTTAGACATGATACATTCGACATCATATCTGTCAATTAATATAGATTAAATGTACATTGTGCGGAACAATTCTCCGATTTAATTTAATAAGTCTTCTGCTGGAAATCTAATAGGACCATGGTCCTGCTACAAGAGAAATCCAGCGGAAGTTTAAAAATGAATGCTCAAGAAGATTTAATAAGTCTATATTGGTCTTTAGTATTTGCCTTTTGTGAAGTATTATTTATATATAATATGGACACATTTTGGATAAAAAATACATACTTTTAGGCATTATTTGGGGTTTAAATACAGAATTTACCTTCTGCAAGTGTACAGGTATGCGACTTCGTCATTATTTGTGGATCGCTTTTACCCTTTATCCCTATGGGATGAGGCTGCCTTAGACAACTCTTTCCTTAGAACCTCTTTAATCGCTCTTACAACATACATGGTGGCTAATAGTATTGTTATTCTTTGCTCCCCTTTCAACCGCTCAAACATGCGGGCACATCCCAGTCGCACTTTTTGTTGGACATGTCAGCGAACCCTCAATCTTGTAATCAGTGTATCAGACCATCGAATGCCAAATATTTTCTGCGCCAAACGTAAAAACCTTATTCAATCATGCGTTTATTTCATGGTGTCAGCATGATATGTCATCATCAGAGAGATAGGGGAGTGAGAGAGAGGGCGATGGCAGGAAGAGTGATGAGGATGGTGTTGGATCTGATACGAGTTGCTCATGGAAATTAGCTTAGTATACAGTCGATCATGAACGCGGATGCCAAAAGTTTCCTGCTGCCCTGAGCGTCGAAGTCATTCTTCTTCTCTCGTTCATTTGAAACATGTCTATATCTGTAATTCTGTCTCCTGAATAAAACTCATTGTCTTTTGTAGTTCAGACAGTGGCACATAGAGCTTTGATTCCAGTGTTGTTTCCTCTGGCCAATATGTCTGCCTCATCGTTTCATACTCAGAACACTTTTTAAGTATATGTTTAGCACACTGTGCTGCCTGTACACATGGTCGTGTTGCCAATCTTAAACTTTGTGTACATGTGACTGCAGAGTCGGCTGTGTCCCGTTCTGAGGCGTAGAATAACAACTTGTTCTGATCTGTTCATAATGTGCGCCGAAGTCATGAAATTATAAATGATAATAAATCGAACATGCAACAAATGAATCTGTTGTACGAGATCAAAATTCTCGGGAAAACATACAGATAAGTATATATATATATATATAATATATATAATATATATATATATATAAATCCTGACATAGAAGTCATTTTTCCCTTTAGCCATTTTTATTTTTACCACGCCACATTTGGGGCACGCATGATCACAGTTACGCCTTATAACTATACAGGCGCATGCACAACAAATGCAACGGAAGAAATTTATTACAAAAGACCTGAGTTTCACAGCTCCAATTGTGGGGAGTGGAGTATCCCTTATCATGCTGTTACATGGAATTCAGTTTTTATATTGGGGTCACTATTCATCTCTGCAACCACACATATTCCTAATATTGGACTCATTATTACATAGGTTTTATTACCCATGCTGAAAACGGTCAGTATAGACGGTAAGTACAACCTTGACCTAGAAAATCAGATTGCCAAGTATAAATATAACATAATCACGTGTTCCTATTCAGTCTGGTCTGCCGCAGTTGTTTTATTTTATGTTTGGTCAAGAAACGTGACCTTGCTAGACTAGACACGGTCATCTAAATATATATAAGGTTATAGTATGGCTTTCAAGAAGAGGCGGTTGTCGCAAAAGAGTTGTCAGAGCATCCCGTCCGTGAACAATTTTTCACAATAAGGTTGGAAAATGTATAATATTAATAATAACAATAACCATCCGTCCGACTCTGCAGCAGCGTGTTAACGTCTGTGACGGCAAAGGTACTGGGTTCGAATCCTTCTGCAGGTAATTGTATATTGGTGCCGTTCAAAAAGCAACGGCAGACTACTAAATGTAATGTTACCTACATAATCACTACAGCTAATCACGATGGATCGTTTAGAAAGAAATGATAAACTACTGAGCGTATATATTGTCTATAAAATCACTACAGTCAAAAATGATAAGTTGATGGCTACATTCTGAGTAGAATATGCTACAATTATTTCAAACGTGTGTTTTTGCATCTCTTTAGTGTGTGCGGAAATGTCTGAAAAATTCAGTCCTGACATAGAAGCACCTTCGCTGGTGTTATTGAACTCATGCACATAACCAGGTTCTTGGTAAGCTTCTGGACAAGCACCTCTCCACATATCGTGTAGATATATGCTGGGGTGGTATCCATATCAGGAGCTTCCCATGTAACATTTTTCCAATGGCAGTCTTTACTTCTTGATTTGTTGGTGGTATGTCAAGTTCTTCTCTTATGTTGTGTTGTGGTATGCGATCTATTGTTTCTTCGTTGTTGACTGATGGCTTATTTAAAATTGCTTCGAAATGTTGTGTCCATCGGTTTAGGATCTGGGTTTGTTTTTGTATAAACAGGATTGACTATTCTGAGTTAAGCAAGGGTGGTGGACCCGATAATGGAGCAAAGCTTTCCAAAGCACATTACGTTCTCCAGACTACATCTAGCTAATCTGCAGAAGTTAATCTCCAGACTACATCTAGCTAATCTGCAGAAGTTAATCTCCAGACTACATCTAGCTAATCTGCAGAAGTTAATCTCCAGACTACATCTAGCTAATCTGCAGAAGTTAATCTCCAGACTACATCTAGCTAATCTGCAGAAGTTAATCTCCAGACTACATCTAGCTAATCTGCAGAAGTTTGAGAACAAATGCACAAGAACATTTACAATAAACCAAGACACATTTGAATCACAGTTTATTGTGATATGCCCAACTCTGTGGAGGTGAGACATAGAGTGCATTTATGACAGCTAACGTACCGGGTTCAAATCCCACCAGAGGCAATTTTGTATCCAGACTGGTCAGAAAGTGATGGCAAACAACTGACAATAAAAATTGCCAAGAAAAATCACTACAGCCAAAATAAATAATGCTGAGCTGATGGCTACATCCTGAATAGGATATGCTAGAATTTTTTTTTTTATTGTCACATTATTGTGGTAACAAATTAATAAAAAGACAACTACAATTTGTCAATGACCAGTAGTCAAACATTTATTCAGATTTACATCCATACAACTCATCTTTAGTAATTTTTTCACAATACAAGATGTCTATCCACTTGGAAAAATCATTACAACTTTAGTCTCATTAATTAAGTGTAGATAACTATCAAACATAAGCAGGTCTTCCATATAAAATCTCTTGCGCATGAAAAGTCTTGTTCGTGAAAAATGTGGGCAATGTCATTCAGAAAGCTGGGAAGGGTGTCAGTGCAGTAAAAATCATGACATTTGCAGAGATGCCGCAACGAACCCTTTTTTAGATGATGCAGGCAGTGGTATTATCTGTGTTGGACTATCATTTAGGTTTACTTACACTATCGCAAACACAGGTGGACAGAGTTCAAAACAAGACCACGAGAGTTGTCCTACAATTCACAAGAGATACACCCATCGCGGGCATTAGGTTTCTTCTAGACCTACCAAGTATCAAAGCAAGACATAAAATAGTTCAGGTTAAAGAATACTTCAAGGTTGCCAATAATGATCATCACCTCTTACACAAATCTCAAGACAACACAAGAGGAAGGTCTTGGATGGCAGAAGCAGACGATACTCTACTCAAGAGTTTGTGAGCTGAGGTAGTGGGATGAGGTTGTGAATGGGTGACATTTGGAAATGATAGAATGTTATTGACAACAGCTGTGATAAGATGGGAAGAGAGTTCCGTGAATGGGCTGCCAACAGAAAAGAGGGAATGATCCAAGAACTCATCCTGCAGCACTCGAAGCCACACGATACAATAATTTCATAGACGACTCAGTAATACAAGAAACAAACGGGTGTGCCCACTATAACATCTAGTATGAGAATTGAAATAGAAGCGGCAACAGCAGCTCTTACTTTGCTGGCGCCGCAACCACCAACAGACTCAGTTATTCTATCAAACTCATGTTGCACAAGTTAGAAAAGTGTATGCTCAGAACTGAATAAGTCCGTCTTCTCAACAATGTGCAGAGCATTACATGGATTTATTGTCCAGGCCATGCTGGGGGTCAGTGGAAATGAAAGAGCTGATGTGTTGGATGGTAAAGTCTTGGTGAATGGCACCGAGATAAGAAGAGAATTCAGAAAATGGTAGAAATGGAAGGGACCAGAGGTGGTGAGAGAAAGTGCTCCCTCTCCGGAAAGACTAGAAAAACGCGTAATCAGCAACTGACTGGGACACTGAGCTTATACACTTTTAGATGGCTGTCGGAACAGCAAGCAGAGAGCAAATTTCTTGCTTATTGCATTTAGCACAAATTGTTTTTAAAAGATCATTTCTTTGTAAATTATTAACAAGAAGGGCTCAAACTGACCGTTCCATATTCATGCTATATTTCAAAACTATGCTGAAGTTGTGTAAGGAGAAACGAGAGGAATTGAAATATAATCTAAAGTTCTTGTGCTAAATACAATGCACAATAAATGTTCGCATTATCCAAAGCAAAATTTGAACAAAAGGAGCTCAAACCCCTCAACAAACACCACCTCCTTATAAAAGGTCTTGTGCATATGTTTACTAATGTTTTAATGATCAGAAGAAACAAAAATACAATAAAACACATTTACAAGTAATTAAAGCAAACAATGTTTTTATAACCCACTTCTAAAATAAATTGAAAACAAAAGATTGGAAAAAAATTATATAAAAATAGTTGTTTTATTTTAAGAACAAAAATGAAATATTCAAGTAAACTAGCACAGTCAAACAATACTTTCAAACACACATGAAATTTAATAATGAAATAAGGAACTAAATTTTCATGCAAAATTTTGCATTAATATTACAAAAGCAGAAAATAAATTCAGATTTAAATACAAGAATGTGTCATCCATTTAAACATTTATGAAAAAATAATCAGCTTTTTTGTTTGCAAAACTTTCCAGGAAATATTTTACTTTTAGTGAGAAACAACAATATTCTTATAATTTGAAAATATAGCAATACTGAATTCAGGAATGATAATTTGCTATGATTTTCATGATTATTTTGGAAGTATTTAATATGAAAGTTCATAATGAATTATGGAAGAATCACAAGAAATATTAACCATTTATTTCTTCAATTGACAACAAAAATTGTAATACAGAAAAAAGAAATTAATAAATTCTTGATTAGGAACAAGCATCACAGCACTGGGGGCATTCCCATATCTGCTCTGCTTGCCGTTCCGTCAGCCATCTAATAGTGTATAAGCTCAGTGTCCTAGTCAGTTGCTAATTGCGCGTTCTTGTGATCTTTGCGGAGCACTTTCTCCCATCACCTCTAGTTACTCCCATTTCTACCATTCTCTGAATATGTACATTGTCACGTTCGACTTCCTCCTCGTCTTCTTGTAGGGTATCCATTCCTGCTCTAATCAACTCAATCCTGTCTCTTCTGATCTCGGTGCCATTCACCAAAGCTTTACCAGCCAATACATTGGCTCTTTCGTTTCCCCTGACCCCAGCATGACCAGGACAGTAGATCCATTGAATGCTCTGCGCGTTGTTGAGAAGAGTGACCCATTCAGTTCTGATCATACATTTTTCTATCTTGCCCAGCATACTTTGAGAGTCCGATAGAATAACTGAGTTTGTTGGTGGTTGCGTCGCCAGCCAAGTGAGAGCTGCTGTCACCGCTTCTATTTCCATTCTCATACTCGATGTTGTAATGGGGTAGGCAGCTGACTTCTCAGCTATTTTCTTGCCATTTTGGTAGGTCACGAAACTCCAACCACACCTGTTTGTTTCTTGCATTACTGAGCCACCTGTGTAAATTATTGTGTCACGTGGCTTCGAGTGCTGCAGTATGAGATCTTGGATGATTTCCTCTGTTCTGTTGGCAGCCCAGTCGCTGCACTCTCTTCTCATCTGTATCACCACTGTTGTCAATAATTTTCTCTTGTTGCCAAATGTAAAAAAGAAATTAAAACAAGGCTAATGAGATGAATGAAAAAATAGCAATAAAAGATGCATAATGTTTATTAAAGAAAGAAATTTGAAAAGCAAAAGTCTAATAACCAGGGACAAATTAAATTGTGAAAATTTGAGGGAAAAAATCAAATGTAAATATCAGTACAGACAATATGTATATGTTGAAGTATTCTCATTAAATCATTTACAAATTTTGATAGCAATAAAGGCAAGCTACTGTCACACATGAATCTGTAATACTACAATTATAATGCTGTTTGATATTTTTCAACTAGCATTTTAATCAGAAATGATATACCTTTTTTCTTAGTTAACCCTCCATACTTCTAACAAAAACAAAATTACAACTTCAAGAAAGCAAAGGCATTGATTCTGTAAAAAATATAAATTGTGCTTAAATGATACAAAATCTTTACTTTTATTTGCATTAAAAGAATCAACTTTGAATATATAAGCATAAAAAAATTGAATAAAATCTTGTTTCAATTCTGAAAAGGCACATTATAAATCTTATCAAAACTTGTAGTTGTACAGACATGTATATGTTGATTGCATGCTGATGTAGAAAGCATTGGGTAACACACAACTAAGGCACTATGGAGATTCATGGATTATGTTTTACTTTTCATTAGATAAAATGGGCTGTACATCTCCTTTTGTGACTTATACTCTTTGTTGAAATTGTTTCTAAATAACTAACACAGTACAGTGATAGTGTGTTTTGTGCACAAGCAGCCAGCCATCAATCTCGGCTACAGAAATATTATAAATGATTGCTCAAGTTGAAGTGCAAGTGTTTAAACCCTGGCAATACTGAACTGAAAGGGCTCTGGCACTTTAAGAGAATCATATTTGTTCTCAAACCCCTGTAGTTTAGCAAGATTTGCAGTCTGGAGAACACAATGCACTGTATCATGGTTTATAGCTTGCCTGTAATATCTGCGCCTTTTGGTCTGGCACATCCAACTTCAGCATGGTTTCTGGGTCACCTTGACCACGTATGGGATGGGACAGACAATGTCCACCCACAAAACATCCTTAGTTGCCTCTTACCAAATGCATTGAAGGTAAACTGTCGCTGTTCTATACTCTGCTTCTGGGTCCTGGAAACATGTAATTATTGGAGCCCAAAGGCTAGCAGAGAAATATAACTGTCAAATACAGAGAAATGTAACAATGTCATGAAATGTGACAGAGGATGGCTGGAAAATGTGGATGACTGTCCCATCTTGGAGGAGGTCAGTAACCCAATAATGACAAGCTGAAGTTGTGTATATCAGTCCAAATGTATTCTTATATTCACTTGGAATGTACTTTTGTCTCTTCTATATACCTCATTGTGCTTTGTAACTTGTATAGAGGTCTGTGAATTTTTCTTCCACTGTTGTTTCTTTGGGTCTGTATATTTGCATCAGTATTTTATATTTCTGAAGAATGTGCTCTGTTGTCTGAGGTGCCTGTCCACATGACTGTGTTGCTAATCTTAAACCTCTAGACCTACCTAGCATCAAAGTAAGACATCAGGTGGAAGAATATTTTTTTTAGTTGCCAACAATGACCATCACTATTTTTACCCACCTATAGATAAAGTAATAGGAAGGACATCAAACGAAGAAGGTCTTGGATGGTTGAAGCAGATGATAACCTACTCAATACTGACCATGAGAATGGAGATATAGGCAATAACCGTGGCTCAAACTGGCTGACGACGTAACCATCACCTACAGTGATTCTATCAGACTAACAGAGTGGGACATGCTTCTCAATGTCCAGAGCATCACATGTATCTACTGTCCTGGTTGTGTGGGAGTCAAGAGCAATGAAAAAGCTAACACATTGGTGGGTAAAACTATAGTGGATGGTAAAGTGAAAAGAAGAGGCTGTGCTGAATTAATTAGAGCAGTCATGGATACACTACATAATGATGAAGAGGATGCTGAAAAAGACGATGTACATGTTCAGAGAATGATAGAAACGGGATTGATGATCTGGGGAAAAGGAGGAAATTTTGTCCTCACTGAAAAGACCAGAAGAACCCACAACCAACAGTTGACTAGGACACTAAGTTTATATACTTTTAGCTGGCTGACAGAATGGCAAACAAAGCATTTATGGGAATACCCTTTGTGCAGTTATGGTGGTTTCTAATCAAGGATCTTGAACTTTGTATTATGTGGCTGTGGAGTCTGTAGTGTCCAGGCATAAAATGACAATGTATTCTGGTCTGCTCATAATGTGGTAGTCATCTTGTGTTAGAGCTGCAACTACTCTCCAGAAGTATATGCCCTAAGCATTGCTGCAGAAATAATTAAAAACACACGCCAATGTCAATATGTGGTATTTCTTACTGATGCAATGACTGTCCTACAATCCTTTGACAGTGATAACTGCCAGACATGAAGGAAGCCATACAAGAAGTGATCATCCATAGAAGGGTAGTCCTACAGTGGATATACCCCCTCCCACATGGTATACCAGGAAATGAAAAGGCAGATATGCTAGCAAAAGATGGAGCAATGCAGAAATAAATAGGCCAAGAAATCACCTACCAGGAAAAGAAAACACCCAAGCTATTAGGAAAGTTGACCACCCAAAAGACAACTACCACTACTTTGACAGAGCTGAGCAGGTTATCACCTTCCTTATCAGAACTGGACACAACAGACTAAACAGCCACTTAAATACACTAAGACTGGTCCCATCACCTCTGTGTCCATGTGGGCAGGCAGCACAGACCACGGAACATATCCTGCATGACTGCATTACACTAAACCAATTAAGGAAGGAGCAATGGCCCACAGAGACATATATCCACAGAAAGCTGTATGGGAGCACGGAGGAGCATTCAGATACAGCAGGATTTATCAAGAAAACCAAACTTGTGTAGACTGAATGAGTAAAAAATATCTTGTGTTAGTATTGGTTTTCTAATTGTTGTTCGGCCAAAATTATGACGCAATATAATCCTCCCTCTGGAATACATCCTGATAACAAGCAATTTTTAAAATGAAAACTAAATTATAATTTTATCATTGTAGTTTCTTCATCTTACTAATAAAATTACTGTGATTTTGTCCTATCTTTTCCAAATATAACTAACATACTAATATAAGCATGCTAATTGAAGTACTATTTGAAATGCACAAGAAAAGACTATACTTTTCTAACAAATAACCTGACTAAAAATTATAATCACTAATAGTATTTAGATTTTTAGACAGTCTATGAAGGACCTGCAAGAAGGCTGCAATGAGAACAGAAACAAGTCAATAGAAATATGGACTATACCTTGTTTCAGTTTTAATATAATAGTAGAATTGTGGGATGTCCAAACAGATCACTTTCACAATGATAGCTAATGTGATAGTTGCTATAATTGTGACACATCCCATTAATCCACTACTGTGACAGTTATCACCAAGCCTATTTAATATCTACACAGAGAATATCTTTAAAAATATAGAAGAAATACCAGGACTCAAGATCAATGGGAAAATAATAAACAACATTAGATATGCAGATGACACTGTTCTTTTAGCAGAAAGTGAACATGAACTACAAAGACTAATAGATCAAGTCAATAAATCAAGTAATGAATATGGACTGGATATAAACATTCAAAAAACAAAAACCATGATAATCAGCAAAAACACAGAAGAACAGGAGGTAAACATAAACATACAGGGAGAGAAACTACAACAAGTAAAACAGTATCAATATCTTGGACACATAGTCACAAATGATGGCAGATGTGAAACAGAAGTTAAAAGGAGAATAGGAATGGCTAAAAGTACCTTCAATGACATGAGGAAATTATTAATATCTAAACAAATTACAAACAAGTTAAAAATGAGAATTATAAAATGCTACATCTATTCCATATTAATGTATGGCTCAGAAACATGGACACTAAATAAACAATTAGAAGACAAAATTGATGCCTTTGAGATGTGGGTATATAGAAGAATAGGGAGAACATCATGGAAAGAGAAGAAAACAAATAAAGAGGTGCTAAAAACACTTAATATGAAGAAAGAACTACTAAGAGAAATAAAGATCAGGCAAATAAAATACTTTGGACACATTAAAAGACATGACACCCTATTGAAGACCTTACTTGAGGGTAAAGTCAAAGGGAAGCGAGCAAGAGGTAGGCAGAGATACAAGTGGGAGAGTAACATTACACGATGGACAGGTTACAGTCTAGCAGAGTGCACCACCAAGACAAGAGACAGGAGATGTTGGAGAAACGTTGCAGCCAACCTTCGTTGCGGAGACGGCACTTGATGATGATGATGTGACAGTTGCTATAATTGTGACATTCCATCAATTCATATTCAGTGACAGTTGTAATTATGACATACCCCATCAATTCACTGCTGTGACAGTTGCTATAATTGTGACATACGCCCGTGTTGTCGGGGCCCGAAAGTGGAGCAAAGAATAGCAACACTGTTTACCTTCCACGCACGTCGTAAAAGGCGACTAAGGAGGTTATGGGATGGAGTTCGCTGTCCCATCCCATATAGGGTCAGTGACCCAAAGCCATGCCGAAGTCGGATGTGTCAGACCAAAAGACTCAGATATTGCAGCAATGCTGTAAACCATGACACAGCGCATTCCGTTCTCCGGACTACATCCTGCTAATCTGCAGCAGTTTGAGAACGAACGCAGAAGAATATTCACTGTGACAGTTGTAATTATCACATACCCCATCACTTTGCTGTGACAGTTGCTATAATTGTGACATATCCCATCAATTAACTGTGATAGCTGTTATAGTTCTGCCTACTGTATTTAATTTCTTTCCCGTGATTAAGGTAAGCAAATAAAAGTCAACATTTGTCGCAAGGTATCAAGAAATATACAACCTGAAAGAAATACCACCAAGTCTTAGCTTTTTCTGTGGTGGAGAAATCAGTGATCTTTCTTCACGTGTTCATCTTTCCAAATGCATGATTAAGTATCAATTTCTACAGCCTACCACAGCCTGTGTGTGTGGCTATCGCCTCATATATAATGGCGGCACAATGCATTTACACTCTCTGGGCTACGTCCTGCTGGAAATCTGAAATTTATACAGCTTATGAACTGAAGAGTGACCCTCTCAAGGAGCTGAACACAAAACTGAGTTAATACCACTGTTAGTTTGATATAATACTCCTTCACTGTTGACAGAAATGTTTCTTCTGATGGTTACGTTATTGGTACATCTGTTGGTCATCATGTACACCCCACCTTAGTGAGCCGATCAAAGTAAATTGGAAGCCACCAATACCACCACAAAATGACTGCCAAATTATAAACAGACATGAAGAAGTTATAATTCTGTGAATAAGAACAGAATATAACCAACTCACCAGCCTCATGTATACAGCTAAGTTCCAGATTGTTAATGCATCCATGTATACATGTGGACAGGCACCTTAGATAGCACAGCAGGTAATTCAAGAACTTCTCGAATGTGAAATGTGTAGGAAAACAAACACACTAGCCCAGAGAAACAATATTAGAAAAAAAACTTTACAGACATCTGTATGAGTTACAAAATAAAGTTTATAGAAACAACATTACAGATATTAAAAATAGATGTTAAGCAAAAATGTAAAATGGGTTATCATACATGCTGCAATTTGTTCATTTCTCTAAAGTACAGCAAATCATCAATGGTATATGTTTCAGAACATCTTTCAAACACAATCATAAAAATTATCATCATATTTAACTAAGGAGAAAAAAAACAGGTTCATTATAAAATATTCACCTTGTGTACTGATCACAAAATCAATCCACTGACCACAACATGTTGATAATTTATGAATAGGCAGAAAATGCTTACAATGTTAACATTCAAGCAGTTCCATTCAGCATTATAGTACCAAACAATATAAAAATATATGTCAGGAAAAAAAACAAGTTTTCTTACATACTTTAAAGGATTGTTGCTCTCAGCTGCTACCAAAAGTCACAAAAGAGACTGGCAACACAGATTTCACAATTAAAATTTAAAAAATACAGATATACAAAAAATCAGTAAACAAATTCATACAAACAGTATCTGTTTCTTAAGCAACGTTTCATATTTATATTTATGAATACACTTTTTAATGCAAGGCACTTTGTTCAATGGAAGACATATTAGCTTGATGCTGTCAATAAACATTTAAGAATTTGATATTAAATTATAAACAAATAAAGGTAGGCACGACAAAGAATTTATTCATTAATTAGTAGTCAATATGCTCCAGGTACCTGGAAGGAGAGCAAAGAATAGTTACATTGTGGTCTACCATGAGATGCAGAGATATATATATATATTTCATACTATTCAAGAACTGCACAGAATAGCTTTGGACAGAATTGGAGAGATCTGACCTCTGCTATAATTTCTGCTCAAAAGGAAAATGAATCTATATATATATATATATATATATATATATATATATATATATATATAAGAATAGGGAGAACCTCAAGGAGAGAAAGAGTAGTAAAAAAAATAGAGGTTTTGACAACAATGTGTATGTCAAGAACTATTATAGGAAATAAAAATAGTTTGAATGTATTAAAAGACATGAACCCTTGTTGAAGACCTTACTAGAAGGTAGAGCTGAGGGGATGTGATCAAGAGGTACTGGTATGGAAAATGGAAAGTTTAGTTTGTCAGAGCTGTTTAATTATTTTCCCTTATGATTAAGGTAAGCAAATAATTAAAGTCAACATTTGTCACAGGATATCAAGAAATATACAACCTCATAGAAACATCACCACCAAGTACAGCAAATGTCTTGAATATGTTCAAACTATTTTATTTGTTTTAAGGCAAGAGCCAAGGATGTTGAAGGTCCGTTGCAACCAACTTACATTTGTGGAAATGGCACATGATACTGATGACCCACCATAAATGCGGTAAAAGACACTTTAAAAAAGGGTTGGCTGAGGACTGGCTACCCTATTCTGTAGAGGGTGAACAAAACCAAAATATACCATGCTAAGTTGTATATGTTAGGTTGAGAGGTGCACAATTAAAACCAAGCTGTAAACTAAGACACAATACGTCTGTCCTCATGAATGATATTTGTTTGTGCTAGGATCACCATCATTACGCTATGGTCAACTGTTAATTGTACTCATTGTTTTTATCCATAGAAAAATCTCAGGATAATGCTGTTGAACTAGATACAAGAATATCCTTCTTCTTCATCCATCTCAACTCCTGCAGATTAGCAGGTTGTAGTCCAGAGAACAGAATGTGTTGTGTCATGTCTTACAGCATTCCTACAATTATCTGAGGCTTTTGGTCTGACACAAAATGAGCAGCATGGTTTTGGGTCATGTTTACCCTCTATGGGTTGGGACCACCAAATCAACATAACTTCCCTACTCACCTCTTACAATATACATGGAAGGTAAACAGTGTTGCTATTCTTTCTCCCCTCTCGGGTCCCAGCAGCAGACAGGCGGTACAAGATACTACAAATCTGAAACTCACTGATGAAACAGATGCTGAATATACACAGTGGCGATGTCTTCGAGTTTTATTGTCTGAATTGCATTTTGTTAATTGACAAAAGTTTAAGAATGAACACAGAAGAATTCATGACTGACCATGGCTATTGTAAAAAAAAAAGTTTCAGCTATCACAAATATTCTGCAACTGATAGTTTATAACAGTAAAAGGATCTACTTCTGTGGGTGATTCCTGACATTATTCTACAGAAATGTACAGTGACTGTATGCCACTATATATTCAAAACTGTTTGTTTGAAAATCATTTACTATTCACACAAAACAAATATATTTAAACTCACGCAATGTTCATGAATGTTCACTTAACGCATGTGTAATACATAATTGTGATAAGTGGTCGTGGGTTCATTCCCCAGTTGAGGCAGAAATGGTTTTCAGAAAGCAATGGCTCCTGGATCAACCCAGCCTTAATTGGGAATCAAATTAATCCGGGAAGTAAAGATACTGAGGGAGAGGATATGGTTACCACCCTCATATAGCAGAGCCACTGAAATGTGAAATGGCTAACATCTCACACCCTACAGCATTAATAAATGCTATGAGTTAACTTTGCTTCAATACATAACTCATTTATTTCTTCACATTTCCATGTGTGACTTTCTTGTATCTTCTTCTTCTTCAGCGTTCATTCTCAAACTCCTGCTGGATCTCCCTTGTAGCAGGACCATGTCCTACTAGGTTTCCAGCATGTAGTCCAGAGAATGGAAATGTGTTGTGTCACCGTTTTATTTGCGCCAATGGCACGACACATCCGTCTTTCGCAGATTCTTGTATCTGACTCCCTGATTATTTCATTATTTGAAGCCTGGGGTATGATTTTTCAGTTTGTAAAATACTATTCTTGACTTTTCTCACTCCATTTCTTCTTATTCTGCCATATTCACTATTATATATACCAGCATTGTGCATAATGCATTGTGTCAAGGTTTATAGCTTGGTTGCAACTCCTGCATCTTTCAATCTGACTTCAGTATACATTTGGGTCATTTTGACCCTCTATGGGGGAATGGAACAACCAACACCACCACCAAAACCTGTGTAGTTGCTTTTTGTGACGTGTGGTCTATTGTTGTTATTATTTGCTCAACTTTGGAGCCCTTCAACACATGGGCATTAAACAATATTTAATACAAATAACAACAAATAAACCTATTTGTTTAGAGGACAAAACTAAATGGAAATATTCAATGCCACAAGTTAACTGAAAGTCACATGATGATTAAATGCATGCAAAACTGAATGCACCTGTACAAAACAAGAACAAATAAACAAAATATCGCTGGGAAGACATTTGTGATTGTTGTTACCAGAGCTATTTCTTTTTCCAATGTACAATGAAGAATTGGAGATGGTGATAATTTTTTATTGACACAGTAGAATGTATATTATCAGAATAATGGTGGTTCAGAGAAATAGTTTGGATAATCAAACATGCATGAGAACATACAGTTGATATCCACACAGCTGAAATTTGATGTGTTCGGAGCAAATTTAACAGCAACCCAGTGCAATTTCATAACCTGGGTTACATTCTGACCACATAAATTTGAATACACATTATACCTAAAATCAAACAGTGTTGTTTTTTAGTTTGTGCTGTGATCATAAAATTGATCCCAGCATAATAAGATAATTGACAATCTACTGTATTAATATAAAACTTTTTATAGAATAATATAAACACATGTAGCAAACAGGAATAGTTATTGCTATAAAGGTTTTTTTCTTCTTCTTCAAACAACTTCTTGAACATTTCTTTATAGAAAATAATAGCACTGGTTGTTATTATATATAAATCTTACATTACTAAAACAAAATGATAAATTGGAGCAGAATTATCAATGACTATGTAAAATATGTACACTTATGTTCAAAACGACAATCTTTTCTTAGCTAAAGTATGTACATTGTTATTTTCATGTTCACATCAACTTGTCAATCTATAGAGATGAAGACCTGTACAAAGAATTTTTAAAATCTTACATCAGGGAAAATCTTACATAGTAGAGAAATATATTCATAAATTATAATTATTCAATACAATCATTGATTACTTATTGAAAAAATATCTCTGAAATCTTTCTAATTAATGTTTTCTTTGTTTAATATCCTTCTTACAAACTTCAAATTTTAAGTAGATCTTGCTATAAAATACATCTACATTGCCGTGGAAGGCATTAACATAAAAAGTATTATAAAGATTACATCAATGATGTACGGTGGGCATTCTCAACCTTGTGCTCCTGTTAGGGCATGTGCTTGTGCCATAAATGTGCTTGCCTTCTGAAAAGGCCTAGAACTAATGTAAGTAGCACATTGTCAAATTGTTGAAAAAGTGACACTAGAAGGTATAAAGATAAAACTCTACTGGTTGGCAGATACGTGTTCAGTTGTCAAATTGGACAGGTTGACATAATTTTATGGTGGATTACTCCACAATTACAAAAGTAATTTTGCATGCAAGAATTATGTACAGAAATATTCATTGGATAAATGGAAGTATTTTGATTTTCTTAGACAAAAACAACATGATCAGTTAACCTGAAAAATTACCCTTCATCGAGCACACATACATGTCATGTAAGCACACTTGTTTCTCTATCTCCATGTGTTTGATTTGTTCCACTCTTGAGAACAATATTCTCTTTCTCATCATTTCCAAAGTTCTTGTATGAAATAGGAGGTGTAATTATAGCTATAAAATTAAAATGTTAACCTTCAAACCGGCGAGAGGAATGATTTAGAGAATGGTCAAGTTTAAAGAATATTTCATGGAATGTTGAAACAAAATTGGTCCTTGTTTGGGAGAAATGGCTAAACAATTTAGAAATGGATTAGTCATAATAATCAAAGATAAGTGAAAAATAAATCTCACTTGCCTGAGATATTCAAGAATACTTATAACTTACATCCAAAACATGACTGAATTTTAGTCTAGTAAATACATAAATGAGATAAGGAGCAACAAGTAGTGAAATGTTCAAGGATCCTGTTTACGCATCCATTATAAAATGTTATAATTATAGAAATATCAAATCTAAAACAAATAGTAAATAACATGACATGTCTGATCAGCAATTTTGATTTCGCTACTTTTAAGTGGAAAGACTTCATTTAAATTGGGCAAAAAAAACAGCCAATATGACCCGTAATACTAAAACTGGCCACATTGTACTTACAGGAAAGAATCACTGCAAAAGGTGGAAAGATAAGACAATGGTTTGAAAGGATTGCATAAAGTGGATTATGGTGTAGATGAAAATAGTAAATTGTCAATAACATTAATGGAGCCATCATAGCTGGTCATAATGATACCCTCATTGAAGACATGATAAATGAAATAGCTTAGGTTTTTAGTTCTTTTATTTAACAAAAGTTTCTAAATAGAAGTTTGTCTGGCTCTGTGGTAGTGAGATATAGAGTGCATCTGTGCAGATCAAAGTATCAGGTTGATATCCCGCTGTAGGCAATTGTGCACCCAGACCATTCAAAAGGCAAGAGAAAACTAATGAATGTAAATAGTGCCGAAATAATCACTACAGCCAAACTATGCTGGGTTGAAGACTACATCCTATGTAGGATATGCTACCTGTTGTTTTTTTCTAAACTAACTCTAAACTTTGGGGAGAAAAAAATTGGGCAAAAACACGGAATGTGATTGGCTAACATAAACAAAACAGACTCAAAATAGAAATATTTTCAGCGTAATAAGCGCTGAAAACAAAATAGTGAAGAGAGAATCTACTATGTCCACTGCTGTTCACATGTTAAACATTACATTTAACAAAATAATTTACTTTATTTTCATAAAATGTGATTTTTATATAGTAAATGGTTATTTTTATAAAAACCTAAAAAAAACAATTCCCCAAAATTGCATTCTTTACTAAATATTTTCCACAAAAATGTCCAATAGAAAAAAGTAATGTCTGTAAAGCTTTAACAACATGTCCGTAATGCGATATTCCAAAACATCTTACTGATCAAAGCCATCAGATTCAGTAGCTTAATGAAATATACACAAGTTACAGAGATAGGTTACTTTAAAATATTTAGTCATCTCAACTGTCTAAAGCAGGTTGGCTGGGTCATCAAATGCAATTATTGCAGTTTCTTAAAGCAACAGCACAATATTCTTACACTCTATAATCATAAAAAAAATTCTAAATGGTGAAAAGTCTTCAGCATACAAAAAAACAAAACAACCCACACAGTAATTTAGAAAATGAAATCAACCATTCACATCAATTTGGATTTAAGGCTTCTTTCTCTTTATCTGAAACAGGCAAGGTTGGTTCTATAACAGGTGGATCATCCTCATCTTTCTTCATCTTTTTACTTCGGTACAGCTTCCACAACTTCTCCACAAGGTCTGTGGCCACTAGATCTGTGGAATTTTTCCCAATAACACGGATAACAAACACACCATCATCTCTGAGATACTCATCTGCAAACTTTTGGCACAGTTTCCTGTCAAAGCCTGTATGCAATTCGTTGTTGATTTTTAGGTATTTCTTGATGTAACTTGCACGGTTTCTTTTGAAGATAACACGATACAGCCAGCTGAAAAACAACAGAACGCAAGCACTCAATATACTAGGCACAATACAGCCAGCTGATAGACAACAGAAGCAATCAAAATATAGTAACAAATGTGCAGTTTACTTTCTTCTTCTGCATCCATTCTCTAATTTTTGCTGGGTAGCAGGATGTATACCAAATAACAAAATGTGTTGTGTTATGACTTACATAATTATCTGTAACTTTTGAGCCAACACATCCAACTTCAACATGGCTTTTGGGTCATCTTAATCCATAGTATAGGGTAGCCAAATCTACCCTCAAATTTTTGTTGACTCTTATAACAGGGCCCTTTCAGTTTCAGGCCATGACAACACATGGGAGATCTTGCATTTAACTACTGGTATTGAATAGGTTGTCATAGTCGAAAAGGTAAAACATCATATCAGTCATCAGTATTAGCATGGATTCCTACGAAGGTTTATTAGTCATGCAAATACTAAGGTTAAATAATAATCATGCCTTTGCGCTTCGAGGCTCAAATGAGGAGCAAAGAATAGCACCACTTCTACTTGCAAGAAATGTCATAGGAAAGACTAAGGAGGTTTTATCTGCTCCATCCCATGAAAAGTAACTCAGAAGCCATGCTGAAGTCGGATGTCTCGGGCTGAAAGGCTCAGATATCGAAGTGAAACTATACAACATATTTTAATCTCAGGACTATATCCTGTTAATCTGCAGGAGTTTGAGAACAAATGCAGAAGTAATGATCAAAATCCTAAACGCACACGCAAAAGGTGCATCATTTGAGGTTCACGAAAATAGCATAGCTAATGCTTTAGGGATCGATCTTGGGTTGTCTTGGCTGTGACAAATGTGAATTGATTGCATGTAGCATTAGTGCAAGTGGTATAATTGGGGATAACAAAATAAGGCTTGAGATTATAATGATTCTCACAACTGAGAACATGCTACTAGTCAAACTATTCCAATCACATCAGGAGACAAAAGAATAAGTGTGGAAGGAACCTCGTTCGCTCAAAATTTTCAATCAATTGAGGTTGAAGCTTGCACTTGGAAGAGCTGGTCCTGGAACTTGTCTGTATCTGCAGAGTTATCTTTTAATTTTCTTCTTGTTTGCAGTTTGACATGTCTACACAGCAAGTCCTGTTTTCTTAATAAATGTTGCTATATTTGAAAGCTCCTCAGTACTCGTATACATCTTTCTGTGGATATCCATCTCTGAAGGTAAGTGTTCTTCCCGTAACTGATTTAGTGTATTGCACAATTGCAGTCTTGTAGGATATGTTCAGCAGTAGGTGCTGCTTGTCCACAAGGGCACAGAGGTGATGGGACCAGTCTTGGTCTATTTAAGTGGCTGTTTAATCTGTTGTCTCCTGGTCTGAGGTGGAAGATAATAATCTGCTCTGCTCTGTCGAGATAGTGGTAATTGTATTTTGGGTGGTCGGCTTTCCTAAAGGTTTTGATGAGGGTCCTCTTTCCTTGGTACGTGATTTCTTGGTCTTTTTGTTCCTGTGTTGCTCCATCCTTTGCCAGTCTATCTGCCTTTTCATTGCCTGGTGTGCCACAGTGGGATGGTATCCACTGTAGTATTACCCTTCTTTGAATGCTCACTTCTTTCATGGCTTCCTTCATGTCTGGCAGTTTATTGCTCTCAAAGGCTTGTAGGACAGACATCAGTAAGAAACACCACCTGTAAACATTGGCTTGTGTTTTTAATTATTTCTGCAGCAATGTACTTCTGCAGAGTAGTTGGAGCAGAATATTCCAGCTGGTGAACATGTGGATTCATTTTCTTTTTCTGGATATTTTATGTACACGCCAGCACCTCCATTCTTCACTGCTCTGGTTGCTGATTCATCTGTATATACTTGCATACATGCTTCTCTGGGGTATATATCTTCAATGATGTTGCATACTATTGCTTTCTTTTGGATATTATTCAGTTCTATCATAGAGTGGTATTTGTTTATGGTGGTTCCGATATTGAGATTTGGGTATTGGTACCACAAAACTGGAAAAAGTGTTGATATTTTCTCTCTTGTTATGTCTGGTAGTTCTTCCTTATATTCTGTTTAGTGTTTTGGTCTCTTAATAAACTTGAGTATGCTTTGTCGTGCATACAGATTCTTTTTTGTTTCCAGTATTGTTTCTCTGAACCAATGTATTTGCCTCAGCATTTCATTTTTGCATGTCTACACGGCTGTATTACCAACCTTGAACTTTGTATATATCTGATTGCAGAGTCTGTTGTATATCCTGTTCTGAAGAGTAGAATGTCCTTGTTCTGATCTATTCATAATTTGAAAGTAATTTTGTGTTGGTAGCTTTCTCATTGCTTTGATTATCTGTATCCTATGATGTAAGTTATTGGTACACCTGACTAGTCACCAGCAGATAGCTGATCTGCTTTCTCATTTACATGTATTTCAATGTGGTGGTATTCACTGCAGGTCTGGTAATAATCTGGACTAAAACACTTTGGAGTGTCAATCTTGCATTTGTCAGACATATATACTCAATTTAAAAATAATAATATAAGATACTCACGTTAAAAAGTTAATGCAGGAAAAAGTTGCAACCAGGACCAACCAAAACCAAATCACAATGAAAATCTTTTCGTTGAATAGGTTAATAGGAAGTACACATTGCACTGTAAAAGTTTGAATGTTCTGAAGTTGACGGATTTTGAAGTCACACAGGGTGACCCTAGGAAAACGTGTTGACTCTTTCCACTGACTGTCACTGGAGCCCAACATTTGAAGAACCTGTGTGAGATGCATATTTCAGAGATTAAGTGCTGAGAATTTGTAACTGTGAGGGAGAAATAAAGAAGTTGGTAGGTAAAAAATTGGCAGTAACATTGAGAACTTGAAAACAGAGGTGTTGGACATGATCTATTGTAAAAATGAGTTCCTATACATGAAAAACTTAGAAATTTATTAATGGCTAACAAACCAAGAACCAGAAATATATTGCATGATAAACACACTTCTGATATAAAGTGTTGATAAAGCACAGATAACATAATGTTTTTTGTTTGTTTGTGAAGAACGCAAATTGTACAATGCAAATTATTCGATGAAGAATATATTGAATCTAATACAATGAACTGCATTTGATAAATTAATACAAACAAAACTAATCATTATAACACTGCAAACAGAAAGTGACAAATGATGAAATTGTTTACAACTAGTATCAGAACTGATACATAAAATAACTACTTAGACATATTGAGAGTAAACATTCCTTTTTTTAATCATAACACCATTTTGTACTATGGAAACCCATGCACACACATTTACTTACAAAGTCAGGTTTTATTTAGAATTACATATCATCTATAGATAGGCCTATGTTGGTTCAATATGAAGAATCTTCTAGTATTGCTAGAAATAATTTACAAATGAATCTTCTAGTATTGCTTCTTCTTCTTTTGTTCACTTGAAACATGTCTATATCTGTAATTCTGTCTCCTTAATAAAACTCACTGTCTTTTGTAGTTCATACAGTGTCCCATAGAGTTTTGATTCCAGTGTTGTTTCCTCTGGCCAATATGTCCGCCTCAGCGTTTCATGCTCAGAACACTCTTGAAGTATATGTTTGGCACTCTGTGCTGCCTGTCCACATGTACACATGGCTGTGTTGCCAATCTTGAACTTTGTATACATGTGACTGCGGAGTCGGTTGTGTCCTGTTCTGAGACGTAGAATTATAACTTGTTCTGGTCTGTTCATAATATGATAGTCATCTTGTGTTGGTGTTTGTGGCTTTCTTATTGACTTGATCATCTGTTTTTTCTGATGGTAGGTGATTGGTATATCTGGTTGGTCTTCGGCAGCACCTTCCTTAGCCAGTTGGTCTGGTATTCCACAGTGAGAGGGTATCCACTGCATGGTTACCATATACTGGCAAGACAATTCGCTAAGTAGTTTTTTCAAGTCTGTTATAGTATTGCTTGAAATAATTTACAAATGAATGTTCCAGTAGTGCTAGTTCATGCATGGAAAGAGTCACAGTGATAGAATAACTCACTGAAGGCATATCATGTTTTGTATGTCAGTAAACACACACATACACATCCTCATACTAGCATATAATAAGCAAAGAACCATAGGATGTGTTGACGGGATGAAGAGGAGAGTGGTGCAGTAACACGAATAGGAAGTGATAACTAAAGTGAAGATAAAAATGTTACTTCTACTAAATGGCTAATAAACAAATACAAATAATGAATGAAAATGATAAACAATAAATATAAATGAAAGGAAAAACACAACAAAATTAAGACATTTTCTATGAGGATACATTAGGACCATTACCAATAAACACAACAGGAACAAAAATATTGAATCAAGAATTATAAACAAGATACAATGCTCTCATCAAACATCCATCATTCATTTGAGTGTTCTTAGTTGCTTATTATTTTTAATTTAATATTTTTTGTTAATGTTGTATGTCTTGATAAAGGCTCCATTGTAGCTGCAATGTTGAAAAAGTCAATTTTTTTCTTCTTATACTTACATTTATAATTTTTTTAAATTATTTCTTATCCTTAACATTCATTATGTGTACTTGTTTCTTCTTCAGCATTCATTCTCAAACTCTCTCTGGATCTCTCTTGTAGCAGGAACATGGTTCTATTAGATTTTCTGCAGGATGTAGTCCAGATAATGGAAAGCGTTGTGTCGCAGTTTTATTTATGCCAATAACCCTACACATCCATCTTCGGTGGAGTGTACTTGTTAAAACCCCCTTCATCACTAACACCCTTTATACAGACACACCACAGCTGAAGAAGACATGCACATATCACCACCTAGCACAGAGAAGAAAGAGTGAAAGTTCACAACCTCAGGGATCAGATAAATAAGCTGTACTTTATTATCTTTTTAGTAAAATGTAGTATTATCTTATCCTTAGTATTATCACTCATACTAGCAAACATTGTACATTCTTAGACATGACAACAAACACTACATTACCTCAAAGCCATATAAGTTGTAATCATTGGATAGGAAAGCATTCAGAATGAAAAACTGTGAGATACAATTGGCCACATATAAAACTTTAATGAATAGGTAAAAGGCAGTCAGGTAAGTTCCTGCTCGCTTGTTACAGAAGAAACAGCAACATCTGGCCAGTGCCTGCTTGGCCCTGACAATCCGATTCCAATGGTATTCCCTGTGAGTCTCCAACCACCTAAAGAACACACAAGATATTTTTTAAATTCTACAAGGCAAGCATCATTTTTTTTTATATATAACAAGCATTTTCTACTGCATGTGTCCAGATAACTGTATTTATCACCACACACTTTTGACTTACCTGCAGATTGCATTCACCATACAGTGGACTTCTTCTTCTTCTGCGTTTGTTCTCAAACTCCTGCAGATTAGCAGGATGTAGTCCAGAGAACGGAATGCATTGTGTCATAGTTTACAGCATTGCTGCGATATCTGTGCCTTTCAGCCTGACACATCAGACTTCAGTATGGCTTTGGGTCACTGACCCTATATGGGATGGGACAGCCAACTCCATCCCATAACCTCCTTAGTCGCCTTTTACGACATGCATGGAAGGTAAACACGTGTTGCTATTCTTTACTCCCCTTTCGGGCCCCGGCAACACACGGGCGACAGTGGACTTATCTGGCACATTGTATTCATCATACAGTGGACTCATTCAGCACATTGTATTTACCACACAGTGGACGTATCTAGAAAATTATATTCATTTTACACAATGGACATATCCAGTTCTAGTCTGTTTACATTATCAGACTTCTTTCTGGGGATGTTTCCTATCCCCTATCTCCAACATGTATTCTTCTAATGTATTCTATTCCATAAGTTATCACTTGACATCAACTCTGTACATCCAATACGAAGTAGATGACAGTGACATATATGGATAAATATCTGCAGAGTTGATACAATTTTCTGGTTTACAAATAAAACAATAGACTTCACATTTTGTATTAAACAACCAAACCTAGTTTCTCTGGGACACTTTCGAGGAATTCCAGGACAAAGAGTACTAGCAAATCAGCTCTTATTAATTATGTTATCAATATCCTGATCTGTTATACCCTCTTTGCCAATGTTGCTTCTCAAATGCAATAATTGCACACTTGTGTTGACAGCAGAAGGATATGTTGTCATGTGACGTATTCCTTCCAGAACATTGTCTTCCCAATGAACTCTCTGAACCTCTCTGTCTTGTCTTGGGCGATGTGGCTTGCATTTTCTAGTGATGTATTCATGTTATCTTTAATGTCGTCAGTCCGTCTTCTTGGTCTTTCTCCTCTTCCCAGGTACTCTTCTTCCATTATTTGTCTTTCTAAACAGTTGTGTCTCTTTATATGACCACAATAGCGTTTTCTTATGACCATATATATATATATATATATATATATATATATATATATATATATATACATATACACACACACAAACACACACACACTCATAAAATCTTAGTTTCTCAATATGCAAACAAATACTAATATTAAAACAAACTATACCTGTCCATATATTTAGCGATGTGGTCAATGGTCTTGTCCCTGTCTTCTGGTGAACCCAGCTGTGTTTTCTCTGCCATATCCACGATTTTATCCAGGTTGATCCCAGAGCCTCCATTAAGTAGTCTCCAAATAATGTTGGGAAACTTGAACATGAAAGCCTGTAACAAAATAACAATACCAAGAAGTTGGAAAATGTCAGAGTGCTGCCAAGGCCTAAAGGAAAGAGAATAATAGCAACAATGTTAGCTGCAATGTATGCCATACGAGGGGCTTAAGGAGATGGGCAGAGTTGCCCATCATATCACATAGAGGGTCAAAGTGATACATGCCATACTGAAGTTGGATACGCCAGGCCAAAAGCCACAAATATTTCAACATTGTAGTAAACTATGACCCAATGTATTTTGTTCTTCGGAATACATATTGCTAATCTGCAAGTTTGAGAACAGCAGCAGTAGTAAAGCAGAAAATGACATTACGCACTAGGAGCAAGACATTACGCACTAGGAGCAAGACATTACGCACTAGGAGCTTGACATTACGCACTAGGAGCATGACATTACGCACTAGGAGCAAGACATTACGCACTAGGAGCAAGACATTACGCACTAGGAGCAAGACATTACGCACTAGGAGCAAGACATTACGCACTAGGAGCAAGACATTACGCACTAGGAGCAAGACATTACGCACTAGGAGCAAGACATTACGCACTAGGAGCATGACATTACGCACTAGGAGCAAGACATTACGCACTAGGAGCAAGACATTACGCACTAGGAGCAAGACATTACGCACTAGGAGCATGACATTACGCACTAGGAGCAAGACATTACGCACTAGGAGCAAGACATTACGCACTAGGAGCAAGACATTACGCACTAGGAGCAAGACATTACGCACTAGGAGCAAGACATTACCCACTAGGAGCAAGACATTACGCACTAGGAGCATGACATTACGCAATAGGAGCATGACATTACGCACTAGGAGCATGACATTACGCAATAGGAGCATGACATTACGCACTAGGAGCATGACATTACGCACTAGGAGCATGACATTATGCACTAGGAGCATTGCATTATGCACTAGGAGCATGACATTACGCACTAGGAGCATGACATTACGCACTACGAGCATGACATTACGCACTACGAGCATGACATTACGCACTAGGAGCATGACATTACGCACTAGGAGCATTGCATTATGCACTAAGAGCATGACATTATGCACTACGAGCATGACATTACACACTAGGAATCAAGCAAAAAGAGGGTGACCTCTCCCATCCCAATTTTCACAAAAATGAGGTGATTAGCACTATTTAGGTGAATTCCCTTCGACATTTATGACCCTGCTGGAGACATCGCATTTCATAATAGAGAACAAGGAAGAATAAAAGTACAAATGTACAGTGCTTGACCGAACGGCAGTAATCTTCTTCTTCTTCTTTTGTTTACTTGAAACATGTCTATATCTGTAATTCTGTCTCTTGGAAAAAACTCAATGTCTTTTGAAGTTCATACAATGGCCCATAGAGCTTTGATTCCAGTGTTGTTTCTTCTGGCCAATATGTCTGTGTCAGTGTTTCATACTCAGAACACTCTTGAAGTATATGTTTGGCACTCTGTGCTGCCTGTCCAAACATACACATGGTCGTGTTGCCAATCTTGAACTTTGTGTACATGTGACTGCAGAGTCTGGTTTGTCCCTATTCTGAGGCATAGAATTACAACTTGTTCTGATCTGTTCATAATGTGATAGTTATTTTGTGTTGGTGTTTGTGGCTTTCTTATTCACTTGATCATCTGTTTTTCTGAAGGTAGATGATTGGTACATCTGGTTGGTCTTCGGCAGCACCTTCCTTAGCCAGTTGGTCTGCTTTTTCATTTCCTGATACTCCACAGTGAGAGAGTATCTGCTGCATAGTTACCCTATACTGGTAAGACAGTTCTTTAAGTAGTTTTTGTAAGTCTGGTAGTTTTCCAGACTGGAGAGCTTGAAGCACTGACCTTGCATCTGTCAGGAATATCACAGGCTGTGTGCATGGGTTGGAGTTCAGCAGTTTTTCAGTTGCCACCTTAATTTCCTGGATTTCTACATCATAATTATACCTGAATTTTCCTGTTGGCGTTCTGGTCATATCTCTAGGCTTGTGCAGATAATCTATATATACATCTGCACTTCCATTTCTCACTGCATTCTATGCTGACCCATCTGTGTATACTCTGACCAATATGTCTTGTGGATATTCCTCGTCCAGGAAACTGACGGTGGCTGTCCTATCGGCAGTATAGAAGACATGTTCACTAAATTAAGTTGACCATTAGTTATGTGTTTTGATTGTTTCGCTTTCAATTGATTACTATTTATATACTTGG
Organism: Meghimatium bilineatum; assembly: GCA_034231615.1. Classification (NCBI taxonomy): domain Eukaryota; kingdom Metazoa; phylum Mollusca; class Gastropoda; order Stylommatophora; family Philomycidae; genus Meghimatium; species Meghimatium bilineatum. The sequence goes on along the minus strand of CM067305.1, from coordinate 42,631,210 downwards.
AACGACATTAATTAACCAGGGTGATTCTAAGTGTATAAATAGTAACCACCTGCAAGTCACACAATAATCAAAACACATAAGGAATGGGATCCAACTTAATTTAGTGAACTTGTATAAGTGATTATTTGAAGCAATATTGTTCTGTCTCTATGTGATTTATGTTCACAAGAAGGCATATAGGTCCTTGTAGTACTAATATATATGTTCTATGTCTGTGTTTCTGAGGATACTTTAATACATGTACGGGATGTTTGTTATTGTTGTAATATTTCTTGTCTCTGTTGGTCCGTTCTCAGTGACTTGAGTACACAGGTAGAATGTCTTGATGACATCACATCTTTTTTAGGGTATGTGGTAAGGAAAACCTGTTTGCTTGAGTTGCATGGCGATTCAGTGCCGCTAGAACGGATCTGGTTAATTCCCGTCAGATGTAAGAATTAATTTAATAAAAAGGTTCTGCTTTAACTGCCGACGGCCGTACAGAGATAAAAACATAAATATTGAAGATATTTTTTATTGAAGGTTTGTGAGAGCACGTTATGGTTATTGGAGGAAGACAGGGTAAATGTGTCAGCCAGTGTGTGTGTGTGTGTTAGCACGTTATGGTTATTGGAGGAAGACAGGGTATGTGTCAGCCAGTGTGTGTGTGTGTGTTTGTGAAGAGCAAGCTGTAAATGATTCCAACTGCAGCCCCTAACAACCGCATGTGGTTAAAGTGTGACCTCTGGTATTTATGTTTCAAGCCTTTGCACAGCATATCTCAATTGAAAATGGTGGAAAATTTGTTGTCAACGTGTCATATTTTTATCATTAAAAAAAGAGGTTGCTGGCCATCTTCCCTTTGTAGCTAGCTGCACAATTCAATATTGTCTGCCATTTTTCATCATTAGTTCGTATCTTCTATTCAAGTGTTGCGCGACTTTACTTCTTTCGCTGTAACCTATGAGTTTTCAACCTGTGTTTTTGAGCACAATTGAGCTCTTTAAATGCCTTTTGGTACTATTGTCACGCAAGTAAAATGTCTATTTTTCAAAAGTCTTCTACAATCCGAAACAAATAATGTTGTTACGCGTCTATTATAATAGTATAGCCACATGGAAGCTATGAAGTTGCTTATGCCTGCATAGTGACTTCATATGTAAACCAAATAGTGGCTAGCATATGCAAGACGTAGCGATCAACCTAGCTTTTTTGTGTGTTAACTGTGGTGATTTTCTAGGCAATATAAACACATTAAGTTGATTGCTAATGCATTCTGAATGGTGCGAATGACACAGCTGCATGCGGTGGAATTTGAACCTGGTACTCAGGACATTCAAGTAGTACCAATGAGCTACTTTTTGCCAACGATCACGACATAATAGCATATGAAGAAACTGAACTTTGACGTCATCTAACAACATGAAGATAAGCATCGACAAAACAGAAACCATGGCAATAGGAAGGGATACACACAATCTAAATATAACAATAAATATTAAGCCATACAACAAACACCTTCAAATACTTAGGTGTAACATTCTCTTCAGATGGCAAGATGGACACCGAAATAGACATTCGTTGTATCAAAGCGAACCAAATATTGTGACAATTATCCCCTTTATTGCAACACAAAATGCTACCAAGGACAACAAAAAAAAACACCATATCCATAGTATCTTCATTTTAACTCAGTGCTACTAATATCAAACATGGTTCCTAATAACAAAACATAAAAGACAACTGGTTACAACAGAGATGAGATGTCTGAGAAAAGCCATAGAAGTGACCAGAAGACACAGAATTAGAAACAGGTCATAGGAGAAAGAGTGGGTGTCATATCAACTCTACAATACATACACAATCAACAGATATAATGGTTTGGTCATCTGGAAATAATTCCGTGTGATTCATTAGTTTATAAATCATGTATGAAGAGAATAGAAGCAGAAAAAGAGCCAGAGGTAGACATAGGGTACGCTGGATCGAGAACATCAAAGAGACATTACACGAACACTAAATGACATTATCTGAAGTTGCCAGAAAAGCGAGAACAAGAACATTGTATCTCCCTCGACACGCGTAAAGGGTAAAAGTTGTAAATGATGTACTTTTATAGCTATTTAATTATTAACTGATTGAAGGTGTCGATCAGCCGGCTAAATAGTTTCTTCAACTGTCACTAAGCGGACTGAGTGACGCTTCTATAAATTATATATATATATATACTATTTATAGAAGCGTCACTCAGTCGACACCTTGAATCAGTTAATAATTAAATAGCTATAAAAGTTTACATCATTTACAACTTTCAAGTTAACTTTGGCTGAGGAACTAGGAAGGCAATATAGCATAAACTGTCATGGTTTAGCCCTACCGATGAGCGTTCGGGTTCATTACAGGGTATATATATATATATATATATATATATATATATATAGTGTATATATACGACATTATATATTAGAAGTAGTGGAACATTATGATTTTAGAGATGCTTAAGTGGGACATGGCCAAAATAGGTTGGGAACCACTGAGCTAGAAGTAACTAACTTTTAACAGTGGTACGTGTTCTGGTGTATGTGTAACACCGGGACTGGTAATAATGTCTAGTGCTCTGACAAACAAAAGACCCGTTTTTAACGAGGTCAAGCCGACACCACTGAAATTTGCTCAGGGCCTGCACGAGTTTGCAAGAAAGGGAAAACTGGGCACATGACTTCTAAATAACAAGGTCTTGTACAGTAAAGTCCTCACAGTGTTGCCAACTGTTTCGTCAAAAAGCAAAGTCTCGTGCCAAAAAAGTACTAAAAAGATATTGTATTATAATGTATTAATATCAATTAATAAATGCATTAATATCGATTAATATTATAATTATTGGTATTTTATATATTCTAAATCAGTCAGCAACAGTCCTCATTGTAGATAGGGGGTGGAAAATCTCTGGCCAGCGAGAGTATTTGGTTTGGTCAGCCGAAGGCAACCGATAGTAAACTTTAAAAATTCTATAAAACAGAAAACATCTATACGGTACATGTTAACACGACTGCAGTAAAAGTACGTGCTATAACGAAGTCTTGAAATGTATAAATAATGGATTGTGACAGAACCACGAGATAAAAGAACTAATAGACAAAAAGGTGTGGTATCCTATAAATCAGGGAAAAAAATCGATGGAGGGTGTCGAGCTTTCCAATATATGGACGAATAATTTTTTGTTGAAGTCAAAGGGCAATATGTGTGCCTTGCACGTGGCGCGCCGTTTTAAGAGTAGCAACAACATCCATACCAGCAAAGATCGTACACCTCACCAAAGAGATGCAGGTCCAGCCATGACCGTCTGTAATAGAAGACCCCTGCAAATAATTAATTCGGTTTTCATTTGTCATTTTTTAAAGTTATTGTGATTTCCGCTAATCATCATTTATATACTTGGGAGTCGGATGCAAAAAATAGCCAAGTCGATTCCAAGAAAACGACAAACCGAAGTATGTGTAGAATCGAAAGGCATGACATTTCAAACTAGCGGGAGTTATTGAACAAAGGTATAGTTTCTATCTATCTAGAAGGTAGAGTATCTATCTATCTAGAAGGTAGAGTATCTATCTATCTAGAAGGTAGAGTATTTATCTATCTAGAAGGTAGAGTATCTATCTATCTAGAAGGTAGAGTATATATCTATCTAGAAGGTAGAGTATCTATCTATCTAGAAGGTAGAGTATATATCTATCTTGAAGGTAGAGTATCTATCTATCTAGAAGGTAGAGTATCTATCTATCTTGAAGGTAGAGTATCTATCTATCTAGAAGGTAGAGTATCTATCTATCTAGAAGGTAGAGTATCTATCTATCTAGAAGGTAGAGTATATATCTATCTTGAAGGTAGAGTATCTATCTATCTAGAAGGTAGAGTATCTATCTATCTAGAAGGTAGAGTATCTATCTATCTAGAAGGTAGAGTATATATCTATCTAGAAGGTAGAGTAACGTTCGAAAATACATGAATGCTATATTTTCGTATTGCTATAATGGACAACATAGATATGCATGGATAACATAGCCAGCAATATTATTGCGAAGAAATGATTACTATGAACAACTAGTTTGCAAGGGTGTGTTGTCGTAGAGCAGTGTATATTCTAGTTCAGTGGTTCTTTACCATTTTTTCACCAGTACCGCCACCCACCGAACAAATAAAGTAGGTTTGTCAACCCTATTCATGACTCATTATATATATCTGAGTTTAAATTAATGTCAATTTGCTCACATTCCAACTGAATCTCTCTTATAGTATGACACTGGCCATACAAGATTTCCCAATTTTCTATTCGAATTTTCAGCCATATACATCAATGGTCCATCACATCAGATCGGCAATATATGTACATGTACAGTATTTACTAACACTACTGCACATTGTACGTCCGTAGCCATATCGTTAGTAGGCCAGTTAGTGTGTCGCAACCTGTTTATCAGCTTTGCTTGCACATCACGCATAACCTTTTCTATCACATTTGGATTGTGACCAATCGTAATGTTGCCACTGTCCGGACCGCTATCGATTTGACCACATACGCCACATCTATCTTATTAAATATCGTTCAAAAAGATTTCAGAAAGTAGCACTTCGTGCTATCTCCTAGATCATATGTTCCCAAAGTGGGTGGCCCCACCTCCTCCCCATCAATGAGCGCTAAAGGACTTGGGGGGCGATAGTAAGTTCAAAAGCACATGGGGACGTTCAGGCGGCCTAGGGGTAAGTGACTCAGTATAGAAAAAATTAATCATACATATTTTTCATATTTAAACCATTATTTGAAACTGTGCACAATGTCTTTCGTGCATACACTTTACAATCATTACATATGGGCTGTTTCACCAAAACCGGTCCGTTCTAGCGGCAGCGTCTTTAAATTCAAATAAGCAGGGCTTCCGTACTTGACCAACCATATCCCACAGAAAAGATGTGGTCTCGTGAAGATACTCAACCTGTGTACTCAAATCCACAGGACGGACCAATCGATACAGATTACAACAACAACGAACATCCATAACAAATATTAAAGTATCCTCAGAAACACAAACATAGAACATCCGTATGACCTATGGGCCTACTCATAAACATAAATAACATGGTGACAGGACAATGTTGCTTCAAATAATAGTTTATACAAGTAAATTCAAGTTGGGGGGGGGGCGTTACAACATTTATGTCTTGCAAAGTGGACGGTGACCCGAAAACGTTTGGGAACCAATGTCCTAGATGTATCCATGGTTCCTAGAATTTTCATTTATTTTCTTTGTCGACTCCCAACACCGCAGCAAAATGCGATGCCCTCTCTGTGGCATATTATAGCACGCACTGGAGAACTATAATTCGTATGTGTGTTTAAATTTCCTATGACGAAAATTGGTTCCAGACTCGTGCTCACTGAATTAATGTGGTAGTAATTGTGCCAGCCATATTCTCTACTGCATACATCTTAATTTGCATGATCATTCCTTCCTATGAGGTATGGCAAGTGTACGATAAACCGGGCACTTACTAGAGCATAGCTAATTCAATATTTCATGATTACAACAGAGGAATAACAAGGATTCTGGAACACATGCCTGCACTTTATATACGGTGTCTGCTCCCTTGGCTACAATTGAACCATGTGTTCTAACCAAATTGTTTTGTGTTCATATTTGTCGGTAAATTATGCCATTATTCTTACGCTAATATTCTTGTAACTCCCTTTTGATCTCGAATTTCGTAAACATCACTTCTGGATTTTTTCCGTCCATCACAATGCTCTAACAATATCTCTCATACTCCAAATTATACTCCAATCCGTGTAGTCTGGTTATGTAGAAATAGTACGTTTACTACAGAAAAGTGTGATTTTTAAAAATAAATGCAGGGAACATAGTGACCGGACGGATCAAGACATCTGCCAGTTGGATGGCTATTAACGTTGATATTTTGTCTGCCTTTATTCTCACAAAATCTTGCAAATCACCAGGATGTAACAAAGTATGTTGTTTTGATGTTTACATCCTGGCTGCGATATCTAATGTGTTCGGTCTGGCACACCGGACATCACAATACCCTTTGTGTCACTTTTTAGATGCGTCAGCTAAATACAACCACGAAACAATAATCACCTCTTAAGGGCATACATGGCCGGTTTAACAGTCACTATTCTTTGTTCCCTCTCAGGGGCCCGTCAACACACCGGTGGTGTGATATTTGCAGAGCTGGTTGGTTGTGGAGAAAGTAAACGTAACAATACGCTTAGGAATAAGAAAACGCGCCACCAGTCATGGTAGTAAAGGCCGCATCATCGAGTTTTAACTGTTTGCACACACAACTGCCGTCAAGCATTTTTCTACTTACCCACGCCAAAGAGTGTAAAACCAAGCACTGGCCATTCATTGATGGTGACACACAAATAATATGCTTAACATAGGAAAGCACATATTGTGTGAGGATGGTAATAGGGACAGATTATAGCGTGGTATGAAACACAAAAGAGACGGATAAAAGATAAAATGGTCCAGCAAGGTTAGAGGAGACAGACATAGCATGACGAACGGACAACAAGAGATGGATGAGAATGATGTAGTAAGGGATGAGAGGATAAAATGAGTAGGATAGCACATGCCAAATCAACATTTCAAAAATGAAATGAGGAATATTCTATGCAATAGAAATTTTATATAATGCACACGTGAGTTTGAGTGCTGTGCTGTTATTAGCCAATCCTTCTTTATGGAAGCGAAGCATGGATAGTAAACAAAAGTACCCAAGAATAGCTGGAGTCAACTGAGATGTGGTTTTTAAGCATGACGAAAATTCCATGGACAGCCAACTTCTATGATATGCTGGAGTAAAACGACAAATTATAACAAAAATTAGAAACAGACAATCAAGATTTTTAGGGCATGTGATGAGAAAAGCACAACTTGAGCATTTAGTAACCAATGAAAAGATCGAGGGGAGAAACGACAAGGGAAGACAATGAGAAAACATTTCTGGATGGGTTACCACTGTGACACAACAAGAAGTCACCAACTGAACTTATTAACAACACAAGAGACAGAGTTGTGGAGAAGCATGAACGCATACGCCACTCGACATGGGACTTGGATTGATTGAATGTCAATGTGAAGTAGAATAAGTAGAGTACGACACAGACAAGGTTGAGAGTGTAAAGTGTCTGTCGGAGTAGCCAAAAGAATACAATACACTGTGCATGCTTTGGCTGCTGCTTCGGGTTTGTTTCCCTTCGTTATGGCTACAAATTCTGCCCCCCTTCTCCTAAAACAGTTGCTTCTTTCGCGGAATGTCTTCTCATTTTCTCCCTCCTATCACTTATCCGTTTTTATATAACCGCCTACCCCTGAGACATTTATACAGTGATAGCCTTTTATAACGTTCTTAGCGACGGTTTCCATTATCTAGCATAGTCTCTCCATTCTCAATGTATCCACCCCATTTGGTCTATCCCCAGGTGGTGTCGTAGGTTCCACACTTGCCGTTGAGCGTAGGGGTTTGTGAAGAAGATAGTTTACGTCCCATGTGTTGCTCTGGTTGGGGTGTAGTATGTTTATTCAAAGTGGTCTTGATGTCTATCCATCTTTTCCTCGGTCTACCATTAGCTCTGCACTTTGATTGCATCTTGTTATAAGCTCATATGGGAAGTTGATCTCTCATCCTCATATGTCCAAACCATTTTATCCGATGTTTCTCTATATATTCGATACATGATGTTATTCATATCTTTCTGGTGTTCTCACTGCACATTTTGTCGAGTCTGGTGACTTCAATAACATTGCTTAGACATTTCATTTCGCAAGTCTCGATCTTTTTCTTGTGTAGATGGCAGTTGCCGGGTCTGGCACTGGTAGCAAAGTTTGATATAAAGATGCTCTTTACCATTTGTTTCTTTACTGTTTAAATATGAAAACTACAGCTACTAGCCTTCGTTTCAAATATAAGCTGGTGAAATATAAATTTTTTCGACTAATTTACAACAGCCTTGTTTGCATAGGCTTCGACAGTATATTGTCAAATTCTGAAAGGGGTATAACGACTAGCAACAAACACTGATATATCATGCATGTCTAAGAGGCGACTATGGATGTTTGGGGTGGAATATTTCATAGGGCAAGCTAAAGCTACTCAAAAGGCATGCTATATTATGGAATCGCGATAGCTCAGTAATCAGTATAGTGACCTCCCAGTCCGGTGATACGAGGTTCACTTTCCAGATTAACTGGAAATAAATATTGTAATAACACATACGGCTCCTAAGTCAACCGTCTAATGAAATGGGTACCAGGTCTTCTGGAAAAGTAAATTTGGCGGGCGTGATCCTGTCACATCATTGCTAGGTAGGTGTTGGTCCAAAAAAATATGGACATGACATCGTAATACCCAATACGCCTCGCAGGTGTGGAAAAGTAAATTTAACTTTCTCTCTAATACTATTGGTTGTACATTCTACTCAGGAAGTAACGATCAACCCAGCATTTGTGTACCTTGAGATTTGTAGGCAATGTTCACACGATCAGTACAGTTAACTTTTTATGTAATATAGAGGAAAGGGACATTATTGGGTCAGCTTGAGCCCCTTTCTCGTGAAATTGTGCTAACAAGCTTTTTTTAATTCCTCTAAATACAAAGTAGTATTTGGATGATCGCACAGTTCCAGCGCATACAGTAACTTTTCAAATCAGCTTGATAGGCCTCTAAAATTGGCTTACCTAATTGTGTGTGTGCGCCATTTCTCGTGAAATCGATCAAACTGTTTGTTAGTTCACAGAAATATTCAGAGTAATTAAATTGTGTTAATCACTGACAATACACACAACTCGATGTTTCGAACAAAAGGTCTTTATCGCGAACAAAACATAACACACAAGTAAGAAACGGCAATCGTCGTGTTCTATGTTTGCGTTCTTGATAAAGTGCGTATGGTCGAAACGTTGATTTATGTGTTACCAGTGATTATCAAACGCGATTATCCTTTTCCAAGAGTTACATGTTGGAATCTGCAATTATTACATATTTTCTAAAATATTCATTTGGCAAGTGGACATCGTAATTTTAAATCAGCTTTGTGATTCACTAAACATGACGTCACGGATTTGACCAAGGGATGTATTTTGCTCGCTTCCTGAAGTAATGGCATATTGAAAACTAAAATTTCAGAGAAAGACCCACGGTCACACAAGTTCTCAGGTGTCATTTTTCTTATAATTATGAGTACATATAGGAAATGTTTACTATGAGAAGCCACATATGCACATTTAAAAACGGGTATTTAAATGGAGAATTAACATTACGTTGTCAGAGAAAAATACCAGATACGTAATATAATTGAAAAACACTGCCTGCGTAGAAAGACATTTTTAGCTATGCGCACTTCTGCGTTCGTTCTCAAACCCCTGCAGATTAGCAGGATGTAGTCCGAAGAACAAAATGCGTTGTCATTTTACAGCTTAGCTGCAATATCTGCACCTTTCGCCACGACACATCTGACTTAAGAATGAGTTATACACACAATGTCTTTCAGAGAAAGCACTGTAGAATATAGGGTACTCCTCAGAATAGCACAACCAAGAAAGTACTGCAGAATTTAGAATACTACTCTGCAATACACAAATCTGAGAAAAACACGTAGAATGTGACATAGCCTACCAATAGTGAAGCCTAAAAGGTGAAATGTTATTTTAGTCCCAGGAACTAATAGAAATAATGATATTGTATCCTTTTGCCCAGTTCTGTGGTGGAGAGGTACAGAGCGTGTCTGTGATGATCAAGGTACAGAGTTCGAAACCCGCCTCAGATAATTGTGCACCCGGACCGTTCAGAAAGCAAGGACAAACAACTGCATGCAAGTACTGCCCAGAAAATTACCACAGCCAAACAATGCTGGTTGATGGCTACATCATGTATAGGATACGCTACCATTTTTTTAAAATCATTTCGTGTTTAAGGTTTAATGGCGGTAGTGGTTGTGGGAAACTTGCCTCCTACTCATAGCGAGTTATAGCATAACTGCAAAGATGATTTGCCGTGGTACTTTCACAGAGCAACATCTCAATATATATCCATGTTATTTACTAGCAGTTTGCTGGTTGCTTTGATGTGACCACTAGGGCTGCATTTTGCACAGTTTAACAAAAACAAAATGTAAATTCATATGAAAATATAATGATCTATTTTGTGAATAATATTCATCATTAAATACCGTTTCTGCAACGAAGGTTGGCTGCAACAGATCTCCATCATTCCCTATCTCTTGTTTTGGTGGTGCACTCTGCTAGACTGTAACCTCTCCATCTTGTGATGATTTTGTTCCACCTGTATACATGCCTATCTCTTGTTCGCTTCCCTTCGACTTTACCCTCAAGTAAGGTCTTCAACAAGGTGTCATGTCTTTTAATGTGTCCAAAATATTGTATTTGCCTGATCTTTGTTTCCTTTAATAATTATTTATTAATATTAAGTATTGTTATAACCTCTTTGTTTATTTTCTTCTCTTTCCATGAAGTTCTCCATATTCTTCTATATATCCACATCTAAAAGGCATCATTTCTGTCTTCTAAATTGTTTTTATTGTGTCCATGTTTCTGATCCATACATTAATATAGAATAGATGTAGCATTTTATAATTTTCATTTTTAACTTTGTAATTTTTGTTTAGATGTTAATATTTTCCTCATGTCATTGAAAGAACTTTTAGCCATTTCTATTCTCCTTTTAACTTCTGTTTCCATCCGTCGTTTGTGATTATGTGTCCAAGATATTGATAGTGTTCTACTTGTAGTTTCTCTTCATATGTTTATGTTTAGCATCTGTTCTTCTGTGACTTTGCTGATTATCATTGTTTTTATTTTTTGGGATATTTATATCCAGCCCATATTGTTATATCCAGTCTTATTACAAGAGATAACGAGATATCTAGCAGCAATTAGAATGAACGCTAAAATGAAACTTACCATGAACAAAAGTATCAGAGGTACCCACTGGTAGTAAGTTAACTCCTCCGATTCACGGCTGGCGTGGTCAATTGGGATAGGTGTGTCCATTGGAATGTAGTAAGTGTTTTTTATCCAACAGTAGCTCTTGGTATAGTCTACGTAGGCCCCAGTAAACTCTGCAGGGCACCAACAGTGTATAGGATCTCCGACGAACTGTCCTGTACTGACCACGATAGCGAACAATGCAAGAAGAAACACTGTCCAGACATGGTTGAGTCTGTCAACCCAGTCATCATTGCTCGCTCCTTGAAGCTTTTTCAAGGAGGGCACTCCTCCAATAATCGCTCCTATAGACCTAAGAAAAACAAAAAATATCAAATTAAAGTACATCGTTGCTCACAAAATGACAAGGATATATGCAGTCAAATCCCATTATAATGACTTGGCACGGGCCGATGAAATATGTATGTAATAACAGAAATTCGCTATATACAGTACCAACGATAAAGAATAAATGTAATAGTGAGGTGCTGTAATATAGGGACATTTTTATAAAAAGATGCGCTATATAGGGATTCAACTTTATAACTATAGTTCATGAATACATATTTACGTGTACAGAAAATAAGATGGTTGGCTAGTTCGTTATTTACCGTTAAAAAAATCATCCCATTATTGTTTTGATACACAGGAATTACGAGCGATTTGACGCGACCATCGACAGTTAAGAATTCTGTACCAGAAAGTAAACATGACATGAAAGGCTGATTTTTATTATTTATGTGCATCTCGTTGGTCAGCATAGGCTTACCAACGATACGCACAAAAATAGAATTTTAAAAATGTCAGGAAGGAAGTCTTGCTTACTTTCTGTTAAGAAGTCTATACTGGAGGTAAGTGATGGATTAGCTCTTAATTCTTATCTGCAATGAGGTGGTATCTCCCAGTTTTATTTTATACATTCAATAATGCAAATTTGAGCGGTGTGCAATGCTTTGAGAATATGTCTCCTACTCTCAGAGGGGTTAAATTCTATTCATATTGTGGCTTTTCTACTTTTCCGCAACATGCAGTACTGGAGTTAGGAACATCATTCCTGCCAAGAACACCATAGCAACTCAGCTCTGGACCACCGTCACTGGTATGGATGGAGCAATCTATGCATTCACGCCATCCAATGCAACTCTCCAATTATGCATGGTTAACATGTTTGGCCCGATTCTGGGTTCTCCCAGGAAAACCTCACCATATTGGCATGCCATTATCTACTGAGAGTTTAATGTTGTCGTTGCGTTATGGTTGGTTTAATAATTAATAGTGAGATCCTCAGACCTTTCGCATATGGAAAAATCTTATCAATAGTCAATTTCTCGTGCACTTTTATTAAATTGGTTCGTCATGCGTTGAATGATCGGTGGTATGGATACGGTACAATTCTCAACATATCTTACGACATATAATGTACTAGAACCTTCATAGTCAGTGTCTACTACTACAACTACTATACCCATAATCAGTGATTAAATTAAGACAGCCAGTCATTAATTAAACTATGTTTACAGTCACTGATTAAACTAGGACCTCCACACTGTTTCAGCAAAGACATCCACACACTGTTTAGATCAGGTCCTCCACACTGATTAAACTAGGACCTCCACACTGTTTCAGCAAAGACATCCACACACTGTTTAGATCAGGGCCTCCACACTGATTAAACTAGGACCTCCACACTGTTTCAGCAAAGACATCCACACACTGTTTAGATCAGGTCCTCCACACTGATTAAACTAGGACCTCCACACTGTTTCAGCAAAGACATCCACACACTGTTTAGATCAGGTCCTCCACACTGATTAAACTAGGACCTCCACTTGCAACTATTACACTATTGTTATCTTACACTTGAATACGGTCTCCTAGACTTATTAACCGTATCTCTAAGCTACTAAAACAACCTATTAACCAGACCCTTTCTGCAGGAAAGCCGCTAAGAACAATATTTGTATAGTTAATTCTAAATACTTTATATCAGGAAACAAGAATAGCATCTATCTATCTATCTATACGCTGTGTCCCTTGTTTGCCTTGCAGCGTCAGGGGTGAAAGAGTTCTCTGGAGATGGCCTTCTTGTGTGCTGTTTGTAAGCTTGTTCCTGTGGCTTCTTTGATTTCTGTGATCCATCTTTTACATGGTCTGCCTCTGGCTTTATAACCGTTATGTCTATGTGTCATGGATATAAGAATAGCATGATCTTTTTAAAACTATGACTTTGTAAGCTACGTAAACCCATGATAAATAGATACTAGTATATACTTGATTAACCAGGAATATTTAGATACACTCGCCTTATACCTGTTCAACATCTACGCAGAAAATATGATGAATGTGAGAAGATATACACATCGCTGACTACCACGCTTTAAACATCGGAGGTTTTGAAATCCCTGAACTACGCTACGCATACGACAATGTGCTTCTTTGATATGATATAAATGGATTGCAACAACTAATCAAGGACAAAATGAAAAACAGCGCAGCACAAAACGTATATTTAAACGCGCAAAAAATAAAAAATCATGTCAACAGATATAAAAACACAACAATCAGAAAAGACATACCGATATAGAATGTGTGGATAAATTCGAATACTTAGAAGCAAACATCAACGGTAAGGAAAAGAATGGCAATGCATATTGTAAAATAACACGGTTGAAAAATATATGAAAAAACAACAAAATAGAAACGAAACTGCTAATGCAATAACTTTTATTTTTCCGGTTGCAACATACGGCTGTGAAACATGTACCCTAAGTAAAACAGCGGTAAAGAATATCAACCCCTTTGAGATGAAATGCCACAGAAAGATACTTAGAATATCATAGAAGGGAAACAAATAGAAACTCAGATATTATATAAACACATTGAAGATTCCAGAGTGTTGGTTACTAAACACAGTAGCAAAAAGAAATTTGGTCATATAAAGAGACACAACTGTTCAGAAAGACAAATAACGGAGGGCATCTGGGAGGAGGAGGAAGAGGCTAACCAAGAAGACGATGGACTGACGACATTAAAGGTAACATGGATACGTCGTTGGAAAATGCAAGCCGCACGGACCAAGACAGAGAAGGATTCAGAGAGTTTAATGGGAAGACAACGTTCTGGAGAGAATACGTCACATGACACATGAAGAGCTATTAACGTGTTATATCCACTTTTCAGCGCTTTTCTTTGGCTTGCGGCACAAAGTGTACGCGAAGTGACCATTGATCGAAGATAAATGACGTGAGATCAGCACGCATGACTATTCTGGAGAACTTAACAAATATTGTACATGAAATGATATTTTGACTATTTTGTGGTAGCAAAAACTCTTTCTGTGACGTTTACAAACCGGTTGCATATCCATTTGTATATTTAGATGTCCATGGATTAACGCATGATATTCTCCTGATATGATTAAGCTAGGATTCTCAAGCACTGACCAAACATAGAATGCACAAGAGCTGACCAAACTAGAATATCATAATGATCAGATAAAACGAGTCCCCCACAAGCACCGATTAAACTAGGATATTGATAGATTTAAGCTATGATCTCTTCAAACAATTAAACATGGACATCAACATATACTGACTAATAAAACTATAATATTCTCATGATAAGATTCTACAAGAACTGGCCAAACATGGACATACATAAAGCGTTGAACTATAATATTCTCACGATCTGATGAAAGATGAAACAAAGACTTTCACGAGCGTTGATAAAACCTTGAAATCAGCATCTGATCACAATATTCTCACTAATTAAGCTATGACTTCCAGATGCAATGATGAAACTTGGAAACGAATTGTGAAAATATTGTGCCATGTACATAATTAACCAACGGTCTGCTCGTGTACAAGCAATATTGGACTCCTAACAGAAAGATTACATGTTATAGTTGTATTTGTTAAAGTAGTGGATCTCAACACAATTTTCTACTTGCGACTTCCATACATTAAAAAACGCCAGGGTATATTGGGGAAAAAAATGGAAAATAGATTTTTCATTATGAAGTAACTAACAAATCAAAAAAAATTGTAACTCGTTAACAATCATTTTATGCAAATAATTGTATACAAGTTCTTCTTCTTCCGCCTTCAACATCTGCGGTATGTTATATTGCTAGGCCTATTGTCAAGTCCACTGTCTTCTCCAGGTCAGAGAGGTTACCTCATAGCTTTTGCCTGAAGTCTGTATCCTTCAAGCCAGGCCTGCTGTCTCTGCTCTTTGTATGTTGTGCAATCCTGAAGTATGTGTTCAGGATCAACATGGACATTTACATAAGTAATCTGGGGTTCAGTGAGTTGATGTTGGTTGAGAGTCGCTTCAGTGTATCCACTACACAAAATATAAAACTACAAATATTGATGTGGACAGTATTCGATATTCGAAGAAAGAAATGAAAACGTTATTCACACGTTAATACCCTGATTAGAAATGAAAATTAATTAAAATTAAAATTTGTTTAGTTTACTGCTTCAGTCGGCGATCCTACAAATATCCTTTCGCCGACCCACTTTGGGATCGCGACCCATGGTTGTTAGAGTATTATATTATATTAACCTGTATGTTAATGCAGTGGTTCTCAATTGTTTTTGGCATGATGCTTCATCCGGGACAATCTTCGGTGGTCCCAGTGCTGCCTCAATAAAAAATAATTGGCTTTCTCTGCACCGTATATTGCAGATATTTATATTATAAATTATATTGCTATATATTATACTGTTTATCGTTCACATAGTTATCTTTCTGTGGCCCACCTGTGCGGGTCTGTGGCATCTTAAACTCAAATTTGTTTTCAGTGCCCCCCTCCCCTCCAAGGGGATATATGATGCACGTTGAGAACCACTGTGTTAGGGTATATTACATCAAGAAGACTGTTTCAACATCAAATTTGAAGGCAAACTGATTATATACATGATATTTTAAAAATAAGATGCCTATAGAGTGCAGATGGTTGTTGTCATTGTACTCGAGTTTTCCCAGTCCGTACCCCGTTCTTCTCAACGAAGCGGCACGCACGTCTGCTGAGTATCAAGCATAGCACGTATATACGTAACTTCAAGTGATAATCCATAAGGTTCTCTGAAAAAAATATATACACTAATAAAGAAAATATCACGACCTGTCATCGAACCCACGACCTCTTGAACACACGGTAAATGTCTTAACCACTATGCCACGGGTATGTCACTATAAGATGACATAAAGTATGTGCAGTAAATCTCAACCAATAACTATTCCTAAATAACAAGCATAACATAACATAAGAAGAATTACGTGGTGTTACGTGTCTGCAAAAATTTCAGAGCAGCTCTAAGGGGCTGTCCATAAATTACGTCAACAATCTGTCTGGAAATGTTGACAAACACATATTTTTAACACAACAATTACATTAATTGAATTGAAGATTTTCTTCTAAAGATGTAAATAAAACTTACTTTCATACTACTTTTTCTGATGAAAACATGAGGGTGGGGGGTCTTAATTTTTGGACATTACACTGGGGAGGATGTAATCCCGTAAATTGACTGTTGTAGAAAAGGGATAAGGGATAATATCAACAATTGTTGGCGTAATATGTAGACAGCTCATAATGTGCAGAATTAACGGTCTTTAGTGAACCTTTGAACCCAATTGTACATGCACGTTTCTTTGGATGTTTTGGTCATCCCATACACATGTCGGCCTGAAGCCGTCAAGTGCTGTGTTATTTATAAACATGCACCAACCAGGATACAATAGAACTAGATAATGAGATACAATAGAACTAGATAATGAGATACAATAGAACTAGATAATGAGATACAATAGAACTAGATAATGAGATACAATAGAACTAGATAATGAGATTGTCAACATAATCAAATTATTATTATAAAAATCGTTACCTGATTATAGTAACACTGTTCGAAATGAAGAATTAATAAAGCCAACTATACGATACTTAGCTATGTGTGTTCTGTAAGATTCTTCTTGATTAGAAACTGGCTTCAAAGCGGGACAATCCAATAAGTGCCCCACCCTCCGCTCCAGCAGACATCCCAGTGTATGTAGACTCAAGAGTCCCGGTCAGGTGTTGATTGTGTGATCTTCGGGACTTTCCAAAAAATTTACATTTCCTCCCCTTACCCCTAGATACTCCCATTTCTAACATTCTCTGTATATTCTCAGCCTCATGGACATCATCTGCATCTTAAAATGAATTTTTTTTTTACTGCCTTCATTAAAACTCTTTGTCTCCGTGCGGTTTTCCTGCTATGCCTAACACGATAGTAAATTCATATTAAAATGTAGATTTGAGCGGCTTTTCGGCATAGTGGGTCTCCAAAATGTAGATATTAGCGGCTCGGTGGATATAAAGAGTTAAGTCTGCTTTATCTCTTCTCAGCAATGTGCCGTCTATTGCCGCATTGCATGCCAATAAGTCGGCTCTCTCGTTTCTTCTGACCTCAGCATGACCAGGGCAGTATATCCATGTAATGCTTTGGGCAACTGAGTTGTTCAATAAGTCCTACCATTCTTTTTTAGCATGAACTTAATGATACAAGATGTCATTATCACTACTTAGTATATCTTACCGCTTGGCTAAGATAGTTTGTTATTCAATATTTTATGAGAATTATGGACACGTGTATATAGTAATTTATTTCAAATAGCACGGCGTGCATGTAAAAAAAAATGGCATGGTTACCCGTATTGTGGTTATACGAGATTATGGGTTACTAGAACCGGCGTGATTGTATGCAGACTATCACACATGAAGGACCCAATACCGGGTGTTCTCGAACTTGCTAATTAATAATGGCACTATACGATCAACGTAGTTTTACTATAATTACAAAAGCCATTTTAAGTGCTGTTCCATTGACAATCTTAAACTGCATGTTGCCAATTTTCTAGAGATCAATAAATATTGATGTATACCACGCATGTTAATTTGTCAGAGCGTGGCGCATGAGTAAGTGATGGATGAGTAGGTAAACTATGCATAGTCACGGTTTACATCCTGATGCAACAGTTGCGTCTTTCGGTCGGACACATCCGACTTCCGCATGGATTCTGGGTCACGTTGTCAATGTATGTGATAGCCAGCTCCATCCCACAACCTTCTTAATCGAATCTTACGACATGCATGAAAGGTAAACTGTGTTATTTTTTTTCTCCCTTTTTAGTCCATAGCAACACAGGGGCGAGAACAAGTCTGAGTGCTGCATCATTGCCCGACGCTACTCAGACTTTTCCCATTGGTCACTTTATGTAACTATGTAGTCGCTCGCGTCATTGAAAAGAGCGGCAAGAGTCCGGTCCGTCTTATGCAACGACGTGAAATTTGAGTCATAAATCATGTAACAAAGGTAATTATTATGAGTCAATCCGTTCGTTCTAGCGGCACCAAATCGCCTTGCAACTCGAGTAAACAGGTTTTGCGTACTTCATCAACCATACCCACCCCCCCTCCCCAATAGATCTCGTCAATACATTACCCCTGTGTACTCAAGTCACTGAGATCGGACCAATCGAGACAATGACTATTAAAACAAAGAACTTTCCGTAGAAGTATTGAAATATCCTCGGTAACATAAACATACAATATCCGTATTCTTACTATTATGACATTTAGGCCTGCTTATAAACATAAATAACATAGAGGCAGGACAATGTTACTTTAAATTTTAGCCTATACTTGTAAATTCAAGTAGGAAGCATGAAGATAAATGAAAATAATTCTAAAGGCTGACGAATATCACGAATATAGATAGTGTATGTTTGTATTCCTGAGGATACTATTAATACGTGTACGAGATACTCGTTGTTGTAGTAGTAATAGCCCTTGTCTCCATTGGTCCGTTCTCAGTGAATTGAGCACACAGGTTAAATGTCTTGATGAGATCAAACCTTTTGTGTGTGTACGGAAAACCTGCTTACCTGTGTTTTCTTATTGCCGGAGCATAGCCTGAGCAACCACATCGGCTCATACATTTCCAAATGTATATCTTCTTCTTCAGCGTTCATTCTCAAACTCCCGCTGAATCTCTCTTATAGCAGGACAACGCCCATACTAGACTTCCAGCACGATGTAGTATAGTGACTGGAAATACGCTGAGTCGTCTTTTTATTTGCACCAATGGCCCGACACATCCGTCTTCGGCGATCAAATGTATATAATGATACAGTAATAAAACCTTTAACCCGTTAAGATCGCTGGAGTGCAACAATCGATGCATTAGCACAAACCCGTCAAGCATTCCTATCTCCTCAGTCATACAGATGAGAATAAGAAAAAAGAATAAGAATAAAAAAAAATGATTATTCCTGCTGTTATATTAAACCAAGATTATTTTTTTTACACCTTTCTTTTTCCTCCCTCAACTATTCCCTGTGTGTACCATGGGGCCAACCATTAAGGTTCAGATACAGGGACGTAGATATGTCGTACGGTGGTGGAGGGGGTGTTTTTACCTTTAAAATGTTAATAATAAAAAAGACGATAATAATAGTTAATTCTCTCCTTTTCGTGCTTAATTCATGTCCATGAGTTTTAAAAAAAACTGTTCTGGAAAATAGAACATCGTTAGACATGGGAAGGGAGATAGGGTAAATGAGTTTTGACTAAATTCATATAACTAAATGTCATGCTCTAATTTCTTAAATGGGAGTGGGGGTATATCTACGGTCTTGTTCGGATAGGTCACTGCACGTAGTTCAGAATTTACGTAGTGAGTAATAAGTAATATTTCTTACATTTGACGTTAACGTACAAACCCAATTATTAAATAAGAAAACAAATTATACACTCAGATACATTTAATGAACAGCCCAGCATGCGTGATTACGAAAAACTAGCCAGGATCGTACGACTGCATGCAGGAATGTTCAAACAATTACAGTGCGAAAGTACAATCAACTACTGTTTGGTGCACATTCCATGCTCTCCCCATTTGAATTAATGCTGTGTCGTGAACACAAATCAATAACCCTAGCTCGTGTAAAATAGAGTATTTTTTCATATTCGTAGTATCGAATCAGACTATTTATTTGCGTACATCTGACAACATATTTCTCTGTTCTGATCGCAAATATTCGAACACATATTTCTCGTCAATTCAAGTTGATTTTTGTTTCTTCTAGTGTCATGTGACGTATTCCTTCCAGAACGTTGTCTTCCCAATGAACTCTCTGAACCTCTCTCTCTGTCTTGGGCGATGTGGCTTGCATTTTCTAGCGATGTATTCATGTTATCTTTAATGTCGTCAGTCCATCGTCTTCTTGGTCTGCCCCTTCTCCTCTTTCCAGATACTCTTCCCTCCATTATTTGTCTTTCTAAACAGTTATGTTTAGTCTTCTAGTAGATCTAGTTATTTATTCATATGATACTTATCGAGGTCAGATCCTTATCGTGAATGGGACTTAGTTCAGCCAACAGAGGTTGAAAACTAAAACTGGCCGGAACTTCCTATAACTGAGTAAGACCATAATCTGCACTAGTAAGTACATGTGCAAGAGACCAAGGCAACCAGCCAAGAGGTGCACCACAACCAATCAGATTGCCACGCACAAAAGTAATGAAAATATGTCTCTATATGACAACTGTTCTGATGCCTGCCCTGAGACGGTCATCAACAGGGGCGGTGCCGAACCATATGCATCGAAAGGGCCCAACTCCAATTACTGAAAGTTTTCAATCTTCCCGATTAGCTAGGAGACATGAGGATAGAGCTACTGGACACACAAACACAACTTTACAAAATGCACTGGAATGATGATGGTGCAAGCATCACAAATGATGTGCACATTATTAAATAGGAGCTTGAAAAGAGTGGTAAAAGGCGACGAAGGAGGTTTTTGGTTGTAGTTGTTTGTCAATTCAGTTCCAAAAAAATGAAAAGGAATGAATTTCAGTTAGATAAGAACTACATTGCACTCATCATCATCACGTGCCATGCTGGGTGGTGTAAGCGATCATTGGTCTACACATTCTGTTGACAGTACTGTATATCATCTCTACTGCTGACTTTATACTATGCCACGATGACTACCCAGTTCTCCTCAATTATGCCTGTTGTTACAATGTATTCCAAACCTTCTCTTCTCATAATGTGACCAATAAATGTAGAGTGTTTTTCCCTAATGTTCATAAACAAATTTATTTTGGTAGCAATCTCCCTCAATACATCGTCATTATAGTTTTTAAAGCTGTCATGGGATTCTCGATATTCTTCTGGGGAACAACATCTCCGTGGTTTCTAATTTCCTACTTGTTTATTTATTGCCCAGGGCTAGTTTACATTTGACAGAAGTGATTCTATATAAAACTGAAGTACTCTTTCACATACGTATATTCATAAAGACATTTTGCACTAGGCACTAAACATTCATACAAGTGTAAACAAATGTGTATACACAAAATTAAAATTCCATTAAGTAAAATTAAAAACACATGTTACTTACTAGTCTTTTTGGCGAAACTAAGTTAGCAACTAGTCCCATGCTAGTGTGACATATATAGCACGGATATCTAGATGCTTGCAAACTAGTATTTGCCACGTCAAAGAAGAACCCATTGTAACAAACATTGACGAGGTCTTTCTTTACAGTACTATTACTATTCTATGAGCTTTTGATCCGTTACCCGTGAAACGTGTCGAACGAACTATGGTATTATTCAACATTCAATCAATTTTCACGAGTATATCTTGTTGTTGATGATATCCACTCTTTAAAAAGTGCAGGTCTTCTATTGACTTAGTGATCCGTACAGTAAGTTAGTGAGTGTAGAATATGTAGAAGTTTTTTCCTGGCAGTTGAAAGTAAGGGCAGTCAATAATTTTTTCTACTGGTCCATTTGGATGATAGCAGTGTCTACAAGTGGGTAGTTGTTGTGGTTTAATACGGATTAAATAG
Organism: Meghimatium bilineatum; assembly: GCA_034231615.1. Lineage (NCBI taxonomy): Eukaryota > Metazoa > Mollusca > Gastropoda > Stylommatophora > Philomycidae > Meghimatium > Meghimatium bilineatum. Next base: position 42,609,299 of record CM067305.1, on the reverse strand, counting down.
CTATTAATCCTTGCATGTCCTGTTTGAAACTGAAAGATAAGGGATTGGTATCGCCTGCAAAGTTTGTTTATGTTGTCATTGTCCTTTGGCCGTGCCATTTCACTAAATACATTTCGATCAGCCAGCCCATTTGCCCATCTGTTCAGCCAGATTTCGCTGGTGTTTCTGAGAATCTGTTTGACTGTTCTCGTACTACAAGGTCTTTGCTTTTCTTGTTTTCAGGCGCCTCTTTTTACAAGTCTTTCTGCTGCTTTGTTTTCTGTCATATCGATATGCCCAAGGATCAATTGCATGGTAACACTGGTTGGATATGCAGAGATAAGATTGTCCGCTGCTCTTGCTATATGGAAAATGTCTTGATTTTCATATGGGGTATTTTTAAGTGCTTCTAAAACTGACATAGAATCTGTAAAAATGACTCTTTCTGATGTTTATTGTTCTATGAGATCAAACTGTTGGTGTATTCACTCAATGGCTGCTTTCATAGCATCAGCATCTGCTCAGCAATTATATTTGAGCAATTTTCACCATAAGAGTCACAGATCGTATAGGGGGATCCATCAGGGTATCCTATGTGGATGCAATATTCTGAAAACAAATGGCCTTGAAAGCCGATACATCAGTGTTATCTTGATTGCCGATGATGGGTAGTTGTTTATAGGTTTTAGGACACATGTCCTAAGGATTGTCGGTAGTGTCCCCATGAAAATGTACGAACATCGTATACACAACAAGGGGAATTCTAGCAACGATGGTTTACAATCGTCTGCTGCCGAGATGTGAAAAATTTTCAGAGTACTTTCTTATATTTAGGTGGTCGTGCAAATACCCATGAAAAAAATGTGTGAAAGTTTCCATCATGAACACTATCAAATCAAGGATATATTCCACTTTCAACAGTCTCTAGATTGGCAGATGAAGCATTTTTAGACATAAGTAATCAGACAACTCTATTATGAACAATATATGAAAGGAATTAACATGTTCTCTTTCCCCACCGGCTATTCCCCATAAAACGAAGATGGAAATACCATGGTCACGTTTTACGACTAGATGTAAACATAATAAACCAACAAGCCCTTATGTGGTCACCTGAGGGTAAAAGAAAAAGAGGAAGACCTAAAATAACCCTTAAAACACCATTCTTAAATTGGGGAATTAATAGGCTGTAAGACCATCCAGGAACTAACGCTGCAGGCAGCGGACCGCATCATATGGAGAACCAAAACCTCTGCCCTATGTGTCGCTTGCGGCACGAAAGGAACTAACTAACTATTCCCCATCCATACACGCTGACGAGCAAAAACGACAATGTGAGACCAAGAGAGAAGATACCACGCAGCTTGGCATGGGGGGGGGCAGTGATATTCAAAACTACTGACAGTATATAAGATAGAAGACTATGAACATAAATGATAACCAACTACACATGGTATGAATAATAATAACTTGAGTCCGCCATGTTGTCTGATTCGATATCAAGCTACACTCCTGTCGCTAAATCATTTTTGCTGACACGTTAAGCTGATTTAAATATACCGGTACTGTACGTACTGATCCCTGAGGTCAGAAAATATCAAATCACAAGCGATCTGAGCCAAACTGTCAAATATTATATTAAATACTGATCAGGAAGACATTTTACATAAAACCGTTGATGTTACTAGTTGAAAAAAAGTATTCATAACGAAATAAACTTGGCTTTGGGAGGGGGGGGCATCATTTTGATTTTTGACACTGGCGGCGAGGCAATATTTTGTTCCAAAAGATGCAGGGTCAAATCTTTTGATATTTAGAGATAGATGGTTAAAGATGACTCTCTGAGGAAGTCTAAAGAAAATTAAAAGACTTATTGTTATAAATAGATGGTTAAAGATGACTCTCTGAGGAAGTCTAAAGAAAATTAAAAGACTTATTGTTATAAATTTCTTTATCCACAATCCAGGAGGCAAAAATGCGGAATTTGGACAGCCAACTCAAAGAGATTGCCCACATATGCACGCAAATCTAATTTACTACCGTAGACAAGTCAGTGGCAGCTGACACACAACTTCCTTCAAATTATATTTTCATTAGTTTTGGTACTATGTGCTCTGATAAACGCGGATTTGCCTCACGACTGAGAACGTACATATTCGAATGTAGAGTCGAAACGACACGGATATATTGACATGGAAATGTAATGTTACTATCTCTAAACTATCTCTCATGAAACCCTGTTTGTTTTACGTTAGCTAACCCACATTTAGGCCGCGGTAATAAGAGCACATAGTACCTTACATTTATTTCTACATGTGGGAGTCTATCGGCGGTTCAATAGCTGCACTGGCAACGGCATACACGTCAAAGAACTGTAATCGAGGCCACAATTCGGATTGATATCAAAAAAAGGTTAGCATGCTGTGCGTACAGCGTTCATAAACATATTGCTCGCACAGGCTGCCCTACAAGCGATATTTCCACGGACATTCCCCATTCGGTGGAATTGGTAAAACTAGTGGAAGTATGGGAATGAACGCTTAAAATTATCGTTAAAATATTCATCTTTCTATTATCTTTCATGGCTTATCTCAAGCATGACATATTGAAAGATCAACCCGCGCATTGTTCTATTCGACTCTTACGGCGTACATTGTCTGTTGGCAGTGTAACTATTCTTTACTACCCTTTTGGGCCCCAACACAGCAGACTCGCCCATTGGTATGCAAAAGAAAATATGCACGGTGAGAACTTCGACTTGACTCATTATATCAGTGCCTCTCAAACAGAATTGATCTATCATTGTGCCATTGATGAACTTAAACTATGAATTATACTAGTTACACGTGTCCTGTTGTAATGTAACAACACACCATGTGAATGCGTGTTCAAGCAACTGATATGACCAACAGGGAACAAAGCCATTATACTCGTATATACATTGAACAGTGACAGTTAAACATTAATATGTCGGTGATAGGTAACGCAAGAGAACAAACACATACATATATACATTTCTTATCAGCAAGTGATATACAAGGGGCTACTTAAACAAAACGATCGCAAATTGCCGATAGTTGGACTATCTCCAGAAATGGAGTGTCGACTGCTATCACACCAGACCAATAGTTCTCAATGTTGGTTATATGACTCCTAGGGGTCCAGGGCTATTTTCAGGGGTGAGAGCATAAATATGGAGTCACAAAACTATCTGGGGTGGAAGGGTCTATAGAAAGTTAATTTTTTTTGCACGGTATTTACTGACATATAGTGACGGGCTTTGAAGAAACCCCACAAACTTATCTTATTTATCTATTGAGGACACGAAGACAAATTGTCTCACAAAGCGACCACAATAGATTGAGAATCAGTGAGCTAGGCTAAAAACCAGTAGGTCACACTGTTATGATTCACTACTGGCACTACACTTTCCCACATTATAAACACAATTATGTGCTAGACAGTGCTTATTACGAATGATTTTAAATTAAGATACGTAAAACAAACCAATAGTCGGATAACAATTCTTGGCTGACTCGGTTGTTTTTCTTTTTTTCATGGTCTCTTAAAGACAGCTCATGAATAAAAACACAAAGGGACAATGCTATTCTCAGTTCCAGGAAAATAATAAACATGGTTATTCTAAATAGATTAAATGATAACATAGACAAATAGCTAAGAGAAGAACCGGCAAGTTTTACATAAAACAGATCATGCACAGGCCTATAATAGCAACCATATGTATAACAGATCATGGCACAGGCCTATAATAGCAACCATATGTATAACAGATCATGGCACAGACCTATAATAGCAACCATATGTATAACAGATCATGCACAGGCCTATAATAGCAACCATATGTATAACAGATCATGGCCAGGCCTATAATAGCAACCATATGTATAACAGATCATGGCACAGACCTATAATAGCAACCATATGTATAACAGATCATGGCACAGACCTATAATAGCAACCATATGTATAACAGATCATGGCACAGACCTATAATAGCAACCATATGTATAACAGATCATGGCCAGGCCTATTATAGCAACCATATGTATAACAGATCATGGCACAGACCTATAATAGCAACCATATGTATAACAGATCATGGCACAGACCTATAATCGCAACCATATGTATAACAGATCATGGCCAGGCCTATAATAGCAACCATATGTATAACAGATCATGGCACAGACCTATAATAGCAACCATATGTATAACAGATCATGGCACAGACCTATAATAGCAACCATATGTATAACAGATCATGGAACAGACCTATAATAGCAACCATATGTATAACAGATCATGGCACAGACCTATAATAGCAACCATATGTATAACAGATCATGGCACAGACCTATAATAGCAACCATATGTATAACAGATCATGGCACAGACCTATAATAGCAACCATATGTATAACAGATCATGGCACAGACCTATAATAGCAACCATATGTATAACAGATCATGGCACAGACCTATAATAGCAACCATATGTATAACAGTAGAACAAAGTCTACAATGGAACTCATCATTATGTGTGTGTGCGTTTTCAGGAGACGACCATCTTGTGTGCGCTGAGTATATTATGGAATTTGTCGCCTCTTTTATTTCAGTGGTCCATCGTTTTCGTGGTCGGCCTCTAGGTCTGCCTTGGCTGTATCTGTGTAGCATAACGTGCTGTGGTATGCTGTCTGATGGTAGTCTGCTGATGTGTGCAAACCATTTGATCTGTTGTCTCTTGATGTATTCTAAGATTGGGGTGGTGCCGGTATTTTGTCGGATGTCCTCATTCCTTACCTTGTCTCTTAGCGATATTTCTAGGATTCTGCGTAAGTATGCCATTAATGCATGAAAAGCACTAGCTAAAGATAGGACAAGATGGAAAAGGACTTTTATAGTAGTAAGGCAAACAGCATACGGATAAACTAAATTAGCGGCAAGAATTAGCGATTCGTTCATGATTTAGCTTGATCTTAAATAATCTAAAGTTGCTCATGGTCATAACTCAACTATTTTGACTCATTATCATCATCCTTTATGAACCTTTACATCAATATGTCAGATATAATAGGAGACTATAATTATGTACAATCAATCTGCCCCCATAACATACGCAACATTCGTTGTTGGGATAGAATACCAGATAGTAAGGTTTGATGAAGTGAAAATCTTGTAAACATACACTTGAAATGCTGATAAATGGACACCCTGTGCAGGTCATGTGGTCCGTGTGAAAGATCGGATGCCAAAGAATTGCAATATGAAAAATGGCTTCCTGAAGAATGGAGGACAGAAGATGCGTTTTAAAGACGCTAATAAGTGAATCATTTAAACGCATTACATAAATTCCAAAAACGATAACATCAGACATAACTAAAACAATACTATAGTCCGTTCAGAATCGTTTGCCGAGATGTTATGATTTATAATTCAAAAAGTTCTTGATGATTTCACATGAATTTTGGCATACGTTGTTAAAATGTCCATGTCGCGAAAACATATGTGTTACTTGATGTCTAGCTGTAACGGTTATTTGAAAGCGGCGAATTCTTTTGATGTTTGCCCATGTAAATATGATTTCGACCATAAACAAAATATTTTACAGTAATCTAGTGCAATGATGACCCATAGGCGTGTCCACAAAATTTTACATGGTGGCAGGTGTAAAAAAAATTTAAAATATATCTTTTGTTCGTAGAGTCAATTTGATATTGTTCCATGCTCTTGGTGTGAGTTTCACAAATGTTGTCGCTGCCTTTGAAATAAGTACATATATTTCTTCATGTAAGGACATTTTGTCTGTAATAGTTGATCCAAGATATCTGAACTTCTGTATTGAATCAAGCGGGCTAATTTTTATAAGTAATGGTTGATGGTTTGCTTATAACATTTTTTTGAATTGCTTGGGTGGTATTGAGCAATGAAATGTTTTACAAATCAACTTGTAAATTTTGCAAATCAAACTTTTTTTAGTGTAGACTTAATCAGAGTAATGATCATTCATAATCAGACGAGTCAAATAGGTCGATTACTGTTTTCGGCTGAACAAACAACAAACCTTCCTATAATAGCAACCATATGTATAACAGATCATGGCACAGACCTATAATAGCAACCATATGTATAACAGATCATGGCACAGACCTATAATAGCAACCATATGTATAACAGATCATGGCCAGGCCTATTATAGCAACCATATGTATAACAGATCATGGCACAGACCTATAATAGCAACCATATGTATAACAGATCATGGCACAGACCTATAATCGCAACCATATGTATAACAGATCATGGCCAGGCCTATAATAGCAACCATATGTATAACAGATCATGGCACAGACCTATAATAGCAACCATATGTATAACAGATCATGGCACAGACCTATAATAGCAACCATATGTATAACAGATCATGGAACAGACCTATAATAGCAACCATATGTATAACAGATCATGGCACAGACCTATAATAGCAACCATATGTATAACAGATCATGGCACAGACCTATAATAGCAACCATATGTATAACAGATCATGGCACAGACCTATAATAGCAACCATATGTATAACAGATCATGGCACAGACCTATAATAGCAACCATATGTATAACAGATCATGGCACAGACCTATAATAGCAACCATATGTATAACAGTAGAACAAAGTCTACAATGGAACTCATCATTATGTGTGTGTGCGTTTTCAGGAGACGACCATCTTGTGTGCGCTGAGTATATTATGGAATTTGTCGCCTCTTTTATTTCAGTGGTCCATCGTTTTCGTGGTCGGCCTCTAGGTCTGCCTTGGCTGTATCTGTGTAGCATAACTTGCTGTGGTATGCTGTCTGATGGTAGTCTGCTGATGTGTGCAAACCATTTGATCTGTTGTCTCTTGATGTATTCTAAGATTGGGGTGGTGCCGGTATTTTGTCGGATGTCCTCATTCCTTACCTTGTCTCTTAGCGATATTTCTAGGATTCTGCGTAAGCATGACATTAATGCATGAAAAGCACTAGTTAAAGATAGGACAAGATGGAAAAGGATTTTTATAGTAGTACGGCAAACAGCATACGGATAAACTAAATTAGCGATTCGTTCATGATTTAGCTTGATCTTAAATAATCTAAAGTTGCTCATGGTCATAACTCAACTATTTTGACTCATTATCATCATCCTTTATGAACCTTTACGTCAATATGTCAGGTATAATAGGAGACTATAATTATGTACAATCAATCTGCCCCCATAACATACGCAACATTCGTTGTTGGGATAGAATACCAGATAGTAAGGTTTGATGAAATGAAAATCTTGTAAACATACACTTGAAATGCTGATAAATGGACACCCTGTGCAGGTCATGTGGTCCGTATGAAAGATCGGATGCCAAAAAATTGCAATATGCAAAATGGCTTCCTGAAGAATGGAGGACAGAAGATGCATTTTAAAAACGCTAATAAGTGAATCATTTAAACGTATTACATAAATTCCAAAAACGATAACATCAGACATAACTAAAACAATACTAGTATTGGAACGCATCAAAAGACAACAGATCAAGTGGTTTTCACACGCTTCCAAATTATAAACAGATAGCATGCCACAAATGGCCATGACACACAGACATAACACGGCTATAAAGCCAGAGGCAGACCATGTAAAAGATGGATCACATAAATCAAAGTAGCCACAGGAACAAGCTTACAAACAGCACACAAGAAGGTCTTCTCCAGAGAACTCTTCCACCCCTGACGCCGCAAGGCAAACAAGGGCCACAGCGTATAGATAGATTAGATAGATAGATAGATAGCTAGATAGATAGATAGATATACATTCCTGGGAAAGTCTGTCACAGGTTAGGCAAGACTAGCGTCTCATACTCAGGATTTGTGCGGAAGCTGGAGACAAGCTTCTGCTCAAGAATTACGTGTTAGAAGAAAGGCATAAGGTGCTCAAATTATCACAAACTCGCACACATGTTCGGAGTGCAAAATGAAATTCTAGTCGTTAAATGCTAATTCGTTAAATTATATAAGGACCTAACTGATTGAGGCAGCAGATGACACTGATGATTCGAATGAACAACAAAGTATCCTTATAATCTATAGAACTGAATCCACCATCATAAAGATCATATGACATGTTCATTCTTAGCAAGCGAAGATGGGCAATTACAGGTTTTGTGAATTCACAAATAACTCTTTAGATCAGTTAGAGCTCTGATAACCCTGCTGCAGTGGAAACAGGGATGAATTTCTTTATGAAGTTTTTAATATCTTCACTGAACTGGTCACAGCAAGCTAAGCTGTCAATGGATATAGTTTCCCCAATAGCTTGGGTCAATGCTACAGAGCTTGAAAGATCTCTTCAAATAATTCTTTGAGTCGTTTGTTCTGGCCTCTACTTGAACGCTTACCTACGCACATTTCATTATAGAAGAGTCTCAAATATATAATAAAGACACTTTTTCATACATTATAAATGTAAAAATAACAAATATAAAACACAACCAGATCTGCCGAAGACAACTTCTCTTGATGCGGGACACACACGTAAAAAAATCAAATATATATTTACAGCAATCAATGTTATCATGTGGTTGCTACAGGAAGATATGACATTCACTAGGTCGGACATTGGACTGGCATGTATTTATTCTGTGACATATCTCAGTGTATGTTCTTATGTTCTGACAGCGTGGGTGCCTAGGCAGAGTCTGTACAGAAAAACTGATGATAGCATACACTTTTTTTGGGATATCACTTTAATTTTTTACAAACAAAAATGTCAATGTCTAGTAGTCCAGCTTTTACTGCTTCTGAAATCACAATCTATTTCGTTCTCAACACTGTTTTAAACTATCAGTATATCTTAAACTAATCAACATCAAACGTGTGACCGATATGCCTCATCACAACTGAGAATACTTTCGTTTCGTTACAATAGCTCTTGATGTGATACTTTTTTGCTCATGAGCCATGTAGTAATTTTAAATATGCATGGCAGGTAGTATTTGGTGCACCCCTAAATCTGCCATATCTAATAAACATACAAATAGGAACTATATTACACTGGAACAATCTCGGAAAACATAGCAAACTGGCGTTTATTTTTGTTTTAAATCACACATGGCTCTATAGTGTTTTCATTTGCATTATTTGTATTCTTTAATAGAAGAGTTTTTTTTTTCAATATGCCATTTTAACATGGCTCAATAATACAATTTGGCCATAGGGGATAAATTACCTCAACAATTGTTCCTTCCTGTCAACAACTATCAAGAATTCGGGGATTGAATTTCATGCTTAATTGTGTCAAACAATGTATAATTCTTTACACCCCTCCCATCCCCAGTCCCGCCTAAAAATGATTTTTAGAAGGAAAGAATACATAAAAACTATTATTTTGTAGAAAATATTTCGAATAATTTCATTTGTGTATTAAAACAGTAGTGTTAACTTGAATTTTTGTCAACACCAAACCTACTGAGAATAAAGAAATAATGCAGGTCGGAGGCAATCTTGCCACCAGAACATCCGGGGTAATAATTTTTAAATATTACACACAACATATCAAAGCATATATATACATATAACATGATATATATATATATATATCATAAACTGAAATTGAATAAATTCTGACAATCTTCGCACATGACAGTTCAGAAACTAATAATAATCTGAACAGCAAGACAACGGGTGGGAGAGCGGAAAATATTTGGGGCGGGAATGGGCGCCAAGTCGATAATGTCAGAGGGTAGAGAAGGCTATATATATATATATATATATATATATAGTTTTATATTTATTTTATTGTGTTCCCCGAAGCACGAAGACAAGCAATGTCGTGTAAACAATCAACAAATGAGCCGTGAAGAAGTCTAGGGCAAGAGCACAAACGACGGACACGAGTGGTTTCAGCTATTGAAACAAATACGACTCAAATGGTGTCACTATGATCTAGTCACATGCCTCGGTTCATGTATTTTTTCTTATTAAAATCATTAAACAGGCATTCTGTCACACTTTTCAAACACTGATGGCTGATATATTATAGCATACATGGAGGGAATGGGGGGGATGTCCATAAAGTGCGGCATCAACTGGGGGAGTTTGCGTGCGCAATAATGTATTTTATATACCAACTGAATTGCTTGAATACTTCTAATTATTATAATTTAATTATTTATTTTATTTATTTATTTATTTTTTTTTTTTTGGGGGGGGGGGGAGAACGTATAACACCATTATCTGATATTTTTAGGTGGGGGCGTGTTAAAATGTCCATTCAGTAAGCCGGTCAGTGGTTTCCCTGTATTATTGACAATAAGAATTGGAAAAGCTTTGACGTAAGTTATGGGCAAATTGATTGTAGACAAATGTGTGGACTAGTCTCCGAAAACCACCAACTCGCACGGATTGCACGAGAACAATGTCAACCTTTTGTAGACCATATACTTACTATATATGATTTTGCTTCATTAACGATATTTCCTTATTTAATTAAAAACAGAGAGCTTAAGAAGTGGGAAGAGATATTCGGGTCTTAAAACGAGCAAGTGTTAAGTACATCAGATTAATTACTACGGAACCCAGTGTGTTTGTAAGAAAAACCCTATTTCGGCTGATAAAGTTACCCTGGACTTACGAACTAGTGAATAGAATGTCGCATTCAATGGATTAACAGCAACGCCAACACGGAACTTTCAATGACGTCGTCAACAGGATTAAACTAACTGTAACGTTCCCGTTGGCGAAGAGTGCGATTTTTGTTAAGTTGGCTGACGAAACAAGGTGGTAAAATTGTATTAATCACTAGATATACATACACATTGTAACACATGAGAATCGACCTTTCCACATAGGGATCGTTATCAAGAGTAAATTCAGAACATAAACGACAAGTAAGAAAGCTAGTTCCCATGCTGACATGTCAGAGCTAACCATAACCTATTAAATTACTACTGACTAGTATGTTGAATGATTAAGTAAATGGACATTTTCATTTACAACATATACAATGTACAAAACGATGGGAGCCAAAGGGCGTCAAGAGGTTGTGTGGATCAATAGTCTGATGAATGGATAAACAGGATACGTGGATAACAAATATGGATATGCTAAATGACCGGCACATGTATTGACAGATGGATAACATATCATAATACCGACAGACGGATAACATTACACCTGGAGTAAAAAAGTAAAGTAACCCATAGCATTTATTAATGCCGTAGGGGTGTGAGATGTTATCGATCTCACATTTCACAGGCTCTGCAAATGAGGGCGGTAGCCATCTCCTCTCCCTCGCAGTCTTTACTTCCCGGATTAATCCGGTACCCATTTAAGGCTGGGTCGACCTGGGAGCCGTTGCGATCTGAAAACATTTCCGCCTCAGCTGGGGAATGAACCCAGGACCACTCATATGCGAAGCCAGTGAGCTAACCACTGCGCTAACGCGGCTCCCCGCGATAACACCTGGAGTATCGGCAGACAGATAACATAACACCAAGAGAATACTGACAAATGGATAACACCACACTAGGAGAACGTGAATGAAAGGGGTAGCAGCCTAACACACATTTACTGCTGTGTGTGCATTATGTAAAAGAACACATAGTATGTGAATTAAACCACTTGAGAAATTACGTTGATAGTAACGGCTAGATGTACAGCAGAGAACATGCTTGTACTGGTAGACAGGATGAGTAAACAGCTACATAGATAAACAGAAGAATCGATCTAGTGGTCACATGCGCTACTTGACAGGATCAGGATCTCAAGGATATTCTACAGGATTTACCACTTCAAGAGAACAATTGTAAACATACATTGCGGAGTTACTTTACAGCAGTGGCTCTTAAACTTGTTCGTGACACCGCCCCTTTCGTATAGCTTGGATATACTAACGCCCGCCCATAATATTCCACCACCACAATCCCATGTTTTCCTATTTCTTACTCTTTATTGACACATAAAGTAGACCTTACAGTATAAAATCTGGAGGAAAGTCAAGATATACGTTGAGAGTACATTTTTTATGTAATAATTTGTAGATATTAAACATCCGTCAGGGAATGTAAAATGTTCATTAAACATGTGCTTAATGGGCAGAATACAACTCATGCTTGGGTATAAATTTTTCAATATTTGGGTTCATGTCGGTAAGACGAGATCACCTATCTTAATAACATCCAAATTATCACTTGCATTCGTAAGAAGCTATGATGTAGCACTGAAGACCCACTCTCTACTAAATATGATGAGAGAACAGCGATTAAGAATAACTTTGCTTTCTTCCACAAAGTTGCCATTTTTGTCTTAACTCTGACTAAACAGAATTCTTGATAAGAACCTCTTATGAAGATGTCATTTCACAGACATGTTTCAAAGTGAGAAGTCCATCAACATTAACTCTCACTGCATCCACATCTTGAAACTGATCTATGATACAATCTTTCTCGTATAGCTCAGTTAAGATCATGGAATATTGTGCTTCATAACGTGCTTCTTGAGGTGCCCATTCATCAGATGCTCAGTGAAGATTTAGAGATCGCAATATCACAGATAGATAGATTCTTAATATAAGCTGAAACTTGGAACTTGGTACAGTTCGTTAGGCTCATAACTGCAACGATATAGTAGAATCTTAGAAATAAATGTGACGACTGATTTTGCCTTGATCCGATAAACTTCCAGACTTGCAGCTACAAGCTGTCCTAGTTCAATTTTAAGAAAATGTCAGCTAGGAAACCATTATCATTCCTGAAATCTGCAAGTTGTTGAACAATATGAGAATTCACTGACTTCAATAACTCAATCATACTTTCAAACAGTGAGAAAAGACGCTGCAGACAATCGTCTTGTGCAAGCTGAATTACACTTCTATGTGCGTCAGTAAACTTTAGTCTTCATTATCAAGACAAAGCAGACTGATAATACGTTCATTCAATGAATGACCTTGGGTTTTATTAATGGCAGAAATAATTATACTGAGAGGTATGCAGACAACGGCTGATTATCAGTGACGATAAATGATGTGTATGAACAATATAAGGAGTTATCATGACATTGCGCAAAACCTGTTTACGTTATGCAAACTCCATCTTCACTATGCCTTTAAGTAGATGAACAAGTAAATTCATACAAAATTCAGTAAATTCATATACGCTATTATTTGAAGCTACATTGTTTTCTCTCTCTCTCTCTCTGTTATTTATGTTTACAAGAAGACCTAATGGCCCTTGTATAATATAGCTGTTCTATGTTTGTATTTCTGAAGATACTTAAATACTTGTACGAGATGTTAGTTCTTGTTGTAACAGTCATTGGCTCGATTGGTCCGTTCTCAGTGACTTGATTACAAGGTTGAATGTCTTGACGAGATCACATCTTTTTTGGGGATGTGGTTGGTCAAGTACGGAAATCCCGTTTACTTGTGTTGCGAAGCGATTCGGTGCTGCTAAAACAGACCTGGTTCAATTCCCGTAATCTGTAAGAATTAAGTAGATGAACGAATATTTGCAGTGTCTTCTTTATAGGTGCTTGCAATCCTTGAAAATAAGCTCAATTTTTGCTTCATTAATCAGGGGAACCTTCTTAAAATGTTCACTTAGCTCGATGGCTTAATGGCATTATTGGAAAACGGTTTTTACATATCAAGCAAATTGGAAATTGTTTATTATGAGTAGACGTAATGAATCCATATCCAAAGATATTTAGCGCTGTACTTCTATTGAACAGTTGATTATGTCATGGTTGAGGGCATAACTTGTGATGTAAGAAAACTGCCAATCACCGATTCAATTTTTGTTTAAAGAGGGACTAACATAAAAGAAAAGCAATAACAAACAGTGATATCAAGAACTCAGTATCCACATACATTTTCTGCTACGGAAGTTTTTTCTTAAATTTAATATTTACAAAGCTTCTCAGATGCGATTATCACTGGTTAGAATAATATCAGTAAAGAACAGGTTTCAAAAACCAGTTCAATTAATATGACTGGCCAGTATGTTGCCGGGACCCGAGAGGGGAGCAAATAGCAGCAACACAGTTTACCTTTTATACATGTCGTAAGAGGCGACTAAGGAGGTTATGAGGTGGAGTTGTCTGTCCCACTCTATATATGGTCAAAGTGACAAAAAGACATGATGAAGTCTGATGTGGCAGACCCAAATGTGCAGATAACACATCAATATTGTAAACCATGACAAAGCATTCCATTCTCCAGATTATATCCTGTGAATCTGCAGGAGTTTGAGAACGAACGCAGAAGACTAATATCACCAGTATTGCGAAGCCATTCCTTACAGCGTATGTATGTTTAGCTATACTGGTGAAATAGATTTGTGGTGCATTGGCCAGGTAAGGGCTTTTTTTCTGAAGTATAATTTTTAAAAATCCCCATGTACATGACGTGGCGACAGCAATGGCATGCGGTCATAAAACTACACAGCAACAACTGCCAACTCCCTAAATGGGAAGTATTTAATTGTTTCTGTACTTGTGACAGTGACAATTGTCTGAAAGACGTTATAACTTGGTTTGACAAGTATTCACCAGTATAGCTAGAAACAAGAGTATAGAAAATCATAGTACTGTAAAGTAACTCCTGTCAATGTTTTTACAAACAAAAATTATCACCGAGTGGCAACGAGTGTGTATCCTTGTATCTAGAGATACATCAATAGCACATACACACACACACACACACACGTTTACAAAGTTTTAACCACAATTCTCGGGCGTATAGGAGTTATGAATCACCATGTTGACAAGCAGACTGAAGGATAAATAAAACACACACAAAAAACCGAATGATAAAAAGTGGACATGTAAACAGAAACGAATTATATACTTACATTTAAAACCAAACACTACCTCCCGATCAACTTGTAAAACAAGAAAAGCTGGTGGTAATCCCAAGCGAGTTTGTAATCACTGAAACAGAGATAATAATCATACTATTAGCTATCTGTACAGAAATGATTATAAACTTGACTATTACTTATGTGATACATAAAAAACGAAGATACAGTACACATATACAACTCTTTGAAAACACCTCATGCATGTTAATTCATGAAGCAGTTGAATGTGTTTACGCACATCCGTACAAATGAACGGACGAAACGATATTTAACGTTGGCAAAATGTGTAGCTATAACTATAGTGCGTGGGAAACGAATGGGTAGAAACAAAATGTGTAGCTATAACTATAGTGCGTGGGAAACGAATGGGTAGAAACAAAATGTGTAGCTATAACTATAGTGCGTGGAAAACGAATTGGTAGAAACAAAATGTGTAGCTATAACTATAGTGCGTGGAAAACGAATGGGTAGAAACAAAAAATGTGTAGCTATAACTATAGTGCGTGGGAAACGAATGGGTAGAAACAACAAAATGTGTAGCTATAACTATAGTGCGTGGGAAACGAATGGGTAGAAACAAAATGTGTAGCTATAACTATAGTGCGTGGAAAACGAATGGGTAGAAACAACAAAATGTGTAGCTATAACTATAGTGCGTGGGAAACGAATGGGTAGAAACAAAATGTGTAGCTATAACTATAGTGCGTGGAAAACGAATGGGTAGAAACAAAGCAAAATGTGTAGCTATAACTATAGTGCGTGGAAAACGAATGGGTAGAAACAAAATGTGTAACTATAACTATAGTGCGTGGGAAACGAATGGGTAGAAACAAAAATGTGTAGCTATAACTATAGTGCGTGGGAAACGAATGGGTAGAAACAAAATGTGTAGCTATAACTATAGTGCGTGGGAAACGAATGGGTAGAAACAAAAAATGTGTTGCTATAACTATAGTGCGTGGGAAACGAATGGGTAGAAACAAAATGTGTAGCTATAACTATAGTGCGTGGGAAACGAATGGGTAGAAACAAAATGTGTAGCTATAACTATAGTGCGTGGAAAACGAATGGGTAGAAACAAAATGTGTAGCTATAACTATAGTGCGTGGGAAACGAATGGGTAGAAACAAAATGTGTAGCTATAACTATAGTGCGTGGGAAACGAATGGGTAGAAACAAAATGTGTAGCTATAACTATAGTGCGTGGGAAACGAATGGGTAGAAACAAAATGTATTTGGATGTAACAAATGTCTGAAGTAGACTATCCAGCATCGTTAAAAGAAATGGATTACGTCATCAAAATCTCAATGGACAAAACATGAAACTCCCATGGAATATACCATGCAATTTTTTTTTAAAACCATAAGTACTTACAATACGAATGAAGTCAACAAATAAAACGTCTTATACCTTTGCAGCCAGAGAGAGAGAGAGAGAGAGAGAGAGAGAGAGAGAGAGGAATGCGATATAATCCAAAATACCCAAGCTACAAACGCAAAATTAAGCAATATAACCAAATTACTAATGCATCAAAAAATAAAATAATTAAAAAGCTGTGAATAGCAAAAACACACATGTAAATTGAAAACAGGCCACGGAAGATTCACAATATGTTATGTGAGATTTAACACACACGATTGTCAGCTCTGTATCGCGCTACAAGAAGAATGCTGTGTCAATTTTAAACCACTATGACGGACAAGATCTACGAACTTATCATACAGCTGGTGACCACACTAAAGAAATCCATATTAACGCATTACTCCGCCGGATGAACGAGAAAGAACTCCCAAATAGTAACAATGTACTAATACAAGATACATGTTTAATACATGTATCTTTTAAAATTAAATTTACAATACGCATATTTGATCTTTCAATTTATAGTATTAATCATTGATAATCCAACGGTCCATGGGGATAAATTCCTTAAAACGTGGCCATTTGTATAATATATTAAGAAAATGATCATTGCCTTGGTGTCAATAGATATTTGTGATCCAGACATTTTTTTTTACACATGAAGATCTTAGAAGTGCACAAAACTGCAGCATTAGCAAGTGGCTTGTCGTGTAACTTGTAACGTGATTTCTAATGGAGTCGTATTTCTCTGCATTTTTTTTAATAAATGGCATATAAATGATTTGTGTCTGTATAACAGTTCTAAGTCTATACACATTTAACTCCCCGTGAAACATAGGTCCTTGGAAACACCCCCACCCCCAAATCTTGTCCTTTCCCCCCCCCCCAGCTCTTTTAAATGTCCCACACATACTTTGTGTCTCTACATGTATTTCTTGGTCTTCCTCATTTCCTGTTGGTTCCATCTTACAATCTTTCTGTTGGCCTTGTTGATATGTCCTATACATCTCCAGCACAGTTTCTTTAGTTGAAAACCTAGTAACATTTAGTAATTAAAATCCCAGTAAACTAACACAACAATTACTTGCACGCAGAGATAAATCTAACATCAAAAAAGTACTTTTGATTTTTTATAATAAATAATATAATATATATATATAATAATTTTGTACTAAATGATACAAGTACTTTTTTGGTGTTAATTTAGCGATCCAAAGCAAATGAGTACTCTTGTCCCTCTCTTGTGGTCTGATGAAAGCTTTCTAATTGAAACGTATTATGTCCTTGTATTTCGCTATTAGTATGGTGTGCTCACTATCACACAACACTTAAACATACTTTCATTTACATCATACATGAATATTTCCAAAACAAATACAAAAATACAGTTGCCAATTAATTACAGTAAAATTTGTACTTTAATAGAAAAAGAATAACATTGAGCATTGACTGAAGTCTGACTACTCAGGCACTTGGTAAACTAATGCCGCCTACAACACACTGTTAAGGAATCTTGTACATTGTAGAAGAATGTTTCAAACAAGCACATGCATGGACAAGTTTCGTGTTTTACCTGAAATGTTAATATGTACACCAAAATACAACAGGTATGAAAAGAGAAAACGTCCCTCGCAACCAAACCCTGACCGTCGAACTTAAACATGTATTCAGAAAAGACTGCATTTCAAAATCGTTCACGAAATCAGAGGGTTGGGAGAATTCTAAATTTAGACACGAGCCTAAGACTTTAAAAAACCCACCTATGTCCTGATCTACATACATAAGTGGCAGTAGACATAGTTAGGCAAAGTATGTAGCCTATGTGTACTGTCACTTGCGAGTTTTTACGTATCCGATAACGAGTAGTCATTATGTAGTGTTTCATTGGTGATACTTTCTGGGAAATCAGGATTCAACGACCACTGTCAATACGACATAGAAGAGGAGGACATTAATAGATGTGAAGATTTTGTTGGTTGTAGGGAAGAAAAATCACTTTCTTAAACATGCTTTCTTTATCATCAAACCACCTGTTATATTTTCTCGTACATTATATATCCAGCACTGTCAAAATAACCGCCACAACTACTACTGCTAATAACTGACTATTCTCACCACTGTTTGTTGTCATTACTATTCTCACCACTGTTTGTTGTCATTACTATTCTCACCACTGTTTGTTGTCATTACTATTCTCACCACTGTTTGTTGTCATTACTATTCTCACCACTGTTTGTTGTCATTACTATTCTCACCACTGTTTGTTGTCATTACTATTCTCACCACTGTTTGTTGTCATTACTATTCTCACCACTGTTTTCTCTCATTAAAGCTGCGCTACGAAGATTTATTGTCGCTACACATACAAATGTTCTACAATCTGCATCATTGTTATTCCGTACCGCTGTGATATCTTATTGGCATTCGTTATCACTCATCTTCTGCGCTCTTTTTCAAACTTCTGAAAACTAACAGGATGTAGTCAGGAGAACGGATTCGTTGCCATCGTTTGCAGATGTACTTCGATATCTGAGTCTTTCAGCCTGATATATCTTCAGCATAGCTTCTGGGTGACGTTGACGCTATATGGGATGGGCCAGTCAACTCCACTGTAAAGCCTCATCAGTCGCATTCTACGGCATGTATAGAAACAGTGTTGTCACATTTGATCCCCATTCAGGTCCCGGTAGCACATGGGAAATGTTCATTAGTTATAACTCTACTTTTCTTAATAGGTGGGGAAATTACTCACACATACATATATATATATATACTTACAAGGAAGTATTTCGACAACAATTAATGTGTTTCTTTATTCCGGACATCCTTAAATGTGAGTTTGAATATGTTTCAACGGAATACAAGTATTGAACGGAACGTGGTATATAAAAAATATATATATTTCCTAGCGCTGTGATTTGTAGTTGAAAAACATGCCACTGTACCGCTGATTAAGCAGAAATATGATACAGTACAAGTAGACGCCACCACATGTTCAATTATTTCACTCGTTTATGTCTGTAAATTTCATGTTCATCATTTAATAATTGAAATATGTATTTATTTAGGGCTGGGGTTAGGGATAGTTATGTAACACACAACTATCCTAACCCTAACCCAAACACTATTAAAATGATACATAAATTATTAAATGATGAACATGAAATTTGCAGACAAGGGAAATAACTTGACTATGCGGCGGCGTCTACTTGTACTGTACGGAAATTGTATAACCATGAAACGAAATATAAAAATACATTTGAATAATGTCCACTGTTTCGAAATGAGTGCGCTTAGAGTATCCTTGGAAATAATCACAGTATTTGGGAGACCACGGTATTCTTTATACGAATTATATGTATATATTAAACAATTCTACCGGTTTCGAACTAGTGAGAAAAATGGCACGGTGCCATGCAATGCTGAATACAACATCACCATTGGCCGAGACCTGCAAACCGAAACACGCACAATGGACGTTGATGGTTTAGTTGACAAATGTACAGGTCTGAAATTAGAATACGACGAGACGGGCGTAAAGGAAAAAAGAGAGAAATGAAATTGTGTTGGAAGAAGTGACGAATAACGTCATTACGATTCTTTATTTCGTTATCTTGATTGTATCACTACTTGCACTTTTGAGTGTTCTTTAGCGACGTGCTACTTTTTAATATACTCAGTAAAATCTCCTGATATTTTCTAACCACTCTTGCTTTTATGAGCTTTGAGTCATGATAGTTCGGAAATCAAGGTCAGTCGCTGTCTTACACGGTGTTTTGGTTTTGGGTATTGAGAGGTACCATTTAGAAATAGCATATCTTATGCAATGACTTCCATTCCATCTCAGTCTGCACTGCCCTGACACAATACGATCCACAAGGTTTTGGACAGGCGCTTCAAAATCACATATTTCCCAGAATGCCATACGAGGAAGTGTTTTATGGTGTTGACTACACACTAGTCAAAGGAGCTGAACGAAGCCAGTGCACACTTATTTTAATCTCTACGGGCTTCCTATGAATATCAAGATGGCTGGAAAATGAGGGGAGAAAAGAACCGTGTCAAACATACGAAGATTGAATTCGTTAATTATTTTGGAAGGGGGGTATGAGATGTGAAGACTGGGACTGAAACACAGATCAGCGTATAAACTCCCTGGGGTAATAAATGAAACATTCACGACCAAAATAATGGGTATTGACATATTGCAGGATTAAAACAATGTAATCGGATTGCCCATACTATGCAGATCGTGATGATGATGAAATAATCACTTTAGCGGTGAGCAGGTAACTCTTGACAACCCATAGCCATTCTGAAAAAGCACAGGTTCTTATTTGATTAATTGAGGCGACACGCGGACTCGTATACGGCTGTCTCAAAGGCACCGTTGTGTAAAGGGGCGGGGGTTGTGGGTGCATGGTTAGTCCCCGAAAGGAGTCATTCAAGTTAGCCAGTATCCCAAGGTTACCATATTCTTCCAGGAGCACAGCTATGATCTTTTCCAATAAATACCTTTCAACATAATTAATTAGGCCTTCATTCGTAACGTGTTTGATTATTGTCGTCTTTTCGGTTGGTCACTAGTTATATACTCGGTTGTTGTTGTTTTTTTTGCCATGTGAATGCAAGTACGGCTTGTCGCCACCAATAAATGTGAATGTTAACACTATGGACTCAAAATTTGAAGCGCCGGAATCATTCGCCATTTGGCAACATTCCTGCTTTCCAAAGAACATTAGTTTAAATCTACAAAAGCATTTGCAAGAGTGCATTAGACTGACTGTGCATGTAATGTGGTTGTTTATCTAAACTGTTGGTCTGAATTTGACCCTGTTCATGAACAACATAATATTGTAATAGGGAATTCAAGCCAGGGTTCAAGTCAAACCGACATTAACGGTTCCATTTGGTAAATTTCAGTACTCGGAAAGTTCAGTAGTTCAAGGTTACATTCAACAATAATAGCCAGTGATAAAACCATAATAAAAACTTGATGGGCCTGGATTTCTAGTTTCAGAGTGCAAACAATTGGGCTAGTGTCTTATTTATTTCCAGACATGTCGTATAACACGACTAATGACATGGAGGTATATGCTGACAACCTGTCACAACGGGGGAAAAAACCACGTCACATTTTATTCTTTTGTCTTCTATCAAATAATCCACATGAATGACGAAGATCTGCATGCTAGCAGACATTGAACCTTTGTCTTCTGTAACAGACCCCGGAAGTGCCGGGAAGTGATAGATGTGTCAACAAATCCGATGAAAGAAAGATGAATTCAAGTAGGAAGCATGAGGATAAATGAAAATAATTCGTACAGCTGACGGGAATTGAACCAGGTCCGTTCTAGCGGCACCGAATCTCCCTGCAACACAAGTAAACATGGTTTCCGTACTTGACACACTACATCCCCAAAATAAGATCAGCACACACGGAGGCCATCTCCAGAGAACTCTTCTACCCCTGATGCAGCAAGGCAAACAAGGGCCAAAGCGGATAGATAGATAGATAGATAGATAGATAGATAGATCAATGCAATACCACTGGATATAAATTGTTATATGGAACATTTCACGCACGACATGTTTGAATGAACATATAGAAAGAATAAGAGAAATGAGAAAAAAAAGAACAGAATTGGATGAATGGCTAAAATAATAATTTTTTTTCAAATCATGAAGTCTTAGTGATTTCTGGCATAACGGCTCCAAAACATGGATTTGACTACAGTTTGGCTATGGGTAGAAATGCTTATTAAACGTATAGTGAATTCATACAGAAACAACGCATTTATGCCAACTCAAAAAATCATGATATAAATAGCATAAATGAAATAACATAATTAAATGGGGGAAAATACGAAATCAAATAGTAAAGAGGTGTTCTTTTAACTCAATACATAATTGGTACATCAACTGCTACAAAATTAGCCTTTCATAAACGTGAGCTTGCGTAGAACTGAAGGGTTGAAATGGTATGACACAAAGTTTACAGATAAGAAATAGATTACTAAAAACAAGGTTGGTTTTACTAACTGTGATGTCAGGGTGACGCCTCTAAGGTAAATAAATTGTAAACAGAACGTTTCGGATGTGACTATACGAGTAATGCATTTAATAATTTGGTCGTAAGACGTTCAGCTTGTTACATTACATGTAACCCAGAAATCACATCAAAACAGCAGATATTCATCAATGGATACAACTTTTTTATTTGATGGCCAAAGTTGATATCAAATAATGGTAGTGGGGAAAAACACATCATTGTCCCGTGAAGATAAAAAGTATATGATAGGACACTTTCATAAAGAAGCTTGACAACATGACCAGAAAGGTTCTGCACTGGAACCAACGTGGGGGGGGGTGGGGTGTGAGGACTCAGTCGGGACATCGTTGATACATGAAAAGAACAGAGCAGCAGAGGAATAAGCTGCAGTTTTATTTCCCAAAGAGAAGAAAAGAGAATAAAGATATATACGTTAGACTTAATAATAAAAATGCCTTCATATACGACGACCGGGGAACCTAATTAGATTTTCAACGTCAGGTAGTTGGGAATCTGCACTGATCAGAAAACAATGACAACTTTATGAATGTAAGTGTTTGAAAATTATAAGCCTAGAAATGATAACCAATAAAGCTGGAATTGGTCAAAGAACACTGTATGTTTATCCATAAACTATAAGGAGTTTATAGGCCCTTCATACTCCAACAAAATAGCAATTTAAGATTTAACAAGAAACTCATTAAAAAATAATCATTTATTATTAGGCCGAGAGATTCAAGTTATTTTATAGTCTCAAGTGGGGCCAGGATTTGATTTGTTGTAAAGTTAGTATTTACTTTCACGCATCACGTTTCATATTCTGTACAATATCACTATAATATAAATTACTGCGCTATAAAAGATTCACTTATCTATAAAATATTAGTTTGGTAAACTATTAAGATTGCAGATGAATATGCCAATCTATAATTAATTCAGGCTGTTTACTGTTTAAAATTTTCCTTTAAATAAGATTTAGTGAAAAATATTTTTAATAGGTTTTACAGAGAGCATGGAAAACATTAACGTTTAATTTATTCTTCAAGAGTTTGACAACTAACGCAGAGGAAAAAGTCTATAATACACTAACACAAATGCAAATAACAGTATGGCAAAGCAGAAAAATAATTTAAAATAATATTTGCATGCAAAGTTACATTACAGGAAGGCATCCTATAAAGAACATGAAATATAGCATACAATGAAAAGCGATACCAATTTGCTGCAGTCTCCCATTCGCTCAATTAATTAGCAAACGCCGTAGTCGGATGTGTCGGTTCAAATAAAACTGAGAACCGTCGCATTTCCGTTCTCTGGACTACGTCCAGCTGCAAATATAGTGGGAATATCCTGCTACAAGACAGATCCTACATGAGTTTTAGAAGGAACGGAAAAAAAAGTCAGTAATGCGTACTCTTACAACAAGTTGAGAATACTTGAACGAATGCAAGAAGGCAATAGTCAACCAATCAACCACATTTTCGGAGTATTGTGTACAGATATTTACACTAACACACTGAGAGATATGTACTTTTCGTTCGCTCCCACCAATAAACACAGGCATCCATTGATGAAAAAAGTGTATGCGCAACACAGTTGAACTGTTTACTTTTATTAAGTGATGTAAGAATCAGCTCTCTTCCCTAGGTTATAGAAATCAGTTTGACAATCTATTCCCTTGGTCATAGAAATCAGTTTGACAATCTATTCACTAGGTCATAGACATCAGGTTGACAATCGATCACATACGTTCCCAACCAAAATGGTCTACATGGACCTTTAATGATCGATTTCGACTTCAAGGGGAAAGATGTCATCGGAAACAACAGTTTCGGAATACATGAGAAGTACTCTTTTCAACAAAGGTATGAATTAAAATTGTCAGTGTTTTGTGTGTGTTTACAATTGTCCACTCTACAAAAAACCCGATCAAAGTGATCAGCACTGTGTCAGCTGTCAAAACACATATGAAGTTAATATGTTTAAGAAGATTCAATATTACAATATCACTCTATGGAAGGAGGAATCCGGCAAGGGGTCGACGGGATAAAAATGTTTCCCTAGTACTTAAGGTGTGTGGTCCTTATGGATACATTAAGATAGCCAGTAGACTTGGCAGGTCAATTATTGGAATTTGTTTGGTGGTGGTGGGGATATTTGGGATCAAACAACTATGTGCAATGCTATTAGGAACTTTAAAAAATTGTCCCACATTTTCTTCCTGAGACATCGTTACATTATAATTTCAGTTTTATGTTTGTTGTTGGTCATCATTCACATGGCAACCAAGCATAAATAATTGCCATCATGCAAATAAATAATAAAGGTTGTGTGGGGAAAACAATCACTGTCTATGTTTATGAATAAATAAATAAATATATATATCGCCAATTTAATTTTACTACGTTTAATATTGAGTAATTTACTATACTAGAATTGACGTAATTTGATTGGCTCAATGTTTCTCAATATAATTTTTCTATTTTCTAATTAATATAGCTTATCTACTGACATAACTTTATATTTTATGTTGCTGGCAGTAAACGATGGCAGGTTAATATGACAAATGTATTTTCAGTGTGGACAAAGATTTACTCTGTCATCCTTATTTGTATATTGTTAGTTATCATATTGCATTGTTGTTTTGGTATACACATTTTGTGAACAATAAATACACATTTTGTTTATGCGTTATTGCTAGGGTTCTTCGGAGCTTTCTTTCTGAAAAGACTCCAATTTTCAGAGGTGTGCGAATGTTATTTAGAAGTATTCTATCAATAGGGGATGTCATTGACAAGTTGTATATGTATGCTATTTATGCTATTTAATTTATATAACGTCAATAAATCAATACTTAATTTCCCTCTTCTGACTTGTCAACCGTTTACAATACACGAAAGAGCGTCGTACCAGCCACTTAGAGTAGATGGGTGGTGTGGATTTATAGAAAGTTAATTGACCTTTGCTCAGCGCATCCTCTCTAGATCAATGTTTCTCAACCCCCCCCCCCCTTTTTTTTTACCATACCCCACCTGTCTGTCTAAATTTATGATCCCCCCGGTAACATATACATATTTTTTAATATTCACAAATTGTATGATTCACACCCATCCCCGAAAAATGAAATTGTCCCAAGTTGTGAAAAACTTCCTCTAGATCATGCGTTCTGTTTATAATTCAAACTTGGTTGTACAAACCGAAACTGCTACTATTGTCCACGATTATGGTGGAAAGGAATTGGTGGCTGGTGTGATGTGCAGCGAAGGTTATATGGACATTTTAATGTTCACTTTATCACTCACTTTTATTTTCTACGTTTTCATTTTAAAATTCTGAATATGACAGTCGAGTTTGTTGTTCGATTCAATGGCATAAAGTTGTGCAATGTTGAAGATCATTGTTAGAGTTTATTTCCTATTGTGCTCGCACACTCAGTATTACATCTGGGAGATGCGTGTCGTCGAAAGAGGATGGTAATCCATACTTTATAAGCAATGTAGGTGCCTCCCTTGATTTATAAGGTCCTTCTGGCCCATTAACAATCATCCTTCTAAAGTGTTTGCATTGGTCACACTGTATATACTTTGTGTCAACAGCCAATGGAAATCGCTGTAAAAGTCAATTCTCACCTCAGATGAGGATATGCAATTTAGCCCACTTCTTATATTGTCGATGGTTACGCAAAGGAAAAACCACGCGGGTATAGCCACGTCACAGTAATGGTTGTAAGCAAACATTCATGGAAGTTTCCATATAACTTCTAGCCATACAGATAAAAATGTGTAACGGCTGTAGTAACCAGTTTGACTATTTTTTCACCAGTTTAAGCCTGAGAGAGGTCAAGACCATTTCAGGATCCTTGGTGTGGCTACCAAGATTAGACAAGAAAAACACAGTAAATGTATGGTCTCTCCCATAGGAAATTCTGTAAGTATAGCGATACCGTCTTACTATGGACACGTTTGTGCAGGAGAGACCATATGCTAGAAGCATACTAGTATGGACAGTAGCTTCCGCGGCGATCATTTGCACCTCGATGTGAGAGCTCACGTTACTATCCATGTCCTGTTCGACCCCCCCCCCCCCGACACAAAGTGACCAATTATCAGTCGCATCAGTCAAGATAAGTGACGCTGTATGGGATCAGACTATATGAGCCATCGGGAATCATCCCTCTAAAATGGTGCTATTTGACATATCCCGTGATTTCATTGGTCACTTTTTGTATACCATGTGCCAACAGCCGAAGAAAATCACGAGAAAAATTAAATAGCATCACTTTAGAGGGGTGACACCAGTTAAGTCCACATATTTGTATTGTCGAGAGCCTCGCGCTCTCTTCTCCATTCCAGTTCTACGCCACAGCCAACTAAAAATAAAAGGATATGGGCTTTTGTACGAATTTTACACAAACTGGGGAAATCTGCATAGCCGGCTCTAGAAACAGGTCGCTGGAACACGGGTTGGCTATTTGTTTTGGCTGTTCAGCTTGTACACATTCATACCAGGTTCAGACCTAGGTCGATGTAAAGATTTAGAAAATTATTCAAGTTTAAGGAAATACGTTTTCATTTGGGCACGTGTTTAATGAAAGGATGTTATTTGGGAGAGCAAGGGCCCAACAATTCAGCATCGTACGATCCGAAATGACACACCATGCGAAGTAGCAAACACCAGTTAAAAGTAAGACATATGTGGGCAACATTTCATACTTTGATAATTAGAACACATAACGTAACACGCAACAGGGTAATGCGCAAAAATGAGGGTTTTAATGTATAGTCTGTTGTAGTTTGCCAAACATTATAAGCAATTAAGAGGCGCTGGTATGAAGTTGATGATGTGTGCAGAATTTGGGCATAATCACAGTATTCTATGAGAATGTTTATAGTTTTCAGATATACAGCATATATATGCATGCGTGTTGTTTGTCTTGCAAGAGCATAATGGTATGATGAAATAAGAGAAGGTAGTTTCTGACCTTCCACAGCCGACCGTCAAAATTAAACAACTCTGTACAGAAAGTAAACAAGCCTTAATTAGTTGCGTTTTTTATTATTATTGTTGTAGTTTGGTTGGTCACTATTTATATACCGGTACTTGTAGTCGCAAGCCCCCCAAAAAAACATGTCCGACCAACGAAATACACGAAAATAATCACAAATTTGTTCTTTCTGTACACGTCTTTACTTGAGCCTGTCATGCCGTAGGCTTTCTGATAAAAGGATAGGTCTTCCTCAGTTGAGTAACAGTGGTGATACACCAAACTAGTACGTTTGTTAATCTTTATATGGTATGTTTGTCTTTGGGGAAGGGATATATGGGTGTATGTTTAATCCTCATACGGGAGGAATTCCAGTGCAGCAGTATCTCACCATGTCCTGCCATTGAGCGTAGAATATACGTCTGAACAACAACTGATTTATCATTGTTCTGTCAGATCTATTAACCCGTCTGCAGTAATGGTACACTTAACATTCCCCGCAACAAAAGGACAAAGCTGCACTGTTAGCTGGTTTGCATATTGAGCATCCCTGAGGACCACTTGACAGAAGACAAAAGTAAGAAATGGCTACAAGACATTGCCAATTTCAATCATTTTTGCAAAGGTTGTCATCATATTCCCAAACTTTCCTCCCACGGTGTGCCTGAAAGGTCAGTGCACATATTCTTTGTACTGTTCTCTAGAAAGCTCAGCCCTTGATTGTACACGGGCGATGATAATGTGAAGAACTGTGTTTCTTTGGTATGTGCCATGTAGGGAATTTGGACTGCAGCCTGAAGTTTAATTTTAATAACCTGCCTGTCTCCCTTGGGGTCGACAGGATATTATGTGCCTTTCTTTCAATTCACAGAGTTTCTTGAATACATTAGGGACAATGTCACGCTGTTATAATCCAGAGTTACTCAATATTTTGTATCGCTGTCCCTTTTTAACACTATTATTACCCCGTGCCCACATCCCTTTGGTTCCTAAAAAGGTTGACTTTCGTTGGGGCGTAGCAAGACCTTTAATGGTTTATTGGCATATATTCATTCATTTTCCTTTTGCGCTGAAGTTAGCGCATAGGGCAGAGGTCAGATCTCTCCAATTCTGTCTGTTCAAAGCTATTCTGTGCAGTTCTTGAATAGTATGAATATTGGTTGTTTTACTTTCTCTAAGTATTGTTCTTCTGAGTGTTTATTTTGGTCTACCCCTTGCTCTTTTGCCTGTATGTATTCATTCTAGAGATTGGTGGTGTATTATGTTGGTGTTTGCGCGTAGGACATGCCCGATGTAGGACCAACGACGTTTTCTGATAACATCTGTGATGAAATCTTGATGTGCCTCTTCTCTGATTTTATCATTCGATATGAATTCACTCCAATTGGTGTTAGTTATCCTACGAAGACATTTGTTCTCGAAACTCAATAATTGCTTTTCTGAAGATAAAGAGCTTTTCCAGCTCTCACATCCATATGATAGCACCGGAATAACGCAGGAATTAATTAAGCGCATTTCAGTGTGTGTGTTACGTGACTGTGACCTCCAGATATTAGACAGTCTATTAAAGGCACTTGATGCTAGGGCAATGCGAGTTGTAATTTCTGTCATGGCATCAACATCGAGTGTTCATTTGCTTCCTAGATAGGAGAATTTGTGTACTTTTTCAAGTTGTTGTCCATATGAAGTAATTTCGTTAGGTGAATTGGTGAAGTCCATAATTTTTGTTTTCGATCAATTGATTTGGAGACATATTTGTCCCGCGATAAGTTTTAATCTATCAGTATTTGTTTGTGCATCTTGATGGTTTCACTCAATAGTGCAAGATCATCGGCAAAATCCAGGTCTTCTAATGTTGTTTTATTTATCCATTTGATTCCGAAATTTGTGTTGGATGTGCTTTTTCTCATAGCCCAGTCCATTGCGATATTGAATAGTAATTGTTACATATGGCAGCCTTGTTTAACATCAGTAATCATCGGGAACCATTCTGAATTGCCTTTTTCTGTTCTAACACAGCATTTTGAGTTGGTATAGAATTATTTTTATCGCATTTATATATTTGTTTTGGAATCCGTATATTTTTAAAAATTTCCCAAAACAACGATGGTCGATGGATGCTGTCGAGGGCTTTTTGAAAATCAACGACGACGTTAATTATGAGATTAGATCTAACTTCTAGATATTCTTCCATTATTGTTCTAAGAGTGAATATATGGTCGAGACAGGAACGACCTGTTCTAAAGCCTGACTGCTCTTCTCTAAGTCTTTTGTCTAAGGATGACTTTAATCTTAAAAGCATCATGTTACAAAGAATTTTACCAGGTACGGATAGCAGTGTGATTTCCCTCCAGTTACCAGTTAATTGGCATATATCCTACTGGATTATTTTCCAAATTATTGCCATCCTATGATCCCCATTGACCAGTCTGTGGCCTGACATTTCAAATAATTGTTTCTCCATACCCTACCCCAACAAGTCTCCATGGCCCCCCAGGGGTAGGTCATATGGCTGCGGACGAGAAACAATGTCCTACTAAATAGATTAACGTAATCGTGAATCCTACAGCTTCTAAAGTATAATGAAGGATTCCATAAAATGACGCCATGTGTCTCCAACAAGTTAACCGCATGCAGTAGGTCTGAAGGTTTCACTATTGACCTATAGGACCGGACCATTATACGCTAAACTCATTAAATGGCGATTATTCATTATAATGGGAAATGCCGTGGCATTTCATATGCACAAATACATTTCCATTATGGTGGAACATTCAGAGAACCCAGAATTGCACATCACGTGTAATATTGTATTGAAATTAAATTAGCTCCAATCTTAAAAATGATTCTAGCTGCCAATGTGTACACAGTGCCCCTTCTATCAACAGGTGGACCACGAGTTGTGGTTAAAATCAATTATGATCAGCACGTGACAATTTCCTATGGAGAGTCCAGAATCAACATGTTAGCACTGCATAATTGGTGAGCCCCTCGAATGGTGGGGAATGTATAGCTGGCTGTCCCTGCCATATTAGTGACCATTGTCCAGAGTTGGATTGCTATGGACACAGGAAGGTATGATTGTCAGGGTAGCTGAAACCCATGATTTCATGCGAAAAGGTAGAAAGCCACAAAACCTCTAGAATTTAACCCGAGTAGGAGACTTCTCAACGCATTGCACGCCACATTCTGTGTATGAAATAAAGAACTGCATATACCACCCCTTTGTACATAGGAAATAAGAGCTAATCATTCATAATTTCTGTGGATCGATACAACAACAAACAAGCTTTATCGCAGCTGTGATTCGGTCAACCCCTATTTTATTACCCAAACAATTGTTCTGATAGAAGGGTTGTAGATACAGGAAAGTGCTCACTAAAATATACACAATTTAAAAATAACATTTACATTCGTTTGGAATGAATATTTGTATTATTTTTACTCGGGTGTGGTGGGGGGTGGAGAGTTGTACGTCAGTTTTACTTGGTTGTTAATCTAGCGGTTCAAATATTCTTTATACTTAGTTAAGAATGTTCCCGATGGATGTAGAGATTTTAAAAAATGGAGATTAAATGCCCAATCAGTAAGACGTCTGACTACATAACGAGACTGGCACCCACGGGGAAAGAAAGATGTGGAAAACTGAAGAATACCTGGAGAAGAACAGTAGAGGAAGATACCAATTCCATTGGGGTCTCGTGGGCACAGATGAAGTGAACAGTTAGTTAATTCGTTAGTCGTTGGGAACATCGTCACTGTACTCGGGTCAAGTCCATAGGTGCTCAGATCTCTTCTTGAGTGTATCCGCCATTAAACGTTGACGGACGAGAATTTCAGGATGTAGAGGGTGCTCTTTAACAGCAGTGATTTGTAAGTAGTCCTGCGCCCTGCACATTCTTTGCTCTGCAGTTGGGAAATCAAGTAGGTATCGCATAGCCCTTGCGAAAGAAAGAACAGTGCAGCACAGAAGTTGTTGGAGTGACAGTTGCAGCCATATTTCACATGCACGTAATGAAGTTAATAATAAAATTCATTTCTAAGAGTTAATTGGGGGGGGGGGGAGGAGAAGGGTGTGAGTGAAATTTAACCACGAGCATCAAGCTGTACGACCTGCACACATTACACGGAGCACCAGTCCTCAAACAACAAGACTCATGAATGATCCACAATCTTCTTTAAAAAAATAACTCACGTGTTTGTTAGCCTGGTCTAGAACCACATTAATTATAAAAATGTATCAATTTATATGCATCAAAATATGGTAAATGCCCATTAGTTATACAAATTTGTAATGAAAATATTGTTCTTGGGACTATCCGACCACGCTATTAGTGCAGATTATGAGCTCAATTTTACCTGCATATAAATATAACAAATAAAGCGTAATTACGCTTTCACGTTAGCTGCTTTCATGGGGTCCTCGGAACATACAAGGTTGTCGATCCCTGATCCAGATATATCAGCAGGGACAAACTACGGCTTCCTAATAAGGTGTGGTTGTTAGGAAACGTTGCCATGATGTCCCGTACTTAAACCATTTTTCGCGAGTATAGCTAAAAATGTATCGAGACTCTTGTGTACTAAGTAATTCTTCAGAACAGTCCTGTGTGCTAATTTGTGTCTTTCGTCAAATATAAGTCATGCTGGTTGATCATGGATCATTCTTCTAAAGTGATGCAGTTCGACTGTTACGGTGATTTTTATTGGTCAATGTGTGTCAACAGCCAATACAAATTATGAAACAGTCAAATGCGTTACTTTAGAATTTCAAAATGCAGCACACACGCCTTTTATTGATGGTCACGGTTATTTCTTTCAAGCAGTGTCGCTTATCCGACCGTTTCTGTGCATTTTATTAGCTGTGCACTGGTGGAACAAAGTAAAAGGTAAAAATAAATAAAGTTAACATATAGCATTAATTAGTGACGTACAGGTCTGAGATGTTAGCGATCTCACATTTCAGTGGATATTCTATATGCGGGCGGTAGTCATCTCCTCTCCCTCGCAATCTTTACTTACTGAATTAACCCGGTACCAATTAAGGCTGGGTCGACAAGGGAGCCATTGCTATCTGAAAAACATTTCCATCTCAACTGGGAAAATAAACCAGGACCACTCATATGTGAAGCCAGAGCGATAACCACAGCGCTACGCTCCCCCGACCCCGTACAGGCAATGCAACCAGTGATCAGTCACATCAGCCAAGATGAGTCACACTCCGTGAGATTAACAAACATAATTATTCTTGAGAAACAATTGGTAAATATTGTACGGGAGATCCCAGTTATTTTCTGTAACAACCGAACCTTTCTATGATGTCATATGTACGTAGTCAGTCATTTTTTTATCTAGATGTCTATGATTGAAACCTACAAACACCAACCACCCACTTCCCCATATCTACGGTCTTGGTTTTCGACAAGGCGATACACAATTGTTGGACAGTGTGTCTCTTGTGACCATAATGCATTAGCTTCACGAAATTAATTAATATATTCTAAATTAATTAATATATTCTAAATTAATTAATATATTGTCATGGAAAAGTGATAAAAAATGGAATGCTCATCAAGCAAGTCGTGACCATCAATATAAAACATATTGCCTGGGAGGACCGCCCACTATCAATTACTACTGAGAAATACTGGAATAACTTTGAAGCAAAAGCCCGTAGACGTGCAGCAGACACCCTCACTGAATATAACGCTCAGACAGAAGATAAACCGTGTCATTCTCACAGATGTCCTTTCAGTAATAGAAAGCATATGAAGTCACGATAGCGGTGGATTATGTGCACTAGTTAATTCACCAGAAAAGCAAGCACAGTGCTACAAGAGGTGCACGATCCAGTGGATGCCCAAACAATGCTAAATCCCGGGAAATGAAGCCGTATACTAATTTGCCAAAGAAGGTAGTGCATGCCAAAAGACAGGCAACTACTTATGTGTCCCAACTACTCACGAAGCAGACAAAAATTATTGCAACCCCTCATCAAAGTGGGAACGTGATCACATAGATCAAGTAAAACATGTAGGAAATCTAGCAAGAAATAGTATATGCTTAAAAATAGGACTTGACTTAAATGTATAGGGACATAGGATAAAGATATTGAAGGAAGTCTTCTTCTGCATGTGTTCTCAGACTCCACATTCGCAGAAAGCAGTCCGAAGAAAGGAATGCATTGTGTTATGGTTTAAACAATAGCTGCGATATGCGATACTTTTGACCTGACACATCTGATTGCAGCCTGGCATCTGGGCCACTTTGACCTTGGGTGGTACAGACAACTTCACCCTAAAACCTCGTTTCTTACGACATACATGGAACGCATTGTTGTTATTCCTTACTTCCCTTTCCACCCTGACAACACCATGGCGATCTTGAATTCACTACACAAACAATGGATATATATATATATATATATATAATGAACAATTATGTACTCTATGCACTCCGTAACATAAAAACGCTTACGAAATTGCAACTAGTAGAATGGAAAACTTTGTCCGCGGAACATAAACTATTCCGTATACATGTTGGTTTGATGTCGCATTTAACAGACATATGTAATGACGTGCTCACACAGAATGCAATTTGATATAAATCCATTATTAGCTGGCGAGTATTTAGACAAGTGTATTTTATGTGTTTAAGCCTGGGGTTCTTTATACTCCTGCTGGATCTCTTTTGCAGCAGGACTAGATTTCCAGCAAAATGTAGTCCAGAAAATGTAAATTCGGTGTGCCGTCGTTTTATCTGCGCCAATGGCCAAACATACCCGTCTTCGGCGGCCACTGGGTTTCAGGAGCCAGAATAATTTACTTCAAACAGGGTTAAAAATTAAAATGACTGGGTAATAAAAGATAATTGAATACAAAGATAACTTTTTGGCTATTGCACCGACATACGCTTATGAAAAGGAACAATTGTTTTACAGGTATGAACATAAAACAGTAAAGTAATTATGTTTTTGATTAGCTTTCGTTCTCAAACTCTCACTTGCCTCTCTTATTGCAGAACAGCGGTTCTTTTAGGTACTAGACTCAGACAAAACATGGACATGAAGTTTGGAGTTGGCAACACCAATACGTGCCACTGTGAGAACACAACATATTTTGCATAACTTCTGTATCACACAAGAGGGAAAATGTAGCCATTGGAAAACAGCTCTGGCGGATTCAGAACCGTGTCTCTGGGCCGGTGACCACACTACATTGATGAAATTCATATCAGCTTTTGACCTCGGCTGGAGAACCGTGCAGAACAAGAAATTCATTAGTAATGTAAAAGAAATCTTGGTGTTGTTTTGGTTTTTTTTTAATTGCCTGGCTACTGTTACGTGGCGATTTCCGTACTTAATCTTTCATAGTATCTAATCAGTGTTTCCCAACCTTTTCATTTTAACAATACCCCACCTTAGTTTTTCATTTTCAGAAGAACAAAAAGTATGATGCCCCCATATGTAACATATACGTATTTTTTAATATTCAAAAATTGAGTTAGTTTCCAATTATTTTTTTCGAAACTATCCCGCTGAACAATCAAATTACCCCCCCCCCCCCCCCGTGGGGCATGCGCCCCACTTTGGGAAACACTGACCTAGATTCTCGAGGATACAGTCGGGGTCTTCCGCAGTGGAAGGCCTCTGTACAGGACTTCATTCGTTACGTTTTTTTAATTATTGCCGTGATTTGTTGGTCGCTATTTATATACTTTGAGTGGCATGCCAAAAATAGCCAAGACCAACCAACGAAATTCATGGAAATAATCAAAATCAGAATTTCATGACATGCTTATTTTTTTCTGTACACAGGTCTTTATGCTATTGACCAGTCATGAGACAGTCCAACATGTGACGAATTTTCCAATATAATTATGTGGCTACTGATCGAGTCAAACATCGACACCATTAGAAATCCAACACTGTTATTCAATAATATCGATTGTGTAAACATAGTATACAATAAAAAATAAGGCATTTGTATAAAATAAAATTTCAAACTTGCTTTCATTTTAACACAGAAACGTTTGGCTTGTATTACAGAGTACATTTTCAAAATTGATTTCATAAACACTATAGAAAGCAGGTGTTAATTTGGTCGGCAGACCGGAACGATATTTTTTCGCGTTGTATGGGTTGAGAAGGCTGGTGTTTTTTTGTTAGTCCTGTGAAGCCACAAGTAGTGTCTCCTGAGATCTGGGACATGCGCATATACATTATTCTTACTTTCAGATCAGCCTAACCAAACAGAAAAAATTGCTTGGCAGGACAGGTTTGAACCGCGAGCCGTAGTATGCTCACTCATGAGTATATGTACTGGACCAAAAAGGAAATGAGCCCACGGGCCGCTGGATGAGAAACTAACAAACTAAAGTACTTGTATTTGAATCCTGCTCAAAGCTGTTTGCTTATTTTTGTGTTGCGGGGGTGTTGATCTAAGCGTTGATCAAGAGTTCCTGGCTAAGCAAGTAGTGAGTGACAGAAGGGTGACAATAGAAACCATAAAATGTCGCAGTTAAAAAGCGGATGTGTAACCAAATTGGAATAAAAAATAGACGTGGACTTCAGGATGACT
This sequence comes from Meghimatium bilineatum, assembly GCA_034231615.1. Taxonomy (NCBI): domain Eukaryota; kingdom Metazoa; phylum Mollusca; class Gastropoda; order Stylommatophora; family Philomycidae; genus Meghimatium; species Meghimatium bilineatum. The sequence continues at coordinate 42,573,439 of CM067305.1, read as the reverse complement.
AAATGAATCCGCTAGAATATCATATTCACATGTATAGTTAATACATCTAGTTATAATCGAACGACTATTTAGGATGGACAACAATATCCTTGACCACAAAATGACTTCACTTTTACACAACAGAAACTGTTTCTGCGGCTCAACGCTCTCTAAAATAATATCTGCGACGACGCCCACATGACACTACTTGTTTGAAGAAAGCAAATTTGAGTTTTCACATTAATCACACTTATGGCTCGGTCGTGTGTGAGACGTGTGCCAGATGTCGTCTACTGATGTGAAGATCTTTGAACACTACCCATCTATCTCGGTTACACTATACAGACAAGTCTAATAGTAACATTCTGTACTTCTCAATGCGACAGTTGATATATTCTTCTTCTGCATTTATTCTCAAACTCCTGCAGATTAGCAGGAATGTGATGTGTCATGGTTTACAGCTTAGCTGTGATATTTGCGTCTTTGGGCAGAACATATCCGATTTCAACATTGCTTCTGAGTCTCAACCCAAAATCTACTTAAACACATCTTACAACATGCATGGAATGTAAACAGTATTGTTAATCTACTCTCCTTTTAGGCACGGGCGATGTACGGGATATGACAGACAAAACACGGTCATCACCAAAGTTATTCAAGTTTAGGTGATGACCGTTTTGTGTCACCCTGTATAATAAGTGAAGCTGTACTTTTCATTTTAACTTGTTTAAATCAGAATTAATGATTAAATCCAGACTGAACAGCGTTTATTTACATAATGAAGGTTAACATATATGAGTAGCTATTCTTCTTCTTCAGCGTTCATTCTCAAACTCCTGCTGGATCTCTCCTGTAGCAGTACTACTAGATCTCCAGCAGGATGCAGTCCAGAGCATGGAAATGCGTTGTGTCGCCGTTGTATTTGCGCCAATGGCCCGACACATCCGTCTTCGGCGGAGAGTAGCTATTCAATATTAGGCAATATATTATTCTTCTACGCTCGTTCTCAAACTCCTGATGATTATAAGGATGTAGTCCAGAGAACGGAATGGGCGGTGTCATGGTATACAACAATGCTGCTATATCCGTGCCTTTCGGCATGGCACATTCTACTATAGCATGGCTTTGGATCATGTTGATCCCCTCCCCCTATATAAGATGGGACAGCCAACTCCATCCCATAACCTCCTTAGTCGTCTTTTGCGACATGCATGGAAGGTAAACATTGTTGCTATTATTTGCTCCCCTCTCGGGCACCGGCAGCATACGGGCTACAATATATATTTAAAAAATGGCAATCAATATTTGCACAAAAGAGTAAATGACCTCTCCGAGGTTAAAAAAAACTTTATTGTGGCCGTGTCTAATCGATGGTTCAGAAACATCGATAATGAACAAAAACATGTAAAATGAACAAACAGATACAGCCCATAAATATAAACATAATAGATACACAGAGGTACTGATAAATCAGCACAGAACTGTCAGCCGCTGCACTGATGATAACCTGCAGTCATAACAGATGTTAGACGATAGAATGTATGTCTGTGATTTGTGAATATAGAGAGTAGAAAGAACTTCGTGGAAAAAGAAAACACAAATAGACGGTATCCACACTGGCAGAACTATTATAAGAAATGAAAATCAAATGAGTAAAATATTTTTGACATAAGAAAAAGACATGACACTCTGAATACCATATATAATATCTTTAAAATTAACATTGTTTTTCTTGTGTGCGGCTGTGAGACATGGACAACAAATGCTTACTCCGCCAAAGACGGATGTGTCGGGACATTGGCGAAAATAAACGGCGGCACAATGCATTTCCATTCTCTGGACTACATCCTTCTGGAAATCTAATATGACCCTGGTCCTGCTACAAGAGATATCCAGTGAGAGTTTGAGAATGAACGCTGAAGAAAAAATGCCGTTTCAGACGTTTAACAAACTTGTTAAAAAAAACAGTTGTGGAACAGAATACAAATATATTCCATTCACAAAAAATAAACAAACTTGCAGGTTATAGAAACCTAATTAAAATACAAAATAAAAATCAGCAAACCATGGAGATAACAATGAGGACAAATTCATAAATAGCCATTTTCATGAATAATTAAAAGTGGAACTCGACAATATTAATTAATTTGAATCCCATTATTTATGTTATTGATTATTGTTCCGTTGGACAAGATGGACGTGTTTTCTTTCCTCTTTACCAAATAGGATACGTTGACCGACGATCTAACAAAATGTCGTGTACATGTGGACAGGCAGCACAGAGTGCCAAACATATACTTCAAGAGTGTTCTGAGCATGAAACGCTGAGGCAGACATATTGGTCAGAGGAAACAACACTGGAATCAAAACTCTATGGGACACTGTATGAACTACAAAAGACTGAGTTTTATTAAGGAGACAGAATTACAGATATAGACATGTTTCAAGTGAACGAAAGAATAATAAGTCATCGTAAAACATCCGGTGTTTATGCAACAGATTCATAGTTGAAATGGAACGATCTGGAACAACTGGCTATTGATCGACAAGCTTGGAGAGCTATGAAATCTGCCCTATGTGCCAAGCTTGGAGAGCTATGACATCTACCCTATGTGCCAAGCTTGGCAAAAGAGGAAAACGATGATGATGAATATTGCTGGACTTCAATAATTGGTCGCTATTTATATACTTGGAGTCGCACGCCAAAAAATAGTCAAGCCCAACCAATAGATTTCACGCAAATCCGAGACTAGTTCATGTTTACGTTTTAGAGAATAGATATCCTATACTGCCGACGGGCGCAGTTAAACTGTGTAAATTTGCTTTTTTTATGTGCAGTGAGTAACGGCTCAATTTCTAAAACTATTTTGCAAGGAATAGCTGAATGTGGAAGAAGAGGTAGCTGATATCAAGGCATGGTCAGCGCCTGATTTTTTTAGTCATCCAAATGTCTACTGACAAGAGTTGTTTCAAGGGCTTTTTGTACTGACTCCAATGTGACATCCCCATGACTCTGAGAAATTACTATGTCTTATTATTAATATATTAATAATTAATATACTTTGGAGATTGTTTCTCCAAAACACAACTTTCATTATTATTTATGGTTAAGAGCTTCAATACAATCAAATTGGACGAAGATACATGGTTCGCTAATGTGTACCTTACCAGAAGGTATACTTATTAAAACAATGACCGTACTTGAAGATAAAATGGAGAGTTGGAGAACAAAAACTAAACAAAGATACATTTGAGATGGAAACTTCCAGAGATGGATAAGCTACAGATTATCAAAGTGAACCACCATGGCAAGAAACAGATGCTGTTGGATGTCCTTTCATGTCATATAAAGTCATTGTTCTCTGCATCCTATTATTTCCTCTATTTATTTTGTGGTCCTCCTCTATTCATCGTTCTTTGTGAATTCCAGAATAATACATGTTATGACTCATGACTTCCGCTTATCATCATCGCATACTGGACTATTCAATATACAATAATACATATCTTACAAATTTTTGTATTGTTCTTCTTAATGTATCTTGTCCATCTCCAACATCATTTTTTAGTTCTTCCCTGTACACAGTGTGGTGACTGCAATGGCCATACTTTACTACCAGACTACAAAGTATTTCTTTACTGTACTTCTTAGTAAAACAGATGAAAGTTGCAGTCCTGGTACATGTGACAATCTGAGCCGTGTGACAATCAGGTCCTGGACTTCTAGTGTTGGCTGCAAAGAATAGGGTCACTAAGAATAGGGTCACTGTCTTCTTTTCAAGCATGGAATTACTTACGAAAGTTAGGGGACATGCTGACAACTTTGTCACCAGTGAAAAATCATCCTCACATCTTGTCTCAAATTCTTACTTTTGTCTTCTACCACAACTGCCAAAGCTCAATTATAATTCCAACATGGAAAAACAAAGACAACAAATGCGAATGTTAACTTATCATTACATTTCACGACCCACTGGGAAAGTATACACTAAACTGCCAGAAAAAAGAACAAGACTCATCATAGAACAAATAAGCTGAGCCTGATTTGGTTTTAGAAGAAAAGCAGGATGCACTATTTACCCTTAGACAATTAAGCGAAAAGGATACTGAATATGACACAAAGCAAAACATCTTTGTCGATCAAGAAAAAACCTTTGACAGAATAAGCAGACATACTATGGCCAATTTTAGAAATATATGGAATCAAAGGATAACTACTACACAATATCAAAGCATTATACAAAAAAGCCAAAGCAAGGTGAGAACAGACGGAGTATCAGAACTATTCATAACAAAAACATAAATCAGACAGAGATGTGTGCTCTCACCTATCCTATTCAATGCCTACATAGATAATTATAAAAGAAACACAAAATGAGAAATATAAACACACAAAAGGAAACAAGAAATGAACAACTTAAACTACTTTTCGCTGACAACCAAAGCATCATATATGACAACAACAAAAAACTACAAATTCTGTCAATGGGCTATCAAGAATATGCAATAAATACAACATACGGATTAACACACAAACTATGCAAATAACGAGATCAACAGAACACTTAAACATCTGAATAGAAAAAACAAAAATAAAACAAGTCAAAGAGTTAAAAATATCTAGGAAGTATCTTTACAAAGGACGGACGACTCAATAGGGAGATGAAGCAAGATGCCAAATGCTGTGATCTTTGCTATTGCACCCAAAAATCAACATGGAAGTAAAGAAATAGATTATTAAGAACATCTTTATGCCAACACTAAGCTATCAATGCCAGACTTGGCAACTGACATTTATAAATAAGAGAAAATAAAGAATTGTGAAATGAAATGTCTAAGGAAGACTATTGGAGTCACTAGACTTGACAAAATGCAGTGAGAACATCAGAAAGATAATGGGTATAGCCTCACGTATCAAATATATAGAGTAACAGCAGATAAAATGGTTTGGACATCCTATAAGGATGAGAGATAACTTCCCATAAGAGCTTAAAAAAGATGGAATCAGGGTACAGAGTCATGGGCAGATAGGGGAACAGATGGATAAACAACATCAAGACCATGCCAAAAAAACATGACTACACCTCAACCAGTGCAACACATCTGGCTCTGGAACATAGGCTACATCTCCTTCACACATACGCTCAACGGCATGTGTGGGAGCTACGACAGCACCACTTGGGGATAGACAATAGACAATCAAACAATCCCTATGGATGATGAAAAAATATGTCAGAGGAAATTGCACCTTTCTCCTTTTGTGACAGACATCTAGATGATTGGAAATTACTGGATGTGTTATCTCTGCAGATGGATAAAAAAATTACAGAAAAACGATTCAGTTGGCCAAGAAGTGCAGGATGTGGGTGGGATAATGGCACACTGGAATGCCTCCCTTCAGGGACTAAAACATGCCACCATAAAATTCCCTTACACAATCATGCCTTTGAGACAACAGTACACGGGTCTGAGTGTGAAATCAGAAATGAACCTGTGCTTTTGTCTGAAAAACTATGTGCTGTCAGGAACTACAAACTCATAGCTAAAAAAGATTATTTCATGGATTGTTTCCATATTTTTTATTTTGGGCTTAATCTAGTGAATTAACCCATGTGTTGCTAAGGCAAAAAAAGAAGAGCAAAGAATAGCAACTATGCCACCGTCTGTGCATCTAATAGGTATTGATTACGAAAGCTGGGAATGAAAATCGCTCACTACCTCACCCTATAAAGACAAACCAAAACCAACAAACCATGGAGATGACAAGAAGGAAAATTTTAACCAACCATCAAGTAAAGGATTCTCCAAGCATTAGAGGTTTGATTAGAACCTAAGCTTTGCAGGTTTAAAATGTGGTGTCACTAAAAAGGTGCAATTTCACGGACGAGAAAGAATGATGGTCAATCAACGTGTAATGGCGGATACACTCAAGGAGAGGTCTTAGCACCTATGGACTAGTCCGGAGTGCAGTGACGATGATCCAATGATTAACTAACTAATTCATATTGCTGCCTTAAATCATAACAAACACTATAGGCCTACCTATGTGTGATTTATTTTTCCTGTGTGTATGTATAACTATGCTATATTTATTATATAGGCCTATAGACCCCCACATCTAGACATACATTATAAATATACCCGGTAAACATTTTAAAATCTGTGAACATTACCTATAGGTATATATGTATGTGTGTGCATCAAGCGAAATTAATTCAGTCTAATAACTCTGGCTATATTTTGTCACATTTACTAACATAGAAAGTCCATGTTGTGAACAATTGTTCCGTATATTAGAAGTGAAGCCTAGGCTCTATCCCTATAGAATTTGATATCTGAAAAATACATAGGGCATACTGAGCTATTTTAATGTATAACTTATTTGTACATGTTAGTCCGTCGAAGTCGACAATGATCATTCAGCTGAGTTGGAATGCTGAAGATGATGTATGCTCAACTGTGACTAATGAGTCCTATGTGTGCTCGGAATTGTCTACCACATTCTAAACATGTGTGGGAGGAGTCTATGGGACATGGAGCAGCTTGATTCTGTGATGGCAATCAGATATTTCTTGTGCAAGATTCTCCCATGAATGTGTCTATTTTGAAGTACGTCAGGGATGTCTTGAGAATTTTTTTAAAACGTTTCCTCTGGCCTTGCAGAGGCCCGTCTGGAGCTCTCAATATTACAACTGTTTTGGTAGATGATCTTTCATGTGGATCATGTGCAGCGTATCTCGACTTCATCAACATTAACTGTGTATGCTTAACGATTTAGATTTCATCAGTACTTCACTGTCTGGTATTTTATCCCTCAAATGGATTTTGAGTATCTTACACATGCAGTTTAGGTGGAAATGGTCGAGTCTTCTAGCATGTCTGGTATATACAGTCCAAGTTTCACAAGCATAAAGAAGTGATAATATGACTACTGCCTGGTAAACTATGAGTTTAGTGCTAGTTGTTATTCTTCTGTCCCATAGGTTTCTTCAGTCTTCCAAATGTGGCACTAGCTTTTGCTGTTTTGTTATTTACCTCAGTGTCAATGTTTACATCTTGTGAGAGAGTGCTCTCTAGGTAGGTGACATTATTGACTGTTTGAAGCTCTTCATTTACTTTGATCTTTATATGGGTATTTAAAAGTGTGCTTTGTTTGGTGTGGGTTGAAACATGACCTCTGTTGCTGTTTTTTTTGTTGATGGTGAAGAAAAAGATTTCACAGGTTTCAGCAAATTGGTTTACGGTAACATATATATGCCTAGAAATAGTGGCGAAGTGATGGAGTGGTACAGAACATGTATGTGGCAGCAAAGGTACCAAGTTTGATCACCACCACAGGCATTTCTGCATCTGGACTGTTCAGAAAGCAATGCAATGGCAAACTATTGAACATATTTATATTGCCTATAAAATCACTAGTCAAAAAATGCTGGGTGAATAACTATTTCCTAAATAGGATTCATTTCATTCATTTTCCTTTTGCACTGAAGTTAGCACATAGGGCAGATCTCTCCAAAGTTATTCTGTGCAGTTCTTGAATAGTATGGATATTGATTGTTTTACTTTCTCTAAGTATTGTTCATCTGAGTGTTTCTTTTGGTCTACCCCTGGCTCTTTTGCCTGTAGGTATCCATTCAAGAGATTGGTGGTGTATTCTGTTGATGTCTGCACGTAGGACATGCCTGATGTAGGATAGCTACCAAAAATAGGAATATATCCTATTATGGGTATATATCATTATAGTAAATGGCTTCATAAAATTATATAGACGTAGTCTATAGGTCCCTATTACGGATTACTATATGCCTCGTCATGCTAGAAATTTTAGGCCTAGTTCTAGTAATGTAGGGCCTATGCCTAATTTTCTTTTTTAATTTAGACTATGCTTATTTAGTTATTATGAATGAATTAAAATCAACAGGCATAAATGCATAAGACCTGCAAACCTTGGAAACTGACTGCCAGGCATGGAGAACTATGACATCTGCCCTATGTGCCAACCTTGGCAAAAGAATAACTGATGCTTATTAGGCCCACATCCACAAAAACCATGATAGTCAGCAAAGTCACAGAAGAACAGGTGCTAAGCATAAAAATACATCAAGAGAAACTACAACAAGTAGGCACCTAGAACTAAATCAATATCATATCAGAAATTAAAAAGAGAATAGGAATAGCTAAAAGTGCCTTCAATGACATGAGGAAAATATTAACATCTAAACAAATTACACTCAAGCTAAAAATTAGAATTATAAAAGATACTATGTATTCTATATTATTGTATAGCTCAGAAACATGGAAAATAAACAAACCATTAGAAGACAGAATTGGTGCCTTTGAGATATATATCATATGCCTACTATGAATAATAGGGAGAATATCATTGAAAGAGAATAAAACCAACAGCTAAGAGGTTCTAACAATACTTCCTATGAAGAAAGAATTATTAGGAGAAATAAAAATCAAACAAATAAACTATTAATGTTAGACATTAATGATTACTTTATTAAAAGACATGATAATGACACCTTGTCCTTGAAGATCTTACTTTAAGTCGAAGGAGGGGAGCAAGAGGAAAGCGATATAAGTGGTGAGATGGACAGGTTATGGTCTAGCAGAGTGCACCACCGAGACAAGAGACGGTATGTTGGAGGTATGCTGCAGCCAACCTTCGTTGCGGAGACGGCGCGTGATTATGATTAGGTCTACTGAAATTAAATTCACGACCACTGGCGTCTTAGTTATCAGTTTCTATCTTCCTATTCCTTAAGCAAAAACATGTGATGCTTAGAATTTGATGCGTAAACTAACTTTAGACTAAAGTCAAGTTTTTAAGTGTGACATGACATGTGGTGGTCACTAACTTTTTTTCTATTTAAGGACTATTTTTTTCAAATGAGTATCAGTATTCCAATTCCAGAGTCAAATTAATAGCAATAATAGTAATAAATAGAATATAGGCCTATATTAAACTATATATCGGTCTTACTTAGCTCGCTAGGCAACTATGACTATGGACAGTAGCTGTAAATGTAAAGTAGAGCTTGTTTCAATGAATGCTAGAATTGAGAATCACAATCTGGTAGTAGCAGCTCGTGCTTCATTCAAAAAAAAAAAGTTGATAAACAATTTAAATACTTAAAATACTCACATTTATGACGACCACACTATCTTTCGTTGTCGTGTGCTAACTCCTTACTTTCCTAGTTGATGCGAATATTTGAAAATTCCGAGCAGATCGCTAGTAACTCGACATTTTAGTTCAAACCACTTGTTTACAGTTCACAACTTCACTTCTTGGCGTAAACCAAGTGTCTAGCTTGTGTGACTTGCGCTGTGTAGGGAAAGCAGACGAGACCATGCGATAAGTGAAAAATTAGGAACAGGCACAGGTGACACGGCCAGGGAGCGTTCAGTGTGTCTCTGACAACTTCTTGAAATTTGGAAATGGAAATTTCTACGCTCATTCATTTATCTCTACAAATATATGTGTAATGACTTAGGCAAGTATTAAATTTATGGATATAGTTATCCTGTTATTCGCTGAAGAACAAATATCTATCTTTTTTTTAATAATACGGCATCTCTTGTAACCACGCTACATGTGTATTTATTGTGTAGACTCATCATCATCATCAAGTGCCGTCTCCGCAACGAAGGTTGGCTGCAACGTATCTCCAACATCTCCTGTCTCTTGTCTTGGTGGTGCACTCTGCTAGACTGTAACCTGTCCATCGTGTGATGTTACTCTCCCACTTGTATCTCTGCCTACCTCTTGCTCGCTTCCCTTTCACTTTACCCTCAAGTAAAGTCTTCAATAAGGTGTCATGTCTTTTAATGTGTACAAAGTATTTTATTTGCCTGATTTTTATTTCTCTTAGTAGTTCTTTCTTCATATTAAGTGTCTTTATCACATCTTTATTTGTTTTCTTCCCTTTCCATGATGTTCTCCCTATTCTTCTATATACCCACATCGCAAAGGCATCAATTTTGTCTTCTAATTGTTTATTTAGTGTCCAAGTTTCTGAGCCATACATTAATATGGAATAGATGTAGTATTTTATAATTCTCATTTTTAACTTGTTTGTAATTTGTTTAGATATTAATAATTTCCTCATGTCATTGAAGGTACTTTTAGCCATTCCTATTCTCCTTTTAACTTCTGTTTCACATCTGCCATCATTTGTGACTATGTGTCCAAGATTGATACTGTTTTACTTGTTGTAGTTTCTCTCCCTGTATGTTTATGTTTACCTCCTGTTCTTCTGTCTTTGCTGATTATCATGGTTTTTGTTTTTTGAATATTTATATCTAGTCCATATTCATTACTTGATTTATTGACATGACCTATTAGTCTTTGTAGTTCATGTTCACTTTCTGCCAAAAGAACAGTGTCATCTGCATATCTAAGGTTGTTTATTATTTTCCCATTGATCTTGAGTCCTGGTATTTCTTCTATATTTTTAAAGATATTCTCTGTGTAGATATTAAATTGTGTAGACTAGTGTTTTCCAATCTTTTTATGCCCATGCCCCCACCCCTCTCTTTAGCACAGTTTTCCTCCGTCGCCCCCCCCCCCCTGATTCATATATAATAAGGAGGTCATTCATTTCTTTGCATTGACTGTTGCTTTATATTTAGATATTAATAATTTCCTCATGTCATTGAAGGTACTTCAAGGCCTATATATCATCTCAAATCTTCTAGTTTAGTGATATACAGTTAATTTCATTTCTTCAGTAATAAATCTTTTTTTCTTCTCTTTTACTGTTTGCTTTATAACCATTTATGCCTTTAAGATTCAATGGTAGAAGAGTTCTCTACAGACGGTATTTTTTGTGCTTCATATATGGTGATTTTCGTTGACTTTTATTTCTGAAATCCATCTTTTGCATGGTCTGCCCCTAGCTTATACCCATCGTGTCTGTAATGCTTTTTTAGGATGTCTCTGAGGTAGTCTGGAAGCATATGAATACCACGTACTCTGTTGTCTTCTATTATAACCCATAATTGGCATTGTGGTCTTATGTTTTCATTTGATTATGTTTCTTATTGTTACTCCGAGAATTATACGTAGAAAAGTCATTTTTGTTTTAACAAATGTTCTTTTGGCTGTCATTGTTATGGTCCACGTTTGACATTGGTAGTATAGTGATGGTGTGATGATCGTTTTATACAGTGCAATTTTGGTGTTCATGTTCACATGTTTGTTTCTGAAAATAGGAGACATCTGCCCTAAAATATGGCATGCTATGTTGCATCTAGTTGATTTCTTTAGTGTTTCTCCCCATGTGATATGACGTTTCCAATGTAATTGAAATCTTTCACCTGCTTAAGCTTTAGATCATCGATTACAATAGTAGATCCGAAGTAAAATTCAGCTCAACATGGACATAGGAGTGGTGACTGATATCAATTTGATAAATGTGTATGTCGCAATATATATTGATTTACTCTATACAACTCATAAGAAAAGTTGCCCCTAAGCAATATTTAACAAACAAGTTGAAATTCTATAGTCACATGCAGCATGAAAAAAAATAATGTATGCGTGTACGGAAAGACATGTTTTAGGAAGAGATCATTAGAAAATTATAAATAAAAATAAACAGTAAGTACATTTTCACGACATATCATCATCAAGCGCCGTCTCCGCAAGGAAGGTTGGCTGCAGCGTATCTCCAACATCTCCTGTCTCTTGTTTTGGTGGTGCACTCTGCTAGACTGTGACCTGTTCATCTTGTGATGTTACTCTCCCACTTGTATCTCTGCCTACCTCTTGCTCGCTTCCCTTTCACTTTACCCTCAACATACCCACGACATATAATAGACAGCTAAAACTCAATTACAAAATATTTCCCCCAAGAATTGTCCTCCCCCACCTCCACAATAAAATTGTCCACTTGTGGGGCGTGGGCCCCACGTTGGGAAACTGCTTTAGGGGGGTGAGTTATAATCCTTTCCACCGTATTAATGATTTCCCAAAGTGATAAAAAATATCGCGGAAATAAATAAATGACTTTATTTTAAGTAACAAACACATTTTGAAACGTCCTCAATTGTTTATGCATTTAGGGACCTCCCCTTTACTTCAGGAAATAGTCCACGGTCTAGAAGTCTGTTTAATTTTTGGAAAGAAGGACGCTCCAATAAATAGAAAATTAGTACATCTCCCTTTTACCACAATATGACGGAGGATAATTGTTTATGAAAAATATTATAAATATGATACTGGAGAGAAGCAGGACAACTCGTATCGAAGTGAGAGACTTACAGAAAATCAATGAGGGAAACATTCTACAGGACGACTCGTATCGAAGAGACTTACAGAAAATCAATGAGGGAAACATTCTACAGGACGACTCGTATCAAAGTGAGAGACTTACATAATATCAATGAGGGAAACATTCTACGGGACGACTCGTATCAAAATGAGAGACAGTAGCAGTGAAGGAAACTTTCTGCAGACGACGCGTGGTATAAAAGAACAATGAAGTCAACTGCAGTGCAATGGTATCAGCAGCAGCAGATTCAGTGCCGCTTGACAAAATGGAATTTGTGGTGAAGTCAATCATGTATCTCCATACCACATTTACATTTTTATCAGAATCGTTGTTGACTATATGCCATGTCATGATGTAAGACTATCTAATATTTTCACGAGCAATTGTCTTAAATATCATGCATGTTGTAACTATGTTCTCAAGATCTCTCTGTCTCATATCATGTCCATAGAAAAAAAGAATGTTACTTTCTGATATTATTAAGTAACCCCGTCTCACATTTAACTCTTTCATCCCCTCGTCATTAGTTTCTCTTGTTAGTCATCGGATGATCGTTATTGCACGCGGGAAACGTCCATGTGTGTTCCGATCACTTCATGAGCATTTTCAACATTAAACGATGACACAAAATTCCAGTTTTTTGTTCGTTGACTTTCTTCTAAGCTCACAGTAGCGCTTATTTCAGGCAACTTCAAAGCTCACAGTAGCGCCTATTTCAGGCAACTTATAAGCTCACAGTAGCGCCTATTTCAGTCAACTTCTAAGCTCACAGTAGCGCTTATTTCAGGCAACTTCTAAGCTCACAGTAGCGCTTATTTCAGGCAACTTTTAAGCTCACTGGAGAGGTCTGGCTCCCAAACAACATCATAACAAGAAGGCTGAGTTTTCTTGGTCATATAAAAAGAGGTAACATCATGGAAAGATTAATAGCTGAAGGCAGAGTTAACGGCAACAGTGGAAGAAGACAATATATGACAATAGTGCAGTAATATATAAGATTGTTTAAACGTCTCTGGCTTCTGTGGATCACTTCGACCAGAATCTCGAAGTATTCAGAGAATTCATAATAAAGACTATGTTCTGGAAAGAATATGTCACATGATGATGATACTTTGCTTAGATAATCATATCCCCTTCCATGGTATTCTCGCTGATCAATGCCTACACCTCAGACTCCGCCGCAAAAGGAAACCACTCTTGGCATTATTTAATGAGAGTTATTATCACTCGGAAGAAGGTCTGACAATCCACGACCACACTTATCCATTCCACACCTGGTACCATATCTTCCAACGTGCCCACACTTTCTATGTCGTCCTCCGCACGCACCATTATTGATTTTCCTCTCTTTAGTTTAGACCCTACTATCTTTCACTTTCTGAATTTCAGAATGCAGTTTTAAGAGCTTTATCAACTTTTAAAATTATGTGGTCAACTTGCGCCTAAGGTAGGACTTCTGTCAAAAAGGACTCCAAAAACGTGTTGGTTGTGTCAATGGTGTGCCCGCACAAAGTAGCACATAGTGTATGCTTATTTACCATCTGGTTATTGATCAGACGTCTTATAACGTTATAGACGCCTTATATTAATTCACGGGCCTGCTATCTGCACCAATTCCCCCTATACGGACCAACTCACTTTGTAACACCTTGACACACAACTTCGGAAAGCCACGTTACAAGCGCTTTAGATTCTTGATTAGGAACAAGCGTCACATCACTTGGGACATTCCCATAAATGTTCTGCTTGCCGTTCCGTCAGCGATACATTTTTAATGTATACGCTCATCGTCCCAGTCATTTGCTGATTGTGCGTTATTCTGATCTTTCTGGAGAGGGTGTACTTTCTCCCGTTGCCTCTAGTCTCTTCAATTTCTGCCATTCTCTGAATGTGTACATTGTATTGTTCGACCTCGTCTTCGTCTTTTCGTAGGATATCCATGACTGCTCTAATTAATTCAATCCTGTCTCTTCTTATCTCAGTGCCATTCACCAAAGCTTTACCAGCCAACACATCGGCTTTTTCGTTTCCCCCGACTCCATTATGACATGGACAGTAGATCATGTAATACTCTGAGCGTTGTCGAGAAGAGTGACCAACTCAGCTCTGATCATACACTTTTCTATATTTCGCAGCATACTTTGAGAATCCGATAGAATCACTGAGTTTGTTGGTGATTGCGTCGCCAGCCAAGTGAGAGCTGCTGTCACCGTCTCTATTTCCATTCTCGTACTTAATATCGTAGGGGTGTACGAAGCTGACAACTCAATTTCTTGCCATTTTGGTTGGCCACGAAACCTCAACCACACCTGTTTGTTTCTTGTGTTACTGAGCCACCTGTGTAAATTATTATATCGTGTTGCTTTGAGTGCTGCAGTATGAGATCTTGTATCATTTCCTCTGTTCTATTGACATCCCTGTCGCCGCACTCTCTTCCCAGCTGTCTCACAACTGTTGTCAATAACTTTCTATCTTTGCTAAATGCCACCCATTCACAGACACTTCCCACTTCCCCCAGCTCACAAATTCTGAGTAAGGTGCCTTTTGCTTCTGCATTCCAAGACACTCATCTCTTGATACGCCTTCCTTTTGTTCTGCCTAGATAATCCTGATTGGTATAAGAGGTGATGATCATTATTGGCGCCCTTGAAGTATTCTTTACCATGAGGTATTTTATATCTTGCTTTGATGCTCGGTAGGTCTTTGATAAACCTCATAGGTGTATCTCTTGTGCATCATAGGACAGATCTCATGGCTTCGTTTCTAACTCTCTCCAGTCTATACACCTGTGTTTGCGACAGTTAAGAAACCTAGACCATAGTCTAACACAGATAATACCCCTGCCTTCGGGGTATTATCTGTGTTAAAAAGCATTCGTTATGAACTCTACGCAGTTGCCATGGTTTTTAATGCACTGGCACCCTTCTTAACTTTCTGAATGATATTGTCCACATGTTTTGCAAAAGATAGACTTCTATCAAAAGTGATGCCTAGATATTTTATAGTCTGCTCCCTGTCAATGTTGATGCCCATGCAGGTGGCAGCCGTTACTGTGCATGTGACTATGTTGTTGTTCAGCGAGAACTAGACGATCTTTGCCTGAGTTGAATCGATGACTACATTGTAGTCAGTGCACCAGAGCGACAAATGCTATAGATTACTCTGAACGCCATCAATCACGTCTCTTCTGTTTCTAAAATTCTTGAGACTAACGGTAATTGAACCAGTCCGTTCAACGGCACCAAATCGCCTAGCAACTATTGAACACGCGTTCTTCCGTACTTGACTAACCGCATCTCCAAAAATAAATAAATCTCCGTATTGTACTTTCACTACGCGCATCGCTATTCCATCTGGACATATCCATCTGGAGCGTGTCAATACCGTCCCATAATAGTATAACGTGTCCTCACATTGTAGAAGCTATTACATCATACATAGATATCCTGATTACACCACTAACACCACAAAGTTTCTCTAAGTAGAATGTAGGCCTACCTCTTATGGTAAGGTACGCTCTTTTCAACCGCAGACTTTAGTTAAATTTGATTATATCAGGGCTTTATAACCTTTAAATATTAGAAAAGGTCGCGGTTCTGGTAATCCAGTCACTACGACCTCCGAGTATTACTGTATCCTGTGCAATGATGTTTTTCTCATGCCTTTATATTTTTTCTAGCTATCCGAAAAGGTATTTATCTATACGATATGGCTTTCTTGTGTGCTGTTTGTAAGCTTGCTCCTGCGGCTTCTTTGATTTCTGTGGTCCATCTTTTACATGTTCTGCCTCTAGCTTTATAGCCAGGATGTCTATGTGTCATGGCCTAAAAGGGATACAACCACATAATATACGTACATATGCATTTCGAAAGTAGAAATTTGATCTAGGGGATGTAATTTAGGAAATAAAGAGTTAAAATAATTTGCGTTTGAGATTATGGTGAACTTTTCAAAAATCTCTTCCTTGAATGTGAAGGGAATCGTTTTATACGATTCACAAGGCAACCCTTTAGGCGTCGAACTTGGACTGTGTAGATTGCAATGCAATGAGAATTGCTTGCACCCAGACAGCCAATATCTCAGATCGCTATCGTTCGGTTGTTCTTTCTTTCCCTCGTTCTCCAATCGAAGCCAGACGCTGATATTAATATGTATTTAATCAATAAACTCTACTGTGGTCACCAGCTCTGAAACATGGCAGTAGAGCCTGTCCGTCAGAGTCGTTTCAGATGGCCAGTGTTTTTCGCGTGGAGTGGTACAGTAGGCAGTTCTTTTAAAATATATTCTGTGTTCTCTACACATTATCCACAGGCAGGGCAGGCCCTAACAATTGCGGTGCCCAATGCAAAACGGATCGCACGGGGTCCAGTCTGGGTAGGGAAGAGGATAATAAAATAAATTCTAATATGAATTTATGGGCCTATGAAGTGCGGGGCCCACTGCGGCCGCATAGGTTGCAATGGCCTAAGACCGGCCCTGTCCACAGGGATATATATCGATGTCACCAACTGCAAATGTTCCGTACATGTGTTTGAGAATATTGTGGCCTGCTCTCAATCTAAACATAATTGTTTTTTTCCCCCCAAGTCTGTAGATAGCTTAGCCTTTTTGGCAGCATGAGTGATTTGAGTTGTATTCCATGTTTATTCTCTTTTGATGACGGGCTTAATTTATGGAAATGATTTCTTCTGTTATTGGCTGTTGCTTTCCAGTTATTGTTTTTTAGCTGATCTGCTATTTAATTTCCCATGATTTATGAGTGGCCAGGAATCAACTAGAGAACCGCTTCTCATGTTTAGTTGAGATAGTAATTTCAAGTAATTTATATGCTAGGTGTTTGGGTTCTGAAGGTCTTGCAAAGTAGATTTGGCATCATTCACTATCACTATCCTTTCTTCATCAAGGTGGGATGATCCCAGCAGCAAAAGGGTTGCTTCTTTTATTTCTTCACACTCTGTCTTTAAATGTGTAGAATTAACACATATGACTGTTGGGTTTTCAAGTTTGCTTCCGTTGAACCATTCTAAATAGATGCCACAGTACAATATCTCACTGCATTCTCCGCTGAGTCATCTGTACATAATCTTGTTAGGACACTTGGATCTTGATCAAATTTTGTCATTACATTATGTATAACTGTTTAGAAAGACAAATAATGGAGGGAAGAGTACCTGGGAAGAGGAGAAGGGGCAGACCAAGAAGACGATGGACTGACGACATTAAAGATAATATGAATACATCGCTAGAAAATGCAAGCCACATCGCCCAAGACAGAGAGAGGTTCGGAGAGTTCATTGGGAAGACAACGTTCTGGAAGGAATACGTCACATGACACACATTATGTATAGAGCCTTCTATTCTTGGTACTGGTTTTTTTGAACCAGGAAACATGGGCTATATGGGTTTCTCATGGGGACATCTGCTAACTGTAGTTTCGCTTTAAGTATCTCATTGACAAAGCTGGTTTTGAGTCGTTTTTTAACGATAATTATTTACTATGTAGCGTAGAATGTGGTTTTCCAGAGATTGGTAGATTGAGTTAAATTTTTTGCATTTTTGTATTTCTTGTAGGGAATGTAAGCAAACCAAACTCTCCATTGCTATTAATGCCGTAGATTTTATTGACACATGTTAGCAATATCATTTTCTAAATTGTGTACTTTTTTCGACTTCTGACGATTTCTCATTGCTGATGTACTCCATAATATATTCCTAGGCACCCCTAACATATTTTGTGTTTTATTCAAGACTAAGGAACTAGCCCCCTTCCCCTCCCCAATCTGTTCCAGTTAATAGTGCATGTGTTACGGAAACACCGCTATCGTTAGACTGCTGGTTGTTGAGGTGAAGCTTCACTTAGTGAACTGTTATTCCACATGATATGGCAGTAAAGGACCATGCGTACTGCTGGTAGTGGATGAACGACATTTCAATATAATGCACAACATTACCACCAGTATGTTCGCAGTTGAGTAGGTCCACTTTAACTTTAGTATCCACACTCACGGGACAACGTTCCCTCCACTCTCGATTGAGTGTAATGATGGTGTTGAATGTCACCATTCCTTACCAGGATTAATGCCTTCTTGTGCACAAATATCTTTAACAGTATCCTCAACCACAATTTACTTCTCTTGAGCTTGCTCACCTTCACATGATTGCGCTCAATGTGTGGTGGATGCCCTGTGTAGGAACTCACTCTGAGGTATACACTAGCATGCCTCACAAATTCCATAAAATATGCGCGGAAAATCAAATCGGAATATCATGAACATACGGGGTGTGCCTCTGGTACAACCAAGGATGATGTGCAATGCTTCGTTTTGAATTCTCTCAAGTCTCTCAATCTGTGTTTGGCTGGCGGTGATAGCGGCATCTGCTTATTCAAGGAATCTTCTTGTTCGCAGTTTGACATGTCTACACAGCAGGTCCTGTTTTCTTAAAAAATGCTGCTGTGTCTGAAAGCTCATCAGTTCTCCCATACATCTTTCTCCCATACACCCCATATACATCTCTGTGGGCCCGTGTTCTTCCCTTAACTGGTTTAGTGTATTGCAGTCTTGCAGGATAATTCAAGGAATAATAACCTCATATAGGATTACGATCTGTGATTGCTTAGATGCCACCACTTTCAAAGCTGAGAGTCCTCTGCTTGCTTTTGCGATAACATGATCGACGCGGAGGCTGTCCATAAAATAAACTCAGTCAGTCAGTTCCTCTTTTGCCAACCTTGGCACATAGGGCGGATGTCATAGTTCTCCATGCCTGTCGGTCAGTTGCTGGGGATTGCATATCTTGTGCATTTATGCCTGTTGATTTTAATTCATTTATAAATAAAACTGCTGCTGGGTTATCTGAAATCATTCGACAAGTTTAGCATGACTGGGATGTAAACGTCATAATAGTTGTAAATCAGACATATGATGGCATCTCAACAATCGAAAGGGGATATGAAAGAAGTAAAATACTAATGAAGACTTTTGCCCATAAACTTTCTTTATCCATTACTATGCGCAGCAACTGAAACTGGTACTTCTGCGTGGTTCGAAAAATATTTTTTTTTTTTAAATATTTTATATTTGTCTGTGCCTTAACTACTTTTCACACATTTTTCAGTAAGTCTTCAAAAATAACAGTTTTGTTAAGTGAAAGGAGATGCAGGCTGCCACAAGGGTGTACTACGAGATGGAATTTTCATTTCAAAGAGTTGTACTCTGTTTTTAATGAAATTATTGACGATGAAGACAGTAGATTGGACAATGAAACTGTTAGTTGCGCAGTAGGGATCAGAAGTTACCCAATTTTTAAAAATATTTTCTGCGTGTTTTCGAAGCTTTTTGCATTCATATTGATCACCTTTTCAAACTCATACAATCATCAACAGTGAGCATTGCAACATGTCACAATGATATAAATGCATCCATAAGAAATATAGAGAGCTTAGGGAATGCAGATTTTTGTTGAAAACTGCATTGAGCAAATCAAAATGAAAAAAAATGGGTATAAGTATTACAATTTTTTCTTTCATTCACTTCAAACATGTCTATATCTGTAATTCTGTCTCCTTAAAAAAACTCACTGTCTTTTGTAGTTCATACAATGGCACATAGAGCTTTGATTCCAGTGTTGTTTCATCTAGCCAATATGTCTACCTCAGTGTTTCATACTCAGAACACGCTTGAAGTATATGGTTGGCACTCTGTGCTGCCTATCCACGTGTACACATGGCCGCGTTGCCAATCTTTAATTTTGTGTACATGTGACTGCGGAGTCGGTTGTGTCTCGTTCTGAGACGTAGAATTACAACTTGTACTGATCCGTCACAATGTGACAGTCATCCCGTGTTGGTGTTTGTGGCCCTCTCATTGACCCGATCATCCGTCCCTTCCGATGGCAGGCAACCGGCACACTAGGCTTGTCCTCGGCATCACCCCCTCCTAGCCAGTTGGTCCACCCCCTCACCTCTCGGCACTCTACAGTGAGAGGGCACCCACTGCATGGCCACACTATACTGGCAAGACAGCCCATGAAGTAGTTTTTGTAAGTATGTTAGCCTTACAGATTGGAGAGCCAAAAGCACCGACTCTGTACCTGTCAGAAACACCACAGGCTATGACCCAGGGCCGGAGCTGAGCAGCCCCTCAGTCTCCATCCTAACCGCCTGGATCCCTGCATCATAACTATTGCAGAACTTCCCTGTTGGTGTTATGATTGTATTTCTAGGCTTGTGTGGATACTCTATATATAGACCCTCCATTCCCCACTGCATTCCGTGCTGACCAGTCCGCATATACCCCGACCCATATGTCCCGTGGATACTCATCGTCCAGGAAACTGAGGTCGACTGTCCTTCGCTGCACACTGTTCTGCCCGCCCTCACCTAGTATTCCTTTCACGTGGGTCTGAATGTATATTGGTATTCCATAGTTTTCACTTCAAGGGGTCTGTTCCGGCACAGACCCCAAGGGGCTGTAAACCTCTGCAGGTCTGTAAGTTGTCTACGGAGTCGTTTTGCTTCGTGGATAAAGCCGCATCCCTTCAGACACCCCATCGCCAGACCCTGGAATCCCTCCCTCACTCGATGAACCGGCACACACCGAAACCTCTCTACTTGTATTAGCATCCTTTTGTCTCTGCGTTCGCCATGTTCCCGCACTCTTCCCACTCCCTGCATCCCCACCATGGATGCCGACCTGATTGCTCCCAACATTATCATAAGCGCCTGGTTTTGCACTTTATGTAGATCTTGTAATGTGGTTTTTGATGCAAAACACCACGCAGTGGAACCATACTCTAGGTGTGATCCCATGCTCCGATGGTAAACTCTGCAGAGTATTTTACCACTGGCTCCTCATGTGGTACCACCCAGCCTTTCCGCCAACCTCCTCCCATCCCCCGCCGCCGCTTTCTCTACGTGCTGCCTCCACACCAGCCCACCATCAAAAGAAATTCCGAGGCACGTGGGCTGTCCGTCTCCCCCCCCCCAAGTTCTCCATCCATCCCGATACCACTGGCCCCCTGCTCGGTGAGAGAACAAAGAGTGCAGTGCCACACCCATCTGTTCTAACGCTTATGCACCATCTTTCTGCCCATAAGGCCAATGCATCAATAGCTCTCTGTATCTACCTAGCGGTCACTGTCGCATGTTCCTCCGCGCACCAGATCACCAAGTTATCAGCATACATTGCCACCTTTATCAGTGGAAGTTCGGCAACTAGGTCATTGATGTAAACCTCTGGGGGACCCAACGACGCAGTAGGACCACGGCTCCCTTATCATGCAGGCACTCACACTCTTGAGTTAACCCTGCAACCTCGCAATTTCCCCCTCCTTCCAAACCCTGTCAAATTCCCTCCTGAGGTCTATCCATGCCGCCAGTACCAGTCTCACATCTTGGAAGGCATCCTCAATCTCTTGGGAGAGGTAGATTGCCTGATCCTCAGTAGAGCATCACTGCCCGAAGCCCGTCTGCTGCGATACGAGAAGGTCTTCACCCTCAAGGCACTACTGCATCCTAAGATTGATAATGCATTCCATTGTTTTGCACAGAAAACCCGTGAGGTTGATAGGCATGCAATTGGAGACTGTGTTGCCATCTTTTCCTGATTTGAGGAGTGGTATCATTATTGTTTCCCTCCATGCATGTTAGACACCACCTATTGTCCAGCTTGTGCTGAAGATCAGCAGCAGCTTTGCTCCCGCTGCAGCTCCCAGGTTAATAATCACCCCTTCTGACACTCCATCATCTCCTGAGGACCCCCTCATTATCAATCTGGACACGGCATGCTCCAGTTCTTTCATTGCGACTAGTGCCTCCATGACGTCAGGTATAGGTTCGTCTTGTCAAATGTTTTGCTGTTCTCTCGAACCTCTTGTTGTCCATCTGGACCAACCCTCACGTTATTGTCTTCTACAAAGGAATATGCACAGTAATCAGCTGCATGTTTACCTGTTAAAATGTCTTTATCTTTATAAAGTGTGATCCTTGTATCTATCCCTCCACCTTCATCATCCAGTTGTCCCACCAGTCTCCATAATTTCCTAGATTCTCTTTCAAGGTTCATAGACTCTGTTTTATCTCTCCAGCCGCTCCGTCTGGCATGTAACCTGGCCCCCTGAAACTTGACCGTTGTCTACCGATATTTGTTGTGGTGTTCTTGGCTAGATCTGTTCTCCGCCTGCTGTCTAGATGTTTCCATCCCATTCCGCAGCACCTCCAGTTCATCACTCCAGCAGGGTTCGTAGTTTCTGCGTGCCCTCCTGGGTATGGCTCCACCATCAGCATGTAGTATGCATCTATTACATTAACTCACTACTCTATTGATGTCTTTGCCCACGTGTATGTCCCTAAAATTACACATCTGTGGTCACTACCCCCAAGCAGCTTTCCAACAACACGTGTGATGTTCCACTCAAGGCCTAGTTAGTAGAATGTCAGGTCTGCTGTAGAGGTGGTATGCCGTGCTCTCGAGTAGAAGGTTGGTGAGTCTGCTGGCTGGTATGATATTATTTTCATCCTGCCAGCTCTCAAGTTCCTCACCTCTCTTGTCCATGAGATCATAGCCCCCAACTTTGAAGTCACCACGCACCATAAGTCTCTCTTTTTCTGGGATTTTGTCTAATGCCAATGGTCTATCATTTGGACAGTAGTAGTTCAGGAGATGGAATCTGTACTGTCTGTCTTTAAGTGGTATTCTGCCCCCTCCATATACACTTTCAGCTGGCATGCACTGATATTGTTTTTAACAAGTGTCAGAATTCCACCCTTTCGTCTGTCCTATCGGTCTGATGGGTAGCACTGGTAGTCTCTGATTTTAAAGGCTATATCGCTGCTGAGGTGTGTTTCTTGGATACAGCATACATTAACTTGTTCTTAACATAGGATATTTTCAAGCTCCAATTTTTACTGTATCCATCTGTTTTGCAGAAATATGATTTTCAACAGTGACAATAGGATGATGATGATATCTCTTTTGTTTCTGACACACTCAGCATTCCAGTGCATTATTTTTATTGTCATTGGTTTGTTTGGCCAATAGCTTTATTCCCTTGCCTCTTGGCTCCTCGGAACAATTTAGAAGGACATCCAATAATTGAGGTTGGACCCTTTCGAGGTATAGGGCCCGGCACCATTCCTGCTTGAAAGTTCGCCACAGGGCAGGCACTACAACTATTATTAGATACAGGCATGTTCCCATTGTGTTTTGTGCTTGGCATCTTGAGTAATTGTGCGTCTTTTGGTTGGTTGCCTCCGTCTTCAGCACTCTGCTTACTTGAGCAGGACTGTGATCCTGCTCGAGTGGGACTGCCCGACCAGTCTTAGTTTCCAGCCCCTGATGGCCGAACTAAGCCCCATTACCGTTTAAATGTGCTGGCCTCGATGGAGAATATCACTTTAATTTGTATATACATTTTGTTGTTGACATCAAGTTTTGTTTTCTCCCTTTGTCAACAACTGTCAAACCTTTTGACACCCACTCCATCCAAATTTTAACGTAATTTTTGAAAAGCCTCTTATATTATGACCTTGTTCGTGTTTTTGTAGGTGGTTGATAAGCCTTGTGGTGGCCCCACAGTTCTTGTACAATTTGGGCGTGGGATGATCGCTTTGATAGTGTTTGATCTGCTTTTAACTTTCTAGCAGGTTTCCGCTGTTGAGCTATTGCATTCCTACATTTCTAAAACACATTATTGAGCTTTTTAAATTGCACAGTGCAGCTTCTTCACATGTGTCATGGCTTATGCCAGAGGCAATTATTGAGATATTTAACAATTCCTTTATGTATGCTTGTAGTAATATTGTATTTACATGGTTACATTTACATTTTATTCATCATCTTTGTAAAGCAGATAACAATATGTTGTTTATTGTTATATGAAGTCATAATATTTACAACAAAGATGTCTTTAAAATTCGATAAAGACTGAATATGACTGACTTCCATAGATAATTATATAAATGCTGGAAATATTATATTTAAATGAGTTACAAGAACCTCAATTTACAGTTTATAACATAGATTTTAATTTATACAGAATAAAATATAATATATTTAATTATAATGTTGCACATTGTATAGACTACACATGTAATTGTCAATGGTAAAAATAACTCAAAAGTTGGCACCAAAAACACATCAGCACCCAAGACGGCAACGGCTACAAACCCCAGATCTAGTGAAAGAGACTGTGGCATCACTGACAGTAACTGCTATTGCGCATGTTTGAAAATTAGTCACTAATGGAACCATTTCAAAAGTGTAATTAACTATTAACAAAAGTATTTACCCGCAAGGTGTAAATTAATATCAATATTAGAGAACACACTGCAGTGTTTCATTACAATGTGCACTAATATAAAGTAAATTTTTAGTGCTACCAAATTTTTCTGACTTGTGAATTAAGAACATTGTGAAAAGTTATATTGAAAAGTCTCACGCTAAAATATCATCAGTACGTCTCAAAGTTCGGTGGCGAAGCAGCTTCCTGTCAATGTCTTCATCGGCATTCATTTTGACGTTCGGCCCAAACATTTGCTCAAAAAAGTAAATACGTTCTCCACTTTTTGAGGTGTTATTAAATTTAGACCGTATTATGCTTAAAATATTGACAGTTATTATTGTATCATGATTGTAATGTCATTCTGGAATAAGTTTGTGGAACACAGTTTTTGTGAAAAAGCGGTCAACGGCACTCTTCTTAGCAGTTGAGTTAGTTCCTCTATCCACCCCGAGTCATGTCTTTGATTTGGAAGGAGTGCTTTTATGTTTGTTTCAAAGTTCGTGAGATTTACATCATAATATGCCAATTTAAATAATAATCCGTTACTCGTGTATATAGACTCCAGCTGAAGTAACGTATAATTTTCTTATCAGTGGTAGGCTGGAGTGTGCTGTGCAGGGAATGACCTTTCCTTTCTCTGAACTTTCTCTTTCATTCGTTTCTGTGATATAGGCCCTAATTGATAATAAAAAGACGTAATGAAATCAAGTCGCTACAAACAATGTGATTATAATTATTCCTTTTTTGAGTCATTATTAAGTTCATTGCATGCCAAGATAAATCAGATGAGAATCCTTTCTCACAATCTGTTCTACCTATATTTATTGTTATAATTATATTCCAATA
This sequence comes from Meghimatium bilineatum, assembly GCA_034231615.1. NCBI lineage: Eukaryota > Metazoa > Mollusca > Gastropoda > Stylommatophora > Philomycidae > Meghimatium > Meghimatium bilineatum. The sequence continues at coordinate 42,548,048 of CM067305.1, read as the reverse complement.
CTCCCTATTTTTAATTTTACAATGTAAATTACATTGAATTAAAATAGGCTTAGGCTAATCAGGAACTTGATCTTGGGATGAGGGGCCTATGTGATGTAGGTATATAGAGGAATAGGTAGAACATTATGGAAAGAGAAGAAAAACAAACAAAAAGGTTATAAAAAGACTTAATATGAAGAAAGAATTACTAAGAGAAATAAAGATGAGGCAAATCAAATATTGTGGACACATTAAAAGACATGACACCTTATTGAAGACCTTACTTGAGGGTAAAGTCAAAGAGATGCGAGCAAGAAGTAGACAGAGATACAAGTGGAAGAGTAACATCACAAGATGGACAGGTTACAGTCTAGCAGAGTGCACCACCAAAACAAGATATAAGGGATGTTGGATGTCTGTTGCAGCCAACCTTCATTGTGGAGACAGCACTTGATGATGATGGGTCTATGCTTACATTAAAACTAAAATTAGTTTGGATGTTTTATAGTTGTTATTTTATTTTAGTAGGCTGGATTAAAAAAAAATGTCATCTGAATATCTTAGGCAGTAGCCTATTATTTTTTTTATTATTAATCTATAATAATTGTGCATATTTGATGTAGGCCTAATAGCTTTAAATAGGTCTATATATAATATTACTAGTGTTTATTATGTAGATAGCAATCATATCTTTAATTATTTTTTAGGCCTAAGCTTGCATAAATAATGGTATTATTTTTACTACTGACTTAGTCCTGTGGCCTGCTATTTATTTAGGCCTCTAAAATAACTTGTCCTTATAATTATATTAGAGCATAGTTGCCAGGTCTATGTTTTTACTACATAAGGCTCAGCCCTAGTGTATAAGGCTAGGCAGTATGTGATATTATGTTGTCCTATGGCCACACACATTGTTCATTCTATCTATCTATTTGCTAAATCCTTTGTTGCCTTTCAGCATCAGGGGTAGAAGAGTTTCAGGAGACGGCCCTCTTGTGTGTTGAGTATATTGTGAAATTTGTCGCCTCTTTTAATTCAGTGGTTCATCGTTTTCATGGTCAGCCTCTATGTCTGCCATGATCTGTGTAGCATAGGTTGCTGCGTTATGCTGTCTGATGGTAATCTGCTGATGTGTGCAAACCATTTGATCTGTTGTCTCTTAATATATTCCTAGATTGGGGTGGTGCCTGTTTTTTGTTTAATGTTTTATTTCTCACTTTGTCTCCATATTGTTCATTAGGCTAATTAATATAATTATGTTAAAATAACAACTAGGGCATAATCTATCTAATCAACTTTCAGCTCTCAGAGGAGCACATGTATTCGTCAAACCTCTTCCAACAATTTCTGACTTTACCTACTCACAAAAGTTAAGGCCTATATCCACTTATCCTTTAGCAAGCCAGATTAAAATTTATCTATTCCATGCCACAGGTTTCTTTTTTTTGGAAAATTTGCTTATTATTTTATGGGTGTTTGGAAAATGCAATCTCTTTTTCATTTTTAGAGATAATAAAATAATTGTTGCACATTTAAAACAAGAATTCAATGCTGCAAATTTGTGTGTAGTTATTTTGTGTATGTATGTTTCATATGAGAATTGCAAGGAACATTATTTTTTGCAAAATGGAACACAAAATAATTGATGCCCAATAAAAAAAGAATTGAATACTGCAAATATGTGTGAATTTTGTTTGTATGTGTATTACTCGTGTGAGAGTGTAGCAAATACATTTTTTTTCACAAAATCCAGAAACATGACACATACAAAGATCTATCTATCTATACACTGTGGCCCTTTTTTGCCTTGTCAAGGTGGAAGATTTTTCTGGAGATGGCCTTCTTGTGTGCTGTTTGTTAGCTTGTTCCTGTGGCTTCTTTGATTTCTGAGGTTCCGGTCAAGATGGTGGGCACATTGGATATCTTTCAGCCAGTCTCTAGACCGGGTAGTAGTTTTCGGTGTTTCAGTGTATTTCTGATGGAATAGATGATTTCTACATCTGAATGTGATAGATTAGAACACAGTTTAACCATTTAGAAACTCTGAAACAATGCTGTGACAGATCTACCACATTGACAGTGACGAAACACACTGCTCATAGAAAATGAATGCTCGGGAGACGACTAAACATAAAACAATCGAATTTATATCAATTAACATCTGCAGATTAAAGAATAAAAAACATACAAAGATGGGTGTTACTATTTGAAAAAAACAACTTTTGTTTTTAGAGATATTAACATAATTTGTGTATGTGTAAACAAAGAATTAAATACTGCATATATTGGTGTAAGTTTTGTTTGTATGTTACAAGAGGTTGAAGACATTGTAAAGATGGGATGGGGAGAGGGAATTAAAAAAATTGGGAGACATAATTTTAAAATATATAGGTCTTCATTTATTTTCTGAAGTGGCAACCCTGATAACAGACTTTCTCACAATAAAGTATATTATTTTTATGTATTTTCACAATTACACTAACATAATATTGCTGGGGAAATCAATAAAACATGTTGATTTAACTTGCTATGCCGAAAAAATAATTCTTTGAACATAGACCTAGTCTTGGTCGGCAATAGCGTAAATGCATTAGTTGTATAATTGTTTAAAGATATATCATAACGAAATAAACATGTTTCGGTCACCAATGTATTGAAAATATCTGTCATAAACGAAATACACCTACCTGACTGATGTTAACAGCTAGACCATGTCCAGCAACATCAGAAAAGTCACGATGCCGGACATAACTACAATTTGTACGTCCATGCTCACCATTTTCTCCCCAAACATGTCTTACATGTTGCCTCTGTAGACAAAACTAGTAGGCCTATCTATATTTCCTATTTATGGGGACAAATTTGTTGTATCCAAACGACCATGGCGTGCTGCAGGTAAATATCCATTTCTGCTGTGAAATGGTCATGGTACTATTTGTAAAATGGTCAAGGTACCTATTGGGAAATGACTTCGTGATGTCAACCTAGGTAAATGTCTATACCACACATACACATCTTATCATTTTTCGAATCCATTTCATTTATCCGTCCTTTTTGTCGATCGATACTTCTATTTCTGCTTTGTGAAATCAAGATTCCCCCACATTATAACAATTCTTTATTTAACCATAGTCTATACATTCACGTTAAGTATTATTATTTTTCAGTCAAGTCTCTCTACTTTTCAAACAATACAGTAATTGATCTTCATTCATTTGTAATCTCTTAACTATTACAGACATTATCAACATACATTTACCATACAAACATTTTTATTAGTTCCTGCATTATTTGTTCTCTCATGAGATATTTGTACAGGTATTATGAATTTCTGACTTCCCATGGTTAAATTCTTCAAAGTTAATTTACATGTAAGGATAAAGAAAATAATTTTGTGTGGTGATTACAAATTCTCGATATATATACTGAGGCAAGTAAGTGGAATAAACATCTCTAGTCAGAGTCTTCCGAGGTCCGTAAGGATGAATTCTTGATCATGTAGTGAACTTCATGGGAAAAGTCTTCTTAGCTTCCAAAACGAGAGGTATTTTCAATGGCAACAACCAGGATCCTGAAGGTCAATATTATTGAAGAATCCTTGTAGTTGACATTTCAAACCAAAATCTCAAAATTTCTGAACGACAAATATATTGGATGACACAACTAGGACCCCGAAGGTCCATAATTATTGAATCATTGTAGAATGCTTCTCTAAAAGTATTATCATGTCATCAGGACAACTGTGATTTTGAATAGCACAACCTAAGTCCCTGGTCCATAATTATGAATAATTGTTGTAAAAGACTTATCAAAAAGTATTCTCATAAGTTCAGAACATCTGTGATTTCAAATAACTCAAACTAAGACCCTGAAGGTGGTCAATATTATTGAAGAACCATGTAGAAGACAAATGCCGAAAAATGTTCTCTCTTGTACTACTACAAAAATGTCGTAGTGCTCAACATTTGTCCATGTTTATTTATTCTTGATAAATGATTTGTTTAAAGTTGTGTATTTACGTTCTCCAAATGTAGATATGGGCCTCAAATATCATGTACTCATTCACTTTATGGTATCTGTCCTTCAATTGTTTTTGATTCTCCTCAAAGTTTGATAATCACCTTCTGTTTACCTCACAGTATATTATTTATTTATTTGTTCTCATTGTTATGTCCTCTAACATATTCCCATTCGTCTTTCCATTAAGTTCTGACAACAGTCTTACATATCTTCCAATCCTCTAGATTTTTGTGTCTGATCAGTTCATCTTAGTTAGTCCGAATCTCTTTGTTTATCAAGTGATATTTGGACGTTTGTTTTTCACTCCATATACGTCATGGTTATTCTGTTTTATATCTGTGCATTCCCATGTGGATATTCTAGACTATGCAATTTTATGAAAATACAGATTTATCTGTTACACTGCTGTATGTAGACCATAACTATGTTCTCCAAGTGTTTCTGTCTTTTTATTTTTTTCGCTTTTCTAGAGGTTTCAGAACTATGCTGGTCTTGTAATGCTTTCTTCTGGCCATCATTGTAATGCATCTGTCTTTAACCTTTAGTGCACGGCCGTAGAGCATGTTCAACAACGGTTTATGCTATCTAAAATATCTGTGTCGAGTGTAGAAACCAGACAAAGGCCCGTTGCTAGGTCCCCAGAAATCAATTAAAAAAAATATTTTGGTGACCAGATTAGACAAATCTGGTATTTTATTAAATTGACTACTTTTTCCAGCAGGTTTAACCTTTAGGACCCTATGGACGCGACATTGCACCTTGAGTGTGCGCCCCACATTGCCTGTGGTCGCAATCATGCACCATACAATATTGCTTGATTCCCGAGTACGGAACTTCACGAAGTAATGAACTGATGACGTATAAAGCCCGCCAAATGAAGCTATTAATATGTCACAGTCTAAACGTCAAATTCCTTTACACATTAGCATTGTATAGAAGGGAATACCGGCTGATGTTGTCAACGCCTATCTGAAGCTACTTTGGCAATTTTCGGCCGTATTTTACTATTAAATTGAGTACCGCGTGGCATGGGTAAATGATCGCGACTACATGTTCTAATTGTTTTTTTGTGTGTTTAATATGTTGTTATTTGATAAGAATGTGTGTGTATTCGTTCAAAAACACAAAAATAATATGTATCAGGAGTGCCACATGTGTGCAGGGACAATGATTACGCTGTGTGTCGGCCTAGACCTAGTATTGACCTGACTGACATTATATGCGATTTCTTCACGTTTTTCCTTTTTTTAGTCTATATTATATTAGTTTGGATATAAAACAATATATATATATATACATTAAGTATAGGTATTTATGAGGATTTTATCAATGTTGCCACACATTGCTCATGTATTAGGGTCATCACGAAGATATATTTGTGATTTTAAAAATGGCGTTTTGCGTTTTTCGCCCGAATTTTCAACATCACAACTTGTTCAACTGTCTAGTATTTTTGGCTATTTTTTATGTAGTATGCCAAATTTGAGAACTGAACAAAATATAGCAAAACTTTATGAAATTTCCCCCAGTACTGGATGTCCAAAGATAGTAGAATTGAGAATTCATATTTAGACACTATTTTCACCTGATGCCTTATTTTTTCCTATTTTTTGGTATGTTATACTCTAAAACAAGCTTTGAGGCACAGGTGGGTGTTTGTCTATACACTCCTCACAGTTTTAACTGCTGCATTATTTCAGCTTTAGTTTACTACGCAGTACCTTCCAAGTATCTGCACCATCATAATGAACTAAATGTACAGTGCCAACAAATACTTTATCCTTTGAGAGTGCTGATGACTTATTTTCTCCTCTGCATAAGCATCTATATTTGCTACCATTCTGTCAGCAAACAGTCCAGGTAGTGATGAATTTTCATTCAATGTCGATCTTAACAGAGATGACCCGATAACATTCTGTTCAACTTTATTCCACTCAATATTACAATTAGGTCTATTGTCTGTAAGCCTATAATGTAGTATAAGGGTATCATTGCTGTCACTGATTCTTCAGAAACAGTAGCAGTGGGAACAGTTCTATATTGTTTTAGCTGTTATTTTTCCCTTACCAATGTTAGGTCTATTTCTTTTCCAATTTACAAAAAGGTGATATTCTATAACTGTCAAAATTGAAGCACTCCTTTTCCGATTCATCACTTGAAATAATAATTTCAGCTATAAAGCAAAACAATAATAAAGTCTGATTTTTGCTAAATCTGTAAGTATCAGTAGGAGAAGCCATTTTGCTGATTTCACAAAAGCTAAACCTGCTTTAATTGAGAAAATTTGCAAATTTTAATAATATTACCAGGATATTATATATATCTAAAAAAAAATTATTTTTCTATCTAGCCTTCACTAGTGGATCATAATCGCTGTCAGCATGCAACAGCAACAACACCTCTGAAACCGCTTTGGCATTTAAAATTAGTGAAGGCGGCAAATGGGATCTATGTCCATGGCCTCTGATGTATGGGCCCATGTCCTGCCCAGCATGTAATGTCTGGATGTGGCAGACTGCGCAAAAGAGCTCAACTAACATGGGCACTGGGCAGAAAGGCGTCATTCAGCTAGCGTCAAAGAGCACAGTGAGACAGTAAGACACCCTGGTCATCTACTGCACCCCGACACACACTCAGAGTCGTCTTGACTCGTCTTGCCACTGAGACCATATGTGTAGGGGTGAGAGAGTGAGATTGATGACAGTGCGCAACTCTCCCTCACTTTCATCTAATTTTCATCGTGCAAGTCATGGCTTTAAAATTTCTCGTACCCTGAACCTTCATCACTCCTGCATGCACTGCAATAGAACTTACCACTAATAGACAATTACCACTTTATTATTATGTATTTTTTCATCGCATTTATTTATTTTGTTCATGACACGCTCATCCTCGCTTGATTACCATGCATCATTACCTTTTAAAAACGTCTGCTTGATTCTCAATATTTTTAGGTTTTCCTACATTTTTTTTGTCTTATTTACTTGGTTTATTTACAAGTAACCTGTAGGTCTTCATTTGCTGGCTTTGTGTCTGATATGGCTTATGTCGTTGGCCTAATTTAAACATTATTAAAAATGTTTCGATCTTTCATCTGTTCTTTGTGTTATTAATCACACAAATCCTTTTTGGCTCTGGTAAAATCACTTTATTGTTTGTTTTTCTTTTAGCTTGCTTTTGTGTATGTCTTTCATGTTTCCTTTATTTGCAGCCTCTGCCTCTCATGCCACACTTCTATATATTTCGTTGTTTGGCCCAACTTAGGCTGGATCAACCATTCAATAAATCTATGATCTTGTTTCATAGCAGCATAGACATATATATAAAGTGAATCATACAACTTCCTGGTTTTGCGTTTTAACATGCTGTGTCATTAAAAAAAACGACTATTGTCACTACCTGTTTCCTGTGAAAGAGTGCAGGAAGGTTTTCTGTGGACTGTGGAAATAAAGGCCACTTTGTCATAGCAGACTCTGTGACATGTACAGGAAGAATTTTGATTGTGCCTCCAAAAGAAAAAAATCTTAACCGTGGATTTAATCTGGGACCTCAAGGGTCTGAGAATGGCGTTCTAATCACACGACCATGCGCTCCACCATTAGTACATAGCATAAAAAAGCCCTCCAAATACCTCTATCCCCAGCCATTTGGAGGAATGTAGAAAAATTATACCCAGAACAATCCTTGTTATCAATCCAGGATTTCCTTTTACCACTTTTTCTCCTTCCACACTTGAATGTTCCTTGCAAAATAATGTTAGAATGTGAGTCGTGTCTCATACATGTCCAATCAAACACGCTTATGCCATTTACCATTGAAAAAAAAGTGGTTCTTTACAACATAGATAACAGTGTTGCTAATCTTTGCTCCCCTTTTGGACCCTACAGTACACATGCATTTATATAGCTATTGGCAGTAACTCACCAAGTCTCTTGTTGGTTTAACTTATGTAAGTCATATCATAAGGAGGCCGGCCTGACCATTTCTGTAATATCTGCAAAATCTGTGAGCCTTGGCTGCTCATTTCAGTAGATTAGACAATATGGGTGCTTCTCACATTCACGTCATTGTGAGTAAATCATGCTCTCTGATGATAGAATTTTGTGTGCCCGTGAGCAAAACCAGTGTACCTCATGATGTGGTACCATATGATCTTTCAGACCTAGTATCCTCCATGTTAATATAATTAACACTCCCTGACATGCTCTTTTGTTTTTTCATTTCTTGAGTTTTTAACTCTTTGTCTCCATACGATTTTTCTGCCATGCCGAACACGATAGTAAATTCATATTAAAATGTAGATTTGAGCGGCTTTTCTGCATAGGGGGTCTCCAAAATGTAGATATTAGCGGCTCAGTGGACATAGAGAGTTAAATTAACCTTTGGTCCTTCATTTTCTCCTGGTATTTGTGGATTTGTAATTGTGTGTCCATGAATAGTACCGTTCTATTTGTCATTATAGTTTTCTTTTTTGCTTGATAAAGGCCTCTTTGTCAAAACAATGATTTATTCCCAGTTGTGTGGTTTGTTACTTTATTACTCAGTGTTTTTACTTTTTACAGTTTTATTTATACCTTTTATTAAATATAAGAATGGTTTTTGTCAACTTTTTAAATGAAGGTTTACATATTTCTTTCTCCAGAACTTTCATACTTGAAAGTCCAATCTAATGTCTGGTCAGGCTACAACTTCCACATCACAGAACAGATCAGCAAACAGTAGAATTATTCCTGGAGACAATCAGAACAGACTTCAATTTGTGACGATGGCAGAACCAACCAGGCCTCGTTCTGGCCCTGCCGAAGGAACTGGTAGTTCTCCAGCAAGCGCAAACAGATCTAATGCAAAGTTTGCGAAAAATCTTAGCACATCCGGACGAAGGTTCTGAAACATTAAAATTACTCTGTCCTTTTTAAATTATCATCATGTGATATATTCTTTCCAGAACGTAGTTTTCCTTATGAATTTTTTCTGAACACTCTGTGATTCTGGGCGAGTTGACCAGCCACAGCTAGAGACATGTTTAACAATCTGATATATCACTGCACCATCGTTGTCTTGGGCGGCCTCTTCCTCATTTACTGTTAAATCTGCCTTCAGCTATCAATATTTTTAATTATACCTATGTTAAATCTGCCAGTGATTAACTCACTGAATGAATATGTCTGCCTATTATATTAATTTTATTTTCTATATATTCATGATTGTGCATTACTATTAGTAACTGGAAGTTTTCTCATGATGAGGATGATGTTTGCTATTTGTAGTGATAGTTCTAATTTTGTGAAAGTAGAGTTATACTCTTGTTGTTTTTTTCTTCTGATATTGTTAGCCAGTGTCTTGCCGGGGTTGGTAATGAAGGAACATAAATAGCAACACTACGTTTTATGCATGTTGTAGGAGGTGACTAAGGTTTTGAGAGTGGATTGGCTATTCCACCCCCATATGTCAAAGTAGTCCAAAATCCATTATGACAGATATGTAAAGCAGAAAGAGACATATATCACAGCCAAGCTGTAAACAATGAATACAGTAGATCTAGTTCTCCAAACTACATCATGCTACTAGCAGGAGTTTTAAGAACATATGCAAAAATAGAAGAGATAAACTGCAGAAGTTCAATGTGTGGCGGATCATCATCAGGTCCCATGCCGGCCGGCGTAGGCAGTCATGGCTCTCCACAGCTCTCTGTCCACAGTATTATGTATCAAGGTCATTATCGTTTCCTTGCCGTGCCAGGCTGTCAAACTGTCTAATGGATAATTGGAGCAAATAAATTGGTGAGACAACCCATTTCTAGTCTCTGGATTGCATACTACTGGAAATCTAGCTGGATCATTGTCCTGCTACAAGAGAGATTTGGCGGAAATTTGAGGAAAAAGATTCGTAGTAGATGAATCTTATTCCCAGATCAATAAAATAGTAGTTTTCTTAAGGATTTGACTTCCATTTTTTCTAGCCGATTGCAATGAGGTTTTCCTACTATCTGTTGCCCATGGTCGTACTTTAATTAGTTAAGACTGAAGTTTATTCAAGAAATAAAATTACATATGTGGGCACATTTCAAGCAAATAATTGGTAGCATATCCTATTCAGGATATGCAATTCAGGATATACCCAGCAATTTTGGCATAATTTACATTCAGTAGTTTGCCATTGCTTTTTAACAATCTGGGTGCACACTAGTTTGTGGTGGGATTTGAACTCCATGCCCTGGCCATGACAGACGAGCTCTGTATTTCACCACCACAGTTCCTGACCAAACAAGTAATAGAGGTCTAAATAAAAATGTCTTTTATGCATTTCCCAGAAAGTATTTCTGATATCCTCTTCAATCAGTTTCCTTTGCTCAGAAGTCTAAACAGGAAGGCCTCTATGAATTAAGTCATCAGCAGGAGGTCCTCACAGTTGCCCCACAGCTTCACTGATTTTTATGAGACGATGTCTGAGCTCGTATATTTTCTGTTTAGGCATTATCATATTGCGGTATGTTTCTGGAGCTTGTTTCAAACCCAGAAGGCTGACCTAACAAAGTAGGTCTGGGACCAGGAACACCATTTTCCAACTGGCATGATGCTGCTTTGACGTGACTCTTCCCAGACTTCCATATTTTGGTAGTGGATCTGGTGTTTGCTTCATCACTCTCCATTCGCTACTACCCATAGTCTACCAGCACACAAGACGTATGCCATGTTTGCCAAATTTGGAAAGACATATAGGATCGTCACATCCTGGGTAGGATGGTTTTAACCTCAGGTTTCCCCTTCCTCCAATTGGTTTCTGGGTGTCAGTTCAACATACAACATCAAACCCATGCGATCTTGACAGTCCGGATCATAGGACCTAGGTTCTATGATCGAGTGAAATGCCACAGTCGGACGGCCCTCTACTTCAATTTGACAACAGGACATTACAACATAAAAAAACATAACTGTAAAGATAGAATACTGGTGAGTTTTTCATTTAAAACATTTCACTATACAGTCATATCATCTTCTATAATGTAGCATGGTGGTTGGTCTGGTGGCCACTAGTGGTTACACTTGACCTTCCACTTGCTAGGAGGGCCTGGCCAGTCTTAATTTCCAGCCTCTGGTGTCTGGACTAAACGCCATCTCCACGATAAGGAGCTGGCTTCAATGGTGATTTTCTAGGCAATGTAAATAAGTTCAGTAGTGTGACATTGCTTTCTGAAGCAGTCCGGATGCACAATTGCCTATGGTGGGTATCAAACTCGTTACCTTGGCCATCACAGACGCACTCTGTACCACTTCACCACGGAGTGTGTTGATGGCATATGATTATGTTTTCCATTCATTCTAGAAAATTTATTTTTGTGTTACAGTTTACTATGATATCAACAACTTTCAACCTAACCTAACCCAACCTAACCATCCATTTTTAGCACATCATTGCTGGTCAGGTATGTCTTCCCTCTTTGATATATACTTGCTTAGTCAGACTACAGCAACACAGCTTGTTTCTTGGATCAAGGAACAATCTTTGTGTGTGAGCTCTGGTTAGCTGACCTTTGGCTGTAAAAAACTGAATCACTGCCTATTGGTACAATTTTAGTGGATTCGTTATCACACCGGCCAAGTTGTTGCCTGCTGACACTAAGAAAATGACCACTGCGCATTGGTGTGTGCTTATTATATCAGTGATCCATCTTCATGTTTTTTGCTTGCTGGCATAGGTGCTTCGGGTCAGTTTCATGTGAACACACCTCACATTACTAATAATTATAAGAATAAAAATAATATTTAAAAAATCATCACTTAAACAGATATTTTGTCAGACCAAAAACAATAGAATAGAAAAAGTACAAGAATAATAAAAAAAAATTTGAAAATAATATGTAAATAGTGAAACAGAAAATGGGTGAGTGGATAATAATGTCATTTGACATTTTCATTGTTATAAAAACTTGGAATACATTTCCAAGTGTTCTTATTGTTCTGTTTATTGTTACAGATTGCAGAGGGAGCTAGCAGAAATTACACTTGATCCACCTCCAAACTGCAGGTATATACTATAATTGTATAAATTAGTAAGAATTTAGTCATCAGCAGGAGGTCCTCTTCTGTCCAGTTGTCTTCTGACCGTACCTATCGTCTGTTCTTGCTGGATGTCTGTTCTTGGTACACTTCTATACCCCATGCAGATGGTCTCAGGGCTCTACAGTTCTTTCTTGACAAGAGTCCCCATCCCTTTGTATCCACTTCTACTCTTATCCGCCTTGCTGAACTGGTGCTTACGCTTAACTTTTTTGAATTTGATAGGCACTTTTTTGCTCAGATCAGTGGCGTTGCCATGGGAACCAAAATAGGACCTAGCTATGCGTGTCTCTTCATGGGACATCTTGAACATTTAGTTTGGTCTGCCTATGATGGCCCGTTCCCATCTCTTTTCCATAGATACATTGACGATGGGATAGGTATCACCAACATGTCCGAAGTGGAATTGTCTTGTTTCATCAACTTCATCTGCAGTTTAAACTCTGCTATTCAATTTACATCTAATATCTCCACTTCTGTCAACTTCCTTGACATCATTGTCACCATTCATCCCCCTTACCGTAGCACATACGTTTACTATAAACCTACTGATGCACATGGCTTTCTGCTCTACACTTCTTCTCATCCTCCTGCTTGTCGCAACTCTCTACCGTACTCCCAGCTTCTTTGCCTGCGTCGCTTATGTAGCGATAACGACGATTTTCTTGACTAGTCCTCTGAGATGATTGAGTTTTTCCGTAGATGATCGTTCCCTGACAGCATTCTTTCATCTGCTTGGCTCCGTGTGCGCCATTTGTCTCACCTCGATACCTTGACTAACTCTCAGGGTTCTTCCTCCTCCTCTGATAGGGTTAAACTTGTTCTTACCTTTCATCCCCATAACTCTTCTGTTCGACGCATTATGCTCAAACATTATTCTCTTCTCCAGTCTGATCCTGACACCCGTAACGCTTTCCATGACTTACCTCTGGTGGCTTTATAGGCATGATAGAAATCTGAAGGACATCTTGGTTCATAGCCACCTTAAGTCTTCTGTTCCTGACCATTTTGGCACTGTTCATTGCTCACGTGTCTGTTGCTATACATGTCCTTACGTAGTTCAGATGCTCTCCATTTCATTTCCCAAGGCCACTTTCTCCATTGATGAGGCCTTTACATGTGAATCCCGTAATGTCATGTACAGATCATGTGTAAACGCTGTGGCAAACAGTACATCGGGGAAACCGGCCTACGATTGAGCGATCGCTTTTGTAACCATCTTCATGCCATCAAGCACAGAACACCCACTCCTGTGACCACACACTTCAACGGCGATGGTCATCATGGTGCTTTGGATATTCAGGTCATCGCCATCAGATCTTGCACCACCGATGATAGATCTAAGTATGCTCTAGAAAATCATCTCATTTTTGAATTGGGTATACTCAAGCCTTTTGGACTCAATTCTGACCACTCTCATGTCTAGTACTGGGTTGGTGTGGTCTTTGTCTTTATATTCTTTTTGCTCTGTCATTTACTCGTCTTTTTGTTCATTTCATTTCCACATATATTTACATTTTTTTATGTACTTTCTGACCTTCCGGCATATCATTTCCATATTTCCATTTGATGTGATAATTTTTCCATTTGTCGTCTTTTGATGTGTTTGTGTCTTGATAAAGACCTTTTGGTTGAAACGTTTAATGTGATTTGTGTATTGTAATTTTTATGATTCCTTGTGTGCCCATCATTACCTACTATTTTTAGCTATAGTCTGTCGTGTCCCATTGAAACGATATATAAACCTGTGTTTTACGTAAGTCTAAGAATTTAGGAAAGGTTCAGAGAATTTACAGTTGTATTTGCTATTCTCTGTGGCCTTTGTAATTGATATCTGTAGTTAGTTGCATTACTCTATATTTGTTGTAATAATTAGTTATGCAAGCAAAGTTAAATTCGGATCAATATGGAAAATCTGTACTAGTGGATACCTATCCTGTAATGACTTTGCAACTGAAAATTCTTGCAAAAGAAAAAACTTTGCAAAAGAAAATTGCAAATTCTTTTATACAAGGGAAGTTATATAACTATAGATGGTTGGGAAGGTAATAATAGTTTTTCAAATTGTATTCACTTTTGAATATAAGACCACCAGTTTATGACCTGGTTCCATAGAAGAGTGAAGAATAGCAACACTGCAACTCAATAAGCATGCATGCCATAAGATGTTGCGATTAAAAAGGTTTTTGGGGTTGGAGTTGGCTGACCTATCCCATAGTCAAAGTGATCCAAGATCGGTGTTCAAGTTGGATATGTCAGGCTGAAAAGCACAGATATTGTAGCTTTACTATAAATTATAATTTCATTCTCTGGACTACATCCTGCAAACCAACAGAAGTTTAAGAACAAGTACTATTGAGAGACATAATATGCCATTCTTACAATTAGAAATAATTCTTTAAGAAATTATGTTTGTTTTATTGAGTGCTGGACCAAAGGGAGATAATCTATATGAATGGAGCTCAACAATTCTGGGACCAAAAGCCTCAGTATATGAAGGAGGTGTCTTCTTCCTGGACATTCAGTTTACTACTGATTACCCTTTCAAGCCTCCAAGAGTAAGTATCATTTGTACACTGTTCTTGGCAAATGTAATTTTGGTATTGTAAAGTCACTTTCATTGTGTGTTTATCTCATGTAATAGTTACTGAGCCGTATTTGTTTGCACATAATATGGTATGAATGCATTGCTGGTCAGAATTAGAGCAGGCAACGGCAACATTCATTCAAAAAAATATACAGTAGAAATCCAATTAACCGAATACCCAATTATCTGATATGAATTTGGGTGAAATAATTGTTGAGCGAGGTCCCGGGGCAGTGCACACATACTGTTACTATGTAGTTAATTTGCAATACATAGTTGTTTACATATTGCTGTACTTTTATCAATACAATTCCCTTCATTTCAATGTATGATTGTATATATGTACACTTATTTTGTTTCAATCCTGAGCCATATCCAATTATCCAAATTTTTAATTAATTCGGATAATCAGATTTCTACTGTACTGTTTAATATGTTCCTGTCAATAGACACAAGGAAAAGTGTTCTTCAGAGCTGCATAATACCAATTTAAATGTATGAATGTGAGTATTGGACAATAAATAAATAAACAAACAGGATAGTGTTAAATTAAAGGAAAAAGAGATGTGGTTCTATAGAGTAATGCTGAAAGTATCATGGACAGCTAGAAAGACTAATGAGGAGCTACTGAAGTGTCAACTGCGAAAATATGGTTACTTGATCATAACAGAAAGACAATCTTTATTTTGTTTTGATATGTTATGAGACAAGGAAGTCTGGAGAACATAGTTACAACAGGCAAGATAGAAGACCAGAGAGATCGAGGATGACAACGTAAGAAAATATAAAATAGTTTGACATTGTGGCATGACAAAGATTCAACATAGATCCTAATAAAAGATACTGGAAATATAGAGTTGTGGAGATCCATGATCATGTATACTAATCATCACGGCCCCCGATGATAATATTTGCATGACACTTTGACCTGCCATGCATGTCATAAAAAGTGACAAATAAGATTTTTTGGTGTTGACTGCTCCCATCAACAAATAGATCAAAGTGACTCATAAACTATGTTAAAATTGTATGTCTTTGCTGGGGAAAAAAAAATATTGCAACCAAACTGTAAACCATGACACAACACAATCTGTTCTGCAGATTGCAGCCTATTAACCTGTAAGAGTTTGAGGACAAATGCTGCATATTTCTTTCTCAAACAGGCACATCTTAACAGCAGTACACAAATACTTTAGCAGACAACGTTCCTCATTGTTATTCCATTTTTGTCTTGTGAACAACATGCCACAGATGACGATGACACATAGATATAACAGCTATAATGCCAGAGGCATACCATGTAAAAAATGGATCACAGAAATCAAAGAAGCCACAGGAACAAGCTTACAAACAACACAAAAGACATCTCCAGAGAACTCTTCTAAACTGATGCCGCAAGGCAAACAAGGGATACAGCGTATATAGATAGAATGATGACGTTTGTGTACTCATAGCATGCAGGCATAGATGACACAGCTTAGGCATCATGTGATTCTTGAAAATATTGCTTTCATCTGTTAGTCCAGAATCACTCTAATCCAGTAGCAGGGAACCTTTTTTTTTTGTGTGTGCCAAGAACCATTTGTAAATTTATAATATAATCCTCAAACCATTTATAATATTTGCGGGCATACAAAGTTATCAACTTAAAAGTTAGTTTGCTCAAACATTTAAGTAATTCACCTTGAATGTAATGGATGGGACTGCTTCTCTTTGGTGAGGCATGTATGTACATTATTATTATGATTCACTGCATACACATTTATATGGAACTTATGGATTTATTGAATGATTGATCCAGTCTTTGGTGTTCCAAACCAAATTTGAATCCCTTGGGATTGAAATAAACAAAACAATCTTCCAAGAATCAGAAGCACAAACACTCAAACAGAATACAATACATTGCTGATAAATGTATTCATTTGCATTTGTTTGAAAATAATACATATTTCTTGCTTCATTCTGTAAGTTTTGTGTGCATTTTTAAATTCTAATTAGGTCGTGTTCAGAACCAGAATCTATCACTGTAATATTAACAGCCAAGGTGCTATTTGTCTTGATATCCTCAAAGATAACTGGAGCCCAGCTCTAACAATTTCAAAGGTAATAACTGTGTAATCACACATTTAACATTTTGTTGTATTGATGTGTTTAGATTGGCATACATATATATTGGAGTAATTCAATTTATCAAATATTGTTGCATTGATGTGTTTAGATTGGCATATATGGGTGGACCTGCAATACTTATATATTGGAGTCATTCAATTGATCAAATTTTTTTGTATTGTTTTAACTTGAGCAAGTGCATTTTGTGTTCTTAAGGACCAGCATTATGGCACTTCACATGGGAGAATTCTCATAACTGCTCAGCTCAATAGTCCATAAGTCATTAACCTTTAGCAAGCCGGATTAAAAAATACAAAACCTCTTCCTGCCGCCGGATTCTTTTTTGAGAATTTTCGTCTTTTCTGGTTGGTGTTACGGAAATGCAATAACTTTTTTGTTATTCGTGATTAAAAAAAAAAAATGTCCGTGCAAATGCAGAATTGAATACCGCAAATGTATGTATATTATTTAAATTTTTATGTAACATACCCGGGGTTTGCGCAGGAAGTGAACACCTTTTTTGCGCAAAAAACCAACAGAAACAACAAGACATGGGTGTTCGGAAAACTCAATAACATTTTTGCTATTAGAGATTTTAAAATAATTTCAACAGATTTAAATGCAGAATTGAATACTGCAAATGGGTGTGTAATTGGTTTTTTTAAATGTATCTTACCTGAATTTTGCGCAAGAGGTGAAGACATTTTCTCGAAAAAACAAAATATATGCAAAAAAGACATGGGTGTTCGGAAAACTCAACAACATTTTTGCTATTAGAGATTTTAAAATAATATCAACACATGTAAATGCAGAATTGAATACTACAAATGGGTGTGTAATTGGTTTTTTTTATGTATCCTACCCGAGGTTTGCGCAAAAGGTGAAGACAATTTTTATTTTAAAATTACATAAAAACAAACAACACAAATGACTTACCCACTGGCCATGCAGCTCTGGAGTAAACCTACAGGCTGTGCTGCTCTCCTACATGCTGTGCAGCTCAGAGGAACAATCAATTTTGAAATGTACCAATGTGTGGTATCTATGGAAGCAGGGGTAGGGGCACAGAGTGACCTGACATGCTGCGCACACGTACTGAGTCTGGTGACGCTTCTTTGACCGATCTGAACAGACTACACAGTCAGGAAGTGCAGGCTTGCCACTGGACAACCGTTTAGGATTTATAGCAATATGGTGTGTTGGTCCTATTGTCAACCTATCCGGTGGGTGGCTTGTTCTTCTTCCGGCACTGGAAGAAGAAGGCCTAGAGTTGCAACTCTGAAGAAGCCCATGAACTATCTGCAAGCGAAATTTTTCCGCCTTGACTCGGCCAGGATGTTTGGCCCGCCACAGGACAATTGCATTTACAAAGCAAGCTTCCAACAAGTAAAAGAAAATTTTCTTCCACCACTTGCAGGACCTGTGGCCTAACATATAATATGTTATCTGCTTGTCAACACGATCAACGCCTCCCATATGACGGGTATAGGCCTGTATTGCGCATGGTTTTACCACATCCCTCACATTTCCACCATGACGTTTGGAACGGACCTTCCTATTGAAGGTCTGCGCATCGTGTACAGATGTCATCAAATTTACTTGCCTCTTGTCATACATACCATGACATGTAAAGCATGTTGTCAGCACTATCAGTATGAAGTGGGTCACCAGCCTTGAGTTTTAGACCCTTCAACGCACGGGGGACCCCTTTGCGATTCAATTGTAGTGTGCCGCAGGCGCCTATCTGGTTCTCGGCAAGCTCCTTGAAAAGGGCTGGAGAGGAAAAGAAGTTGTCCATGTAGACAATATGGCCCTTACCATGCATTGCGGCCAACAAATTACTCACAACACAGTGAGCCAATCCCTTCTCTTTGTCATAGATGTCCTCCTTCCCAAGGTACAGCTTCCAGTTCCAGAGATAACTAGTCTTCGAGTCAGCCAGTGCCCAAGACTTTATACCCCACTTTGAGGGTTTCTTGGGCATGTACTGCATAAGACTAGTCCTACCCTTGAAAGCAATCATCGATACTGATTTCTTTAGAGAGGCCATAATACTGTTGGAACAGAGGAATAAGTTTGTCAACAAACCCCTGTATCTTGAACGCCTTGCTGTGACCCGGTTGCCCTCGTGCAACAGCTGTTGTGTTGTCTACAAGGTGCAGGAATGAAAGAATAGCTAAAAATCTATTCCTACTCATGATATTCCTGAACCCAGGCATCTCGATGAGACCATCATTAGACCAATACAATTCAAAGGAGGAACGTTTGGTCAGTCCCATCAAGAGCACCAAAGCAACAAAAGCTGTCATCTCATCAGCTGTGACTTCCTTCCACATCTTCACACGAGATGCATTGCCGGCGGCCTGTCCCTTCGAATCACTAACCTGCTTAGCGTAACGATTAGTTTCAGTTACCAACATGTTCACAATATCATCTGTAATAAACAAACGAAACACGTCTACAGCACTAATGTCATCAGCTAAGCCTATAGGTCCAACAACTTCATCGAAGTTGCTAAGCCAATCATGGCTATACCCCGAAGGAACACTAGAATTTCCAACAATTTCTTCTTCCAATATGTCGTCATCGGCCACGCTGCCAACTGAATCAGTATCACTATTATCTCTAACTAACAACACATCATCTATTGGAGCGATATCTGCATCTGTTAGCGGCACACTTTCCTCCTCATCCGAATCGGGATCCATAACGAACTCAAAATAAATTGTATCCATTGTTGCTGTCGGAAAATGCGATGAAACAATGTCTGGACGCTACAGTAAATTATATCAAATAGACAGGGCGGACGTGAACTGGTACCGGCTTCGATTGCGCATGCCCTGAACTACATACATGCTGTGATTAGGCTGTCGTGGGTCTATTTCGCACGATGTCTACTTGCGCGAGTGCACTTGACAACGGCTAACAGCAGCCATCTTTTTTTTGTCAATCAGACTTAACGACGGCGCGGTGAAGGTTAAGGGTGTATAAGCTAAGTGTCCCAGTCAGTTGTTGGTTATACATTCTTCAGATCATTCCATAGAGGACACACTTTCCCCCCTCTTTTCTGGTTATCTAAACATGCAGATTGTCTTTTTCATGCATAAGTTCATAGTTACAGTTTAGTCATGTCTCCTTTTGACAAATAGTTCTTTGGGAGCATGAACATCATTCTTGTGTGTTGCCAAAAAGATTCCAAAAGCCATCCAATTTTAGGGTTATCTTCTGTGTTCTCAAACTTCTGCTGGTTAGCAGAATATAAGCTATTGAACGGAATTTGTCATAGTTTACAATTAGGCTGTGATATGTGTGTCTTGCTGCCTAAAATATCCAACTTCAGAATTGCACATTTAATGTTTTTCACAATGATGTAGTCCAAGTGTTATAATTCTTTGCTTCCCTTTCGGAGTCCAGCAACACAGGTAGTTGTGTTGTTCTTCCTCTTCCGTGTTTGCTCTGTATTAACCAAAATGAAAGTTTGTGTGATTTTCGCTGGGAGCATGAAGTACTTTGTGCTGCCAACTTACAACATAGCTACATTATTTGCACCTCGGAAGGTCCAGCACATCCGATTTCATCATGCCTTTGATTCAGGTGGGCTTTCCTATCTGTTGCCAGACAATTGCTGCATATCGACTCTTTGCCGTGACGGTTTATCACCCACTGTGCCCTAGGACATTTCAGGTTAAAACATATCCCTGTGTGGCAGTCTCAGAGGTGGCAGTAATCAGGAATTTTGGGTCGTCTACGTCTGTCTCGCACGAGGTGTTTCACCACCAGTAAACTTGTCTTGCATAATTAGACAGCGATAGTTAATAATGCTCACTGTTTAGTCAATGCTGACAATAGATGAGACATCATTTTTCTGTTAAAGTTAAGGAGTTTGATAATTTATTACTTCTATCTCTTCTGCATTCATCCAAATATAAGCATGTTTTTCTTTCCAATTTTAGCCATTTGTTCATCACTTGAAGATGTGCTAAGATCAATAAATGTCAAAGAGGGCTGGCTCCTTAACAATATCCTAACCGGAAAACTGTGTTTTTGGGGTTGTATAAAGAGATATAACATTATGGAAAGATTAATAGCTGAAGGCAGAGTTAACGGCAACAACGGAAGAGGATGTCCATGACTACGAACGTGCCGTGATATATCAGATTGCTTAAACATGTCTCTAGCTGCATCAGTTCAACTGGCCTAGAATCACAGAGTTTCAGAGAGTCCATAAGGAATACCATGTTCTGGAAAGAATATGTCATATGATAATGATGTTCATCACTACTTTCAGTAGATATTTACAGCAAAGCTGTAATATTTGCTTCTCTTGAGTCTGCACATCAGTTTTCTGCAATCTGTTACATTGATTTTCTGAATATGGTAGACAATTTTACACAACCTTCCTTACTCAACTCTTATGATATGCAGGGTCTATTATTATTATTGTTGCCCCATTTCTTATTATTTCTTTCTTCCTTTCAGGTTCTGTTAACATGGGCAATTTTCAGTATAATTTTTCAGTGTTTTGAGTTTTTTTTTGTGCGTTTATACCATGAAATATTACCCATTATTTAATGTTTTAATATGAATACAGTAATAAGCTTGTTCTTATAATTGTATAGTTATCTTCATGTTTCACTATCATGTCATGCCAGAAAAGGATTCAAATCATTTTAGTGGAAGAAAATATGTTCTGTTCTCTTGGAAGAAACTGAAAAAAATGTCTGAAGGTGGATTGGCTAGATCTTAGAGGAATACAATTACAACGTAAGTTGAATGGTAAAATTATGAGTCCTTAAGGACAAAAGTTGCAGACTAAAGAATTGAAGACAATTTTTTTGGGGGGGGGGGGGGGGTGCAGAAATTGAAATTGGAACGCAAGAACCATTGCTTATGAGATATCGACATAGAAATGAGTCTATCACCTCTATGCCCGATGGCCACAAAGCTGCATTAATTCATGTTCATGGATACATCTGCAAAAGACAGTTTGAAATAAGAGCCACATATATTATCATTTATATGAAGATACACACAAATGACATTACAAAACTCTCTTCTCCTCCTCACCCCCAATCAATAACTGTAAAGAATTCGGAACTCATTCCCTGCATAATTATGTCAAACTTACACATCCATTACATCCCCCCCCCTCCCCAGCAAACAAATATGAATAAAATCATTATTGGTTTCATACTGTTTAGACAAGTGTTTCAAATTCAATTTAATTGTTGTATCTTTTTCTTCAGCGTTCATTCTCAAACGCCTGCTGGATCTCCTTTGTAGCAGGACCATTGTCCTACTAGATTTCCAGCAGGATGTAGTCCAGAGAATGGAAATGCGTTGTGTCACTCTTTTATTTGCGCCAATGGCCCTACACATCTGTGGGAATTGGTGTATAAAAACAGTATTATTGATGTCAACTTTTGTCAAACCCATCCTCCTCGTGAACAACTGTCAAAGCTTTTCAGACCCTTCCCCCAATTATTAATGTAATTTATGGACAGACCCTGTGGGGCACATCTGATTATTGATTGTACGAAACTTATTACAGATGAACATATATTCTTTTATTATTTTCAGGTACTTCTCTCCATTTGCTCTCTCCTTACGGACTGCAACCCCAATGATCCTCTAGTGGGCAGTATTGCTCAGCAGTACCTTCAAAACAGGGAAGAGCATGACCGCATTGCTCGACAGTGGACAAGGAGATATGCAACGTGATTACTGGGAAGCTTGTATTACTGCATGAAAGTGAGCTGTCAACAGGCAATGTCAACACCTTTTATTATGTTCTTGAACTCATTATTATCTTCCTATCTATCTCATTTGCACTTATAGTCACCACAGCAGTTGGACTATTTACACAAGGCTAATTTTGCTCATTTAAAAAAAAAAAGAAATTTGAAATGCTACATCTATTCTATATTAATATATGGCTCAGAAACATGGACACTAAACAAACAATTAGAAGACATAATTGATGCCTTTGAGATGTGAGTATATAGAAGAATAGATAGAACATCATGGAAAGAGAAGAAAACAAATGAAAGGGTTTTTAAAATACTTAATATGAAGAAAGTATTACTAAGAGAAATAAAGATCAAGCAAATAAAATATTTTGTACACATTAAATGCCATGACACCATATTGAAGACCTTACTTATGGGTAAAGTCAAAGGGAAGTGACAAAGAGGTAGGCAGAGATACAAGTGGGAGAGTAACATCACAAGATAGACAGGTCACAGTCTAGCAGAGTGCACCACCAAAACAAGAGATGGGATGTTGGAGGTCTGTTGCAGCCAACCTTCATTGCGGAGATGGCACTTGATGATGATGAGCATCCAGAGCAGAAACTAAACAGGGTGGCCCTCAGCAGAAGCACCAAAAGCTATACCAAATCAAAATTCCTAGTTTCGGTACTGACAGCATCACAATATTTATCTCCATTGCATTTAAAGCTTCCGCAGTGATTTACTTTTAAGATCTCTCTGACATACATGATAAAATATTACGTAGTGATTTTTTGTTTCTTTTCCCAATTTTATAGCCATCTATTTAGAATCACAAGGGAAACTCATAAATTATCTGAAAGTTCACATCTATAAAGTGTTTGTAATAATAAAATTGGAACATTATTCATAAAATGAAGTGCTAATAACGTTCTGGAGAATATCTTGGACAGAAATAAAAAATAAGCACAGCAGAAGTCATATATTGGCATAAATAAAATGGTGACACAATGCATTTCTGTTCTCTTGATTATTTTCTGTTGAAAATCTAGTGGGACTGTCCTGCTACAAGAGAGATTCAGTGGGAGTCTTTATAAAAAATTATTAAAGTAGTGAAATTGATAAATGTAGAAATGAAAAATGGCCCCTAAAATCATAAAGTGCAATGTGAAAATACAGCATTATATTACAGGCTAATAATTGATAGCATGATTCTTAGCTAAAGACATAGATCATCCTTAGTGACAGTAAACTCAAAATGTCTGAGAGAGTTTACGCATTTTGCTAGAAGACTGGATGATTTTCATATAATTAAGGTGCTTTCATGTTATCTGTAATGACATAGTGACTCAAAGTTTCAAAACGAATTTGTGTCAACTGAATGGTTCAAACTTAGTTCAAATATCATCTGCCACTGTAGCATTTTTTCAGGCAATTCTGTAGTGTTTTCAAATAATTTTAATTCATTAGTCTATATTAACAGCATTGGAGATTTGATGTTAAAGCTAGTAACTTAAGAGCCCCAATATTCTGTGAGGAATGCCTTGAAGTGTTTTCCACCTGTCTGTTATTATCAGACATTTTCTATAATTTGTTTTAGTCCAGTTTATTTTGCTTTCTATCCTTATGCTTTGTTACCCATTAATTAGCTTCACCTCTTTGTATATGTATCCAATGTGTTTTGTAGGTTGCATTTAGGATACATTTTCTGCAGGTAACACTTATTTAAATGTAGATAGTTGTCTCAATAAAAAGGTGCTGACATCTTGTTGTCATCTTGCCATTGTCTGGTATATATGTTATTTTCACCTGACTTGTTTCATTGGTTTAAAGTATGCCCATTATGTCGAGTTTGATCTGGTTTATATTTTATATGTGTAAAGATGAATATTTGAAGGCAGTATTTACTGCAACATAACAATTTATTTGTTGTATGTTTGAAATGCTGAACATTGAAATCATATGAAAGGTAACTTCATACCTTTTCATATGTATTGCGCAAATAAAGGTATTAATAAAGTGGAAGAGTTTGATACGTTTTATTTATTTGAAACGGGTATTTTATCTGAAAAATCAGATTCTGAGAATATCAGAAGATAAATTTGGTTACTGTATAGATAAAAAAAAATTCCTGCATGGTACACAGATTGAGAAAAGTTTGCCAATGTTGTACTTAGCTTCTCAGCAGTTTGTCATTAACTCTTCAGTGTTTGCACACATAAACCATATTTTTACATATGGTTTCTAAGAGACTACTATGTATAGCCACTTCAGATGACCATTTGTAAAAATGGAAATGACTAAAAGTCACTGTAAATTGTGTCCTTTATCTAAGAGTTGATGGCATACTTTGTTGGAGAAATTTTACATTGGTGTTTGCTCTTAAATAAAGTAGGCAGTGGTGCAAAATAGTTACAATTCTTCACCTTAGTTTTAAGCATTCATTTGAGCTGTTTCGGTATCCATTGTTTTTCACTTATTTTGTTTAGTCTGGTCTGGTACATAGTGATGTCTTCTCAATTTGTTGTAGCATTTCTTTCCTTCTTTGGTCTCGCATTGAAATAACCGTTTATGAGACAGTGCTGAGAGCACCCAACAGCTCCTCAGTTATAGACACAGTTGTCTGCACCATGGAGCCAGCCTACATGGGTATATTAATTATAGATTGCAAACAAACAAAATTAGAATCTTCTGTTCCTTAGGTACAGGACATCAGTATCAGGAAAGTGTGAGAAAGACTCACATTAAGACATCTATAGACAATGCATCCTATCTTGGATGATGACGGATGAGGCATGTGTGTTGAAGTTACTCAATTAAGCCAGACCTGGAACACTGCAGCTAATGATGCATGTTTGCTGAGAATGAGGGGGTGGATGTAATAGTAAATGTAACATAGACCTGCCCTCCTGTGGTGTGTTTGAATGAGAGGTGTGTTTAACCAGTGAGACATGGGAACCATCATTTCTATGACATTGATTGACACCCAAATTAGCAGGATCTAGTCAGAACTGAATGTGCTGTGAATGATTTACAGCTTTGCTGCTTGTTTTGGCTGGACAAATGCATCTTCTTCATGTCTTCGGAGTCACTTTAATCATCTATATGAGATGGAAGAGCAAACTCCACCCCCAAAACCGTAGTGACTTCTTACAACATGAATGGCAGGTAGCAATGGCACTATTCCTTAACTTCCCATTTCATTCTCAATGACAAAACACTGTTGTTGAGGTTGATGATTCTTTTTTTTTTTGGTCCAGAATAAAGGAACAGGAACTGAAATTAGGTATCACCAAAAATAAACTTCACTATTTGTTTATAAGAATGTTTGTGTACAAAGAATTGGAACTGTCATTCATCGTTTAATTGTGGATATATTCATGGGGAGACCGGAGTACCTGTGGATGTATGTGTATGCAGTGATGATGATCTGATGACTTACTAACTATTGACCATAAATGTGGTTACATTTGACAAGAATCACCGTTTGTACCTATGGGTCAAGTGTTTGATAGAGGCTGTGTATTTACACGTAATTTTCTTTTTTAATTAAAGAAAAACTCTTATGATTTTGTACTTCCTGTAGAGAAACTGAATTATGAGCGCATCAGAGAAAAGAGCTAGCTATGTACCTATTTTGTTGTGGGTTAGCACCAACCAAGAACTAATTACATTTCATTTGTCATGTATACTTGTACAGTTTCAATTATAAAGATGCTTGGTTTGTGTATGTTTTGACGTAGGGATCTGCAGTGCTTTAAACAACAAATGATGCAGAATATAAGCAGTTTTTAAATGTTGTAATGTTCATTCAATACACATTCTATGACAGTTTTATTATGTATGCAAAGTCACACACTCATAACAAATTTGATTTCAGTTTCAATAGATTCACAGTGAAATAATTACACTGAAATTGAATATAATTTATATAATATACTCTGGGTGCCCCACTTGTGCTCTCTTTTAGCAATGTCATATTATCAGTATTGGAGCTCTTATGCTGTAAATTCAGATGATAATTCAGTTAAAATTTACTGTAGCAGGACTTGAACACATGTCTACTGGTGTAAAAATCCTACTGAATGCCATGGAACATCACCACGTCTCTGTGTGAATAATGAGCAGTTTATGTTCTCTCTCTTCTGTCACAATAAGACAGTAGAAGTGAACTGTCGTTGATAACCAGTAAAAACTGATCAATCTGTGGTATGTTCATCATTTACTCATCCATCTCATTGTAGACTGTTTGATTTAGCATCTCCATTGTTTATTCACCATCCTCATTGTAGATGCTGGATAAATGATCTAGTACGTCTATTGTTTACTCATCCAGCTCATTGTGTGGATACTGAGCAAATTATTTAGTATGTTCATTGTTTACTCATCCAGCTCATTGTAGATGTGTAAATTATTTAGCATGTCCATTGTTTACATACCAAGCTCATTGTAGAAATGATTTAGTATGTACATGGTTTACTTTTCCATCTCATTGTAGAATTGATTTAATATGTTGCATTGCTTGTACAGTGTAGGTTGTCAGTTTTCAAACAATAACAAGTGTCACAGCTGTGTTTGTGAGAGGAACCCACTAACCACTCTACCACCGAGCTGACATGTTTCTATTTAGAACAAACATATAATATCTCTTGATCAAATTTTTCTGGGTCAAAGGGCATGAGCCCATGGAAAGCTGGATCAGCAACCAACCAACCAAAATAAACCATCAAATTTTGTATTTCATGATGGATTTTCTTTGCATGAAGTAGTTTATGACATTTGTGAAGAGGTTGAAAAATGTCTGTAGCTATATATTTACTCTTTCCTAGCTACACATTTCTGACATTTTCCTATTTAGAAGTAGAGAAAGGTTATCATATCTTTGAGTCGCCCATGTGTTGCCGGGGCCTGAAAGGGGAGCACAGAATAGCAACACTGTTTACCTTCCACACATGTCGTAAAAGGCGATTAAGGAGGTTATGGTATGGAGTTCACTGTCCCATCCCATATAACCTTAACCACCTACTAAGGTTACTACTCTTATCATGTCATTCCTTTCCTTCAAGTGATAATCTGAAGATGATAAAGCAAGCGTGCCACATTTGTTTATATGCAATAGTCGCGAAACAGTACTCGGATCATAATTTTTCATGACGGCTATAGTAAAAATCAGTTGCGTCTAGTCATCTGTACTTGAAGCAAGCCAGAACACAGTGGCCTTCCTTTTCACAACATTGATGAATATGGGGAAATATGTTTATCTGTCTTTATTTATGATTTGACCCAACGGCACACTAGGGTTAATGTGGTCAGCATCATGCTGGCCAGATTTGTAATGATACCGATTTACTAATATTGGGTTGACCTTGAAGTTGTTTGTTGTCTAAGAACTTACTTCTTAGTAATTATGGGCAGTAATGCTGTGTCATCTGTGTTCATTCAGACTCCTACAGATCAGTGGGATGTAGTCCGGATAACATAATGCATTGTATCACGATTGCAGTTTCACTGTGATCTATGTGCCTTTTGACCTGACACATGTGATGACTTCAGTATGGCTTCTGGGTTATTTTGGCCCTCATTTGGATGGAACAGCCGACTTCACCCCAAAACCTCTTTAGCTGCTTACGACATGCATGACAGATAACAGTATTGCTATTCATTGCTCTTCTTCAGGCTCCAGCAACACACAGGCCGGCTGGTCAGATTTGTAATGATACCCATTTACAGACGCTGGGTTGACCAATAAGCAGTTTGTAGTCTAAAAGCGTCTTGCTAAGTTGGTAATTATAAACAGAAGTGATTAAACTAGTGTGATGTTTAATAGCACTACTGTTTAGTATATGCAGATCTAATTCACACTCAGAATCTTGTGGCTCATTAATAAAACCCAAAACAAACTTTCTTTATTACAAACAATATTTGATTTCTGATATTCTACTGTAATCAATAGAAAGTGGTTTCTGGTAAGTTGGTTTTATTGCACTGTTTCCATCACATAGGCCATGAGCAATATTTCCTCAATTTCTTTTCTCACATGAACAAATTTTAAGATGTCATTGTAATGAATATTGTTTTTTGTGAGCAAAACATAAGAGATCGTTACAATAATGTAATGATTTAATGTAGTTTATACTATCTTGTATGAAATTAAAGTCAAACAGTTTTCATATTTAATCAGAATGTTATTACCCTATAATTCTGAATCCACAGCAAAAGTAAGACATCAGACCAGCTACTGTTTACCCTCGATCACTAAAACTTGTTTCTTTGTTCTTGATCTTGTGTTCTTTCATTGAGTAGTTTGGGCAGGTCTCCAGATTTATGACATTATAGTTTAGATACAGAATCCAAATGAACTTTATGAATAAAATGATGTTTTAAGTAATCCATTGTCTAATCACTCCAGCATTTTTGGCTACCGAAATGAGCTTGTTCACACAAATGACAGACAGCGTCATTAGTGCTGTCATGATAAAGATAATGCACAGATATTTTGGTTTGTCAGTGGAAGTTGTTTCCACAATCTCACTAAAACAATTTTTCTTTATAAACTATATTTTTGCTGTTAAAAATTGTCAAGAGTTATTTTCTTTGCTTTACATTTTGACACCACAAACAAATCCACAAAACAAGGTTATGCTGTAATAGGCATATACCACAGTCTTCCATCACTTGTATTACCACATTGTTTAAGTTGTATGCTAAGACAATTCTCTAGTGCATTTTTATCTCAGTTCTAACTTTTGGAGTCGACTCAAACACATTTACATATAGTTGCAAACAATAACAGTATTTTATGCATCAAGAAACCATTGGTTTTGTTCCCATATGACAACAATCCTATGTAATTATATCTACAGTCATTCATCTGAAGCTGTACAATAGTGTACATGTAATTAGAAAATACCCTACCTTAAGGGCATATTCATGGGATTGTTGTCCTATCTAATTGTATTTCCTCCAGCCAAGCTGTCAGCCAGAGTTCTATTGTATGCAACAATGACGTATACCGGCTTGTAAAGTTTTTGTAGATTCTTGTATACACCAATATTAATTTATTGACTGATCTAGCATTGTAACAATAAATAATGACCTCTATCCTGTCTTTGACTTCTCACCATCTACCATGGACAAACAACTTTCTTAATCTTTCATTATGGCAAAGATTAGTAACTGGTAAGCACTTAAATGAATAACACAATGGCTATCTCTAACCTACACAAAAAAGCTAGTTAATTTGTTAAGTAGAATTAATATTTGAGCGGTTCCTTTATATTCTAAATATGTGATTGTTTTTATTACTTTCAGTCTCATTGTCTCTATATGTGCAGGATGTTAAATTTCGTGTGTTTGCACATTCTAAATATGTGTGTGCCCTCACACGTTAGAGTTAACATTGATCATGAGCTTTATGTAGTGTCTTCTACATTCAAACCTGTGGTCATGTTATATCATCAGTCCTGTTGCCAGGACAAAGATCAGTCTTCTCCAATTTAGGGCAGATCCGCCCATAACTCTTGCCTCATGTCTTTGGTTATCCTTGTATAGGATAAACTACTGTATAACCAATGGAAGTAGCAATCAGTAACATTTATTTGAACAGTGTGTCAAGAAAAATGATTTGAGGGCTACAGAATACAGGGCAGTTGAAGTGGTGTCCAAGTGTTTATACCATCCCACAGGAATGAATAGTATCAACCTCAAAGATGAGATAGTTTTGTAACATACCATCATTATTTTATGGATGTGTTCTAAGACCCACATACAGAAGATCTGAAAATCTCACCATACCAACCACTATGCAACATGAAACCCCTAGTAGATGACATACCTATATAATGAGACTTTCCTTTCATAGAAGCTCCAACAGCACTTCATCTGAACAATTATGTTTTTACCCTCATAGAGTTGGAGACTTTTTTCTGAAAGCATTGTACACAGCTGAGAGTTTGAGTCTTCCAGGCAAAATTTTCTCTAACATGTACAACTATACTAGTTGTTGGAAGGTATCTCTCATGAATTTTACCACCTGTGCATATAAAATACAAGCTAGTGACCTGTATTTTAGGTAGTATAAACCTTCTTATGGAAATATTCACCACCTAGACATCTCTTCAGATTTGCTCACATTTCGTTTAAGTTTGTTAACACTTTTGTAATAGTTATATATCCACAAAACAAAGGTTGTCCAAAATGACCAATACCTGTGTTGATCCGTAAACCCTGCTCAACTGACCTTAAAAATCACATCCCTTGGACTCGGGTGCAAAAAATACGCAAAAAGAACACCCAACAGACAGATCTTAGTTATTTTAAAAGAAGACATTAATTATGTTTTGTTATATAATATTGACTGACTTTATGCAAGTCCAGTATTCTGGTGGAAACATATTAGCAGAGACCAACCTGAATCAAATTTACTTGATAAACTAAGTAGAACATGCCTTCTTCCACTCCCACAGATTGTAGCTTGACCCACTGATGAACCAACATTACCACAACTCATTATTTATAGGCCTACTGTGAACAATATTCGCTCAGTCTTATGCGATCCACCTGAGTCTATTACCATATCATTTTCAGAATAATCACCATGTAAATCTATTTCATTGTCTTCTGAATCATCAAACGCACATTCACCGTTTTTGAACACGCAAAAAAAATTCCTGATTTTCAACTTTTCATATTTGTTTAAAATACAAACACTAGGTCCAGCTCTGTGGCAGAGTGGTACATAGCCCGTCTGTTATGGCCAAGGTACCGAGTTCGATCCACACCACTGGCAACTATACATTCAGACCGTTCAGAAAGCACTGGCAAACTACTGAACATATTTATATTACCTAACAAATCACTAAAACATCACGAAAACAAATTGCCTAAATATGCTGGGTTGATAGCCACGTCCTGAATAGGATATGCTACCAATTTGTTTTTAGGAATGACACATTATTAACATGTGTACTCCATTTGGTGAAGCAGCTATCCCACAACCTGATGCATACATCGTGACGTCGGTAAAATTCCTAAATTGAGTTATTAATAATAATTAATATGAAGTACTGCTTTGTGAAATTAAAATATCGGTATCTCAATGTTTTGTGTAAATTCACAAATTTCACGTTCTAAGTAAAAAATTTCACGTTCTAAGTATTAAAATGTTTCTCTGACTCCATTGTACATCCTGCATACATGTCCATTCTTTGGTGAGTACTAAAACCTGGTCATAAGAGATCAAATCAGATAGGAATCTGTGAGGCACAAGTGAGGGCCTCCTACTCATGACTAAATTCGTGGAGGCAACACACCTATCTGTAAAGACTGCTGAGCATAGGAAACTGACAGCAAAATAAATAGCAGAAAAAGAAAACGTAATGATTATATACTGCTACAAATTTTCTGCATAACACAAGATGTCAGAAGAGATATTTCTTGCCACGTTGTAATTTGTCAATTGTGTTTCCTTTATAGTGTGACTGATTGTATATGATTACGAGAGCTGGCATGATTGTGTGGTTATTATGCTTGCTGTGTAATAAAAACAAGGATCATTTCATAGCTCATACACTCTACATGACTCAAGACAAAATGGGTTTCTTGCTGTCTAAGTTAGCAGAAAAGGAAAGTTATTGAGAAAATAATTAGCACACCTCTCTCCTCTAAAAGTATATGTCTAGTACAATTAAAACCCATTATAACAACTTGACCAGGTCTGATGAAATAGGTATGTAATAACGCTAATACACTCACTATATGCAGTACGAACAATAAAGAATTAAAATAACTGGAAATTTTGAAAAGGGTTGTTAAATAGTGAAATTTGTTCAAATGTATGCACTATAGAGATATTCCACTGTACTGTGATGTACACAATCTCACACTTGTAGTGTGGTATATCCTCTGGGCCCAGCTGCCTGTACTTTGTCTTGCTACTTGTGTCAAATAGTCTAGAATGAGAGTGTGTGATCAATGAACAGAGCACTACTTTCTTCATTTGAATTCACTACAGCCCAAGCTACATTTTCAGACATTTCTATATCTCTGCGCATATATGAAAGATACAACAAAATAAGTCTGATAACTATCATTATCCCCTGCAATGGAAGGCTATTATTATTTTCTTGGATCACCTTTATTTGTGTATCATCACATTATGCCATTAAGTGTGCAACATTGCCAGGTTCAAGACAAAATGTTAATTTAAAAAAAACAAGATATGTCTAAATGAAAAGTAATTTATGAAGCAATATAGCTCGTTACAACAGGACGAGTCATTTATAATAGCATTGGAAGCAATAATTGTTGCCAAGTTGGTCTATTTTATGACCTTTTATTGGACAAATCTACTCCAGTACAGGAACCGTGTCCTGCTCAGAAAATAGCATCCAAAACACGTTAAATTTTTTCACACATGAACTATTTTTATTTGGCGTTCATTCTAAACTGCTGCAGATTAACAGCTTGTAGTCTGGAGAATGGAATGTGTTGTATCATAGTTTACAGATGTGCTGATATATCTTATAAACTGATACATCTGACTGCACATGGCCTCAGGTTCACTTTTTTTCTTATATGAGATTGTGTAAGCAGGTCTATTACATTACTTCCTTAGTCACCTATTTAGACATGCATGAAAGGTGACAATGTTGGTATTATTTGCTTTCATTTTGGGTCCTGGCAACACATGGGACTTGAACTATGAAACAGATAATCTAAAAGTATAAGAAATAGTAAGATATACAGCACAGCCAATTAGATATACTAGGCCTTCCAACTGGTAACTCCTGCAGTTTAATCTTGGCTTTACATTTGTCACCTTGCATATGCGTTGAAGACAATGAAAAGCATGTATTGACCAAGATTAGACAGTGGAAGTGATGAGTTGGAAGGCGTTGCATCTTGACATGGCTGTGATGAAAAGGAACATTTTGATATATAATTTAAAATATTACCTTGAAAATAAACATGGTGTTTTTAAATAGTGCACCATTTGGCTATAAATAGTTGAGGTACCCGATGAAAGCGGAATGTACCGGTATGTGTAAAAATATTTCCAGAGGAATTCTCAGTTTCTTTATAACTTTTAAAGGAGATTCTTTGTTTTGGTTTCAGTTGCGATTTGTGTGTATGAATTATTATAACTTTAATCTGCTATGAACACTGTTCATCAGAGTTATTAACTGTTGTCATTGTGACATGATATAGTTATTGAAGGAATGAATTTTGTAACACATCACTGAAACATTAAAGCGTGGTTGAGTTATAACAGTTGAAACATGTTTATTAAATGCCATCTTATATGTGTTGAAACTTTCCATTGTTGTTTTGTGTACATTGATTCATTTATAATTTTGGATCTTTATTAATTGCTATTGTTTATATGATCTGCAAGGGATATTTTTGCTAGGGAATATGGAAAGGATTGAAAGTTGTGCTTCATGAATCGTGAGTCAAGGATAGGCATCGTGTAACTGGGTTCTGGAAGCGGAGGACAGAACATTGACACTGATGTGCCACACCTCAGAGGAAGCTTGCGGAAAAGGGGTTAACTGTATCATGCTATAGAGTGTCAAAAGTGTTCCAGAATTCAGTCAGAAGTCTGATATATCAGGCTCAGAGAAGTAATATTATAGCATAACTAAATCATGACAATGCAGTCAATTTTCTAGAGTGGTGCATCTCAACATATGGGAGACCTTAACTCCGCCGAAGACGGATGTGTTGGGCCATTGGCGCAAATAAAACAGCAACACAACACATTTCCATTCTCTGGACTACATTCAACTGGAAATCTTGTAGGACCACTGTCCTACTACAAGAGAAATCCAGTGGGAGTTTGAGAATGAACGCTGAAGAAATAACTTTACAGTTCAAGAAGAAGCTATTTGTAGCTCAGGTAATCATGTAATCGTGGCCTGATGGTTGAGAAACACTGCTCTAGACTACATTCTGCAGGAATTCAAAACAAATGCACAAGGTCTAATGCTAATATTGATTAAGACTTTGCTCCATCTTTCTTCATTGCGTCCAATAAAGAGACTTCTTCATCGTTCATTCTCAAACGCCTGCTGGATCTCCCTTGTAGCAGGACCATGGTCCTACTACATTTCCAGCAGGATGTAGTCCAGAGAATGGAAATGTGCTGAACTGTTTTATTTGCGCCAATGGCCCTACACATCTGTCTTTGGCAGATAAATATACTTGACTTGGCTTATCTTGCCAACAAAATAATGATCAATGTAATCTCTGTTGCTGTGAAGCCTGCTTAAGATCCATGCCTGACTAAAGGGAAAGAATAATCATTTTATTTGAATCATGACACAAGGCTGTTTGAGATCAACAAGTCCACTCTGGAGTAGAAGACTGTCCAGCTTGTGACATTGCACACTACAGTCCCATTGAGTCAGTCATCTGTGACACAACAAGCTCCATAGACCACACTCCAGTCACTTCATCAGAAAGAATGTAAGGAGAAACACCAATCTGGAGCTGAAAGTAAAAATCATTAGAAGACATCCGATTCAATGGTTAGCACATCCCACCAACTAAAAGTACTTCAATGACATGAGGAAAATATTAACATCTAAACAAATTGAAAGCAAACTAAAAATTATAAAATGCTACATCTATTTATGGATCAGAAACATGGACAATAAACAATTAGAAGACAGAAATGAAGCCTTTGAAATGTGGTTATATAGAAGAATAGGGAAAGAGTAGAAAATAAAAAAAGAGGTTCTAACAACAGTTCATATCAATAAAGAAATAATAAAGGAAATAAAGATGAAGCAAATAAAATATTTTGAACATATTAAAAGATATGACACTTTGTTGATATTACAAGATATGACACTTTGTTGATATTACAAGATATGACACTTTGTTGATATTACAAGATATGACACTTTGTTGATATTACAAGATATGACACTTTGTTGAAGATCTTACTTAAGGGTAAAATTGAAGGGCGGCGAGCAAGAGGTAGGCAGAGATGCAAGGTGCAGAGTAACATCACAAGATGGACAGGATACAGTCTAGCAGAGTGCACCACCAAAACAAGAGATGGGATGTTGGAGGTCTGTCGCAGCCAACCTTCTCTGCGGAGACGGTACTTAATGTTGATGATACTCCACCAACAGACAGGGATGCGTGCTTTCACCAGACCTGTTCTCTCTATACAGTGAAAACATATTGTGTGCAATAGTAGATATCCCAGGAATATCAGTGGGAGGACAAAACATAAATAATTTGAGATATGCGGAAGACACTGTTCTGATTCAAAACCACAGACTTTCAAAACTTAATTAAAGTAGTAGTCACAGAAAGCAAAGAGAAAGGCCTCTTCCTAAATATCAAGAAAACAGAAGTAATGGTTATTTCAAAGAAAGAAAATAACACACCTTGCAAGATAATAGTGAATGATATAGTATTAAAACAGGTCCACCAATTCAAATATCTAGGTTCAATTATTACAGCAGATGGAAGAAGTTCAACAGAAATAAGATGCAGAATAGGAGAGGCAAAAACAACATTCAGAAAAATGAAAAATATACTGTGTAATATGACCTTGTCATTAGAGGTGAGAGTTCTGCAGTGCTATATAACCCCTATACTAATATATGGATGCAAGTCATATAAACAAACTGGGAGATTGGAGACAACAGAGATGTGGTTCTACAGAAGAATGCTGAGAATACCATGGACTGCCAGAAAAACTAATGTAGAGGTGTTAAAAGAGTTAAATGCGAAACGGACCTTAATCAACAATATAAGAAAAAGGCAATCTTTTTTTGGCCACTTCATGAGACAGGCAGGTTTAGAGAACATAATCACAACAGGCAAGATTGAAGGCACCAGAGACATAGGGCGACAACGTGAGAAAATATTAGACAGTTTGACAACCTGGCACTGCAAGGAAACAACAACGACTTTGATACATAATACTGTGGACAGAGAGCTGTGGATAGCCATGACCGCCTACGCCACCCGGCATGGCACCTGATGATGATGATGACTTCACCAAACTACCGCCAGATAGGATTCTCTAAAGGCAATACTATACGAAGACAATAAATACAAAGCTAGAGATTGAACATACACAAGATGGATTACAGAAATAGAAGAACCCACGGTAACAAACAGAGAAATGCACACAAAAATGTCTCCAGGAACTCTCATCACTGCAATGCACAAAGGGTTAAAGCGGAAAGAAAGATCAATCAAAGCAATCGATATTAGGTCATATTTTGACAACTATAATTAATTACGTTTCACAATAGACACGGCAGCAGTTTTATCATCTTTCACGAAATATGCTTTCGATAAACAACGAGCTGTCGGGTTTAGTAGCACTGTTAACAGTTCAACCAACTATGATAAATGAGAATTCGTTTGTCAAATAAGAGAGACAATCACGTTCGGGAGTTGATAATGGCTTTGCCCTCAACAATTACCTCTCTTTGCAAAGAGTAGATTCATAGTCTTTTTTCACGTATTTACGATCATGGATGCTAATATTCAAAGAAAAAGACAAAAAATGGAGTGACTAGAGAAGAGGGGAATCTGTGCGTTTTCTCTGGAAATATCCGAATAGCTAACAATCAACTGAGTCAGACAATGAGCACCTAGAATGTTGTCAGAACGGCGAGCATATAACTAATTCAGATAATGAGCGCTTAGAATGTTGTCCGAACGGCGAGCATATAACTAATTCAGACAATGAGCGCCTAGAATGTTGTCCGAACGGCGAGCATATAACTAATTCAGACAATGAGCGCCTAGAATGTTGTCCGAACGGCGAGCATATAACTAATTCAGACAATGAGCACCTAGAATGTTGTCCGAACGGCGAGCATATAACTAATTCAGACAATGAGCGTCTAGAATGTTGTCAGAACGGCGAGCATATAACTAATTCAGACAATGAGCGCCTAGATTGTTGTCCGAACGGCGAGCATATAACTAATTCAGACAATGAGCGCCTAGAATGTTGTCCGAACGGCGAGCATATAACTAATTCAGACAATGAGCGTCTAGAATGTTGTCAGAACGGCGAGCATATAACTAATTCAGACAATGAGCGTCTAGAATGTTGTCAGAACGGCGAGCATATAACTAATTCAGACAATGAGCACTTAGAATGTTGTCCGAACGGCGAGCATATAACTAATTCAGACAATGAGCGCCTAGAATGTTGTCAGAACGGCGAGCATATAACTAATTCAGACAATGAGCACTTAGAATGTTGTCCGAACGGCGAGCATATAACTAATTCAGACAATGAGCGCCTAGAATGCTGATCGAACGGCGAGCAGGTAAGGTATAGTAATTCTCCCAGTGCTGAGATGATGTTTCTAGGGAATCTAAGCCTACTCCTAACCCTCTTTAATAGCATTTTACGAAATACATAATAGGCCACAATATCATTAGTATTTACTTCTCTTTGAGATCCAATAAACAGGTGCACATATATTCCCTATTTACTAATATTTTGAAACATATTGATGGGCAGTATTGATCCCTTGATATGCAATATAAACAATCTGTTCAGGAACATCTCAAAACAGTGTTAATTTGCGCGGTTCTTCTCATTGATATGACATTCATAGTTTTCCGATTTACTCTGCAGCAAATAATATTTATATTTCTGTTTTATGCATTAATGATACCTAGAGGCTGTCATTTTCACTATTAAAGACTGCACGAAACAGCCCTTGTCGATCTGAACACGCTGATACTGCGATTATTTCTCCGTATTCAACACCTATGAAAATTTGTGTGTATATTGATATATGTCGTTTGTCTGTCATCCCCGAGGCAGTACATGCAATATTTTTCTTTAAAGCCGTGAATTGGAACATGTACTATTGGCTCAGCTTCCTACAGATAATTCTTCCGACACCCCCTCTCCCCCCCCCTCTCTCTGTGTGTGTGTGGAGGAAACTTAGGCTGTGTCCGTTTTACATAATCGAAGGTATACTCAAGATGAAATGGCTGTCGATTTCCTCCCAAAAGACAGTTATCGTTATTTCGCACCACCGAAACTAGAAATGTTGACGCCATGTGCAAGCCCCCCCCCCCCGTTTTTTCCTCTTTACGTAAAGTAAATACATTTGATTTCTTGCGTCGCCTGTGTATTGCTTTTGGCGCATCCGTCTCGGCCGTTCCTGCCTTGTTTCGATGTTGTAATTCCGGTTTCTTTTACCACGGCAGTGAGTTTGTCGATCACTGATTGGCTAGCTGCACAGTTCTGTTACTATATATAATTGATGATGTTGTTCCTCCTTCGCAAGCTAAGATGAGCATGTCATGCAAAACAATAAATGCGATGGAAAAAATAAATAATAATAATAAATTGGTAATTATCTAATTTGGTTTGTGAGTTCGTAGATGTCAGATTCGTGCACGGAATGTGCTATTGTAGTGCATGCAGGAATGCTGAAGGTTCAGGGTAGGAGAATTTTCGGATTTATCCTTCCGCTTCTTGCGCTTGTGGATTGCCCTTGGTAATGTTTGACAATTGACATTTATAAATTATTAATTTTTTTATGGTTAGGCTTAGGGTTTGCGTTTGAATAGGTGTTGTTTTGTATTTTCTTGTGTGTTATTCGACAAATGGATTTCTTCCTGAAAGAAATGACAAACTACAAGAGTAATGCGCCTAGTAATTCTATTTTGGATATTTTAAACATAGATGAATTCCAACTTACAAATTGCCAAACAATCAAGAACGAAATTTAAGGCGATCGAGAGTTATTACATAGCTACCGCCATGGTTGTTGACAATTGCAACACTGGTGTCAATGGTGCAGTTAAAAACAGTGTAAAACAAAGTGTTATGTTTGGTTCATGGAACGTTAGAGCTTTATATCAAGACAATATACACATTGTAGCGAAAGAAATCGGACGTCTAGGATTATATATATTAGGAATTTCAGAACGTAGTTGGTTGGGAAAAGGACATAGCAAACTAATTACGGGTGAAGTTTTCGTATTTGCAGGCAGATTAAATGGTGGTCAGAGCGGGGTAGATTTCCTTGTGTCCAAAACATCGTGGTCATCTGTACTAGGTTATACTCATATTATCGATCGTATGGCGAAATCAAGATTCAAGGGATAAAGACAATCATCACAGTAATACAAACATATGTACCAACAACTGTCGCAGAAGATCAAGAAATATATGCGTTTTATGAATAGTTACAAGCTATAATAGATAAAGTAAACAAACAGGACATACTGATAGTAATGGGGGATTTCAATGCCAAAGTAGGAGAAGGAAGGCTAGTGTACGAAAAATGTGTATGTGGTAGATTCGGCCTTGGAGTTAGAAATGAACGGGGGGGGGGGTCGCTTAATAACATTCTGTTTAGAAAACAAACTTGCTATCACAAACACCTTCTTCACATAACACACAACACACAACACTCTAGAAGATTATTCACATGGATGTCTCCGGATGGAGCAAGTAGGAATCAAATCGACTGCATAATGATACAACAGACATGGAGATTATGTATATTTTCTTTAAAAACACTTCCCGGAGCGGATTGTAACTCAGACCAAGAAATACTGATATCAAAGTTTAAGATAAAACTCAAAAAAGTTCATCCAAACCAGTAATACGACTCAGTATGATACATACAAAATTCCAGAAGAATATAACATAGAGATTAAAAAAAAACCCAGCTTTTCTGCCCTAACGGAAGAGCAAGAAAACATGACTACAGAAGATTTAGCAAATAAAACACGAGAGATATTTATCACAAGTGTCGAAAAACATATTCCTAAAAGAATAACAAAAACAAAAAAACAAGCTTACATTTCAGACATAACAATGAAGTTGGAGGAAGACAGAAGAAATCATAAGTAAAAGAAAGACGCAGAAAGTAAGACGAGGTATAGAGAACTCACAAGAGCTTCTAGACCTCACATAATCTTATAGAACTCACAATAGCAATTAAAATACAAGCTATATAGGATAAACAACAATATATAACCAACTATGGTAAAGAAATAGAATAACTACATGAACAAGGTAAATGCAAAATCATATTATCTGCTGCAAGAACTACACAAAATAAAGTTTTCAAACTTTCATTGCGTGTTATAACAGATAACAAAGGCAATACTTTAACGGAGCAAAAGGATATTATTCATAGATGGAAAGAGTACTGTCAAGAAATGTACACTGAAATGTACACACATTAACAAAGAAGACATCAACATACTTAGCAATGAAGATTAAGAACTATAGTCAACATAGGAGGAGTTCAGGAACTCAATACACAATTTAAAAGAAGACAAATTCCCGAGATGCGATGAGATAACAGAAATGATCCATGTAGACGGAGAAGAGAATGTCTTTACAGACTATAACCTATGTTGCAAGATCTGGAAAACTGGTATATGGCAAAAGAACTGGAAAAGATCAGATTATATCCCATTACCAAAAAATGGCAACCTTGCAATTATGCACTAACTACATAATTATCGCTTTTATTAAGTCAAGCTAGTAAAATACTATTACATATCATAATGAAGAGAATACAAAATAAAATAGAAACAGATGTTCATGAGGCACAGGCAGGTTTTAGATCCGACAGAAGCACCAGACCTAATCTTCAACATGAGAATCACTATAGGAAAATGCTGGGAATTCAATTAGACCTGCACACGTTTTATCGACTACATCAAAGTGTTCGATTGTGTACGAATCACCAATTATGGAAAATTATGGTCGACACGGGATTTCCAAAACATTTCACATATTTAATCACAATGCTGTACCGCGAACAAGAGGCAGCAGTAAAAGTGGACGGAAGAATATCAGAATGGTTTAATGTACAGGAAGGATTGACAAGGATGCACACTATTACCGTACCTGTTCAACATCTACGCTGAAAACATAATGCGAAACGTAAAAGACGAAATTACATATATTGACTTCAAGCCTCTTACCATCGGCGGTAAGCAGATTCCCATAAATCAGATATGCTGACAACACAGTTCTCTTAACAACAAACGGAGATGGTCTAAGCAGCTGTCGGGAATCTTTTTGTCTGAGAGAGCCATGGACACCACATATTTTGAAAGGTAATTCTGCGAGAGCTATACATTATGTTTAAAACTAAAATTCAAGTAAATATGTGCATTTTGTGTAATTTCAACACTAAAAGCACAATAACTATGTCTCTGAATTCTTTTTAATAACATTGTTATGCTGTTGCTAATCAATAATGAGTATTTCTTACCATTAATGCGACTTCTGATGTTGAGCTGCAGTAGACTTTTGCTCATTTGTAGAATGAAATATTGATATGAAATTAATTTGTAGATCAAAGGAGTCTAAAGAAACATTATTTTATAAATCGAACATTTGGCTGCAAGCCAGATAGAGCCACATCTGGCTCACGAGCCATGGGTTCCCGACCCCTGGTCTAGTGGGTCATTGGTGAGACTCACAGATGCAACCGAATGCGCAGCACTTCGTATGAAGAAATAATTATTAAAGGAAATAAAGATCAAACAAATAAAATATTTTGGACATTAAAAGACGTGAGAAATTGTTGAAGACCTTACTTGAGGATAAAGTCCAGGGAAGCCAAGAAAGAGGTAGTAAAAGATACAAATGGGAAAGTCACATCACAAGATGGACATATTAGTCTAGCAGAGTGCACAATCAAGACAAGAGAAAGGAGATATTGGAGTTTTTTTTACAGCCAACTTTCGTTACTGAGATGGCACTTAATGATGATTTAGATGAATACTAGAAAGAAGGTGTTTAATGTTATATCCGGTGTAACGCTCTCGTTCACGTAAGTAGTATTTCTACAACAAGTGTTGTGTGGTTTAGTAGAAAAAGTGAGTCTACAAGTAAAGTTTATGAAATCAGAACAGATCGCAAATAAGATTTTAAAGTATTTTTGCAATGAAGCTACTCGAGAAAACTATATCATTCTATTTCTAACCCAGAAAATAGGACTATTCAAGACGTGCGGCAATTTAACGGCAATGGAACCGTTGGATAGCGAAAACTGAAATTTCGAATTCAAGTCATTTACACACACAAATTAGACCAAGAGTGGTGGATAATTTTGACAGAGAATTGATCCAAAGAGAAATTTGCAAGCTGTTTCACAATAATGAGGCAGCGACTTTAAGGAAATTGAAAAGTTGGATAAGAAAGTATAATGATACTGATATTTCTAAATCTATGCTATGGATAGGCTATTAGAAGTTTATTATTCACTTTCAGAAAATATGTTGGTGGTAGAAACATTATTTATGAGAAGAATTATATAAGTTTCAATGGGTGTCATGTGAAGTTTTTTCTCCAGAACGTTGTCTTCCCAATGAACTTCCTGAACAATTCTCTGTCTTGGGCGATGCGGCTTGCATTTTCCAACGACGTATTCATGTTATCTTTAATGTTGCCAGTCCATCGTCTTCTTGGTCTGTCTTTCTGTAAATCACAGATTTTATAACTAACATCCTGTTGAATATGCGTATCTTTTCAATATTTCCTCCTCCCAGGTACTCTGCCCTCCATGATTTCTCTTTCTAAACAATTGTGTATCTTTATATGACCAAACAGGTGTAGTTTTCTGCTTGCTTTTGTGTTTAGTAACCAACACTCTGGATTCTTCAATGTGTACGTATTATCTGAGTTTCTCTTTTTTTCTTTATTCTATATGTTGAAATGAGAAGAAATATTTACGAGTGGTCAGAGAAATGAGAAGATATTGTTATAATATAGTGTATTTAGGTGAAATGAACGAGAATTGTCAATAATCTGAGGATAATTTGTACTTACTGCCAAAACTAAAATATAACAGGTAAAGCTAGAAACAGGGCAACGAAGTTTGTTAATCACTGGAAACACACATAATAATACACACAAATCGACGTTTCGACCAAAAAGCTTTTATCAGACACCACAAACAACCGAAAGCGACAAGTAAGAACAATACTATAGGCGTTAACAAGGTGGGTTAACTGTAATGTGGAGATGGACCGGAATAGTTGTAACTAGGTTAGAGGTGAAACAACACGGACAAACAATATATACAAAACAGAACTATAAACATGTGAAACAAAAAAACACATTAGAAAGCATGGAACAACTAGATATGATATATGAGATAGGCGCTCATTGATCCCAAAGTGTTTCAGAACGCCAATTAGATATATGTAGCGGTTTTAAAGCGCATGTCGAGTCCGGTCATCAGAGAAGCACGACTTTAATAGCCGTAATCTGAATGTTTTGGGCGTCCCGATGGCCCGTGCCATTGAAGTGGACGTCCACAGAATAACACAAATGGTTTTTGATGCTGTACGGGTAATAGAAGAATCGGTTCGTAAGCTCCCTTCCAATCTCACTTATTTAAGTCATGGCGCAACATTTGCATATGAGGGCATAGATGACGTTGCGGGACACACATGTAGAACTAACTTCAATGATGAAAGTGACTTTGAAGAATGTGACAGACCGGGTCTGGGTGACAGAAACACAGGTGTAGCATCTGTTTCGCTTACAGCTGATGGTGCCACAATTATAAGGAGCGTCAGGCTATAGATGATTCTGAATCAATATATCACTGAGGTTGTCCCGGCTGTAGACATCAAGAGTTTTTTTGGGGGGGGCGGGGGGGGGGGGGGGGTTTCAGAACACCTCCAAAATCTTGGAAAAAAGATTGGAGAAGAAGAAGGTGCCGGAGAAGAACATAACGAACAGTAGCGCTATTGTGGTTGAAAGTGAGAACAAGTTTGACCCTGTCCGAAGAGGAATACCTCCGATGGTTCAAGAGGGTATCCGAACGGGAAAGGTTCCAGATTCGAGAAGGGCAGACCTGAGGACTCTATCTAGGTATTGGCGACAGCTGAAGAAATCCGTCATCTCGTGGTCTTTCTCGAGAAAGTTCTCACCACTACACAGGCGACGGAGTCGAATAATTTGAGAGAACGGGAGGGAATCCCATCAGGCAGAAGGATGAGAGGAGTTGTATAGGAGAAAGCTATGGGCATCAGTCGGTCTGTA
Organism: Meghimatium bilineatum; assembly: GCA_034231615.1. Classification (NCBI taxonomy): domain Eukaryota; kingdom Metazoa; phylum Mollusca; class Gastropoda; order Stylommatophora; family Philomycidae; genus Meghimatium; species Meghimatium bilineatum. Next base: position 42,503,525 of record CM067305.1, on the reverse strand, counting down.
GTGTACAGATGTGCTGAGACATTTGAGTTGTATAGTGATGGATATGTTCAGGACGTTCACATGGGAAGTGGAGATCTCCGATTTGAACTTGATGACAGGGTGAAAATTATCAATGAAGTGTATGAAGTATGACAGATCAGCCTCAGATATATCATTGCTACCAATCCCATCATCGGTTTACTTATGGAATAACCCAATAATAAAGGCCCACAATGGGATTCCCATAACTGATACTCAAGGTGGCCCATAAACAAACAAGTAAAGCTGAGTCCCATCGTGGTGCTATGACGATCACGCTGATTTGGTAAAAAAAAGTCTACATCTAACTCAAAGTTGTTGAGAGTGAGCACGAGCACCGTAAGCGGATAATGGTAGAGGTAGTCATAGAGGGATGAGAGTGTTGGTCGAGGAAGAACTTCATGGCCTTAAGGCATGCCGAGTGTAGTATAGAGGTGTAAAGGGAGCAGACATCAAGCAGAAAGAGACGATAGGTATGAGCAGGGGACAGTGAAATGTAGGCAAAGATGGGCATGGCATGGTTAGTATCTTTCAGGAATGTGAGGAGTTACTTACACTAATGTTTCGAAAACAGTATCCAGAAAGTTTGCAATGTGTTCCGTGGGACAGAAACACGCAGAGACACTAGGTCTGCCAGGTTTGAAAGGCTTGTGGATTTTGGGCAGCATATAGAATGCAGGCCTACCCACATTGCTTTCCTTAAAGCATAGAACGGCAGCTGTAGTGGGGAGAAAGTTATCAGCTATAAAACCCTTGATGGTGGTAGAGACGGTGTCGTTGTGGACTACAATCGGGTCTTTCTTGCATGTATTGGCCATGTAGAATAAGGGACTTGACAGCTGTTACTGCCCCTCGTGTAGATAGAGTCCTGGCGCAAGACAACAATAACGCCCACTTTGTCGGAAAATGATGAAATTGTCGCCAAGGCTACGAACTTGCTTAAGGGCACGGAACTCAGCCGGTAAGATGTTGGTACGCCTAAGGCGGGTGAAGTGGAAACATTCAATTTCATCTGGGTGTACTCGATGTAGTGTGCAGGATCCGGGATGCGGAAGAATTAGGTGTCCAGTCATGCTTATTGGAAGCATAGCTGGAAAATATATCATCCGAGTCGGAGAACTGTCCAGAGGGTTCACTGTCCTGAAAATTGAACCGTAGCCGCAAGCGAAAATGGAACTGATGAAGTCCAGCATAAGAGTGTAGTGGTCACAAGCAGTGCGGGGGGGGGGGGTATAAACTGAAGCAATTTGATGAGGATATAAATTTCACCGTCACAAATATCCGTCAGGAGAGACGCACACAGCATGAGTATTAATGTGAGTCTGAGGTACAGAGTCAGAAGGGGTAGAAGGATGAAGAAGGTTGATTTTATTATTGTGCTGAGTGTACGTAAAGTTATGAAGTCGAAATCTAATTCTAAATCTAAATATAAATCTGAACTTTCCAATCGTCTTCATTACCTTACCACTAACAACTATCTTCTTTTATTTATCATCCGCCTCATCATTCACACTCTCAACAAAGTTCAGTTTAAGATTTAGAGTGGTGATACCTATAGAAATAAAGAGATGAATAAAGGCGCGTATGGTAGCGTACTAAATGGCAAACAATGTCACCAGTATATTCGCATAAAGATCATTTAAGAAATGATTTTCAACAGGTATATATGCAAACATTGTGGGGACACTATTGTAATAGTAGATACGCCTGTCCATGAGCAACTCAGAATATGTCCCCGAAGAGGCAAAAATTAAGATTTTGGTTTGAAACTTGTGTCCCCTATTTGATTATTTCCTTTGGCTATATTTACGAGTTTATGTTTATCATTTATTAATTTAAATATAAATTTATTTACGGTTAGGGTTGTGAAACATAACTAACCCTAACCCTAACTCTAGTAAATTAATATTAAAATAAATTATTGATAATTTTTGATATAATATTTAGATTAATTAATCCTAAAATAAGCAAGGAGACATGGTTTCCAAACCAGAACCAAAACTAATTTTCTGGAAACACAAGAATAGTTGTGCACAGAGATCAAAGGATTCATAAAAAGACTCACCACTTCATTTTTGTGAGTATTTTTATGATCTTTTGGAGAGGATAACATTACATCAAATATACCAAACCTTTAACATGAAGAGAAAAACCTAAGTAATGAAGATAGGAAGAACAGAAAAAACACCAATAATATATATATATATATATATATATATATATATATATATATATATATATATATATATTGGAATCATGTGAAATAATTCACATACCACATACCTAGGAAGCAACATAATAACAGACGCCAGGAACAGCGTAGAAATACACAATAGATGTAATAAAGCATACCAAGCCTTAAGACAAATGACACCAATCTTCAGAAACAAAAATGTAGATTTAAACACCAAAATAACACTATTCAACACAATTATTATACCAACGCTATGTTACCAAACCAAACATGGACAACGACAGCACAAGATACAAGTAAACACGTGACAGCTGAAATGGCATGCTTGCGCAGAATCCTAGGAATATCGTTAAGAGTTATGAATGTGAGAAATGAAGACATTAGGCAAAGAACCGGTGCCACTCCAATCTTGGAATATATTAAGAGACAACAGATCCAATGGTTTGCACACATTAACAGACTACCATCAGAAAGCATACCACAACAAGCTATGCTACACAGATACAGTGAAGGCAGACCTAGAGTCCGACCACGAAAACGATGAACCACCGAAATAAAAGAGGCGACAAACTCCACAATATATTCAGCACACACGAGGGCCATCTCCAGAAGACCCTTCTACCCCTGACGCTGAAAGGCAACAAAGGATTTAGCGAATAGATAGAACAAAAAGATACAAGGGAAGAAATATGTTTTTATTGTTTCATAGAAAAACATTGCCATTAGATTGTCGCTTGCACACATTATTTACCATGGTTAAGAAAAAGATAGCTAATTCATAAATCATAAACATATTTAAATGTGAAATATTTTAGAAGTCCTCGGCAAGAAAAAAAAATATTTTAAGGATTTTCACGACAATAAATATATATATAGTTTAAGAACCGCTGCACAAAAATTTCCATTACTAGTTTTGTGCTTAAGATTTTCTATAATTGTATTCATATTTTTTTTCACATTACTTTCTGTTTATTTTTGTGTGTGTTCTACTTCACAAAGGGACAATTCGTAAACAATATTTCCATTAATTCTGAATAAAATAGTGAACATGAATTGTGAAACCGCATCTTAGGCTACAAAAGACTCACGAAATCATAGTGTCTAAAATTTTGGGTTTAGCATAATTTAAAACAGTATCAAATAAAATGAACTGCTGTAAACAACTTGACTGCAGGCTCTCTTTATTCAACAAATATGGCCGGAAATCAGAGCGATTGAAATAAGAAACTGAGAAATTGAGTACTGATGTTATACAGTGTTTGGATATCACTGAATATTAACAGAAGATTTTAAGATAACTCGATAACATTTATTTTCGTATGGATGACAAGATTTGTGTATTTGATAATTGTGCCCTATGGGAATTACGAGCGATTTTCAGTTAGGCCTACTTTGTATTTGCAGTGATGTTGTTTCTTAGTGATTTTAAGTTAGGCCTACTTTGTATTTGTATTTTCAGTTAGGCCTACTTTGTATTTGCAGTGATGTTGTTGTTTCTTAGTGATTTTCAGTTATTTCATATTTGCAGTTGGGTGGTTTCTTGGAGATCACAGGAGGCTTCAGCTTTCGGCTTAAAGCAATGTTTATTGACGCAGCCTGCTATTCGGAGGTGGATCAATGAAAAGAATGTACAGTACTAGAAGTTATTGGTTTTCTTTTATGTTGCCATAGGACTAGTATTTTTTAGTCTGTTCTGCTGATGACAAGTCCTACTAAGATAAGGTAAAGGTAGGTCCTATGGCAGCAACCTGCCGTCGGGGATGAAGATAACACTTCATTTACTAAACAGCAGCAACTATTAGGTGGGGTGGCCCGCTCCCTACTTTGCTGTCTTTACCTCCCCTAACTCATGCGCCAGGTACCCATTTACAGCTGAGTCGACTAGATGCGATTTTTATTTAAAGTTCTACTAGCGTTATATATATTGCAGAAGTCTCTCAGCCATTGCATGAATGTGTCTTCTGGCTGAGAAGTTAAGAAGCAACTTAATTACGTCTTCCTTCTCGAACACATTCAATGAAAACGTGTCTGCGCTAACATTACTAAAAACATTAACATGTCCAGGAGATGAGCTCAATTCCATATTTAAGTGGATGAAAGGTGTCGTAGACAAATTTGGATTTTCAGAAGTCTGGACTATCTGTCATAAATGATGATTGAGGTATACCTATATTTCCAGGTAGCCCTCTTGGAGATGTAGTAAAAAGCTTAATCGTTCATTGGGAGCCAGGGTATAGTTATTGAAAAATCACTCAACCCAACGATCCTTGCTCACATTTCGCCATCACAGAAGAGGACACTCTTGGTGTGCAAATGTTCAGTGGTTCACCTAGACACCTTTAAATTATACCATCTCTTGTTTTATGAAGGTTGGAGAATGACCTTATCGATGCGGAGTCCATATTGAAAGCTACACCAATCAAAAGGTATCTGGTCAACTACTGTCTAGACAGATTAAAACTTAGTAAAACCAGATGCTATCACACAAATTTATAACTCAACATACATTTTTCTATTACTGTAGCTATCCTCAAGCACACCACATTACACTAGACAATGCTCCTGCCATAAGCGCATTGTGAAGTTGCAGTAAAAATGGCTGGCTACGACGCACATATCCCTTAGTGCATACACAAACATAATAAATCCAGACATGATCACTTATTTGTTGACACATTGAAAGGTCTGTTTTATCATAGTTCCAATCTCTACTTTCTCTATTCTTATGAGATTATTCTCAAAACTCTTGAAGATTAGCAGCATGTAGATTGAAGAATAAAATGCATTGTGTCGTGGTTTACAGCGTAGCGTAATATGATGATGATGTTCGTCCATCGTAATCGACGATGACCAAAACTCAACCAAAATAATAATAATAACAAGTAATAAAAGATAACGTTAATAGTGCGTCTTTGAATGACTAACAAGTCCAATGCCAGCACAAAAAGCTCTTCCACACAAATGGCAAGTAGAGGGTGTCCATCGGAGGTTGAGAAGTTTTGTCTTTTCTACTTGCCCGTTTCTGTCTTGCAATATCTTGCCTGGACTCTTCCACCGCTAGTACTCCAGTTCTGAGACTGTAAAGCCATGCTGTTCTATCCTGGGCGAGGCTCTCCCAAGAGTCTACGTCATTTTGTTAAGATATTATACTGTTACTACAAATTCTCTTGAATTACTGTATGTCAATGATATACAATTACTACAATTTCTATTGAATTACTGTATGTTAAGGTTATTATACTATTATTAAAATTTCTCTAGAATTATTGCATGTTAAGGATTTACTATTACTCAATTTTTCTTGAATTACTGCATGTTAAGGATATATTACTACAATTTCTCTTGAATTACTGCATGTGAAGAATAGTATACTATTAATACAATTTCTCGTAAATTACTGTATTTTAAGGATATAATACTATTAATACAATTTCTCTTGAATTACTGCATATTAAGGATATTATACTATTACTACAATTTATCCAGAAATACTGTATGTTAAGGATATTATAATATTACTAAATTATCTTGAATTATTGTATGTTAAGGATAGCATAATATTACTAAATTATCTTGAATTGCTGTATGTTAAGGATAGTATCCAAGATGGCGACCATGCTAGTCGCGATGTTTTTGTCTCACTGTTTATGTGATTCGAATTTCGTGGATTGTGCTAGTTGTGTTGTTTAATTGTGTACTCAAGTGATAAATGGATATGTTTCCGTACTTTAATGTTGCTATTTGCAAGATTCGAGCGCTGACAAAGGAGAAACTTGATTTTTCCGTTATTGTCAGTCGGATACAAACATCTCATTTGGTGACCTATTCTCGCCGCTGGGGCGGGCTCACTGACCGTGTCAAAATGGTCTGCCCTATTTTTACACGGTGTCAACCTGTTACAGTCGATGTGATATTTGGCGACACACTGTAGCTACTATGGACACTCACAGTGCTAAGAAATAAGTCAACCTAGCATTGTTAACAAAGGCTTTGTCTACCTAGGCTTAAAAAGTCTGTTAGCGGCGAAATACTCGGAAGAAGTTGGCAGGTAACTCAACGGGTACATAGGCGCTAACAGCAGAGCTGTGTGGACAGCATAGGGCACAGTTAGACACATAGTACGCTCTGGCCATCCACTGCACCTGATTTTCTCCCAGTTGTCTCGACTTTGTCTTGCCACTGGACCAAGATAAAACTCAGGAGAGAGAGTGTGGTTGACGATTAGCGCAACTCTTCCACACTATAAACCAACTTCAGCGCTAGTCATTTCTCAACCCATTTATTTATTTATCTTTATTAATTAAATATGAAGAGAACAAAGTGTGAATCAATCCTAGTTGGTTCATGGAATGTTCGGACACTTACGGATATCTCAGATGTAAACAGACCAGAAAGAAGAACAGCACTAATTGCTAAAGAATTGGCCCGTTATAATCTGGATATTGTTGCACTTAGTGAAACGCGGTTTGCAGATGAGGGTCAGTTGACAGAGAGAGGTGGAGGGTATACATTCTTCTGGATAGGACGTAAAAACACAGAGAGGCGTGAATCAGGTGTTGGTTTTGCTATAAAATCATCTCTGGTGCAGAAACTTCCAGGTCTGCCTCGAGGAATTAGCGATCGCTTGATGTCGTTGCGATTGAAAGTGAGCAAAAATAACTTTGCCACATTACTTTCTGCATATGCGCCGACAATGACAAATCCTGATGAGGAAAAGGATAAATTCTATGAAGAGTTAGATGCCGCTATATCTGGTACACCGAGAACTGATAAACTCATTATCCTGGGTGATTTCAATGCCCGAGTTGGCAAAGACTTCCAGACATGGCAAGGTGTTCTTGGACGTCATGGGATCGGTAAATGTAACAGCAATGGTTCCCTTCTTTTAAAGCTATGTTCTGTGCACGAACTCACTATCACCAACACTATGTTTCGTTTGCCAACGCGCAAAAAGACCTCTTGGATGCATCCACGCTCCAAGCAGTGGCATCTTATAGACTATATCATAACCAGAAAAAGGGACATCAAGGATGTTCGTGTCACAAAAGCAATGTGTGGAGCTGAATGCTGGACTGATCACCGGCTTATAGTATCCAAACTAAATTTCACCATTGCAAGAAAAAGACGTCCACAGGGACAAAAGATAGAAAAACGCCTAAACACTGATCGGTTGAGTAACCACGATATAAAAAATAATCTCTCCAAGGATCTCGACGTAGCCTTGGGAGACTTAGATCTTCTTAATACCACATCTGAAGATAGCTGGGCTTCGTTTAAAGGAATTATTTACGCCAAAGCGAAGGAACATTTGGGAGTGAAGGTACATAGACACCAAGACTGGTTTGATGATAATAATTTTGAGATAACATCCTTGTTAGAAGAGAAACACAAAGCTTTCAAGAAACTACAAGGGGCAGCATCTTCACCGTCCAAGAAAGTAGCCTATAACAAGATCCGTAACACTTGCCAAAAGAAGCTTAGAGAGATAAAGGATAAATGGCTAAGTCGAAAAGCTGAAGAAATTCAAATGTTTGCAGACAGAAAGGACTATAAGCGATTCTATGAGGCTTTAAGAACTATCTATGGTCCACACTCATCGGGATCACCACCTCTATTAAATGCCGATTCGTCGAAGCTTCTCACTGATAAAAATGACATCTTAAATCGTTGGGCTGAACATTTTGAAGAAATCCTAAACAAACCATCAGTAATAAATGAAGAAGTCATAAACAGAATACCACAACTTAGGATAAGAGAAGAACTCGATATACCTCCAAGCAGTCAAGAGGTTATTATAGCGATTAAACAAATGTCAAATGATAAAGCTCCAGGTTTGGATGCCTTACCTGCTGAAATTTATAAAAATGGCGGACCACTGCTGATTAAAAAACTAACTGACATTTTTGGTATTTTCTGGAACTCAGGTACATTGCCTCAAGATCTAAAAGATGCTTCTATAGTGCACCTATATAAAGGCAAAGGTACCAAACAATCTTGCGATAATCATAGGGGCATATCACTTTTGTCTATAGCTGGTAAAATTCTCGCTCGTGTCATACTCAACAGATTAAATAATTCTCTACTAAACGAGCTACTCCCAGAGAGTCAGTGCGGTTTTCGTGCAGGTCGTGGTACAGTTGATATGATATTCTCTGCACGACAAATTCAGGAAAAGTCACAAGAGCAACATAGTGAACTCTTAGCAACATTTGTGGACTTAACTAAAGCATTCGATACCGTTAACAGAGAAGGACTGTGGAAGGTGCTTACAAAGTTCGGATGCCCCCCAAAACTTGTCACTGTGATACGACAATTTCATGACGGTATGATGGCTAGTGTTATCTGCGACGGAGGAGTATCTCCTGCATTCCCTGTCACAAATGGTGTAAAGCAGGGATGTGTGCTGGCCCCTACTCTTTTCAGCCTGTTATTTACAGCCATGTTAACGGAAACACACCATAGTAATGAAACAGCAGGCATAATGATCAATTACAGAACGGATGGTGGTCTTTTCAATTTACGTCGTCTAAAAGCAAACAGGAAAACTAAATCTAGTACTGTTAGAGAATTACTTTATGCTGACGACTGTGCATTGTATGCTGACTCTGTCGTAAACATGCAGAGCACCATAGACCGCTTCTCAAAGGCCTGCAACAACTTTGGTCTCACTATTAACACCAAAAAAACAGAAGTCATGCACCAAGCAACATCAAATAGCCAACGTACTGCTACTTCCATCATCGTCAATAAGGAAAAACTGCAGGTAGTCGACAATTTTACTTACCTTGGAAGCACTCTCTCTCGCGATGTCAACATTGATGTGGAAATTAACAAGAGACTGGCAAAAGCTAGTGCTGTATTTGGCGGATTACGCAAAAATGTATGGGACAGAAGAGGTATAAGAACAACCACCAAACTACAAGTATATCATGCTGCTGTTATACCAACCTTACTATACGCCTGCGAAACGTGGACAGTGTATGCTAGACATGCAAGAAAGTTAAATCATTTCCATCTTACCTGCCTACGTAAATTACTAAACATCCATTGGTGGGACAAAGTACCAGACTACGAGGTCTTGGAAAAATCAACCTCAATAAGCATCCACACAATACTTATGAAGGCGCAGGCACGCTGGGCAGGCCATCTTGTGCGTATGGAGAACTCGCGATTGCCAAAACAAATATATTATGGAGAACTCATGGCAGGATTTCGAAAAGCTGGTGGACAGAAAAAGCGTTTCAAAGACACGCTCAAGTCATCCTTGAAACATCTTAACATTGACGTAGGCGCTTGGGAGAGCCTCGCTCAGGATAGAACGGCTTGGCGTTACAGCATTAGAACGGGAGCACTAGCGGCAGAAGAATTCAGACAAGAAACTGCAAGACAGAAGCGGACACGTAGAAAAGAAAAAACATCTCAACCTCACACAGATACCTTCTATTGTTGTCAATTCTGTAAAAGAACATTTTGTGCGCGCATTGGACTTGCTAGTCATTTAAAAACGCACTATTAACTTTATTATTTTATTATTTATTGTTATTATTATTATGGTTGAGTTTTTGGTCATCGTCGATCACGACGGACGAACATCATAATATTACTACCATTTCTTGTAACTACGCTTTGTTATATATTTAATTGGACTTCTGCGTATACTTTCATAATTACAAGTTGTGTGTGATCTTTCATTGAAGCAAAAGCTAACATACGTCTACAAGGCAACAGAACTGGGTCATTTGACGAAAATCTTCATGTTAAATCAATGTATGTTTTTGTAACATCCTATGGCTGTAGCCGGAAATCGTTAGCATTTCCCAGCAATCTTTAGACTTCCATCCCATTTCAGACTGGTTGATTTAGTTAGACTGCTTCGTCTTGTGGTTTGTGCGACAGGGAAATAGAGCAATGTCATTCAATTTGTCCGGTTTTCGAGCCTCGATGATTCTGTTAATTTGTTCGCATCTCCCTGGAGATAAAGAGTGGAGACGGCAGAATGGAAATAAGGGAGAAAATCGAGAATGAACTAGAGATATAAACAGAAATTAGGATGATATCAGTTTTAACCTGGGGAAATATCGGGTGTAAATGAAATAAATCAGATATGGAGCCAGCAGTGATGTTTTAAGATATGATCACAGTAGGGGCTGCAGACATGTTGCATTATATGTTTCATCTGTTTTCAGCACGAAATCGCTTATGTGTCGCTTGACAACACTTGACTGATTACTCCCTCTATCAGTGTTATCGATTCTTACTCTGGTCACTATTCCACTAAATATGTATTACAATTTAAAACAGTAGATTTGCACATAACACATACTTATAAAAGTGGAAGGAACAAATGGAATTGGAAGACAAACACGATGCAATATCTCACATCAAAAGGTATTAACAGATCACACTATTTCGCATTTGAACAGTCCACTATTGGAGCATCTTTACCGAGAATTTCATGCAAAGATCAATGTCTACGTGGATCCCGAAACCAAAACCCAAACATATACTTCATGAGTGCACAAAATACAAAAAACAGAGACCAGTCTGGATAGAGCAGACAGACTTGAGGTTAAAGACATGGGATAGCCACTCTGACCTTGAGAAAACTGTCAACTGGCCCGTGGCGACAAGCCTGACAATCCAGGTTGACAGGAGATGTTGAAAGCAGAACAATATGTTGCAATATTTCTAATTTGTTTTAACTTGTAGATCTCGTTGTTTTTTTCACGATGCTGTTGTTAATTGTAAACCCCGAAATGTCGTAAATAAGATTCCAGTTGAGGGAAACGTCCACAAACTTAACACATACATTTATACATGATAAATATCACAGTTGATCAAGAATGGCAAATTTTTCTATGCATTTTAAATTTTTATAAGAATTATTATCCGCACTGCCCATTTAAACATCATATTAAGAATGAAGTTGGGTTTTTTTTCCGCCATGTGAATGAAGAAACACGATGACATTGAAAGTGTGTATTTCGGAGGATCGATAAAAGACAGTAGAGGCAAAGGTCGACCAAGACGTCGCTGGACAATAGATATTCAGATACTTGCAGATGTTGATAGATGAGGTGGGACAACTTGCCGGAGACCACTGAGATCTCAGGAGATTCATAAGGAATACTACATTCTAGAAAGAATTCATTATATGACTCTGACCATTGAGCTTAGACAAAATCGAATCACAGGCTATCTCAGTCATACTGTAAAAAAAGTTATGAAACGTGATTACAATAAGATTATCACGTCAAACATATGATGTTGCCAGTCGACAACAATGCTGCTTGTCGCTAAACTTTGATGTTTCACAGTGTATGCTTCAAACTGAGCTAGTCTAAATGTAGAGAAAGTTTTTAGCGGACGGCGATGCCTATCGACAATCTTTGAGGTTCAAAAGACTAAATCAAAATTCTTATTGTAATCCATCATTTGCAAGGTCTGCCCTGGTATTTTATTCATCGTGTCTGTATAGTAATATTTTTTTAAGGGCACAGTTTGATGGTAGTTTGGAAATATGCGAAAACCACTTAATCTGTTGTCTTCGTATGTAATCTAGGATTGGCATTGTGTTTGTTAGTCTTCTGATTTTTTCAGTCCTATTCTGTCTCTTATTATTACTCCCAGGCTTCTACGGAAACAAGTCATTTCTGTTGTAACAAGTTTTCTTTTGGATTCTCATGTTAGTGTCCGCGTTTGACATTGGTAGCATAGTGATGGTATGATCGTTTTATGTAGTGCAGTTTTGGTGTTCATGCTCACATATTTGTTTTTAAAATAGGATACATCTGTCCCAAGATCCGGTATGCTATATTGTATCTATGTAGATTTTTTTGGTGTTTTCCCCATTCGATAATACGATGCTTCTAAGATAAATTATTTCTTTCACTTGTTGATCATCGATTAGAATAGTGGTGTTTCTTATGTTTTTGCGAATGATATTACCTCTGTTTTTTTCTGTGTTTATCTTATGTTAAAGTTCCTACATGTTGTGTGGAGTCTATTTATATGTTGTTGTAGTTTTCTTTTGTTGTTGCTATTATTACTTGATCGTCTACACATTTTTTTTTCGCTCAGGAGGTGTTTAAGGTTGTCTTCTTTATTAGTGTTGGCAATTTTACATGTGCAATCGATATATGAAATGAATAACAAGGGAGATAGAACACACATTATTGTCGCACTCCAGAGTGTATTTGGAATTTACATGAAAGCACAACACTCATTCTAACTGCACACTGACTCCATGTGTAACTACTTCTACACAAGTTGATTAGATGTTGTGGAACTCCATTTTTTTGATAGTATTTTCCAAAGTTGTTGTTTGTCTACTCTGTCGAAAGATTTTTTTGGGTCGACAAACGCGATATACAATTGTTTTTTTTTTTTCTGTTGTTTTTTCTGCCAGCTGTATGCGTGTAAAAATGGTACATCTGTACAGCGTTTGCTCTTACGGAATCCCAGTTGAGTGTTGCTAAGCTGTGGTTGTATGAATGCTGGCAATCTTCTTTATAGAATTCTGTTTTTATTTTTAATAATTAACTTAAATTTAATAATAATTGTATAACATGTTTCCAGTTTGGTTTAGAAGTGAAATATACCTGGACTTTCAAAAGAAATTTTACAATCTCTTATGTTGCATTTTTATCTTCCAGATAAGTATTGTTACATCGTTTTTCAAGTCTTCTAGTGGTTCTTGTGTGTTCAATATTATATTAAAACATCATTTGTAACCATTTTATCACTACATCTGCCGCTGCTTTGATTAATTCGACTTGAATGTTATCGGTCCCTGGGGTTTTGATGGAGCTGATTGTATGGCGTTTTATATTTCTGCTAGCAGTATGTTTGGTTCTAACTATTTCGTTATATTGTTTAGTGTGTTTTCGTCCCCTCCATCTTTTCGATTTAGCAATTCTTTAAAATACTATTGCCAACTTTCCATGAATTGTTTCTGGTATTTTAATGTCTTTCAATTTTCTTCATTTATTTTTCTGTTGGTTCAAATTTATCTTCCCCGTTTCTCATATTCTTGATTTTCGTGTATAATTTCTTTGGTGTATGTTTGTGATCTGTACTTGATGATTCGCCATATTCTTGCCAAGCTGTAGTTTTAGCATCTTTAATGATTTTATTTGTTATTGATTTATCTGATCTATAATCGATATAATCTTCTTTCGCTTTGCTTGCAACACATTTCTTGAATTTTGGTGACTCATCACTACGTAGTCAGTTTAGGACAGATCAGAAATTAGCAAGAGAGAAGTGTTCAAAAAGCAAGTTTAAGATCGGATCCGGTAAGAAAGCAAGCGGACTACATCTTGCTACCGTGTTTAGAATAAGAGATTTTTCGTAGGACTTGAAAACCTATAAAGATACGCTCGCGATTAGCAGAAACATTTGTATGATTGACACTTGCGTGAAGTGGTTCCTTCTTTGCAAGCGAAGGTGAGCATGTCATAAAAAACAATAAATGCGAAGAAAAAAAAAAGAAAAAAAAAGGTAATTGTGGAATTGGTTTGTGAGTTCGTAGATGACCGATGAGTCCGAGTCGTGCACGGAAAGTTCTATTGCAGTGCATGCAGGAGTGCTGAAGAATCGGGGTAGGAGCATTTTCGGATTTGTATATTTGTGACACTTGAGTACACAGCCTGAGTGATTGTAAGTTGTGGTTTCTTCTTCTTCATCGTTCATTCTCAAACTCCTGCTGGATCTCCCGTGTAGCAAAACCATTGTCCTACTAGATTTCTATCAGGATGTAGTCCAGAGAATGGAAATGCGTTGTGTCGCCGTTTTATTTGCGCCAATGGCCCGACACATCCGTCTTCGGCGGAAGTTGTGGTTTAAAAGCAATGTAAATGTGAGTCGCAACTATATTTGAAATTCCGACTAAATCAGAACACATGAGAGCAAGTAACATTATCTGAGGGTGTCCTAGAACTTGCTGATTAATAACAAATTGCTAATTACTATACCACCACACAGTGAACGTATCATATAATAACATAAATGTTATGAGTGTTGTGCCATTGGTGAACTTAAAATGTAGTATTTCCTAGGGATCAATACAAGTCGATGTCGTCACTTACGTGTCTTAACGTAACAGAAAGTAGTGCATGCTGAATAAGTGACGGATGATAAGGTAAATGTTAGAACTAATCAAACAACTTTACTATCTCCTTCTCTTACGTTTTCAATATCAGGCAATGACGATTTCAATATCGTATTGTAAGATTCTTGTATCACTGGTACACGAGACATTATTTCATGATCTCAACATCGTACTGTAAGCTCTTTCTTCACTGGTATTTGAGGCATTACTTACCGATCTCAATATAGTATAGTAAACTTATTTCATTACTGGTATATGAGGTTTAAGGATTTCAATTGTGTATTTTAAACTTCCTTTATCATTGGTCTATGAGACATTACTTAAGGATCTCAATATTGTATTGTAAGCTTCTTTCATCACTTTATATGAAAATTAAATTCATCCCGTATGTAAACACAATATATCGTGGCAGAGAGATCTCCTTTTCGGGACGTATTCAGGATACATCGATCTTGCAGATATACCATCTAAATTTTCTAATTTGGATCGTAAATGAATTAGTATTAACTTATTTAGCTGTTTAAACTTTAGAAATCTGTCCAACGAAAGAAAACCCCCGTGTTACTGTGTGATAAGACGTGTGGCGTCTTTTCTTCTTTCTTCTTTTTATTTAAAATTAAAATTCAAACAAGGCAGGTTCAACTTTCCTGAAATTAACACAATGGCTTCATTGTTCAACCAGCACGAAATCTCACACCGTTAGCAAACATCGGACTTTATTATTCTTTGAATTTAGAATTGAAAATATTATTTCAAGTGATGTGTCGCTAAACAACAGTGTTTTAGATTTTGACAGTGGACATTACCGAGTTGTTGAAAATCGGAAAACAAATAGGCCTACATCTAATAGGTAAGAGCTAAAAAATTCTAAAACTTTCCACTGCTATTGTTTACAAAGAATCAGATTATGCCAAGTGAAAATAGGGATAATATTTCACTACGTTATATAGAAAATAGAGTTAGACATAGTGATAATATTGAGTAGAATAAAGTTCAGATTTGGAACTCTAGTACTCTGGAATATTTCCAAAATTTTCACAGCAATATTATGTTCGGTTCTGAAATTGTACATGGCACACACAAAAATTGCATACAACACCAGGCAGTTGAATGATTTACTTCAAATAAACTATTTATGATCAGTACATAGACAGTCGTCAAGTCATCTACTTTAGTGAGATTCGATATCAACATTTCATAACAAATAAAATTGAGGGTGAGTGGAACAAAATGAATGATAAAAATATTGTGTTCATCTAACATTTTTTTTTGGTGGAGTAATTTTTGTATTTTGTTACAATTTTTATATTGTACATGGATTCAACATTCAGTTATCGTTCTTTTGATATCTTATATGACCTTCCATAGCCAAAACATTGTCCTCAGAACGTTTGCATCTAAATCATGATGCGGTCCAAAAAATTTCGCTTAAAATTAATTATGCCCAAATCCCTGAAATAATTACATCCTGAAAGAGTTAACGATCTCACTAACGCATTGTAATCTTTCCTTTTTTAAACAATGGTATACGAGACATTACTTAGGGAACTCAATATCGCAGTAAAAGTTTCTTTCATCATTAGTATACGAGGTTTAACGATCTAAATATCGTATTGTAAGCTTCTCTCATCATTAGTATACGAGGTTTAACGATCTAAATATCGTATTTTAAGCTTCTTTCATCATTAGTATACGAGGTTTAACGATCTAAATATCGTATTGTAAGCTTCTTTCATCATTAGTATACGAGGTTTAACGATCTAAATATCGTATTGTAAGCTTCTTTCATCATTAGTATACGAGGTTTAACGATCTAAATATCGTATTGTAAGCTTCTCTCATCATTAGTATACGAGGTTTAACGATCTAAATATCGTATTGTAAGCTTCTCTCATCACTGTTATATTAAGCATTACTTAAGGATCTCAGTAGCTAATTGTAAGCTCTTTCTTCACTGGTATCTTCTCAATTTTATTTCCATGATTTTTAACTTTATCATTCTTTCAGATCACATGTTTTTCAAACTTCTATTTTCAACTGAGATCCATTTTACCCAGTTGAGAATGTATTTAATCTTCCTCACACCTCTCATTTTTTCTAAGATTAAAGAAAATATGTAAATTTTACATTTTGTGTCTACTTCAGTTTTGAAATGTTTAATGACACAAATATTTGTTCAGCTTTTAAAATTGTTTATTTAAATAGCAGTTTTTAAACGTTCTTTCTTAAAGTCAGGATGAATTCTCAAACTCACGATAGATTCTCAAATTCAGGATGGAACTCACCTGTAGCAGAACAATAATGCTACTACATTTACATCAGGATGTAGTCCAGAGATATGAGATGCATTGTTTCTTCATTGTATTTGCACAAATTACCCGAGACACCAAACTTCAGCAGTTGCATGCATACCACAAATATTGTACCGCTTCCACTGTATTATCAACGTTCGTACACATTTCGCTAGTAGATCGGAATGTACGTCCCAATACACAAAACAATAATTCAACAATCAGATGATGTCTAGTTTACGTATTTTTGTGTGTGGAAAATAATAGAATCACTAGCTGAAATATTTAAACCCATAGTTGAATTATTATTGTAATATATTCCAAATGGTAGTATTATTTTGAAGCACACATATGATAATTAATTTAATAGAAATTGACACCTTGTTCAATGTAAACACGGAGAAATATAGAGAAGGGAAGACAATTAACTTGTGATCATTCGCTCATTGCAGACCTTTCTTGACCCATCGACGCTAACATGAACAGCACAACCTTATTGCGTCACCGTGAGAGGCTACTTCGCTTTTTTAATTGATTCTCGACATGTGAGAAGCCTTTTGAAGTGATGCGCAATAGTGCTGTGATGTGCGTTTTTCTGTTGATATGTCAAAAAAGGCCTTCGATGAGCGAGTATTTACGTTTAGTTTGAATAGCCTTCTCTATAGTTATAGTACGTTGTGATCACTCAACGCGGGCCATATGGTCATCCCAAATATCATATAGATTTCTGAGGTTTCCATAGTGAAAAAAATAATTTATTGGCAGCAAATCGGTCTAGGCGGCAGAGGTAACGATGTCAAAGATATTTCATAGGAAATGCATTATTAATAATTGAAGAGAACTGACATTTTTGTTTAGGTTTCAGGGGAGCTCACGGAAGAAAAATTGTTCCCAATTGGGGGGCAAGTGTGAAAGATAGATGAGAACCACTAATCTGAATGATGAGACATTTTTGTATTATATAAGTAAATATTACAATAGTTTGTATAAAATGTGCGTATGCCGGCACATTCATGAAGTAAGTAAAGATATCACAAATATATTTATTCATAGTAAACCAGCAAATCTACTGTGATCAGTGTCTTGTACTCATTAAATCATTATACTAAAATAAATCTCTTGTTTCTACAAGCAGGCGATGTGTTTTAGTGATTTTCTTAACAGACGGCGTACACTCCGGGCATCCCATAGGTGTTACATCTCATTCAACAGATGGCGTAGAATATATACGCGCATAGTTCCCATAGCTTCTTTATTATGTATGTTTCTAATGCTATTACTTTTTATTCTATGTTCATTCTCAAACCCTTGCAAATGATATCGCCCGTGTGTTGCCGGCACCCGAAATGAAACAAAGAATAGCAACACTATTACTTACCATGCATGTTGCAGCGTGCTACTAAGCATAGTTTTAGGTTGTAGTTGGCTGTACGATCCCATAGAGAGTCAAGGTGACCTATGAGCCAAGTTGAAGTTGCATGTGTCGAGCCGAAAAGCGCATATATCGATGCAACGCAATCATGTCACCTTTTCGTTCTAAACACTACTAACAAAATAGTAAGACAACGAAAGCAGCTTCTGAAAATTACTAACAGAATAGTAAGACACTTAGCGAAAGCGGGTTAGATGTTGTTTGACAGAAGAATGAAAAGAACATGGGCAGATAGAAAGTGTAATTAATATAACTTGAAAGAAGATAACTAAAAAAAACAAACAACGTGAAACGTCCAAACGCATCAGAAAGCAGCCCACATGTGTCTATGTAGATATGTTCCACAAATGTACCTCAAAGTACCAGACTACGAGGTCTTCGAAAAATCAACCTCAATAATCATCTACACATTACTTATGAAGGTGCAAGCACGCTAGGCATGTCATCTTGTGCTTATGGAGGACTCGCCACTACCAAAACATATATTTTAGAGCACTCATGGAAGGAATTCGAAAAGCTGGTGGACATAAAATGCGCTTTAAAGACACGCTCAAGTCATCACTGAAACATCTTAAAATTGACGTAGTCGTTTGGGAGAGCCTCGCTCAGGATAGAATAGCATGGCGTTACAGCCTAAGAACGGGAATACTAGCGGCGGAAGAGACCAGGCAGGATACTGCAAGACAGAAGCGGGCACGTAGAAAAGAAAAAAAACACCCCAACGTCCCATAGACACCCTCTACAGTTATAAATTCTGTAGAAGAACATTTTGTGCGCGCATTCACCTTGTTAGTCATTTGAAAATGCACTATTTCCTTTTTTTTTTTTATTACTTATTGTAATTATTATTATGGTTGAGTTTTTAGTCATCGTCGATTACGACGGACGAACATCATGTGGATATGTCCTGGGAAGAAGAAAAGTAAGTGGAATACATCGTGATATTTGGCACGGTAACGAGCAAGAGTAGTAGGTGAATATTAATACAGAAGATGCTGAACAGTATCACACTCCGGAATGGGGTCACATCGATATTATAGTCAGATATTACCCGAGACAAAAGATTGGATAGACATGATATACGAATATCGAATGAATATAGGAGCATAATGTGTTTATGTTTTCCCAGTAGCTTGACCTATCTGTCCAAATATCTACCACTGTTTTCATATTCCTATTCATTTTTTTCTCTCTTTTTTCCGTTTCCCATATGAATCTCCTGATGTTTAGCGCAGAGAGAAATCAGCGGACTGGAACGTTTTGCGCCATGACATACAGTATGACTTCGTTATCTGCTCCTTTCGTAATAACACATTCGATTTTAGCTTGGTTACCACTGTTCCATATTTTTACCACTGTTACAAATATTTTTGAATAACATCATGACATCCCAACAGATCTTGTCTGGTAGTTATTTAATCTGTCCATATTTGAATTGGGCGAAGGATAACTATTCAGTTTTTTAATGTCTCCCGAATACAAGCTCCTTCAGTTTTAACTGAGACTCGAGGGAACAACCCATAAAATTCAAATGGGAAACTGTCATAGGATAAACCATCATGCATTTTCTAATTTTTACAAATGATATGATATCCTATTCAGGATGTAGCCGATAACCCAGAAATGTTAGCTGTTGTGATTTTTCTGACGGTATTTAAGTTCACTAGTGTGTCATTGCATTCTGTACAGTCCGGAAGAACACTTGCTTGCGGGGGTGAATTTTTTCAGATATCATGTGCAGAACTGGATTTAGACTTGCTAGGGCCCTAAGCTATTTGAGATATGGGGCCCGTTAATGATTAAGAATATATAGATAGTGATAACAAAAATTTTCGAGGCCCCCCAAGAAACTGGGGGCCCTAAGCTATAGCTTGTTTAGCTTATAGGTAATTCCGGTACTGATCGTGTCCGAAACAGATGAGCTCAGTAGCTCGCCGCCACATTTCCCACTCAGAAAAAGAGATTTCTTCTCAAAATATTGCACGGTAATAAGTCTTCTAGGTATAAAATACAGCTCCGAAGAAACATCTACATTGTAAATAAGAGCTAATAGCTCGTAATTCTTGGAGATCGAAACAACAGCATCCTCGCCATCATAGAGTCGGTCAATTTGTCATTTATGCACAAAAACAGAAGAAAACCGCTAGCACAAAGAGACACAAGAAAACCGCTAGCAAGAAGAGACAAAAGAAACGCATATAGCAAGAAGAGACACAAGAAATCTGCTAACACGAAGAGAGAAAAGAAAACCGCTAACAAGAAGAGACACAAGAAAACCGCTAGCAAGAAGAGACACAAGAAAACCGCTAGCAAGAAGAGACACAAGAAAGCCGCTAGCAAGAAGAGACACAAGAAAACCGCTAGCAAGAAGAGACACAAGAAAACCGCTAGCAAGAAGAGACACAAGAAAACCGCTAGCAAGAAGAGACAAAAGAAAACCGCTAGCAAGAAGAGACACAAGTAAAAGATGTCAACATTTAGGAATGCTTGTTACAGAACCATGTCTAAAACATCTGAAGCTAAATGAAAGCACAAATAATAGGAACTGAGTATGAATACAAGTTGAAACTGCTATATAAGAAATAAGAACAGAAGAGAGAAACAAAATTGTTCCCAACACATCTACCTCTAGAAATTAAGACAGTATCCAGAGAAAGATAATTATACGCTGTAACATTGTAACGTCTAACAATGTTGGTATGTTCTTCAATTTGCCTTCGTCTTGGTCTTCTTCTTTCTTGTTGTTTCCTTTCTCATGGTGTGTGCACTTGCTGCTTGCCAATACGAATTCATTCTCATTAAGTGACATTTCAGTTTCTGTTTTTAACATATTTGACCACATACGTTGTTCCTACTGCTCCTGTAATCTCATCATTCCTCATATGATATATTCTTGTGCTCTTTGCTGCTTTTCTTAGACATTTAATTTCACAAGAAGTTAGATTTCTCTCTTGCTCTTTAGTTAGTGGACACGTCTAACATAAGATAACACAATGTCGGTATGAGGATTGAATTTGTGATTCGTCTTTTGGTTTCCATCGCAATAGTTGTGTGTTTCAATATTGGTGCAAGTTCATAATCTACGTAGTTGGTCTTTTTTAAATTCTTATCTCGGTCGTTCTTTCTATTACTCCGTCGTTTGTAAAAATTATCCCCAGATATTTTAAGTTCCTGCACTTTTTATTATGAGGTTTTCAATGTCTCTATTTTAACAGAGAAACATAAAATATTTAAGAGCTGGAATTAATTAAATAAGGAAGTAAAATGCACCCTAATAAAGATGTTCTTGAAACATGTCTTTCCGTGAAGTAAGGATGTATGTCAAAATTTATTCTCAAACCATGCGTCTCAAGGAATTAATCCAGAATATGTGAGTCTCTAAATAAATGAATATTTCAGTGTTTGAACATGAATAAGAATTATCTACATGACGCGCGTAGGATAACTATACATCATGCTAAACTACACCCACGTCCCCTGTTTCTGAACCGTTTTAGCTATTTGAATCAATGTAATACTGAATTATGGGATTTTCAGAGGAGTAAGTGTATCTTAATCTATGATTAGCTTGTCTTCCAAACATACCAAATCCACATTCGCCAAAGTAAGAAAAGTCATGTTCAATGGAAACCCTTTCCGTTTGAAGAATTTCCGGACGTGTTTATAATAAAAGGCCACGAACGTGGTATTAGCAGATACGAATGCAACAAATTAATAAGTATCTTTTACCGTTCTCTTACGTCTGTTACTGCAAGTGATTGTTTCGGATTGTGAAGACCTAGATACTTTTTTTAAAAAGGGGGGGGGGGGGGGAGGGGGAGGAGAAGGCCCAGATCCGTCGAGTGGGAGACATAGAAAGGTAGCCACTTTATGGATAAGCAATAAGTATAGCAGTAATTCTTAAACGCCTTAGAGGCTTCTATAGAAAGCTAATTACGCCCTTTTTTAAGCACTAGAGGGGCCACGAAAGACATTTTGTCTTACAGAGGGGCGACGGTCTAAAAAAAAAGGTTGAGAACCACTGCTACAGAAAACTGTCTTCTTTATAGGAGGCTTGAATAGTATTTTTGGGTGATACGATTATATTTGTTTTCACAAAAGACATGTCCATCTGATAAGATTAAATAACACAAGGGAATCAGACAATTCAGAGATTGAGAAAAGATGTTCATGGAATGTAAATGTACTTTGTAAAAAATTTCTTAAATTATTTCTTCTTCTACACTCTGTCTCAAAGTCCTTAAAATTAGCAGTAAGCAGTCCGGAGAACGGAATGCGTTGTTATATGGTTTACAGCTGTGCTGCGATATTTTTCGCTTTTAGGCCTGGTAATTCGACTTCAACATGGTCTCTGAATAACTTTGACCCTATATGAATGGGCCGGTTAATTACATACCATAACCTTCATGCATGAAAGGTAAACAGTGTTGCAATTCTTTGTTTTAATATTGGGCCAATGCAACACTAAGGCGCTTAAATGCTTGAAAGGAGGATTAAACTTCAGAAGGTAGCAGACGAGATCACCTGGTACCTGGTCCGTTATCTGACACCAGTTCGTCAAGCAACAGCTTGATTCAGCATGTTTTCCTCATTTATCAAAATGCCACACGGAAGTTTTGATCATGGGTTTGACTAATCAGAAAATATTATTGACAGTTAGACAACATAGGGTGGGCGAGGATAATTAGGTAAATAGATAATATTGTTGTGTATAATTATCGCTGTGACAAGTGGGAGGTCAGCATTTATTCCCCCCACACTGTATCCTCTGTTCTGTGTACTAGTTTCACTATTGATGCCCTATCATGCCAAGTTATCCAGTATTTCCTCTCTTTGACATCCTCTATCTATTTTATCTCAATTTTGCATGTTAGGTTCTTTCCAATGAGTAGGGACTACATTTTATCCTGGGTTGTGAAACGAAATAAATGCAAGTGGTTTCCCGCAAATTATTTCCTTTATCTAATTGGTCTATACCTACCGTTAAGATGTTCGGAGTAAAGATATTACTTTATGAGGGTTATATGGGTATCTCTCAGTGGATGGCGAGCAGACGAGAAGGGAAGGGGTTCTCAATGGGTGATGCGAAAATCGTAGAATGGGACAGCCGTCCACGCGACAGTAACAGAATTGTACGTCTCAAACAAACTAACGACTACGTATCCACTTTTTTAAAAATCTGGGACTAAGCAGACAGTAAATGGCGTCACATAATTACAAATCGGCGCAGATTTCTCAAAAGGTGTGAAATGTCGACACTTCACATAGGAAAGAACCACCTGCTGTATTTCCATTCCCTTCATCTCATGATGTAGCTAATAATTGTCAAATTTTTCATATAGATAAGTAAATTTGAATTGTCGTCAATCTTCTTCAGTGCATCTTCATTAGTGTCTTTATAGCTGTTCATATGACTCCCAGCATTCTTCAGTGCATCTTCATTAGTATTTTTCTAGCTATACATGGGACACCCATCATTCTTCAGTACATCTTTATTAGTGTCTGTCTAGCTGTCCATGCATTTTTCAGTGCATCTTCCATCATTCTTCCGAAGAACCACATCTACATAGCCTATAGTTTCCTACTTGTTTGTTTTTATTTATTCATTGTCCATTATTTTCTTCATTATGTCAGAACTGGCTTTATTTAGCGCCGAGTGACTCTTTTTCTCATCTTACATCTATTGATACCACGCTGCTTCACGGTACACTATATATATTTTTTAGAAACTACTTGTTCAAATTTTATTCTATTTTGAGTTTGTCATGTACTTTTTCCATCTGAAGTTATCAGGGTTACAAGATGCTTAGATTAGTCAACTTACTTTACTGTTGAGCAGTTCACTGTAATGTTGCTTGCTCAGGAATAAACACCGCCCTGTTCTGTGATTGCTAGTCGCTCAAGTGTTATTTAGCTGGTCTGTTTACTGAAACTCGATCGCTTTACATGTCTCTGCTATGTCATTCGCATAACCAATGAAAGGAAACTGACGTAAATTTAAACTATTAAGTAAATTAGTAATAATTGTCTTAATACGTTTTAAAATTAACTTTTATGTTTGTATATGTCGTGAAAAACTCAAAATAATTTAGGTAACATTACAGCGGGTTATACTAGTGTACTGATCGCACGACACTTGATAAGAGGAGCCTGACTGCATTAACAGTCTTACTTATATCATCTTTAAATTGCATCCATATATGTTTGTATAAGATATATATTTTTATATACGAAAATTAACGCAATTTAGTCGATTTAAGTGATCAAGTCGCAGAGGTTAAAACAATGCTTGCTGACTAAAGTTTGTAACTGCACGTGATGATGATGATGTTCCTCCTTCGCAAGGGAAGATGAGCATGGCTTGAAAAACATATTAAATGCGATGAAAAAAAAATATATAATAATTAAAATTTTTAATTAACTAATTTAGTTTGTGGGTTAGATGCTCGATGAGTCCGATTCGTGCACGGAAAGTTCTATTGCAGTGCATGCAGGAGTGCTGAAGGTTCGGGGTAGGATAATTTACGGATATGTCCTTCCACTTCTTGCGCTTGTGGATTGCCCGCAGTGTTCTTTATTTTTAAAATTTAATGATGCCAGCAGTGATCTGAGTGTGCCAGGCTGAGCGATCAAGTGCTGTAGTCTCCCAGGAGCTAGGATCGATGCTGCAGTTCTTGAGAGAGCTTTTTAGGTGATCCTTGAAGCGCTTTTTCTGCCCTCCACTTGAACGTGTACCTTCGCACAATTTTCCATAGAATAATCTCTTTGGAAGGCACTTGTCTGGCATACGGATGATGTAGAGATGATGATGAAAGCCATGACTTGCGCTATGAAAATTGGATTAAAGTGAGGGAGAGTTGTGCACTGTCGTCAACCTCACTCTCTCGTCCCTACACATATGGTCTCGGTGGCAAGACGACCGAGTGTGTGTCGGGGTGCAGTAGATGACCAGGGTGCATTACTGTCTCACCGTGCTCTTTGACGCTCTACGACGCTAGCTGAATGACGCCTTTATGCCCAGTGGCCCATGTTTGACTGCACGTACAACAGCGCTCACATTGTTTAATGTTTCTGGACGATAGTTTCATCCGTCAATTCTGTTACAGCCTGTAAGATTCCGTTCTAAATGTTAACACATCTTAGCCGATTTAAGTGAACTTTATTGTAAGCCGAGCAGTACACATAACGGAAGGAATATATATATATATATATATATATATATATATACATATATATATATATATATATATATATATATATATATATATATATATATATATATATATATATATATATATATATATATATTTCCTTTCGGTACTTGTAATGATGGGCTTACAATAAAGTTCACTTAAATGGTTGATTGGTTGTTGATCCAGCGGTCTATGGACTCATGCCCTTTGACCCAATGCCATTGTGTGATATATGCATGTGTTTGTGAGCTGTTGTTTTGTTCCATATAATGTGTTCCGTTTATCTGGCCCTGGGGGGATTCACTTAAATCGACTAAGATGTGTTAATTTTTAAGTAGGGGAAAAAACTAAAGAAATCAGTGGACTCAGCATCGTGAACAACATCTTGTAGTAATATCTAAAATGAACTAAAGAACAATTCCTTTACAACTATGACCGAGATTGTTTATCGTTGTTTACAAAATATATCAATTTTTAATGTGGTAGATTAGGAAATTAGCTCATCAAGAACGGAATCTTAAACACTGTAAAAGAATTTACAGGAATGAATCTATCGTCCATACACATTAAACAATGTGAGCGTTGCCACGTGCAGTTACAAACTTTGGTCAACAAGCATCGTTTTATCCTCTGCGACTTGATAGAGTAGGCGCGAGAAGACGGTATAGACTGCAGAAAAGTTGTCCCCTCCTCCTGATGTTGCAACACCCAACCGCAACTCGGGACACGTTTTAGTGCTTTCAATCTTCGACGTGGGCGACTGAATGATTTTTTTCTCACCCTCATTCCCCAGAAAACAGACTCTCACTCCCCACCATCGAATATAAAAAATATCTAACAATTGTAAACTATAAAAATAACATGTTAGGGTGAAGTTAATTTATAATAACCGCCCAGAAAAAAATACGCTGTGCGTCAGAAAATAGAACCACGACCGTGGCCTCGTTGACCAGAACTTATCAGACTCCGAAAAGTATTTAAGAGCAACCAGTTGAACAGGTAACTCAGTTTGGTAAAGATTAACTGGATTAGACCAGGTTAGTCCATGATCATTTTTACAATCTTCCAAATTATTTATTAGATCATTAAATACTTCTAAAACAAGAGTAACAGTATCAAAACAGGTAAGTTTTATATTAATAAAATCTAGTGTTATTATAATCTGTAATAGGAACAAACGGTATGTGAAGATCTGTGATGGCACAGATTTGTGCGGATACGGTTAGTTTTAATTGTAGTATAAACTCTTTGAGCTATACGTTATATTTATATACATATATATATATATATAGCGACTTTTCTTGTGCGCGCGGGTACCCTAAATGTTTTTCAATACTGAAATGTGTTGTTGTTATTTTAATTCTGCGCAAACCTAAATATACTTGATTTCCACGAGAAAAATAGTTATAATATGCGAAACTCATCTATGGAAGTCCAACAATATGGAAGTCCATCTATTTGTTTTGTCCGGTTATTGTTGAGAATAACTTTAATAGTTAAAACCTCCCTGGACTCTTTCACAGGAAAACATGCTGTGACGAAAGTATTTGTCTATATTGAGAATCTGAATTGATTAAGCCTAGATAATATAGCTTCATAATTAATACACCGATGAACGCACGACGTACAACTGAAGGAAATCTCACCCCACACCCCCTCCCCCTTGTTCATGTTTATGAGAGGAAATATAATTTTTTTATGAAAATTGTCTACTTCAAAGTCGCACTACCACTGGTTGTTAGGGGGGGGGGGGTTGTCGTACCAGAATATATATTTTAAATGAATGTATATACTGTACCCCCAACATGTTCTATAAAAATGAACTATATAAATTACATGTCTTCTTGTTAGTGTAGAATTCATTGAAATATTGTTTGCATGTGTGGATGTTCTGGAATACCAGTAACTAGTACAGTTTTCCCCTTGTCCGAGTAATTGATATGTATTACTGAATACGATGTTAGTTCGGTGATTTTTTCATTACCGACGGCATGCGGGATGTTGTGGTCCGCATCAAGCATACCCCTCTTACTTTTTTCCAGAATATCTGGTACCCAGTTTCCTTCTTCTACTTCTTTTTCTGCGTTCGCTCTCATATAATTATAACGATTATATCGTAACATTTCCGCCGGGGAGCGTGAAGTACGTTGTGCTGTAAGTTCTACAGTAAAACTGTGTTAGTTGCACCTCGGTTGGCCACACTGTGGTCTGGACGTCGAGGTCCAGCACATCCGTTTTCGTCATGCCTTTAATTCGGGTAGGCCACCCTAGTCCGTGACAGACTGCCTATCTGTCGCCGGGAATGCGGGTGTGTAGTGACTCTTCGCCGAGACGTTTATCGTACACGTCTATCTCGCACGAGGTGTTCCACCGTCTATGAACTTGCCTCGTGTAATTGGACGTACTATGCCTGTGCCCATCGGGTACTGAACCGTTTCTCATCTGCGAGCTTAGTTCTGTATGAGGAAGAACGCAACAGACGAGTTGGAGCCTGGCTCTTTCGCCTTCTTAGCCTAGGTGTCGTTCAATGACTTCGTGAACGCCTCGCCCAAATTCGAATCTCACACCACACGTTTGAGAGCAAGGCGTTCTCGAGCTGAGAGACCTTGTCCCAATAGCGCCTGCGCCCATCGGGTACTCAACTCTTTCTCTCTGCAAGTGTATTTCCGTATAGAAAAGCTTGACAGTAGAATTGGGTCAGGGCTGCCATCGTTGTCCCTTTTATGCCTGAGCTCATCGGGTACGGAACCCTTTCTCTTCGCGAGCATGTTTCCGGTATAGGAAGGCTCGACATTAGAGTTAGGCCAGGTCTTTTGCTTTGCCGGACGCCCATGATTGGGTCTGGGTCTCTGCCCATAAGGAGCACAGGTAACTAGAAACTCGTCTCGAGCTAACAGAGCTTGTAGTTCCCATTCCTTGAAACGTTTTCCCTTTCTATTTGCAGATGGCGCTGTTCTGCCCTTTCGCTGTGTTATTGTACTCAGTAAGAAATATATTCGTCTCTCGCCATGCATCTACCTTTTTGTGCCTTTTTAATTGGCCACTCCTCCAATGTTCGAACTGAACTGTCTGTCACTGTATGTCGACAGTGCCGCTGCATGTTTGGTACTGGTGGTGTCGGAGATATTGCCTATCTCTTGTGCAGTCAAATCTCTTTCCATTTGCTACCTCAACATTCTCGGACACGATCCCCAAATGATTTCGCCAGAAATAGCACGAGCCGCCGTATTTCTGTTTTCAGGGTGCACCGCGAGGAGGTACATTTGGGATCTTGGTTGTCTGCTAACCTTGGGTCCGCCTACAATGCGTTCCGTTTGCACCCCACTCTTGACTAATCCTATTTATCTATTTTTTCATTGACTGGCTATAAAATATAACCAATGGAAAAAAATTAACGGAACGATGGAATCATCCAAGAGTTGTGACGAAATCATGGGTTAGCTCAAATATGTATTTTAATCGAAAATGAGTCATAGCCACACATCGTCTACCCTATATTAACCCTATTTTAAACGACGTTGTTTATTTTTTTATAACTTAGCATTTGGACTCAAATAACATCGCCACTGTTGTGTTCCAATTTTAACAGCTATTCCGCTTTAAAGCTTATTTGTTACATATATATATATATATATATATATATATATATATATATATATATATATATATATATATATATATCCTTGATTTGTTCAAGATGATGTTATTTGTATGATATTTTGCATACATTTAAATTTGTAAAAGCAACTTTTCCCCAAAATATTGAGCAAACATTAATTTTTTGTTCATTTTTACAAGGTATATTTTTCTTATTTAATTTCACACGAGTTTCACTTAAATTTCTACAAAGAAATATATAGGATTGTTACTACTGGAGTTTATTTATGCATTCATATTTTGTTTAAAAAATACGCCTTTCTCTCCAAAAAAAATCACGTTATAGAAAATATGGTATCACGCCAATGGTATCAGATGTGTCAGGCCAATGATGCAAATAAAACGGCGACGCAACGCATTTCCTATCTCTGGACTATATTTTCTGATGAAAATCTTGTGAAACCATTATCCTGGTATAAAAGAGATCCAATGGAGTTTAATAATGAATGAAAGAAAAATATGTTTTCAGAGATGGAAATAAAGAGAGGGGCAGATAGATAGTGAGACAACGAGAAAGAGAGAGAGGTATGTATAGAAAGAAGGAGAGATATAATGCGGGGGGTGGGGGTGGGGGGGGGGGTAAAGAAGGAGAGTTATAGTTTGATATAGAGAGGGAAATATTGAGAGGGATTGAGAGGGAGAGATTTAAAAAAAAAGAAATGATGAAGAGATATAGAGCTGTAGAGAGCCATTATCTGGCCTACACCAGCCGCCATTGCACATGATGATGATGAGTAAATTAGAATAGATGGTGTTTATAAATTAATTATATCCATATAATTTTTGTAACCAAACTTAAACAAGAAAATATGAGAAAGTAGATACGATATTTATTTCAAAATGTCAAAAATCGTCATAAAATACAAAAATGCTACAATAAATTTTAGAGACCTTTAAAAACTGCAAAATATGAGAAATTTGTGCTAAAAATTTGCCAATATGGCATCTTTGTTCTGTGCAGAAGAGAGTTAACTTCTCTTTTGTGCCCGGACACGCGGTCGTTAGGGGAAATAAAAGAACGGACAGATTTGCAAGTGGAACCCCGTTGATTAATGGTAGTTCAATGGGCCGTGATGATATTTTTAATACAATCAAGATGTTAGCCATATTGCATGATGTGCATGCATTTCGTCTTCCGTGTCTACGACTAGAATTCATGACTTTGAAGTGAAGCGTAGTGTTGTAGGAAACGAGCAACATATAGGAATTAAAATAAAAGTTATGTAGTATCATAAAACAAGAGCAGCCAGTTACCACAGACTGAAGGATATACTAGATCAACAATGCACGTGTCCGTGTTGCTATGATAATGATCTGACCACTAATGGACTTTACAGATCAAGCTATACTTCTTCTTCTTCTTCAGCGTTCATCCTCAAACTCCCGCAGGATCTCTCTTGTAGCAGGACCATGGTCCTACTGGATTTCCAGCAGAATGTAGTCCGTCCAGAGAATGGAAATGCGTTGTATCGCCGTTTTATTTTCACCAAGGCCCGACACATCCGTCTTCGGCGGAAAGCTATACTTAAATTTACATACTAGTGAGAGGTTTAAAATGAAATCAGGTTGGAGCCAGAGTTGATTGTGATCCTATTGTACATCCAAGTAATGTCTAAGAAGCTGCACTTCTTCAGGAATTAAACAGTAATGTGAACAAAGAAGGAAGACAATTCTGGTAAGAAAAAAAGTCTGAAAACTAATTTGAAAACGAATGTAAATATGGATTGTCTATGCGCTTAAAGAAGTCGGAAAAAAGTCGAGCAAATAATAGTCATTTGACGTGATGAATTATTTGTTGGAAATATTCCATGTGATTTTTGTTTCAAGTGTTTACTCAAGGATGAAACTACGAAAGACTAATCAAACTCGAAGCGATTTAATTTTTAAATTCGCCGAAAAAGGATGTTTCGGATCATTGGTGCAGGAAAGGGCGGCACAACCAATTTCCATTCTCTGGACTAAATTATTCTAAAAGTCTAGTAAAATCATTGTCCTGTTACACAAGAGATCCAGCGGGAGGTTGAGAATGAACGCTGAAGAAGAAGAAGATTGATCACACAAAAACTGCACTAGATATTGATAAAGAGCTTACGAAACTAGTAAATACATCAAAGATTGAAATAACAAAACATTACGTCGTACAAGAATCAACCGCCAGTAAACAACAGTTAAGAACAGAACTCATAATGTCTGTGCAATCAGCAGCAGAGAACCAGAAATTGTCGATTGTATTAATGTAACATAAAATTTACATAACTGGAATAACAAACTACAGAAAGAAAGGCAAAAACACAAAAGAAAGGCAATAACAATTAATTATTCGCTGTCCTGGAGCGAAGTAAAGGACAAGCAAAGTGTTGTACGTGGTGTAGGCTTCATTCACCAACCAGATATTGCTAAAAACATTAAGAAAATTGAATATGTATCAGGAAAAGGCTATCCATAATTAACGTCGACAATTTTCTTGCTTATTTTGGCCTCCTTCCCCTCGTGTCAACAAATGTCAAGAAATTATAAATCTGGTACACGTTACGGAGTATATTCCCACTGGCTCCCCATGTGGTTTTACTTAGTTTTACTTAGTTCTTTTAAACCCCCATTCACCCTTTAAAATGTTTTTAGCAGAAAATTTACGCGAAAAAATACAATATTTTGTTTCAAATTTCATCTTGAAACACTAACTTGCATCTGTCAGGAATTCCACTGCTGTAGGAAAGAGGTGGAGTTCATCGGATTTTCAGTTTTCGCCCTAATTGCTGGATTTCTGCATCATAATTATTGCACATTTCGTTGTTGATGTTCTGATCGTATCTCTAGTCTTGTATGGATATTCTATATATACACCTGCACCTCCATTCCTCACTGTAGTATGTGCTGACCCATCTTTGTATGCTCTGACAATATATATCGTGTAGATATTCATCGTCCAGGAAACGGAGGGTGACTGTCCTTCGCAGCACACTGGTTTGTTCATCTTCGCTTAGTATTCCTTTCACGTGGGTCTGAATGTATTTTCGTATTCCATGCCTTTCACTCCAAGGAGTTTGTTCTGGTACAGACCTTAAGGGACTGTCAACTTCAGGTAGGTCTGTAAGTTGTGTACGGAGTCATTTAGCGTGGTGAATAAAGCTGTTTCTTTTCAGTCGCTCCATTGCTAGATTTGGGAATATATCTTTCATTGGATAACTTGGCATACACTATAACTTATTTGTTTGTATCAGTACCTCCGTGTCTCTAGGTACGCCAAGTATTTCTGTTCTCCCCATTTTCTGCATTTCAACTATAGGTGTTGATTTCATTGCTCCCAACATTATCCTAAGCACCCGGTGTTACACTTTATCTAGATCCTGTAATGTGGTGTTTGATGCAGACACCACGCAGCTGAAGCATATTTAAGTTGTGGCCTTATGCCTTACTGGTACACTTTACGGAGTATATTCCCACTGGCTCCCCATGTGGTTTTACTTAATTTTCTCAGGATAGTTAACTTCCTCCTAGCTTTTGTTGTTGCTTTGCTTGAGTGTTATAAGTTTATGCTCTTAAGTGTGTAAGATGCTCAGATTTGGGTCAGGTCCTGACGATGTCGGTGAATGAAACATCGGCTAAGGAGGGCGAAACAACTGTGGTACATCTATATTGTAGTGTTTCCTATACCGGGACTAATTAAACAAATGAGAAAATCATGCCGAAATCGGATGTGCTAGGCCTACAAGGCGCATAACGGTGCACAACGTAATCACGCTACTGGCGGAATCCGCACGGATATCCGTGCGGGTTACAATGAAGCGAACGCAAAACAAACAAACAAATGAGAAAATATTCAGTGGCTAAGGGAAGAGAGACCATGTACCGTCTATTTACACGTGACAAGTTCACTTGCAGCGGAACACACCTACGAGAGAAATATATTTGACCCAAGTTCAAATCCCTGTTTACCGCCTCCTCATAGATTGCCACCCTGACACACTCGAAGACTATCATAGACTGGGGAAGCTCACCTGAAATAAAGGCATGCCAAAATCATATGTGCTAGGCCTATGTGACGTACATTAAACGGTAGTACAACGTATTTTAAACTTCCGAGAGGAAATGACAAGTAAATTCATGTTGGCTACCATAGAGCTAACACAGAACAAAAATATACTTTCAAGGAGATACAGATAATGACATGATTCGCGATACGGAGACGACATCTGATCTGAAACTCATTGTATACGTATTTCTAAAACCTTCTGTATATTACTATAACATGAGAAATACATTTCTTCTACACACCCCCCACATCAGTCATTATTTTGTAACTGACGAAAAGATAATTTTAGGCTGGACGTCTATTTCAACCAGCTCAATTAATAATGTATTAATCACGTAAATCGTATTATGTTTTTTCAATGATCCCTGTTGAAATTCAGAAAACTCATAGAATACACGCACACTTAACAAAGCTTTTGATCATGGGGGAGGTATTGTGAAGAGTTTCATGAACACGGAAGGCATTGATAATTATGCGTGTATCAACTCGGACAAGAATACTCTATCTTCAAGTTTAGTTTTTATCGACTTCGATCCTTAGGAATCACAAACGATAAAGATCTTGTATGCGATGTACATAGTTGGGGTGGGGGTGGAGGTGTAGAAGAGGGTTATCACAACTATATTTCTTACCTTGAAGACTGCACTGCAGCTATCCGTGGTACGCAATGCTGTGAAAAAGCCTCTTACACAGAAGCTATTGCTCTGTTTTCGGTAAGATAGGTGATGTATAGTAATCTTGCTGTATGACATGTGATGTATAGTAATCTTTCTGTATGACATGTGGTGTATAGTAATCTTGCTGTATAACATGTGATGTATAGTAATCATGCTGTATGACATGTGATGTATAGTAATCATTAATTTAAAAATGAAATTATTAATTAGTCGTTGTTCATCAATGAAGGTCCTCAATTATGGGGAGGGGTCTGAAAAAGTTGAAAAGCTGTTGACAAGAAAGAAGGAGAGTTTGGCAAATGTTGACGTTAAGAAAGCTATCTCGTACACAACAATTAAATTGTTTGAAAGAGAAAACATATTGTACAATTATAAAACAATACACGTAGTTTGTTCGTACCTTTTAAGCAGATAATTTTTTTGGGGGAGGCGAAGGGGTGAGGGTTATTTATTTGACAGGGATATGCATGAGGTTGCCAAAAAAATTGGCAAAATGTATTGACGTTACTTACGGACAGTGTCATGTGACGTATTCCTTCCAGAACGTTGTCTTCCCAATGAACTCTCTGAACCTCCCTCTGTCTTGGGCGATGTGGCTTGCATTTTCTAGCGATGTATTCATATTATCTTTAATGTCGTCAGTCCATCGTCTTCTTGGTCTGCCCCTTCTCCTCTTCCCAGGTACTCTTCCCTCCATTATTTGTCTTTCTAAACAGTTATGTCTCTTTATATGACCAAACAGGCGTAGTGGAAATTTCTAGGCACAATATTCCCGTAGGTTGCCATTACTTTCGTGAATGAACAACCGTTAATCGAGCACCGTAATGAGAACACATTCGTTCATTACGGACAGTACGTTACGTAATCCCAACCCACCCACCTCTGCTGACCGAGTATTCCGTGTTGCCATTACAGCAGTGTTTTATGTCAAAGAGAAAGATGCTGCATTTAGTTCGTGTTACATAATGAGCGTCCAAGTTATTTCACATTCACAACGGGGCCTTACTAGTTTGCTCTCAATCTTACGACTGTATTTTATTTTTCACATTAAAAGTGGAGCCCTGTTGAGTGGGTCAACCACATTTTATTTTAAAATTGTGCACATTACGAGTGATCCTATATGTGTTAGAAAATTGAGCATGAATCGATCTGACCATGGTCGAGTGGTTTGTAATTAAACTATCTCGACTTCTGCAAGAGAAAAGTTGTGATGAGTCTTAAGTTATTGACATCTCAAAAGACATGCAACGTAATAGTAAGCGTTTTTTGGAAAAAAATAATTGCATAATTTATGGACTATTATTCGTTCGATTATTGGTTTTCTTCACAAATGTTTAAAGATATTGTTGTTATGTTATGTTCCTCCAGGACCATAGACGACGTATAGGGCAGAAACCATAGCTTTAAATTTCTGTCTTTGTGTTGCCAGGTCTTTTAATTCTTTCGTGTTGTTTAGGTTCATTGAAATTCCTTCTCTATTAATGGTTCTTCGTAGAGTTTCTCTAGTACTCCATCTTCTTCTTATTCCGGGTGACACCCAATATAGTGACTGCTGGGGAATTCTTAGGCCATGGTTCATTCTGAGAACATGGCCGATGTAAGTCCAACGCCTTTGTCTAATGAAGGAAGATATATAGGTTTGTTTGCTTTCCTCTCTTATAGTAGTGTTAGATTAAAAATCACTACACTTAACATTCAGAATTGTACGTAGGCATTTGTTTTCAAAGGAGTCTATGCTTTTACCTGTGGCTTTTGTGGCTTTCCAACTTTCGCACCCATATGATAGAATAGGGATGATGTTGGAGTTAAACAACCTGAGTTTTGTGGTGTTTCTTAGTGTGTTTGACGTCCAGATGTTACGTAGTTTATTGAAAGCACCCGCTGCAAGGGCAATACGGTGTAAAATTTCTTTTGATGAGTCTCCATCCAATGCTAGATTGGTGCCTAAATATGTGAAATTGTTGAATTTTAATAATGGAACATATTGAATTTTTAGGTTGTCTTTGGATCTCGTAAAATCAAGTATATGAGTTTTTGATGTGTTGATTTTCAACCCTATCTGATTTGAGTAGTGTTGGAGATTCAAGCTTAGATTGAGCATCTGTGTGGTTTGCGCTCAAAAGGGCCAGGTTATCTGCGTAGTCAAGATCTTCGAGAACGGTATTATTAATTCATTTTATTCCTGTCAGCTCATTTAAAGATATTAGAACCCAATAATTTATGTAGAAATTAAAAATAATTTTTTTATGCATGTAATATAATTTAAAATTGAAGTAAAATTGATATATGTATATAAAATGAGCTAATAAATACAGGAACCTGTAAGGATAGAATAAGTGAAGAAGTAAAACATTCATGAAACTATGAAAGGTATCAGTAACTGTTCAAAGTAAATTTGAGAAGATAAAAACATTAATATTAGGAAAAATATACAAGCATATATATAATGGCATTTTGCGTATCAGAGACGTTTAGGAAGAATGGCAGTTAAACATTTTATATGAACTATTTTATATGAAAGGAACTGCAGAAACACGAGACACACGCGAGTGATGTTCGTGACCTTTTCTATGGAGAAATGGCCTTGTCTATCTGCAATAACCACAAATAGAATATTTTGATTAATTCCAAATGGAAATTAACTCTAATACGATTGAAAACAGGTCGAACTACAGGATATGTCTTAGAATGGCTTAATATACCATCGACTATCTTACGGCCTTCCCTATAGATTGTAGGATTGTAGGGATTGACTTCCACAGTCTGAAAGACTGCCGTATATCCGCTTATATATATATATAACACCGTGAAACATGTTCTATAAATCACTTTATAGCTGTTTCCCATGCGAATATATTTTTCTAATGGTGATGTCAACGTGTATTAGCATAGACAGGCACATGTCATCTATACAATCCCGTAGTCGTAACCTTCGATAACAGTTACCATGTTGTTCCGACAGGCCGACGTTGTGCTTGAACTAGTTACGGGCAAGGCATGGGTCGGCGAAACAACAAAGAAACCTGTCGCAAGGGCCATAGTTGTGCCCTGATGTCGACGTTTGTTTCGGCAACATTTGACTCGAAACACTATCAAGTCGAATGGCTGCTGGAACAGAGGGCGGAACACTTATGGGAATGCCCCACGTGCCGTGAGCCCAGTTTCTAATTAAGAATCAAGAATCAAGGCACATGTTGGTGTCGAATTCCACATTTTATATATATATTGAGATAAATCAACAAGTCCAGGATCCAACCAAAGCACTTGTAGGTGCTGCAACAATACAAGGCGAATGTGAATATGAACTAAGATATGCCAAAGTTTTACCTATTGTGAGAACAAATTAGTACAATAAGCCACAAGTATAAACCACGCTTCGACTAGAAAACTTTCATCAGAACGACAAATAACGAAGAACCACCAGTGTCACAAGTACATCGCATCACCAGAACATCGTATCACCAGCAAATCGTATCACAAGTACAGCGCATAACCAGTACATCGTATCACCAGTACATCGCATCACCAGCACCTAGTGGATGGTCGGCTTTCTAACCATCTAGTCCAATATGTTGTTTTTGAGAGCATACAGACATCTGATTGGGGATTCTAAATTTCTAATTATCAACATGGCTACTATGCCGACAGCAAGGGGGATAATGATATAAAAATGATGGGGTAAGGGAGATGTTAATGCAATGGTACATAACATGTCCAGGGAGATTGAGAATAAGTCCATGTGAAGATATGAAGAGGGGGCAATATATCACTCATTGAGAGTGAAAGAAGAAGTCAGAGAGATGAGAGGAAAATTTATAGAAAAAAATAAAATAAAACAAATTATAACAAAACGTGTAGCTTTTAGCTGTTACATCAGAAATTAGGGCAACACATAGATATGCACAAATTAATTAATATATTGGTCTAATCATCCAGGATGGTGGAGAGGGAATCAATTAGGAGTCGCCGATGGAGGGAGAAAGGAATTCAGAACGCTAGGCTCTTGAAATAAGTATACAACAATATGCTCGTGTAATGAATAGACAATGGAAAGGCTAAAGAGAATAAAGTGGGCATACGCCAGATGGGTCACTGATAAGAAAGATAGTAGAATATTAATAACTGACCGTGAATGTCATAGGACATAGCTAGCGAGTGTGATATGATGAGAAATGGGGTGGATAAGTGTGTATCGTAAAAGTAAAGTATAGGGTGAAGAGTCAATGGATGAGAATGCTCATGTGTAGATGGGATCACAGATAGATAGGACAGAGCAGTAACACTGTGGTTTTACCATGCATGTAGTAAACGATGACCCATATAATGGTTGGGGTCAAGTGGAAGCAGAACTCATACTGAAATCTGATAAGCAGAAATGCACAGATATCGCAGATAAGCTAGCCAACCATGACAGCGACTGTGTCATACTTATATGTGTTTCCATGTGCGAACATTATTAATTTTTCGTCCTGGTTGAAAAGTCATGTCATTACGTTTTGTTATTAATTTGTAGTGCTTATAATTAGTAACACTTAATTTAATTATTAACATTCTCTTTCTCTTGTATTTGTGGTGCACACTGCTATAATGTAACCTATTCATCTCATGATCTTACTCTCCCACTTGTAACTCTGCCTACCTCTTGCTCGCCTCCCCTCAACGGTACATTAAAGTAAGGTCTTCAACAAAGTGTCATGAATTTTCCACATATCATAAATACTTTATCTGCTAAATTTTTGCCTCTTTAATAGTTATTTTTTTCCCCATACAAATTGTTGTTAGAACCTCGTTATTTGTTTTAAGCTCTTTCCACGAAGTTCTCATTATAATTCTACATTACAACATCTCAAAGGCATCAATTGTGTCTTCTAATAGCTTATTCATTATTCATGAGTTTAAACCATAGATTCATGTATATAATGTATATAGCATTTTATAATTCTCATTGTTAGATTATTTGTGATTTATTTAGATGTTATTATTTTCATCATGTCATTGAAGGTACTTCTGTTTGCATACTATTTATAACTAATTCTCAACTGAGTTCATGCTATTATATTCCCCACAAAATGAAGAAGGTTAGGGAAGTAAAAGTTACAGGAAGTTATGATAACAATTATTTGCTTCATGTTATTGAATAATAATTATATTAGTAATTAAAAATTGTAAAAATAAGAGTTATTTTTGTCACCAGACTCACTTTGAAAGAAAATATCTGGACAATTCAAGTAGCAGTCACGTCCTATAGTACGATCTAAATAATACTCAAACAATTTGCTCGTGGATATACTGGGATAGTCAGAACAACTATGGAATACGCCTACTCCTGTAGGGCTTCTGCAGCCAAAACGATTACAGAAAAACTCGACATAATTTAAAACATGGAATTTCGAATTCTTCTTCTTTTTCAGTGTTCTTTCTCAAACTCCCGCTGGATTTCCCTTGTATCAGGTCCATGATCTTACTAGATTTCCAGCAGGATGTAGTCCAGAGAATGGGAATGCATTGTGTCGTTGTTTTATTTGCGTCAATGGCCCTAAGCAGGAAATTTCGAATAATACATGGAGCAATGAAAAGCAGCCCCATCATAGAAATGACTAA
Source organism: Meghimatium bilineatum (assembly GCA_034231615.1). Classification (NCBI taxonomy): domain Eukaryota; kingdom Metazoa; phylum Mollusca; class Gastropoda; order Stylommatophora; family Philomycidae; genus Meghimatium; species Meghimatium bilineatum. The sequence goes on along the minus strand of CM067305.1, from coordinate 42,464,317 downwards.
AACAGCAGACAACACAACTCTAGGTATGCGATATGCGAAGAAAATACACAATTATCTTATAGTACGAAAAATCAATAATGCTGAACACCCTCTAAACACAGCATTCCAAGAGATAATTATTAGCAAACTTCTTAGGAAAAGTCCAAACCATCTAACTAGATAATCAAGTATGCATTATGTTGAATAACTATATATCTTTCCACTAGCTTTGCCCTCAAACAAATGTAGTATGTTATCTAATTAACTGTCTAACGTATTAATTTCATTTTTGTGCATATGACATTATATTTGCTTAGAACCATTAAAATATATACTTTATATTTGTGCATCACGCCCATGTTTTATTAAAATAATAAAATCTTATGATCTTTGTCGGCATGGTAATTGTTATGTATGGAGAAAATAAATTGTACCACTTCAGACACAGATTCTGTGAGTTGTTTAAGCATTGGCGTGTCTACTATTACAATAATGTGTCCACCATGTCTGCATATAAATACTTTTTGAAGACAAGTCATGATTTCGTAAATGATATGTATACGAGATACTTGTAGCATTGTTTGTCATTGACATTTAATGTATTACCGTACTGGACTTTCATTGATCTACTTATTTCTATAGATATCGAAACTTTGTGGTTCTCAAATTTCTTCCAATAATCCCTGGCTAGAGATGGCGGTATTTGTTTGTATTTCAATATCTTTTTATTTGCACGTTCTATTCTATATTTCTACCTTTTCCTTTAAGGTAGATGAGTCGATAGAAACCGAACACAAGCCGAACAACCCTACCAACAGGAGATGTAATCGCCTCCTTCCCTCCGCTAGCCTGCGGGATACCTCAAAGGCAGAGGTGGAGTACCCCTTCCCTTCAGTTATCGTTGATAAGTGTGACGTATTCGTAACCTTCGATAACAGTTACCATGTTGTTCCAACAGGCGAACGTTGTGCTTGAACTAGTTACGGACACGGCATGTGTGGGTGGAACAACAAATAAACCTGTCGCAAGGGCCAGAGTTGTGCCCTGATGTCGAAGTCTGTTTCGGCGGCATTAGACTCGAATCACCATCGAGTCGGACGGCTGCTGGAACAGAGGGGGGGGGGCACTTATGGGAATACCCCACGTGCTCTGAGGCCAGTTTCTAATCAAGAATCAAGAAGTGTAAAGTTGTGTCTACAAATGGAGGTTACAATTTGACATTTATTTTAGTAACTACCACTTTGGATTATTTTTCCTAGTATTCGAGTCATAGCTTGCGTATTTCGGTTTCTATCGACTAATTGCGTGTCTCTCTTTCATGACTATCTTTATAAACATTTCATCTCCCAAATAATGTATGTACTGAAGCTTCTTTATGCACATATCTTCAGTTTTTCTTCATAATTATAAATATATATATGAACTCTGTTACGACTTCTTCTTCCTCTTCAAAGTCCTTTAAGTTGCCTATAGAAATAATAGTTCTATAGTTGTCTTTCTTCAGTGAGTGTTATTATGACAAGTATTTTGTTTTCAAATGTGCATACGAAATCCCAGTAGATGTGACCTTTTCTTCTTTTGAACTTCCATAGTTATTCCTCTACTCTGCAACTCACATCTTCCTCTAACAGTTCCAGTCAAGCTCCTATCTTGTTAGAATGTAAGATTTCGTACTGGAATGGGGATGTGTCTTATTTATCTTCATTTATATCTTTGATACATATTTCCCCAGAGAACTTGAACTTGTATTTTTTCATCCACATTTCCCTGTTGTATATCACTTCAATACAGATGGTAAAAGGTGTTGGCCTGTTACTGTACCCCATTATTTGATGAAAGACAGCCACTAGTCCACAAATGTTTGTTCTTCCATTCAGAAACTGGTTTAGTTCACAAAGAACTACGTTTAACAATCGATCCACTCACTACCCCACACTTTCGATCGCTACTAATTGGCGTTGGTCTCTCGTTTTGCCATATGAAATGTCTTAAAGTGCTTTAATTAAGCAATAACAAGTGACGCTTCAAAACTCGGGATTATTATGTATCTTTCCGTTGATATCTGCTGTACAAGGGAACCCACTGATTAGTGCAACAATTCAATTTAATTTAGCTATTGTAATGTAACTTCATATCAAAATCAAACATAATGAGTAAAAGTAAATATTAAAGGTTCTCATTTCCACGCCTTACTAAGACTGAGAAATTATGTGCTAGGCTCGTATTTTTCATACACAAACGGCACACTAAAAGATTATGTGGTACGCATTACACCCACCGCTTTTACTTTCTTAGAGCTTTAACCTATTTTCTTAGGAAGAGTCGACCTGGGAACCATTGGTGATTTAAAAAATATTTCCGTTAAATTGGAGTGTAGTGGCTTCCATTTACAGTTTTATGCTGATGTATCATTCTCTTCATATATCCATTATTATTCTTTTTACAGGCTGTTACGATGGTTACAACAATCTCATGCAGTCTTGACAATGACAATGATATACACTTTTGAAAATAACAAACTCCTATTTCATGTTTATGTCGTATTTCTATTTGAAGTTTGTTCCTTGTTTGTTGTATGCTGGACATAGTCTAGATAGTTTCTCGGGACAAAAAAACTGTTCTTAGGAAAACAAAAAGTTGTTTCCGTTTCTGAACTTGTTTCACTGTTCTTGTGTACAATTTAATTTGGCTCTTTAAAGTCAGTAGCGTTCTTGTGTAAAATTTAATTTGGCTCTTTAAAGTTAGTAGCGTTCTTGTGTAAAATTTAATTTGGCTCTTTAAAGTCAGTAGCGTTCTTGTGTAAAATTTAATTTGGCTCTTTAAAGTTAGTAGCGTTCTTGTGTAAAATTTAATTTGGCTCTTTAAAGTCAGTAGCGTTCTAGTGTAAAATTTAATTTGGCTCTTTAAAGTCAGTAGCGTTTTTGTGTTACTGGGGGAAGCAAAAAATACAAATGCCGTTAACCTTGCAGGCATGCCGTACGAGTCAACTAACGTTTTCGGGTGAAGTTACATATCCCATAGATGATCAAATTGGTCCAGATGCCATGCTGAAGTAGAACATGTCGGGCTAAAAGGCACAGATATCGACGCTGAGATGTAAACCATGACACAAAGCATTCCATTCTCCGCACTACATCCTGCTAGTCTGTAGGAGTTTGAGGACGAACGAAGAAGAAGATAAAATAATGAGTTCGGTTTTTAGAGAAGCTAGTAGACTCGTATCGCAGACACAATGCAATCGAACTTGCTCGTGGATAGAAAGCCGAGCGCTTATTGAACATTGTGCTATCCATGAGAGTTGATGTAGTTGTGGTGCCCAAAGATTCAACACGTGCTGAAAATCGATGTCCTATACAGGACATGCCAACAATACAAATAGGGAGCATTCAGGAGTAATAGGACAAATATAATGCAGTAGACGGGATTTCCACCAGGCCTGTTGAGCTGGCACCTATTCGCCCAGCACCTTGAATAAATGCTGTTTTCTTTTTTCTTTTGAGGTGTGTCGAATTCGGAAAACGAGTTTACTCTAGTTGCGAGGCGAATAGGCGCTAACTCAACGGACCTGGTTCAGATAATATCTACTGCATTCAGTTTTTTTATACGTGATATGATTGCATTATTATTATTATATTTAAGCCATTAAATTGCATGTATTTTCTTCTTAGTTTTTTAGTCGTTTCATTACACTTTCTTCACATTTTCTCCAGGAGAAGCTTCCACATCTCATGCATGCCAATCGAGTCATATATTTCATCTAGTCTCTTTTGATGTCAGTCCATCTATTTATTTCATTTAGTTCCTTAAGATTTCGATCCATCCATATTGTCCATCTAATATCTCTTGATGTCAATCCATCCATCTATTCTCCTCTGATGTCAGTACACATATAATCGACCGAATATATTCTGAAATAAATCCATCAATATATTCCTCCTGGCCTATGCAGATATATTCTGCGATTTCTTTATCTACTTTCAATAAGGTGAGAAAATTGACTTTACTTTTCTCCAGTTACTGAACCACACCTAGCAGTAAACTCCATCGCTTCAAGCGATAATCTCAAAATATCTCTGAGAATATTCACTTCGTAAACAAGATGTTGTGACAAAATGTCAACTCTGATCGTTGTCATTGCATGTATTGTCTCGATTTGTTTATTTTTGTTTTGTGTCAAATAATTCTCATGGATGAAGAAGAAGTTCAGGACATTGGTTGTGCACTTGTGCCATTTTGTGCAAGACTATTTTTGTGGCATGTGATGCTAAATACACAATTTTTGCAGATGTATCAAAACCTATGACAGAGGAATGATGGATTAGTTAATCAAGAAATGCATACTTCTGGCAGAATGTGATTAACATGTAATGCTGCCGCATTGAAGTTCCTCTCGCCTGGAATATAAACATGTTTCCTCAAACATCTTTGTAACACAAACATGCCTATGTGACACTAAACTTTATACAGATTGTAGTGCCACCTCGGTTACTCAACTAATGGTGAACTGTGCATTTTTCAGAAAGGCTATGGGATGTCGAGAGCTATCTAGGTAAAGTTATGTCCCATGGCAGCAGCCTGTCGTCTGGGATGAAGATAACTCTTCATGTACTAAGCCGCAGCAATTATTAGGTTGGGTGGCGAGTTCCCTTCCTTGCTGTCCTTACCTCCCCAGTTAAAAGGATTACTTCATCAAATAACCGTCATGTGTTATTATTAAAAAAAACAAACCTATTACAATTTGTCTCGGTTTAGTTATATTAAGATATTAATCTACAAAGACACGCTCTATTATGCAGTTTCCGTATCATAGTTTCCCTGTTCCTACTTTAAAAAATGGCAACCAACAGTTTTACGAGGATTATCAATGTATATTGGACGAATTTAGGGAAATAACTTTGATTTTTACGCAAGAGATATAGATTACTGAACGCAGAGGGGAGCTAATCTAAATTATGTTCAGCAAATGAGCTCCCATATTTCTATCAACACAAGTTTCCCAACAATAAATGAAGTTGAGTGTCCTGTTGCATATTTAGCCCTGAGATGTTCTCGAAGTTTACTGTCGTTAAATATGATATGCAGTTTATCAGTCCGTTCGTGTGGATACTTTATTTTCAAATGATTAAATGAAGCTCTAGGTATCAGTATAAAAGATTCAAGCTCCAAGAAGTGGCCAGGACATTCAGATTCAGTTTTTGATCATGTTTACGTTAACTTTAACACAAGAAGGAAAATTTCAATTTCATATTATCAGAATATAAAGACAATTGTAAAATAAAACGTTGGTATATTAAGTTGTAATACTTGATTTTAAATTATTTTATTTTTATATATTTGTATCTTTAGCTTCAGGCTTGTTGCGTCTGTCGTGTACGTGGTATATGAATACGGAGCTAGATAACTTTACAAAATATTTGAGAGTAAACTATATTATATTCTCTATCTATCTATCTATCTATCTATCTATCTATCTATCTATCTATCTATCTATCTATCTATCTATCTATCTATCTATCTATCTATCTATCTATCTATCTATCTATCTATCTATCTATCTATCTATCTATCTATCTATCTATCTATCTATCTATCTATCTATCTATCTATCTATCTATCTATCTATCTATCTATCTATCTATCTATCTATCTATCTATCTATCTATCTATCTATCTATCTATCTATCTATCTATCTATCTATCTATCTATCTATCTATCTATCTATCTATCTATCTATCTATCTATCTATCTATCTATCTATCTATCTATCTATCTATCTATCTATCTATCTATCTATCTATCTATCTATCTATCTATCTATCTATCTATCTATCTATCTATCTATCTATCTATCTATCTATCTATCTATCTATCTATCTATCTATCTATCTATCTATCTATCTATCTATCTATCTATCTATCTATCTATCTATCTATCTATCTATCTATCTATCTATCTATCTATCTATCTATCTATCTATCTATCTATCTATCTATCTATCTATCTATCTATCTATCTATCTATCTATCTATCTATCTATCTATCTATCTATCTATCTATCTATCTATCTATCTATCTATCTATCTACCTACCTACCTACCTACCTACCTACCTACCTACCTACCTACCTACCCACCCACCCACCCACCCACCCACCCACCCACCCACCCACCCACCCACCCACCCACCCACCCACCCACCCACCCACCCACCCACCCACCCACCCACCCACCCACCCACCCACCCACCCACCCACCCACCCACCCACCCACCCACCCACCCACCCACCCACCCACCTACCTACCTACCTATCTATCTATCTATCTATCTATCTATCTATCTATCTATCTATCTATCTATCTATCTATCTCTCTACCTACCTACCTACCTACCTACCTACCTACCTACCTACCTACCTACCTACCTACCTAAACCTACGTACCTACCTACCTACCTACCTACCTACCTACCTACCTACCTACCTATCTATCTATCTATCTATCTATCTATCTATCTATCTATCTATCTATCTATCTATCTATCTATCTATCTATCTATACGATGTGGCCCTTGTTTGCCTTGCTGCGTCAGGGGTGGAAGAGTTCTCTGGAGATGGCCTTCTTGTATGCTATTTGAAAGCTTGTTCCTGTGGCTTCTTTGATTTCTGTTATCCATCTTTTACATGGTCTGCCTCTGACCTTATAGCCGTTATGTCTGTGTGTCATGGCCATTTGTGGCATGCTATCTGTTGGTGGTATGGAAGCGTGTGAAAACCACTTGATCTGTTGTCTTTTGATGTGTTCCAGTACTGGTATAGTTTTGGTTATCTGTCTGATGTTATCGTTTCTAATTCTTTCTCTTAATGATACTCCGAGTATTCTTCGTAGACATGCCATTTCTGCTGTCACTATTTTTCTTTTGTCGTGTGCTGTATTGTCCAGGTTTTGCACCGGGGATTAAAAAAAACCTGTCAATACTGCATTTTACCAGTTCAGGCGTTGCAGGGAGGGATAGAATAATAATAGTCTTGTATAATGCAACTTTAGTTTCTATGTTTACAATTTTGTTCTTGAAAATACGTGTCATCTGTCCTATGATCTTGTATGTTTTGTTCCATCTTTTTTATATCTCTTTATATTGGTTTTCCCTTCACTCCATATAATGCTTCCTAAGTAGATATTAAGTTTTTAAGGTAGCAATATTTTTCTGTTAATAGTAGATTAATAGTAGACGGGTTTACATTAAAAATTACTATATTTTTTGTCAATGAGGAGATTCACGTATTATTTATTTACTCATTTACCTTACTAAAGTGTTTATTATCGATGGAGTTAGTGATATTTCTTTCTTTCTTTGCTATTGCCATTATTTAGGTATGTTTAATATTAATATTCATATTGAATTTTTGACGTGTGTGGAGTCTGTTCATATGTTCTTGCAATTGCTCTTCTGATGTCGCTATTAGTAATTGGTCGTCTGCAAAGAGTAGTTAGTTCAATTTGTCCTTTATGTTATCTTCTTCGTTGGTACTTGTTATTTTACGGATGTGGTCGATATATGTTATAAAAAGTAGAGGGGATAGAACACACCCCTGGCGAACTCATGATTGAATTTGGAATTTATTGGACACTCCTGCATTTTTTCTTACGTCACATTGGCTATTAGGATAAATGCCCTTGCATATGTTGATTAAATGTTCTGGTACTCCGTATAATGATAGTGTTTTCCGTAGTTGTTATCTGTCTACTCTGTCGAAAGCCTTTTCTTGGTCTACGAATGCGATGTTGTTTTCGTTTACTAAAGACACGCTCTTTAGTTATACTTAGCCATACTGTTATGTTATGCTTATTTACTAAACATCTTTGGGTACTACATCTTTTCCCGTTAAGGAGTGCAGGGGAGCTGTGAAATAAAAGACGGATTTGTCACAGTTGTCGCCACGACGTGTAGAGGATGATTATTTTACTTTAGAGAGATAAAAATGGTGTCTCAACCGTTGATTTAAAACTCTAAACCTTAGAGACATCATGGATACGAAACAGAAATTATATCACCTGCATCTGGATATATTAGCTAGTAAACGACAAACAAACTACGACGGGATATTTATATTGGATTTCCCGTTTTGAACCAATTCACGTCTATGTTTCCGGGACACGAAAGGAGATCAAGGAATAGAACGAGTGTTACCTGTCATGCACGATAGAAGAGACGATTAAGGTGGTTTTAGGGGTACGGTAGATGTCTCGTTCCACAGACGGTCAAAGTGACCCACAAGCCATGTTGGTGGGATATGTCAAACCAAAGGCGCATATATCATATTGAGGATGTAGAAAATGCCACAACTTATCTTGCTCTCCGAACTGCGCACTGATAATCTAGATATGTTTGATGAACGAACGCAGGTAAAAGAAATTCTCACTAGGAAAACAAATGTATTATCAGTTTTTATTTTGCGCGCTGATCTCTGCGTGTCTTTTGTTGTTGTTGATATATCTGACTTTTACTGTGTTTTCATTGGTTGGCGACATAAACTATACTCAAAACGACAAACTACCTATCACAGTAGCCAATATGAGCGACACTGTGTCAGATCCGTACTCAGAGAAATCTGCAGAAGGACTTGGTAAATACTAGACAGGAATTTCCGGTAATGATTCTTGACATTTCCATACTTCGTGAGCCTCGTATTTTATCGGAGGTCGTAGTAGCCGGATTACCAAAATCTCTCGAATAACACAACTGGACTAACTCTCGCGGTTGAACTTATCGTACCTCACAATGAGCCATTTTTACGTCTTCAACAAGATGGTTGGGGGCCCTTGGAGAGGGAGGGAGGCTGTTACCTAAAAAAATTATCTATTGACATTTTCACATTCTAGTATGCAATTCTTTCTTTCTGCTTTTTCATTGTATTTTTGATGACCTGTTTGTGAAAATTCGTTAAAAGGCTATCGACCTTTCGGTTTAACACCTACAACTAAAACTCATGTTCTGATTTCCAAAGTGAGGAGATAAACACATGAAACTCCAGTCTCCCATATCATTGGGCTTACTTCACCATAAAAGATAGATTTTTATATCAAGTGACATATTCTTTCCAGAACGTTGTCTTCGTTGTGGATAATCTTAACACTTCTCTGCCCCGGAAAGCAGGCCAATCTTAGCCAGAGACATGTTCATACATTCTTCGATATCGCTGGTACATTGTCTTCTTGGACTTCCTCGACTTCTCTCGACTGACACTCTACCATCTAGAATCAGCCTTTCGATACCATCATGTCGCTTTAATTGTCCAAAATACTGTAACTATCTTCTTATGATGGTATTTAGAAGCCACCCTTCATCTAGTTTCAGCAATTTCACAATTTCAACGTGCTTCACTTTCTCTGTCCATGATATTCGTAGGATCTTTCTGTAGCACTTCCTTTCAAATAAGGTTATTCTTTTTGATATTGTCGTGTTTAAAAATCCAAATCTCGGATCAATAAATAGTTGCCACTGAGAAAACACATGATCGTAAAAGAGTTACTTTAGTGTTGTTAGGTACATTTTACTTTACCAAATATTCTAGACATTTCGTCACCGCCTACTGTTTATATCTATATATTTTCTCAAAATAGACGTAAGAGAGCTGTAATTATATAAGTAAACTTATGCATTACACTAAACCAGTTAAGGGAAGAGCACTGGCCCACAGAGACAGATAACCACATGAAGATGTATGGGAGCACTGAGAAACTTTCAAATACATTAGTATTTATCAAGAGAATTGAATCGGACATGTTGTGTAGTCATGTTAAAAACTGCGAACAAGAAGAAGATTAGTTTTGAATATTTTAGGATAGAGCAAATATGAAACAAATCAAAGAAAAGATTTTATCAAGTAAAGATGCAAGAAACATTTAAAATCAAAACAATTACATTCTTAATGAGACAAATATATTCTAGAAACGCTCTTGTGGTACCGAGGCCCGAATGAGGAGCAAAGACGCAGTACTTCCACCCATGTTGTACCAAGAGACTAAGGATGTTTGTAATGTGGACTCAAACGTATATAGAAATAATGTTGAAATCAGATGTGGCAGACATAAATAAAAAAAAAGTGCGTTCATAATAGTTATCCACCAATATTGTCAATTTTCTCCGTAATTACTGATCGCATTGGCTTTATATTTTGCGTGAGTGCATTATTTCTTAATCTCGTTACAGATTTATGATTAATTATTATCTACATTGAAAGGATTTATCACAGCAGTCGCTACGAATGCCGTTTTTAAGGTATCAATATTTTTCTGTTGATAGTCGTAATAGTAGACGGGTTTACATTAAAAATTACTATATTTTTGTCAATGAGGAGATTCGCGTATTATTTGTTTATTGTTTTTTACTCTCTGCTGCTATTCATTGGCTGCTAGGCAATATGTGAATATACTATCCAATTAAATGCACGATGAAATACGAAGACGTCATCATTGATTAAATTATATGGTCGTGAAATGTCTTTAGTGAGCATCTTCATGCATTGAATAGCAAAATCATAGAACGCAAATTACTATTTGCATGTGTGACACAATAAGGAAGCATTTTATTTGAGGGATTTCATAGTTCATTATATTAAAACAATAGCTTAATGTCATTTTCATCGAAGGTGTATCTCATATTCGACGTTTGTATCGGGATGTCTTCAACAAATCATGTTTTTGATAATAATTACATGAAGCTGCATTTATAACTGTATTAGAAACACGTCTGTGAAAGTTAAATTCGTTGCACTAAAAAGTATAACTATGAGAATGTACAATAATTTACAAAAGAAGCGCGGCGCAGAATATTTCATAGTATTTCACACTGTCAAGGTGTTTAACCATAATTTTTTTTAATCGCGAGAGGATGAACAAATGTTGTAGATAATTTCGATGAAGAAAATAATTAAGAGAGCAATTCATAGACTTTTGGATTGCAAAGAAGCATTGACATTAAAGACATTGAAAAAAATGTACAGATATAAAACAACAAACATTCACATTTCTAAAACTAAATTACATACATGTAGCAGAAGCGTCTTGTGAGAAAACCACATGTAGTAACTATGAGAAGTAAATATTTGAGACAAATCAGGGAGATGTGTAAAGAAAATTATGATGTTGTATATACAGATGAACCGTGGATAAACGCTCACCACACTAATGAAAAGCAATGGCAATCTGTAGATGGAACTATTAAAAGATATGTCCATTCATTCAGTCAGTCATTTCCTCTTTTGCCAAGTTTGGCACATAGGGCGGATTCATAGTTCCCCATGCCTGTTGGTCAGTTGTCGACATGCACTTGACCTGACCTTAAAAGATATGCACCAAGCAGTTTTCCAGAACGTTCTCTTCATCGTGGATGCTCTGAACGTCTCTCGTCCCGAGCAAGCAGGCTAGCATTTAGTTATAGCACACATATTTTTTCGCATACAATTAATTGAGGTAGTTTCAGAGAATCATGACCTCTGATGCATATATAAGTTCATATTTTGATTAATGTATTCATACTTTTATGTCTTTTCATATGGTAAAAAAAAACCCAACAAGTCTAAGTTTTTTGTTTAGAAGACAATCGTCTTCAATTTTCAATATTCCTAATATTTCTTAATTCGTACTTTTCATCGTCCTTTGTAACCTTGACCAACTTTTCTTAGCATCTCATTTTTATAGTAGCAATTCTCGCTGCTTCTGAATTAATATGTATCCATGTTTCATAGTCACAAATTACTACTGGGAACATGCTTGATTTATTTTTCTGTAGCAACTTTCACTGTTTCTGCCATGTTTCATTACAATGTTTCACAGCCGGAAATCGGTACTGGGAATATTCTTGATTTCTTCATCCTTTGCAATTAATTGTTGAACGAATGTTGGTCATGTACAATGCTCTTTGATTTAAGTTATCTTGGGTTCCCCACAACATATTTGTTTGGCATAGTAGCTTATGTCGGAAAGATTATTGTTCTGTGAACAGCGAAACCGGGACAATTTTATAGTATGTATTCTGATGTATGTGTTGCTGCTCCGCAGATGTAGGCCGCAGAGTAGCTGATGGTAAGTGTGCTTTTAGACGCTGTTCCGTTATCTGCAGAAATATCGTAAGCTGTTAATTTCTGTTCAATTTGTTCAATTTATCTTGTTTAGGGGTGTAATTTCCTCTTAGTTCTCTCCATTGATATCGCATATATTGTCTTTACAGATACTTTACCTCCCTGCACATTTCAGTTACGTGGGTCTGAGGGAGGTTACCTCCTGTTTTTGACAATGAGGTTGCTTTTCGCTACCACAGTGAGCTGATATCTATTGTAGTACTATTGTAGATTTTCTAGATAATTTGAAGACTTTTTATCTGATGTTGTAAATGTTTGATATTTTGGATGGTTTGTAAGACTGGTTCGGCTCTGTGGTGACGTGGTGGAGAGCGCAGCGCGTCTGCAACGGTCATCCTGGCTCGAATGCCGCCGTAGGCAATTATGTATCAGGATCGTTCAGAAAGCAATAGTAAACTACTAATGTCTTTATATTACCATGAACATGATTACATTAAAAAAATACTTGGATGATGGCTGATTCCTGAGTAGGACATGCTACGAATTTTATTTGTAAGACTGATTTTGAATCCCTGAACATTTTTATTGTTTGGTGTATGGACTCGTGGTTGTTAAGTATTTGAACATCTGTGAGTATGTCAGATTTCTCTGCCATGAAAGTATTACATTTTATTTTGGGGGCAAGAAATTGTTCAGATATTTCAGACAATATTTTTGTAGTTTTTTAGTTGAGTTAACTTTATTCAGAAGATAAGATCTGGCACACCTTAATATTATTTTCTAGTAATTCCGAATATGTGTATACATGATTCTCTTTCTGTGGGTTGGACGTTTCTTTTAAAGTTTGTTATTAATTGGTTCTTGAAATACTTTGGTTAATAAGTGGCAATTTAATGTTTCTACTGGTGCCTTGCAAAAGCCTGTTACTTTGTTATGATTTGTATTTCGCTAATGTAAGTCTTCTCATGCTTTATACAACACAAATCTAAGCTTTTATAATATTCTAAATATGCACAATTTATGACATCTTCAATATAAATTGTGATTAGAATAGTGTGCAAATACCTTCATCATTTGCATGGGGATTGATGAATTTGCAAGGGCCTTAAAAGTGGTCTATAAAAGTAGTCCTTAAGAGTGAAACAGCAGTGTTATGTCCGTTATTAGATTCTCGGTATAGGATATGCTAAATTATGAATAGCTTCAAAATGAGTAGATAAAGTATATTGAGGTGTCACACCCAGTTTTTGAGACACAAAATAATAGCACAGTTGAAAACGAGATACACACATGACTTTCGGTTTCAACGTCTATGTTGTATATTCTTTCAGTGCTGTTATGTTTTTTTTGTCCTTTGTTCCGTTCATTGACTAGGCTTAAATATACCGTAATGTCTGATGCTTATCGCTATCGTTGTCGCCAAGTCTTTGTGTTGCAAATACAGTACTAAATGAATGAATGAATCCTATATCTGGGAATCCTCTGGTATCTGGCGAATTCTCCAAGCAAAGTTCACACTGTATTGTCGTCATTGTTGTATTTTATGAAATACAGATATGTTGCTAATGGAAGAAATGATCTCTTATCTTACCATTGCTAACGTTTCTGTTAAAGTTTTACTTTTTGCATTATTTTTCTTGTTCCTTAATTCTTGTAATAACGGGATTCCACAGTTTTACAGTTTTATGAATGATTTTATTTTTTGTTTTCTAACTCGGACTATACATGTTTTTCGACGTGTGTCGCATTATATATATTAAAGTCACATTCTCGGTTTATACACTTATCGGCTTATACACTGCAATATATTGTATCTTCTGCTAAAATAAAATACAAGAACAGTCATCAAAGTTTGACTTAGAGTTGTGTATAATAGACTAAGTAGCCCCATGTGGACATACAAATAAAAAATAAACATTGGTATCCTCACTAAGCGTACATGTGTTCAAGCTAAGCAAACTGCAGAGAATATCTTTCAAGAATGTGCAGACTATGATACATTATGGAGGACGTACTAATCTTCCGATACATGTATGAATGTTATACTCTATTATAAAAAAGCAAACATCATTCTGTAAAACTACTCCATTTTGTGTTTTAATAGTTTGCTTATAGCTTTACTGCAATTCTGACCATTATCGCAGTCACTGAAAGTACAGTCTTATCGCATAAGATGTTCTTCTACATTGTTCCCTGATTATTCTACGGCAGTGTTTCTCAACTATTTTTTTTACAATACCTCACCTATTTTTAAAATTCTGATGTCCCCTCTCCTCCAACGTAACATATACTATTTTTTATATTCAAAACTTTAATTATTCCCTAAATGATGCACAATTACAACTTTTTCACGAATCAAGACTTATGTTTTAGGAAGAAATCACTAGGAAATTATTCAGAAAAAAAAACAGTAAGTAAATTTTCAAATCATAACATACAACTAAAACTCAAGTAGAAATATTTTAAAATTCAAATTGCTCCCCTGAGTAATCAAATTCTCCCCCCCCCCTCACGTGGGGCGTGAGCTCCAGATTGGAAAACACCGTTCTACGGGTTCATATCTTGTTCAAGTAATAATCTAAGAAACACGTCTGCAAATTTACAGCTCTTTGAGCATGCATCCTTGCCTTTTATTAATTTTATAAATTGAAAATGTTTTGATCCGGAAACTTGTTAAATTTTCAAGGTGACACTAAATTTTATAGCTGGTAAATGTTATAGCTGGATAACCATACAAAGTGTTTCGTTAGCAACTTCTAGCTGCCGCGCAAATAATTGAAATCACGAAGGTAACATAATAAGAATATCAGCTGAAGTGAAGATAGTTTCATCATTTATGCTCACAATATTTTCAAGCACCAGTAAATCCCCCATTCATGAGTGGAGCATGTGACGAGGCCAGAAAAAGAACAAAAATCATATTTGCAATTTTTTTGTTGTTTTTGTATATGCCCATTTGGTCATTCCAGAGTTAAATGCAGTCAAGCATATAATTATCGCCAGATTTCCTGAGTTAAGAAAGTAAACATATGAGAGAACAATAATCGGCAACTCTATTTCGAAAATGTTTATTTCTGAGTGGCATAGAATATTTAATGCATATATGTCAGTCTTCGCTATGTCATTCATCATCATCATCACCACTACCGTCATCATTACTGTTATCATCATAGTCATTGTCACAATAATCACTATTACCGCCATCAGTATTATCATCATCATCTTTACTGTAATGCGTCAAACCACTCACACATCAAAGTGGGAACAACGTTACCATCTAGGTCAATAAACAGTATGGCTAGCATCTGCACTCAGGTCGTAATAAGGTGAATGTTTTCTGACTTCGTATATGATATTACAAAATACATCACAGTATGTACTACAAATACAAGATTGGCACTACATACTTGTGAATCTGTAGCACCAGCCTTATGACAGACGCAAACTCGATGCCAGCATGCACAACAAACCACGAGGAACAAAGAAAAGTCTTGGCCATTTCCTGTTTTCATTACTGAAAAACTGTACGACACTACAGAGGGGAGTCTGAGGTTTACAACTATATTTGTCATCGATGTGGCAGTTTGAAAGGGAGAAAGAAGACATATGACCCGTGGTGCATCTCGCCATGTATCTTTATTTTTGGCACTCTTCCCAATCTCAGAAACTCAGTTAATGTATTTATTCTTGTTTTTAATCTTCTTGTGTAACTTGGCGGTCTACACGATTTAAATGGTCATAAAGATTTATACCACGAGAGGGAATTCTCTCTATAGTTACAAATGCTCTTAATAACAGATTTACAAATCGTATATTTGACAAAGGCAAGCTAATATATGCATTTGTTTGTCCAGCCCGGCTTACTCTGACGCCCGCAGAAGTAAACAATGCGACACCATTTTTGGAAAAGTTCTATAATGTAGGTCAAGGAATACATCATGAAGAGGGTTTACTATATTGTAGAGGCATTTATATATTAGTGTGTTATTTGGTGCTCTGATATCATTATATTTTATGTAAGTGCACATGGTTCATTCTGTTACATCACGTATGCTAAATTCTAATATATTTAGATTAGTGAGTTGTTTTTAAGATTTTTTTTCTGTGTCTTTTTGGTATGTTGTGCTGACGGATTTATTTATTTATGTTTTGGATTAGGATGTGTGTAGGCTTTATTATACGCAGAATAAGCAAGTAGTATTATTGTTCGGATTAGAGAATAAACGATTAGATATAGTGTTGTTATTATTAGGCTGTATTGGTGGTTAAATGAGCTATTGGCATGTCGAACAAGCTGTAGAACATCAGATGTATTTCTTTTGCAATTACGCCTTTTTAAGGAGCACAAAAATTACGACATGCTGTTGTTGTTGCTGTAGTCTTGTGACATATTATCTCCAGAATGTTATTTGTCTTCCAAATGAACTACCCGAACCCTTATCTGTATTGTGCCCTGCAGCTTGCATTTTCTAACGACGTATTCTAGCTATCCTTAATGTCGTCAGTCCATCGTCTTCTTGGTCTGCCCTTTCTCCTCTTCAGATTTTTTTTCTGCTCACCATTATTTGTCATTCTAAACAGTTGTGTCTCTTTATATGACCAAACATGTGCAGTTTTCTTTTTGTTATTGTGTTTAGCAACCAACACTCTGGCATCTTCAATATGTTTATAATATATGAATTTCTCGTTTTTTCCTTCCATGATATTCGATGTATCTTTCTGTAGCATTTCATCTCAAAGGCGTTGATTGTTGATTTTCTTTGTCGCTGTTTTACTTAGGGTCCATATTTCACAGCCATATGTTGCAACCGGAAAAATAAAAGTTATTAGAAATAGCAGTTTCGTTTCTATTTTGTTGGTTTTCAATACATTTTTCAAACATGTTATTTTACAATACGCTATTGCTAATCTCTTTCTTATCTCTGCCATGCAGTCTCCATTTTACTGTTTCCTTAGTTTCTCTGCCCTTCTATTTTAAGGCATACTTTATTTAGTTTATGTAGTTTTGCTAGTCCTGCCTAATTCTTCTTTGAATAGCTATTGACAGACTTCCATACTTTGTTCTATTTTTACTACTTTAAAAAAAACCATCTTCTTTCTTGGATCATGTTCATGTTCATATTGTTAGTAATTAAATAATTAAACTATATTTAGAATATGTGTACGAGCAATCATGCTATATTTAGAGTGTATTTACGAGCAAGTGTACTTTATTTAGAGGATGTATGCGCAATCATGCTATATTTAGATTAGGGGAGATTTGCAGGATTCTGTATATCATCCAAATAAAGAAAATATGTAAACATATCGAAAGAATGCCAGGCCTCAAGATAAAATGGTACTATAATAAGCATTTTTCGACTTGCAGATGACATAGTCCTCTTGGCTATGAATTAACAATAGCTACAAAAATTAATAGAATAAAAGTACAAATAAAGTACGAATATGATATAGAAATTAGTATACAGAAAGGAGAAACTGATAATGAGAAGTACTGATGAAGAATAAATACTAAGCGCAAAAATAGTTGGTGAGATACTTCTGCATTTGGACAGTTATAAAAAAAATCTTTTACATGATAACAAATAATGGTAGATGTGAAACAGAGGTTAAAATGATAATATACCGGGCTTTTAAAATACAGGGGTGCCAGAAATGTAAGACATTTTATGGCCAAATCTTTGGTAAAATATGAGCAAACCTGACTCACAATTTCAAAATTATTTGTAGTCTGGGACCTAGGGACCCGAAGGGTGGTAATGGAATAGCCTTCCTACACGAGGAATAGTTCGCCGACTGCGAATCGTCTTGTCGTAGGTAAGATGCACAGTAGGTGATCCAGGCTACCAGGTGGTCTCGTGACATATACCCATCCTAGTAGAGTGCTTCTACAATAGGCATTGCACTACGCCTATAGCTGACGTCTCCTGGGTATGAAAGAAAGCTCAGAGAAACCACCCAACTGCACATACGAAGCAAGAGTAAGTTGCTCACAATTCCTAGAGTTAGTGACAAACACATAAAAGAAACATATATATTTGGAAGAAAAACATAATGTGATGGATAGTATATAGTCTATCAAGACAAGATATAGATTATGTTAGAGGGAGGGCCATTGTAGTCAACCTTCGATGTGGAGTCGGCACTTAATGATGATGATGTAGACAAGATAAAATTGAGTGATTTTTGTATTATAATCTGTACGTTTTCCCCCGTAATAGAAACTACCGGTAATATTATAATCTTCTGTACGTGTTCCCCCGTAATAGAAACTACCGGTAATATTATAATCTTCTGTACGTGTTCCCCCGTAATAGAAACTACCGTTAATATTATAATCTTCTGTACGTGTTCCCCCGTAATAGAAACTACCGTTAATATTATAATCTTTTGTACGTGTTACCCCGTAATAGAAACTACCGGTAATATTATAATCTTCTGTACGTGTTCCCCCGTAAAAATAAAATTATAATCGACTAGCTAGTCTCAGAGTGTGAAAAAAGAGATCTTACAAAGAACACATAGTCAAGACTATATTTCAGCAATTAGGGGATTAGGGGTGTCTGAATAAGTTTAACAAATGTCGTCAATAAGGGAGGGGGGGGGGTTGACAAAAATTAACATCAACAATGCTGTATTTATTGTTTTTTACCAAATAAATTGTTTGAATGTGAGATTTAAAAAAATTCTAAATGAAATATGAAATGTTTTTGTACTATTTGTACTAAAATGTTAAGGGAGCTGGGAAAGGGGGGAGGGCGTTGTTTTTTTATGTTAAAAATATTTTGGTTTTTAATGCTTTTGACATAATCAAGTAGGTGGCGGATGTGTCTATGAATATTTGACAGAAATAGAAAAGCGGAGTGGGTACAAACTGTTAACGCAATTTATGATTAGCCCCCTTTTTTCATAACGTGATAAGTCTTTCATAAAATATTGTTTGTTCCGTTTAATATCCAATAGACTTTAGTTTTTGTTGTTGTTATATTCTTTGATGGCAACGTATGCCAGGTGTATGAAGCGCTATTATTTTTAAGAAAATTGGAAAGGTTGTTGTGAATTACTGTAAAAAAGGTTACAGTTACTTTGAAGATTAAATCGTAATGGAGGTCACTCACCTCCGAGTTTAAAAAAAGTCAACATAAACGTTAATTGGAAACAAAAGAAACATGTTTGGATGAGTCCTTTCATAAATATTTATTAACTCATGTCTTTGTTATCAGAACACAATTTGAATTATCGCATTCACAAATTTCACCAAGTTTCATGCACATAAAAAATCTGGCATAATTTATCATATACTTTACATAATTCTCAAAACATTCGTTCCTCTATTCCAATATCTGCCCAATTCTGAATATTCTACGTCATTCATATTCGTGCGTTTCTTTAAAAAAAAATATTTGTATCGACATTTCTTTGTGCACACATTTTTAAACGGTGCAATTCATAAACACACACAAGCAAGCCTATACACATCTTTCAACATCTCAATTACGAAATAATTGTACGGTATGTTTGAGTTCACATTCTCATCAGACGATAAATGCTCATTGATCAAGTAAAGACTTGAAGGAAGTGTACCAATGATAGTTTAATGAGAGGAATGTATCAAGATGAAAGACTGTGTTGTAGAAATAAAGTGTGAATAATGAAATTAGTTTCATACACCAATACAACTATCGAGAAATTATTCTTTAGGGTAAGGGTTTTCATATGGTATCCAAGGGGCCACAAAGTTTTAACGGAAGAAAACCCATCAGATATATCCTGGACATGATGTAGATAGTCATCACGGCGTTCCGTAAATCCTGCCAAATTTTATCCAATCTTCCTGCTTCTGTGAGTGGCATTTTCAGGTGGTCTTTGATATCTTACGACCATCTTCTTCGTGACTTACGGATTTTTCCGTTGCCCTGGTATCATCCCGTTCATTAAGATATTTTCTAGTATGTCATGTTGCTAGATATGGCTAAAATAGTGTAATTTTCTAGCGAAAACCTTGTTGTTTAGCCAATTTTCTTGTACTTTCAATTCTCTCAGAATTTCCATATTGATGATATTCTTGGTCTATGTTATTCTGATAATTCTTCTATAAGAATCTGTTTCTTCTTCTTCTTCTGCATTCATCATCAAACTCACACTGAATTCTCTTGTAGCAGGAAAACGGTCCTACTAAATTTACAGCAGGATGTAGTCCAGAGAATGGAAATGCGTTATGTCGTCGTTTTATTTCCGCCAATGGCCCGACACATCGGTCTTCGCAGTATTCTATTTCAAATGCTGCAATTTTGTTTCTCACCTTATTTGTGACTATCCACGATTGACATCCATATATTGCAACTAGGAAAAATTAGCTGTGTTATTTTGTTACAACCCAGCCATACGTTTCTATTTGACGCAATGCATTTAATGCTTGAAGGCCACGAAGAAAAAAACTTAGATTTCTTGGGGGGGGGGGGAGCACACTCGTCTAAGGGGGAACCACAAAACGGTAACTATTTGAATCATATTTAATAAGAAATATAATCATACTAAGATCACATCTATGACGGACAATGTGTTGGGTTACATATCACATAAATGACGGACAATGTGTTGGGTTACATATCACATCTATGACGGACAATGTGTTGGGTTACATATCACATCTATGACGGACAATGTGTTGGGTTACATATCACATCTATGACGGACAATGTGTTGGGTTACATATCACATATATGACGGACTATTTGTTGGGTGAAAGATCACATATATGGACACATGTATACACAGAAGGATCGGCAGAAGGAGCAGTAAGGAATATAGGAGACGGAATTTTTATAAGACTCAAAGATGGGAAGACAATATCAAAAGCTTTTCCAACCGGGAAATACTCCTCTAATTTTAGAGCAGAAGCAGTTGCACTCCATCAAGCATTGAAAACCTTCACCGAATCAGGACTGCCAAGACCAATAAAGATAGCAATATTCACAAATTGCAGATCCCTACTGGAATCAATCCAGAGCAACAGAAACGAAAGCCTTCTGCACAACATCAGACATGAGCTAAGACAGATCCAAAAATCATCAACTATTGCCCTTCAGTAGATACCATCACACTGTGGAATCATGGGAAATGAGAAAGCGGATGCTCTGTCAAAAGCAGGAAGCGAAATGGAGCAGCACAGACTCCCACTGTCTTATGGAGAAGTAAAAACAATAATGCGCAACACATACACAGCAAAGTGGAAGAAAGAAATGGAAGTAGAATACAAACATGATGCAATACATCACCTTCAAAGATATTAACAGACCACAATATTTCGCCTTAGAACAGGCCACTGCAGACTGTTGGATCACCTTTACCGATTGAGGATCTCATACACAGATGAATGTCCATGTGGATCTGGAACACATACTTCAGGACTGCCTAACATACAAAGAGCACAGACAACAGACCAGACAGGAGGATACATACTTGAGGCAAAAGCTATGGGGCAGCCTCTCTGATCTGGAGAAGACGGTGGACTTCGTCTTGACGACAGGCCTGACAATATACCATGACCACAGATGCTGAACGCAGAAGAAGAACATATCTGACGAACTATGTTTTGGGTTAAAGATGGCATTGTTCATGGACTATGATGGGTTAAATATCATGTCTATGACGGACTAGGTTTTGGGTTAAAATTCCTTAGCAGGAAATTGTGTTTCCGGCCCATTCAGAAAGTAGTACAAACTACTAGATGTAAAAACTGTCAAAATCTCTACATTTGGATTCAGTCCATGGAGAGAAAAAATGAGAACCACTGCTATAATCTTCTGCGTTCGTTCTTAAGCTCCTGCATATTAGAAGGATTTAATCTGAATGGCGGAATTCAGTGTGTCCTGGTTTACATCTTTGCTGCAATATCTGCGCCTTTCTGAGTAACACCTTCGACTTCAGCACGACTCTTGTGTCACATTGACCCAATATATGTGATTGCCAATCCTTCTATAACCTACATGACACGTTAAATTTGTGCTCTTCCTTGCCTCACCCCTGTTTTTCTTTCGAGCTCTGACGGATAATTCCGACTGAATTATTCAAACTTAGAACCTTTGAATGATGTTATTGCTGTTCTAGAATACGAATCAACATCATGGAAATGTGCAGTCAATTTCCATCACCTCTGTGTTCATGTGGACAGACATCACAGATTGCAGATCATATTCTGCAAGACTGCTTTACAGTAAACCACTGGCTCACAGAGACAGGCATCTACAGAAAGCTGTATATGAGTCTTGGAGACCTATGAAATCAGTCAATCAGTTCCTCTTTTGCCAAGTTTGGCACATAGGGCGGATGTCATAGTTCTCCATGCCTGTCAGTCAGTTGCTAGGGATTGCAGGTCTTGCGCATTTATGCCTGTTGATTTTAATTCATTCATAACAGTTCTTCTGAGCGTTGTTTTTGGTCTTCCCTGTTTTTATTCTCGTCTGGTGTCCACATGAAGGATTGTCGTAGGATTCTGTCTTCCTTCATTTTAAGTGCGTGTCCGGTGTATGTCAGAGTTTTCTGATGCTGTTCGTCATGTATTCTTGTTTTTTCTCATCTCTTAGTATGTCGTTTGATGTGAAATCTTTCCAATTAGTATTTGTGATTTTTCTGAGGCATCTATTCTCGAAGGCAACTAACGTCTTATCCATTATTGCGGTAGATTTCCAATTTTCACATCCATATGTCAATGATGGAATCGCACTTGCATTGAATAGTCCTAGTTTGATGTGTTTACTTGCGATCTTCGATTTCCAGATGTTTGAGAGTTTGTTAAAGGCGTTGGAGTCGAGAGCGATTTGAGTCTTTATTTATGAGTTGGTATCCCCGTCTGCTGTTATTTTGCTTCCCAAATATACGAAATTTGAAACGTTGTCTAGTGTATTATCATCTATTTTAATTGATTCTGCCAGGACGGTAAAGTTCATGATTTTCTTTTTATGTGTGTTTATTTGAAGGCCTATTTGTTGTGCAAAACATTTGAATCTTTCGGTTTTTTCTTGGAGATCTTGGTGTGTTGAACTCAGTAGAGCAATATCATCTGCGAAGGTTAGATCTTCCAGTGTCTTGTTGTTTACCCATTTGATTCCTAACTTTTTTTAGTCTGTGCATTTCCTCATCGCCCAGTTCAATTGCGATGCAAAACAGTATAAAAAAAACTATACTGGGGACAATACACATCCTTGTTTTACTCCCGTTGTTACTGGGAACCAGCTGGAAAAGCCACTTTATGTTCTTACACAGCAAGCCGTATCGGAGTAAGAAGCTTTTATGATATTGATGTATTTAGTTGGGATGCCGTAAAGAGTAGGAATGTTCTAGAGAGATGGTCTGTGAAGACTATCGAAAGCCTTCTGGTAATCTACAAAATTGATCATGAATTTAAATTGTCTTTCTGTGGATTCTTCAATTATTGTTCTTAAGGTGTAGATGTGATCTATTGTTGAGCGATTAGGTCTGAAGCGCGCTTGTTCTTCTCTGTGAGCCTCATCGATAGAATCGATGGAGAGTCTATATCAAATACATTAACATTAATCACGAAAACAGTTAACATGTTAAACTGTACCGGAGTTAAGAGAAGTTTTTAAATACAGAAATATTTATGTAGAAATTCGGGAATGCAGTGTAAATAAACTACGAACGTAAATAAGAAATAATACTATTATTATCACTAGCACTACTACTACTACTATTACTACTACTACTACTACTACCACTACTACACCGCCACCACCACCACGACCACCCCCACTACTACTACTACTACTACTACTACTACGACTACATCTGCAACTGCAGCAATAACTACTACTACTACTACTTCTACTGCAAGTGGTATTTCCAATACTTTTGCAACTATACTTACTGTTTTTTACTGCTACATCTAGTCTTAGTATCGCTAGTGATCATATAGTATTGCTACTATTACTACTACTATTGCAGTAGCTACCAGATACACACATATATAACACAGTCAAACGAACCAATTGCGAGACAGACAGTGTTATCAGAGGTAATAGCAATGACATTGTATATATGTGTTTTTATGTTTGTGAGCGCGTGTGTTTTGCGATATGCAGGGTGTGTATATACACACATCCGAATAAAGTTTGAGCGTAGTGGGTAACATCCGTTGAGATGTGATGTTTCTTGATTATATAAATCAATTCTTGTTAAATGTTGTGACATTTCCTGTTCACGCTGCAGGAGGGATTGTTCAATCTTTGCAACAATAAAAAAAAGGTTTGTGGGGAATAAGAGAACACACGCATCTGATGTCGGTCTAGATGTTTACGAATTCTGTGTCAAATCCAAGAGTTACAATTATCGTGACCAAATCTATGGAAACGACCATTTCTGGACCCGTCTTGCGACAAATAGGGAAACAAATGACTAGTCCCTGTGTTCCTAGGAACTGTTGTTGAGACATGCGAGGGAAGACAAATTGAGACTGAATCATTATATTTATGTATGTGTGGTCAGCATTTACGCTGGAAAAGACTACTATGTTATATTGACAAAGATAACGATGCATAGTGGATAGTAAAAGTAGATAAATAGAACTGAACAAGTAGATTAAACAGACCTACTTTGTGGAACTCATCACAAATATTGGCCATGTCAGAGCGATACCTCCATAAAAACTCTTAATATTCAGCTGTTCTGGTAGAATAGCTTTCAGCATTCGTGAGTATGGAATTGTAGTGTATAAAGTAATATACGATATGTTGTGTACACAATGATGAGTTAGATAACTTTATTATGTGATCGTAAACTTTACACGCGTTGAATTTTCTGTCATCGTTAGTTATAATGTATGGTTACTTATTTCTTTTAATCTTACTTGTCTTTAATATCAATTTATATATTTTTTAAATTATATAGATATGTGTATGTGTGTGTGGGTGCGTGCGCGCTGTGTATATGTGTGTGTGTGTGCGTATAATAAATATTAATACAGTTTTATATGCTTATAAAAATGTTTCATTACGGAGAGACGTGACAGGATGTTAATTTTTAAAAATATTATGTAGTATAATTCAGGTTTTGTGACCTCACCGAACTCTGATTAAAAAGTCGATAGGTCAGAATCTATCTGCGCGCTACGCACTGAGAGCGCCCCCACCCCCTCACAGGATCATGTAGTTCTTACAAGTTCCTATGCAGTTCGCATAAATTCCTTTACTTTTTGTATATTTTCCAATACAATTAGTATATTTTCCTATACCGTTCCGATATTTTCCCATATAATTCCTATATTTTCCAAAACAGTTCGTATATTTTCCCGATATAGTTTTGATTTAATTTGTGAATCTATGAATCAATGCTAAATTCTCACTTAAAGATATATTTCTGCATAATTGTTAAAATATATGGATAGTGGTGAATACTATAAAAATATACACATTGTGTTCCGATATTTCTAAGTACAAATTCAAAGTTTGCCTCTGAACTCAATGTTAGCAAATCAAGTCAGTGAATTAGGAATGGGGGAATCTTGTAGGTTAAATCCCTCTCCTCACTCTCCTTTCCACAAAATATAACATGATAACTCGGCAGTATGAAAGAAGACAAAAAATAAGGCAAACTATTTGTTTTTCCAAAAACGAAAGTTACTTCCACCAGGCCCGTAGATCAGAGCAGTTATCGTTTTGGCTCAACCGTCCTAACATATCTGTAGACAATTGTAAAAAAATGTATGAACACTAGAAATTGTGTACACATAGGTTGGTAATACTTCCTCATCAAAATATGTACATACGACAACAAGATAAAGAGCATTTTTTTAAGGTAATACCTCCTTTACTGCAGAATTACCTACTGTCCCTCTCCCTTCTCCCCCACTCCGACAAAGGTAAGGCGGATAGTTTTCTTTACGAAATCTCTTCTACACTTCTTACTTTGCCAAGTCGTATTTACGGCCCTGATGAGAACTCCCTTCCATCTCACAGATTCCCTTTTTTTTCTCAGTACCAGAGATCTTGACCGTCTTGCCGCGGGTCACGCCAGAAGCACTATCGTTTCACACAAGAATAAGCATTCACAAGAATACAAGTTTCTGTGTGCTGTAGCGTCCTAGTTTGTCGAATATTATCTTCATGCTTGGCTAAGCCGTGACTCTTGGCAAATAAAACATAATGGCTAATAAAATCAAATTTTAAAAAAATGACTCATTTGATTATTTCCTAGATATTCATTGGTTTTCACACAAAGTATAATCATAGTGACAATGAAAATCTTGGGAATAATCAAATGAGTCATTAAGAAGTCTAGATTTTTCATTAGGCAGCAGGTTTTATATTGTAGGGCGTCATGGTAAAAATTGGTCGTGGCTAGTATTATCTTAGTTCATACTTGATAGTTTACTTGTGTTATCAGTTTTATACATTACCTTCTTTTGGTGATTGAGTAGTGACATCAGTCTCTCAGTCATGAGAGTGACAGTATAGATATATTCTTATTAAAAAAAACGGAGATCTCCCTGGCTCAGTGGTTTAACTGTTCATACTGCGATTAAGAGAATAGGAGATACAACCAGGTTTGTGTTATCCTACTTGCGCAGTGAAGATTTCTAGAAGATTGCTGGAGGCTATGAAGATGCGTGCTATGAATGGCACCATCGGCATGCGGAATGCTCCTTTGTTGAGAGGGGTGGAGTGTGCATGGGGAAATCAGTGTACAATGAAGTCAATCCTTCACACATTTTCAACCTTCTCCAAACATGTTTTGCGATCTAGTCACAAACAGCAACACTTATCTTTGCTGACCCAACTTTTCATTGGTTGACCGCAAAATAAATAGACAAATTTACTAACGAAAATCACTAATTAATCGAATCAGACACGATCAGTGATGTCGAGTGTGGCATATCAGTAGATATATAAAACAGGATGTTCATTGTCTTCTTCTTCTTCCATGATGCAATAAAACCATATTGAATCTGCACATTTTACAATATCGATATCATGTCAAGAAGTATTCTTTCATTCTCAGCATTGACTATACAAAACAACATTTCAGTAACTGGAAAAACTTCGAAATATATATTATTGTTCGGTTTCTATTTCTTACGTTTTAATTTTCAAACTAAGTGCCCGTGTTGTCGAGACCCGAAATGAGAAAACAAGATAGCAATACTACGTCTCGATATACATGTCGTAAGAGTTAACTAAGCTGATGTCTTCTTCTTCTTCTTTCCTTCCTCTTTTACCCTTTACGTGTGACGAGGGAAATACAATGTTCTTGTTCTCGCTTTTTTGGCAGCTTCAGATAATGTTATTTGGTGTTCTTGTAATGTCTCTTTGATGTTGTTGACCCAGCGTACTCTAGGTCTACCCTATGCTCTTCTTTCTGCTTATCCTCTCTTCGCATATGCTTTATAAACTAATGAATCACACTGCATTCTTTCCCGATGACCAAATCATTGTATCTGTTGGTTTTGTATGTATTGTAGAATTGATATGACACCCACTCTTTCTCTTATGACATCGTTTCTAATTCTGTGTCTTCTGGTCACTCCTGTGGCTTTTCTCAGACATCTCATATCTGTTGTAATCAGTTGTCTCTTATGTTTTGCTGTTAAGGACCATGTTTGAAATTGGTAGCACAGGGTTGGAATGAAGATACTAAGCTGATTTGACATGAGAAAATCGATATGTATCCACTGCTCTGAACTGAAATCCAACAGGCACAGCTTCCAACAAGACAATGACGTTATGCTAATCGCCGGAAACATACATAATGTGTTTCCGGTGATTAGCATAAATTCATTATCCTGTTCCAAGCTTTGATCAGTAGAGTTGGGTGCCCCATCTTATAGAAGGCCAAAGCGACTACAAAATCACATTAAGCTGTATATGTAAGGAATAAAGAGACAGATATCGCATCTACGCTGTACTCCAAGATACTACGTATTTTTTTTTCTAGATTACCTCTTGCTAACCACCATGAGTTTGAAAATTTACGCTGAATAAGATACACAAATATTTTATAATATAATCTGCATATACTTTAAAAATATACAGCTAAAGACATTATACATTTTCTGCAATTTCAAAACAATGATGTCTAAAATTATTGCATAATTCTAACATGTTTACGGCCAATAAAAATACAAAGAATAACAAGTTTTACTTTCAAAATCCATACGGCCGAGCGAACAGTAAAATAGTGCATTGTGCAATTTATAACAGGAATTGTTCCACGTTACTCATCCAATAAAATATCAAGTAATTGGAAAGCTCCAGTGTGAAAAATCCATGCAGAAAGATCTTTCATGTTATAGATAATTTGCGGATGAATGCAAATAAGAGAAATCTAAAATGTTATTGGATATCCGAAGAAAATTGTCTCTTTTGGTGAAAAATTACAAAGCTCAGATTTGTTGTAAAATGTTGTGTTAAAAAAAAGAAGATTCTTTAGAATATGTATCTATTATGATATGTTTGTATTTGCTAAAGCATATTATTGTTTTTAGATAAGTAAATGAAGTAGACACTAGATATCAACGCAAACTTCATTGTTTTTAGAAGAGTAAATGAAGTAGACACTAGATATCAACGCAAACTTCATTGTTTTTAGAAGAGTAAATGAAGTAGACACTAGATATCAACGCAAACTTCATTGTTTTTAGAAGAGTAAATGAAGTATTCACTAGATGTCAACTGCAAACTTCATTGTTTTTAGAAGAGTAAATGAAGTAGACACTAGATGTCAACTGCAAACTTCATTTGTGTTTAGAAGAGTAAATGAAGTAGACACTAGATGTCAACTGCAAACTTCATTGTCTTTAGAAGAGTAAATGAAGTAGACACTAGATGTCAACTGCAAACTTCACTGTTTTTAGAAGAGTAAATGAAGTAGACACTAGATGTCAACTGCAAACTTCATTGTTTTTAGAAGAGTAAATGAAGTAGACACTAGATGTCAACTGCAAACTTCATTGTTTTTAGAAGAGTAAATGAAGTAGACACTAGATGTCAACTGCAAACTTCATTGTTTTTAGAAGCATTCACATAACATACTCTTTCACTTTGATGTAACAGTTATCAATATTCATACTCGTAGTCGTAACCTTCGATAACAGTTACCATGTTGTTCCGACAGGCCGACGTTGTGTTTGAACTAGTCACGGGCACGGCGTGGGTGGGCGAAACAATAAAGAAACCTGTCGCAAGGGCCAGAGTTGTGCCCTGATGACGACGTCTGTTGTCGATTAAATGACGATTAAAAACAAGATTGTATTTAAAAAAATATTATTATTATGGTTCGTTTCGCATTTGAATCTTTCAACGCCTCCACATTAGTTTTTCTTGCAGTCCATGGTGCTCTCAGTACTTTTATGTAGAACCATATCTCTATTGCTTTAATTTCCTACTTTCCTGTATGTTTATTGTCCAAGACTCGCATCCATATGTAAGTATAGGAGTTATATATACCACTGCAGAACTCTCTTTTCCACCTGTAATGACAACGTCATTTTACACTATATATTTTTCATTTTTCTCTATGGTATTTTTGCATGCCCTATTCTGCTTCTTATATCTTTTGAACTTCTTCCATCTGCTGTAATCGTTGTACCTAAATATTTGAATTGGTGTACCTGTTTTAAAACTACTCGTATATCATTCACTTTTATCTTGCAAGGTTTGGTATTTTGTTTCTTTGAAATAACTAATACTTCTGTTTTCTTTAATAATGGCTAGGCGGGATAAATCTAGAAGTCCAGAAAAGTATAAATAATAAAAAACCTAGAAGGATAATCATTAAACAAAAAGAAAACCGAAAATTTGCAGAATATCACGAAATATCGACAAGACAAAATAAACAGGTAAGTGGCTAAACATAACATGATATCTATGAGACATATAAATCTATTCTATTCACTGAAACCCGTTTTTGCCTTTCGGCGTCAGGCGTAGAAAAGTTTTTTGGAGACGGCCTACTTACGTGCTGAGTATATTGTGTAATTTGTCGGCGATTTTATTTCTGTGGTCCATCGTTTTCGTGGTCGGCCTCTAGGTCTGCCTTCGCTGTATCTGTGTAGCATAGAATGCTGTGGTATGCTATCTGATGGTAGACTGCTGATGTGTGCAAACCATTTAATCGGTTTTCTCGTGATGTATTCTAAGATTGGGCTGGTGCCGGTTTTTTTGTCGGATTCCTTGTTTAACGTTTGAGTTTGTCTCCGGGGAAACTCTCCATTTTCTACGAGCGACTTGAGTTCTCACTGTCGGATTGCTAATCCTGTCGCAGTGTTGTATCGGCAAAACCTCTCCTGGCTACGCTGTGATCTCTAATTAATATATACATTAATGAGTCCACCTATTCCAGATGAAGAATCCTGAATACACCGAACTTCACTTCCATTTTTGACGAGTTAGAATCAACACAGCTGTCGTCTCGCGCCATTAAACCGGAAGTTTATACGACATATAAATGACGGACGTTAATCCCAACGGACTACAGTGAGCCACATTAGATGATGTACCGGTTCTCAACAGAGCAGGATTTAATGTACATAATATGGACATCATGGGCATCCCAATGGCCAGTGCCGTTGAAGTGGTGAGTAGGAGTCCCTGGCCGGAGTTTGTCGTTGGACAAACTTCGACAGACTCGTTCTGCGAACTTCAAACCCGTCTCCCTTATATATGCTATTGTGCAACGTTTTCAAATGATGGTGCAAATGACATTACGGGACTGGCATATAAAATCATCTTTGTTGGTGAAAGTGGCTTTAGGGAAGTGACACAACGGGTCTGTATGACAAAGACATGTATAGCACCTTTTTCGTCTTCATCTGACGGCTCATCGAATGGCTCATCAAATGGCTCATCAAATGGCTCATCAAATGGCTCATCAAATGGCTGAAGACAACCGGTCTGAGAAAACTGTAAACGACAATATTCCTGAGATTCCGGTAACGTATGTAAGCAACCAGAAAAGGAGTGGGCACAGAATACTTCACGGGCTGAAGATCCCATTGAAGAAGAGGAAGGTGTCCGAACAAGCAGCCACGAAAAGAATAATTGTGGGGTTGAAGGTAAGAATAAATTTGACCATGTCCTTTGATGAAATTGTATGAGTACCTCTAAGGCTGTCCAAGTTGGAAAAATTGCACACTCGAAGCATAAAAAACTCGAGTATACTGTCAGAATAAAGGAAATTGCGGAACAAATTCATCATCTCATGGGCTCTGTCAAGAAAGTCCTCCTCCCACTGAACATATGGCGCAGATGAAGAAGCTGAGAAAATGGCACAGACTCCTGGCACGCAGTGGGTGAGGAGGTATTGAGGAGAATGCTATGAGAATCAGTCGGTATGTAGCGAACCGACATGCTGAGACAATAGGGTTGGATAGTGACGAATATGTCACACGTGAGGTAAAGATCTGGGATGTGAACTGAATAGCAGGTGGAAGTTGCCAAAGAAGTGAATAAAACGTGATAAATCCTCGTCTGGGATGCCAATTTGTGTAAAATCCTCAACACAAAAATTGCAAAGGTTGGACAATACTATCATCGATGTACCATTGGAACACCATTGAAAAGTACTCTTCATAAGATTCCTATACCTGGTTCTCAATGTTCAATGCATGCATTGCCTCACATTGGTGCACTAGCGACACCACTAATTTTGGGCTAAAGAGGTGACAATACAACTGAAAAGAGTCGAAAGTGAGAAACGGCTCAGCAAGACAGACAAAATTTGAAGTAGAAACATATAAATGAGGATTTTTGTCAAGTAAGAGATGCAGAGCATTGAGATGATCCTTATGTGGTAAAGAAGGTTAGATGGAGCAGATATCCCATTGAATTAGACGGTAAGGAAAAACATACACTATTTAGGAAGTCAAATGCATCACTTTAGAAGGATTAATCCCGATGAGCCAGACATGACTGCATAATTGACGAATGACTCGCCTAATCACAACTTTGCTAATGGAACTTCCTTTAAAAAAATTAAATGTTAACTATTCTCTTTTGACCGGAGGTAAACCCTTTCTTGGTAAAACCACTAACATTTTCAGAAATTCTATTGTAAAGTGGTGGTGCTTATTCTTGGTTTGTAGTGCTAGATATAAAATTGTAGTTATCTACGTGGGGTTTAATATCTCGAACCTTCTAGTACCTAATGAACTTTGAATAACCAGTAATATACTTTTGTATTGTTTTGACTAATGTACTTTTGCTCATCCATATAGTTTTATTTTTAGTCTTTAGTCCGCTAGTTTCTCTTATACTAGTTTTATCTTATCTTAGTTTCTCATACGTTTATGCACTTTAGACCAATTAGACCTTAATGGTATTTGTTGTTCTTCCCGGCAGAGACCTTTTAGTCGAAATGTCTTCATTTCTAGCATAATGATTTATAAAATTATCAACACTATGCCCCACCTATTTTTGATACTTCTATATTATTTTATCCTTATTGTCGTTCTCGTCACAAAAGTAACATATTATCTTCCCCAATTACACAAGTACTAGCACGTTTCTTATTGCTTTTCTCATTAATGACAACCCATTTACTATTTCCATCACTCACAATTCGCATGTGTAAGTTGTATGACAACCAAACGCTTCCCAACGTTGATGCCACCTGATGTATTATACATTACTAGCCGTTCCCATGTGAGTACTTCTCTAAGCTAATCACGCCTCACCCTGGAGATTACATATTGATGAATTAATACGTATTAAAGCTGATCACATCATTGTATCATGCAACGTGATCGCGATTACGTCCGTTCTGCTAGAAATTGTTCTACATTGAATCATGCAACGTGATCGCGATTATTTCTGTTCTGATAGAAATTGTTCTACATTGAATCATGCAACGTGATCGCGATTATGTCTGTTCCTTCTGCTAGAAATTGTTCTACATTGAATCATACAACGTGATCGCGATTGTGTCTCTTCGTTCTGCTAGTAATGTTCTATATTAGTTAGCTGTGGGCTCACATGAGATAGACATCAACATAGACATTAGACTACACATATCTTCTTTTATACCGTTCTTTTAGAGAACAATAATCTCATTATAACACTCTCTTTTTCCTTGTTCTCAAACTCCTGCATCTTACAACAATATAGGCTGGAGAACGGAATAAGATGTGTCATGATTTATAGCTTTGCTGCGATATCTGCGCCTTTCGTCCTGATACATCCATTCCCCAGAATGCATGCTGTTAAATCTGCATACGTTTGAGAACGAACGTAGACAAAGAGGAAGAAGAGTTTGTTTAAAAGATTTATTCAGCTGTTTTACATGCATAGAACAGTTAATAATTAGCTTCGCATAAGTATACAGTAGGCATCTGTGGTCAAGTGGATGTACACAGATAGCATCAGAAAGGTTTAAGCAGCGAAGACGGCGGTCATCATTTGGATTTGTGAAATAAAGTAGCATTTGCTGTGTGAGCAAGTTGATAGGTTGCGACCGACACACACATCGCACATGCCGACGCACTTAAAATATTTACACGAGTCCCTTTTAATTTTGTACAACGTCCGTTCTGGTTATATCATTTATATCTTTACGTGAAATGTAACGAAATTACTAAAACACGAACACAGAAATTAGTAATAAGAAAAGCCTCCCAAATGGAGAGTAACACCCCTCCCCCCTCTTTTTACACCTTCCACCAACCCCCCCCCCCCCCCGACTCAATTTATCGATTTTCCTCAAAAAGTACATCACACATCTCACAAGAACAAATTACACACGAAGAAGAACAAATTATGTTTTTCTTTCAGGTATACTCTCGACCACCCCTGTCTTCTTACCTCAAACGTATTTGCGGCTCCATTTGTCATGTTTCTATCTATTGCCGGTTAGGAAATTTTATTATTTTATGTAGGCTAAGATAAGCCTCTCCTGTGAACTCTTCTACGCCTGAAAAAGAAGGCATAAAGGGGTGTAACTCGAGAAGAAAACAACATAACCAGTTAAGATGAAACTTTAACTGTGTATGTTTGTTTTGTTTCTATTACCACCAAAGACACAAATTTGCATTTCCATCTCATGCCCCTAGTTATTACTAATTCAAAAACATGTATATTGTGCATAACTGTTATTTGTGGGACCGATTGTTACCAAACGAAAATTTTAAAAATTTCAATCGCGTCCGTATTTCCATTATAATTTCAGATCGAAAATAAATTGTGCATTGATGTTTCACTATTGAGTGAGTCACAGCGAATTTTAAACCGATTCCTAAAGTGCGTTAATTAAATATCCGTATACTGTTCAGTATTAATTTCACGTTAATTGTAAAGGAAGTTAGATAACTAACAAACTGTGACTTAACACTCAATATCTAATTTCTGTATTCAACATCAGATATGTTGATTCTGGTAATATGAATATGTTAGGTAAAGAATGACTGCGTTCTAGATGTGTAAATTGGTACCGCTGCGTACATTCTATTGGAGTAAATATTCATGACATATTTCACGTGAGAAATCGGCGAAGCATTTAGAATCGGAAGGAAAAGTCACATTGTAAACAATAACTGTGGGCTCATGCGCAAAAATCAGTCAACACTAGCAGTGTTAGTCATAATTTGCAGTTCATGATCGCTTCAATTAATGTTATTTGTACAATAGAAATTTATCCGGCATGGTGGTGTATTTGGTGATGCATTGAAATAGTAATAGATGGGGTGGGGGGGGGGGGGTAATTGGGGGTTCCGTAAAATAGATGTATGATGGAGGTAATTGTAGGTTTATTGAATTAGATGTAGACTTATGTGGAAAGTGATTGGTATTGAAGATGGTTTATACTTGAATTGAATTAATTTGTATGATGAATCTTAGAAGAAATATTTTAGAAATTAGCAGGAATGAAAGACATTAGCAGGGATGAAGGACATTAGCAGGGATGAAGGACATTAGAAGGGATGAAAGATAATAGAAGTGATGAAAGAAATTAGAAGTGATGAAAGATATTAGAAGTTATGAAAGAAATTAGAAGTGATGAAAGAAATTATAAGTGATAACGAAATTAGAAGTGATGAAAGAAATTAGGAGTGATATAGAAATTAGAAGTGATGAAAGAAATTAGGAGTGATAGCGAAATTAGCAGTGATGAAAGAAATTAGAAATGATGAAGGAAATTAGAGGGGATGAAAGAAATTAGAGGGGATGAAAGAAATTAGAAGTGATGAAGGAAATTAGAGGGGATGAAAGAAATTAGAAGGGATGAAATAAATTAGAAGTGATGAAAGAAATTAGAGGGGAAGAAAGAAATTAGATGGAATGAAAAAAGTAACATGGATGAAAGCAAGTAACATGGGTGAAAGCAAGTAACAGGGGTGAAAGCAAGTAACAGGGGTGAAAGATTATCAGGGATGAAAGAAAGTAACAGGAATGAAAGAAAGTTACAAAGATGAAATACATTTTTGGAGACATCACAAATTTAATGCAGGCTGAAAAAGAGAACCAGCACAAAATCATCTTCAGTGATCTTGGTGATAAGATTACATAAATCTCGGCATCCATTATTTTTATTCAAAAATAATTTAATGAGTATTTAGAATCGGAAGGAAAAGTCACATAGTAAACAATAACTGTGTGCTCAGGCGCAAAAATCAGTCAACACTAGCAGTGTTAGTCATAATTTTCAGTTCATGATCGCTTCAATTAATGTTATTTGTACAATAGAAATTTATGCGATGTGGTGGTGTTATTAGTGATTCTTTGAAATAGTTATAGATGGGGTGGGGGTAATTGTGGGTTCCGTAAAATAGATGTATGATGGAGGTATTTGTAGGTTTATTGAATTAGATGTAGGCCTATGTGGAAAGTAATTGGTATTGAAGATGGTTTATACTTGAATTGAATTAATTTGTATGATGAATCTTAAAAGAAATATTTTAGAAATTAGCAGCAATGAAAGACATTAACAGGGATGAAAGGCCTTATCAGTGATAGAAGAAATTAGAAATGATGAAAGAAATTAGAAATGATGAAAGAAATTAGAAGTGATAAAAGAAATTAGAAATGATGAAAGAAATTAGAAGTGGTGAAAGAATTTAGAAGTGCTGAAAGAAATTAGAAGTGATGAAAGATATTAGAAGGGATGAAAGTAATTAGAAGGGATGAAAGATATTAGAAGGGATGAAAGTAATTAGAAGTGATGAAAGAAATTAGAAGTGATGAAAGATATTAGAAGGGATGAAAGTAATTAGAAGTGATGAAAGAAATTAGAAGTGATGAAAGATATTAGAAGGGATGAAAGTAATTAGAAGGGATGAAAGTAATTAGAAGGGATGAAAGATATTAGAAGGGATGAAAGTAATTAGAAGTGATGAAAGAAATTAGAAGTGATGAAAGATATTAGAAGGGATGAAAGAAATTATCAGTGAAGAATTAAATTAGAAGTAATGAAAGAAATTAGAAGTGATGAAAGATATTAGAAGGGATGAAAGTAATTAGAAGGGATGAAAGATATTAGAAGGTATGAAAGTAATTAGAAGGGATGAAGATATTAGAAGGGATGAAAGTAATTAGAAGGGATGAAAGATATTAGAAGGGATGAAAGTAATTAGAAGTGATGAAAGATATTAGAAGGGATGAAAGATATTAGAAGGGATGAAAGTAATTAGAAGGGATGAAAGATATTAAAAGGGATGAAAGATATTAAAAGGGATGAAAGAAATTAGCAGTGAAGAAAAAAATTAGAAGGGATGAAAGATATTAGAAGTGATGAAAGAAATTAGAATTGATGACAGAAATTAGAAGTGATGAAAGAAATTATAAGTGATGAAAGAAATTAGAAGTGATGAAAGAAATTAGATGAAATGAAAGAAATTAATATTGATGAAAGAAATTAGAAGTGCTGAAGGAAATTAGCAGTGATGAAAGATATTAGAAGTGATGAAAGAAATTAGATGGGATGAAAGAAATTAGATGGAATGAAAAAAGTAACATGGATGAAAGCAAGTAACAGAAGTGAAAGAAAGTTACAAAGATGAAATACATTTTTGGAGACATCACAAATTTAATGCAGGCTGAAAAGAGAACCAGCAATAAATCATCTTCAGTTATCGTAGTGAAGTTATTAGCAAAATTGACGTTCTTTACAAGTTTAAAAGATTTACTTCTATTTACAAGTTATCACTATATAATTCATGTTTGTTATTGTTAAAGTGATCATATTCAGATTACTTCAATCCCGGCTTCTATTATTTTTATTCCAAAATATGTTAATCTTCTTCTTCTTCTTCTTCTCGTTCGCAGTTTGACATGTCTACACAGCAAGTCCTGTTTTCTTAATAAATCCTGCTTTATTTCAAAGCTCCTCATTGCTCCCATACATCTTTCTGTGGATATCCATCTCTGTGGGCCAGTGTTCTTCCCTTAACTGGTTTAGTGTATTGCAGTCTTGCAGGATATGTTCAATATGTTAATGAATATACGACATAATATTGCGAAAATGGATATATATGTATATATTAGAACCTCGATATAGTACAAGTTGTGAGTTTAATCCCATACTTGGTCCCTATGCTAGGCTGGGAAACTGTCATTTCATCTCTAAATTTTATCTCTAGTATTTCTTTCGATTGACACGTTTTTCAGATATTTTATCATTCTCAGATGACCGTTTCACGCAATTTTGCTTTAAGGTGCATTATCTCGAGCTGTATAGTTGGAATTCAAAGGGAAACATGACCAATTGAGCTTACGATGGCATTCACCATATACTCATATTTATTTCATAACTGCATAGCTCTCTGTTGAAGGTATTGAGGGGAAGGTAAGGGTCTCTGTGCCTTGAACTCATTCTCGTATCGTGGGTCTGAAGCTGATTTCATTTTGCATGCTGTAGATTTGCTTGCAGTGATCATCTACTGGGTGTTTCCTTTCCTATAAGATTCTCAGCTAGTGGGTCTACCAGTCAGATTCTCAGTTAGTGGGTCTACAAGTCAGATTCTCAGCTAGTGGGTCTACCAGTCAGATTCTCTGCTAGTGGGTCTACCAGTCAGATTCTCAGCTAGTGGGTCTACCAGTCAGATTCTCAACTAGTGGGTCTACCAGTCAGATTCTCAGATAGTGGGTCTACCAATCAGATTCTCAGCTAGTGGGTCTACCAGTCAGATTCTCAGCTAATGGGTCTACCAGTCATATTCTCAGCTAGTGTGTCTACCAGTCAGATTCTCAGCTAGTGGGTCTACCAGTCAGATTCTCAGCTAGTGGGTCTACCAGTCAGATTCTCAGGAAATGCATTTTTTGGTTAGATTATCATGCGTTGAATCTTCTTTAATGTTGTAACACTATTAGTATACACAAGATCGCTGGTTCTTCTTCAGCGTTCATTATCAAAACTACCGCTGAATCTCTAGTGTATCAAGACAATGGTTCTATTATATTTCCAGCAGGATCTAATCCAGAAAATGGAAATGCGTTGTATCGCCGTCTTATTTGCGCTAATGGACTGACACATCCGTCTAGTGGGTTCACACTCCAACCACATTGTTTGGAATTCACGCTAGACTTATGGGGATATTTGCAATAAAGCTAGTCTAGACCAGTGGTTCTCAAACGTTTTGCCTCCTGGCCTCAGTTTTGGGATACCTTTTTTTGTAACCCCCCCCCCTCTCTCTCTCTCTCTTGCTACCTAAACAGATCGTTGACGTTCTTTAAAAGTTTTAAAGATTGACTTCTATTTACAAGTTATCACTATATAATTCATGTTCGTTATTGTTAAAGTGATTCCCCTCCTTTGATCCCACTGAACGTGTGTAAGTGACTCCAATCTCAAACTTTTCTCCCTGAACTCTATGTATCCATACGGCACAGGTTGGAAACCATTACTCTAGACAGAAAGAATTTTTTTCGTTTGAGAAGAACATATTAAATATGGAGAAAAGTCGATTACATTGAAGTCAATCATCCACATCTTGAAGTTGTCAACCAGGACATTGTCATTGTGGTGCGGGTAGCGGGTAGTCTATTTATGTTGAGGGAAATTATAAAGTAGATCTTTGTGGTTCTAACATTTTCCATAGTTACGGGTATCAGCTGTTATTAGATGGGAGATTATAACCTCATTTCGGCACGATTCTCATATTGCGGCAATAACACTGGCTTAAGGATTTCTAGACATAAGGTTATCTTATGTGATTTGCAACGTCAAGGTAGCTGTTGCAAACAAACATTGCCAGATGTTCCTCTAAACTACGGGTGAGGAACTTCTGGGAACCCATCGAACTGGGCGGTCTTGACTTGTGATTCCATATGTACATGGCGATGTACAGCCAAAGGGGGCACAGATTCTTGTGAAAGAGGATAAGTGCAGCAACTCAACAACGGAGAGTTGCTAGAAAGTCACGAATAGAAACAAAAAAAACGTCTACAGTGGTCATTACATGCCCGAACTGTCCAAGGACATTTCAGGCCAGAATAGGGCTTATTAGCCATTTCAAGAAATCATAATAAAGAACAATATTCTGACTTTTCATGTAGCAAATGGCCATCATCACTTGTGACGGACGAACAACAGGAACTTGTGCACTCTAATTTCCCCTATGGCCAACATATCATGGGCAGTAAGTCCACGTGACACCCAGAAGGTTGGAACATGATATTGAGTCAATCCACGTCTACCTACACTGACCAAGTTGAATCCATCGAATCATGAACTGAGAATCAGACACTATAACTGTCTAGTAAAATTAGTCTCAGAAAGCCATTGGAAAGCTGCAGTAAAAGTCACGACCTCCATCCTCATACTAGAAGCACTTGTTCTACATGCTTTGTTGCATTTGGCAACATGTTTCTCAGTTGCACACGCTATAAAACCCCATCCATATTTCTCACCACGACAAACAGAACAGGATGTAAACGGTATGACATCATTATCTCCTATTATTATTATTATTATTATTATTATTATTATAGAGTTATTTTCTATCAGTTGATTAATTTCATAGGTCTGCTATTCCACTTCTCCACTCTATACATTCTCTGCAAAGGGTAATTATGATATTAAAGTTTGTCATCGTTACATCAATCAGAGGTCATTAACTGTTCTTAATCTCTTACACTCATTTATTTATTGCGTACATGCTAACTATATTAATATAACGTTATCTTCTTCTTTTTCTGCTGCAATCACTCTCAAACTCATGCATATCAGCAGGATGTAGTCTGGAAAACGGAATGGTTTGAACGCATTTTTCAACTTAGCTACGATATCAGTTTCTTTTTTGTCTGACACATTCAAGTTCAGCATGGTTTTTGGGTCACTGCAACGCTCTATCGGATGGGACAGTCAACAATGCTTCCTCGTCTTTTGTTACAGGAGCAGAAAGTGACATTGTCATTAACCTTTTCTCCCCTTTCAGGTCCCTGTTGTGCTGCCGGAACGTTACCAATTGTTCGCATAATGTGAACGTAAGGGCACGATTATAAACATATAAACTACTCTTGTCAAAATTTGATCGTAAGGGCGCGATTGTAAACATAAATTACTCTTGACATAATTTGAACGTGAGGGCGCGATTGTCAACATATAAATTACGAGTGTTCATCCCAGCAAAAAATCCAGTAGTCAGACTCAAGCACTGAACCGATCTATATAGTCCATAGTTCTATGTTTGAAGTGATCTTCTTTGATACAGATATGAACTGTAATGGTCAGTTTATTGAACAGAACCCAGTTGTTAGTGGACAGAAATGCACGTTTGTTGTCCCGGTTCAAGACGGTCTTCAACTACACCCCTGAAAGCTCTTTCATATAACACGAATTGGCTTTTTTCCCGAATGTAGAAGTTGGAATAGTAGTCATGTGTTGAGTAAGACGGGATGTGAGTGATTAAATACTGGTAGAGAGGTTGAATATAAACATACTCAGACATGAGATTATGTAGTTTTTATGATGTATGTTCCTAAGTAAAGTTATTATTTTGTGTATAAGTTTTTTATACCATTTTATGTGTTTGTGTTTTAATTATGTTTTGATCCGTTTATTGCTGGGGTCTTACAGCAGAGCAAAGAATAGTAACATTACTTCGTTCCATGCATGCTGTAAGGGGTGAGTAAAAAAGTTGGGAGTGAAGTTGAGAAAGTCCCGTACTGTATGTTGTGATGAAGCTGGTATAGGTTCCCTGTCTGGCAGGAACCACTCTTCAAGAGTGCAAGAAGATTATGGCACAGTTTCTTCTGAAGGAGAAGGCGTCCAGTTCGTGATCTTGCACATTATAGACATATGGAATCACAAGTCAAGACCGTCCAGTTCGTGATGTTGTACACTACAGACATATGAAATCAAAAGTCAAGACCGCCCAGTTCGTGGTTTTTTACACTACAGACATATGGAATCAAAACTATCAAGAGCTCAGAAAATCTTTCCTATAAAAAATAGAACATCAAAGCAACAATAATTTGAAAGTAATACTCTAGCTCTTTGCGTATGAAACAAGAGTGGTAATCTCTGTACTCACTCTGAACTTTACCACCCTCATCATTATCATTATCAAAATCATTTCCATCATCACCACTATCATAATTATCATCATTGTCATCATCCTGCTCATTACCATCATCATTAATGTCATTCTAATCATTCTCACTATAATTGTCATGATCATTGTCATCATAAGATTTACACAGTCATCATTATCATTATTAGCATCATCCTGATCCATACCATCATCATAATTATCATTATCATGAGTATCGTAAAAATAATAATCATCATCCTACATACCTGTATAGTTATACATTCTTTCTGAAGCTCATAACCTCATTCTGCTTAACATAATTTACAGTTTGAAATATGGAGATAATACTGTCATCGTTTACAGCTTGGTTGCTATAATTCTCTGCCTAACACATCCGACTTCATCATGTCTTTCAGTTACATTTGTTCTATGTTGGAGGTCAGGGCCCTCCTCCTAACCTCTTTAGTCGCCACCAACGACATGCATCTCACGCCACACCCTTGTTGTTCTGTTCTCCCATGTGATCTCCGCACAAGCGTTGTGTTTTAACCCTCCAAAAAAGACGGTTGATGAGCTAATAGGAAAAAAAGTTGTTATTTGTCTAATATGTCAATTATGTGTCAAGTCGAAAAGCGCAGATATCACAGCTAAGAAGTAAATCATGACAATTCATTCTGTTCTCCTGACTCTACCCTACTAATCTGCATGAGTTTGAGAACGAATGTAGGCGAGTAAAGTGTTATATGCTGTATTCCAAATATTGACATGATTGTATTAGTTGAGATTACAGTACTTAACTATAACAGTTATATATTTCATGATTGTATTAGTTGAGATTATAGTACGTAACTATAACAGTTATATTTTTCATGATTGTATTAGTTGAGATTACAGTACGTAACTATAACAGTTATATATTTCATGATTGTATTAGTTGAGATTATAGTACGTAACTATAACAGTTATATTTTTCATGATTGTATTAGTTGAGATTACAGTACGTAACTATAACAGTTATAGATTTTATGATTGTATTAGTTGAGATTACAGTACGTAACAATAACAGTTATATTTTTCATGATTGTATTAGTTGAGATTACAGTACGTAACAATAACAGTTATATATTTCATGATTGTATTAGTTGAGATTATAGTACGTAACTATAACAGTTATATATTTCATGATTGTATTAGTTGAGATTACAGTACGTAACTATAACAGTTATAGATTTTATGATTGTATTAGTTGAGATTACAGTACGTAACTATAACAGTTATATATTTCATGATTGTATTAGTTGAGATTACAGTACTTAACTATAACAGTTATAGATTTAATGATTGTATTAGTTGAGATTACAGTACGTAACTATAACAGTTATATATTTCATGATTGTATTAGTTGAGATTACAGTACGTAACTATAACAGTTATAGATTTCATGATTGTATTAGTTGAGATTACAGTACTTAACTATAACAGATATAGATTTAATGATTGTATTAGTTGAGATTACAGTACATAACTATAACAGTTATAGATTTCATTATTGTATTAGTTGAGATTACAGTACTTAACTATAACAGATATAGATTTCATGATTGTATTAGTTGAGATTACAGTACGTAACTATAACAATTATAGATTTCATGATTGTATTAGTTGAGATTATAGTACATAACTGTACTAGTTAGAGATTTCAAGTTATAAAGCTATCTATATGAGGATATGGTGTTCGTCCGTCGAAGATGACCATTCAATTCAACTGGAATGATGATGAAGATGATACTGTCTGCAGTGAGCCCGACCCTGACTAATGAGTACGATGCGTGTCTGGAATTGGCTACTACACTCTGAGCATGTGTCGGAGGAGTCTGTGAGACAGTGAACAGCTGTTGCCTTTCCTCTAGCGCGTTTTTATTGTGCAACGTCATGTCTGAGGTTCTCTGCAGCTGTTGGACCACTCTTTACACTGCGACGCAGGTCGGATCTATCTCCTGTCTTGTGCAAAATTCTCCCATGAGTTTACGTCTATTTTTGAGTCAGTGATGACTTAAGAGTGTCTTTAAAACGCTTCTTCTATCTCCGTTCTATTTTTCCAGACCTTAGGGGAACCAGTCTGGAGTTCTCCATATAGCAGATTCTCTGGTAGACGATGCTCTTTAATGAGGACTATGTGTCTTGCTCAGCGTGTCTGAGCTTTCATCAACATTCTATGTATGCTTGCAACTTTAGATTTAATCAGTACTTCAATGTCTGTTATTTTACCCTCACAATGGCTATCGAGTATCTTACGAATGAAGCTTAATTGGAAGTGGTTGAGTCTTCTATCGTGTCTGTCATATACTGTCCATATTTCACAGCCATAAACCACACTTTCTCATTGTCCACTTCCCCAATGAGACAGGACTTGTTGTGCTAGTTGATGATGATGGATGATGATAGTTGAGTTATGACTAGCATTGAATTTTGTTTAGTGTGGAGGAATTGCGTCATTGGTTGACCATACACTCTCTCTTCCTGATATAACAGTATATAGCCATACATACACATACGGAAGGATAATACAACAAATAGTCAGTTTCTTATATATTGGAAACGTAATCACATAATGATGTTGTATGTCAAATAGAAGTTAAGAATGAAAATTAGATATGGTGATCTCTCTGGCGTAGTAGTTAAGACGTTCACTGTGTTCGCAAGAGGTCACGAGTTCAAATCCCGTTCGCGGAAATTTGTTTATGAAGTTGAATTTTTCGGAGATTGCGGAGATCATTGATTGGAAACTACGGAGTTACGTGCTATGAGTGGTACTCTCGGCAGGCAGTTTTCTGTTTCGATGAGATGAACGGAATGTATATGAAGCAACCCAAGTACAAATAAGTCAATCCTATAAGAC
The DNA here is from genome assembly GCA_034231615.1 of Meghimatium bilineatum. NCBI lineage: Eukaryota > Metazoa > Mollusca > Gastropoda > Stylommatophora > Philomycidae > Meghimatium > Meghimatium bilineatum. Next base: position 42,419,885 of record CM067305.1, on the reverse strand, counting down.
CATTGTGCCTTATTTGACTACTTGAAAATAGAAATGGTTAAAAGAGCTCTCAATGATGTGAGAAAACACATGATCATCACGTCATGTATCCTTTTATAAGGTGTTCTGCAACTGACCTCCAACATCCTCTGTCTTTTGCCTTTGTGATGCACTCTGATAGACTATCCAGTCCATTTGTTAATGTTTCTCTTCTTCTTGTATCTCTTCTCTAACTCTTTATCTCGGAACTTCAAGTAATAATAATAGCCATTAATCGCTGACGATGATGACAATTGGGCAAAACTTGTGTTGATGTATCTCTTGGATGTCTTGATGTATCTCTTGGATGTCTTGATGTATCTCTTGGATGTCTTGATGTATCTCTTGGATGTCTTGATGTATCTCTTGGATGTCTTGATGTATCTCTTGGATGTCTTGATGTATCTCTTGGATGTCTTGATGTATCTCTTGGATGTCTTGATGTATCTCTTGGCTGTCTTGATGTATCTCTTTGATGTCTTGATGTATCTCTTGGATGTCTTGATGTATCTCTTGGTTGTCTTGATGTATCTCTTGGATGTCTTGATGTATCTCTTGGATGTCTTGATGTATCTCTTGGATGTCTTGATGTATATATTGGATGTCTTGATGTATCTCTTGGATGTCTTGATGTATCTCTTGGCTGTCTTGATTTATGTCTTGGATGTCTTGATGTATCTCTTGGATGTCTTGATGTATCTCTTGGATGTCTTGACGTATCTCTTGGATGTCTTGACGTATCTCTTGGATGTCTTGATGTATCTCTTGGATGTCTTGACGTATCTCTTGGATGTCTTGATGTATCTCTTGGATGTCTTGATGTATCTCTTGGATGTCTTGATGTATCTCTTGGATGTCTTGATGTATCTCTTGGCTGTCTTGATGTATGTCTTGGATGTCTTGATGTATCTCTTGGATGTCTTGATGTATCTCTTGGATGTCTTGATGTATCTCTTCGATGTCTTGACGTATCTCTTGGATGTCTTGATGTATCTCTTGGCTGGGAAGACATCAATAATTCCAATTCTAGCATATAATTCCCTGCCACATTTGGGACATATATGATCAGGATTGTACATAACTGTGTTTGTTGTTCTATCTTTCTATGTCCAAACTGTCCAATGACATTTACAGCTCGAATAGGGCTCTTTAGCCATCTACGAACTCATAATCAAATACATAACTAAAATTGAATTTTCAAAAGTGGATGTAACAAATGGTCATCATCACTTGTGATGGACGAACAACACACCACATCTTTCTGGATAGTACGTTTTCTCATTGTCTCAAAGATTTGATTCTTCTCAGCCATGCGAGCAGTTTAGCTGGTATAACTGCCTCACACTGGACGATTCTGAACGACATATCAATGTGTATGTAGTAGGTTTGCATGTTTGAGAATAGGTTAGTATATCTGTCTTTGTATACATGTTTGTGTCACTGTATGTCGATGTGAGTCTGTGTTTGTGTGTGCTTGAGCGTCTTCACAACTGTGTGTTTGAAATTGCCTCTGCTTGTCCCTCCCTATGTGCAATCGAACAAATTGCGTTACAGGACCATGGGGTAGATTTTCTCAGTATAGTGAAAGTCTTCCAAATGCCACCCCACCCCTCCTAAATGCGTTTTCTTCGAAATTCATCCCATGACAATGGGTTTTTTTAATTGGTGCCGCCTGACGCGACCGCATATCTGCATCATAGAGCGGCGCGGCTATTGTGCGCCACATTTCCATTTTTCTGAACGCCAGAAATGACTTACCTACTTTTCCACGCATATGATAATAAACATACAGAGATTGAATTAACAAACTTTATAAATGCCAGAACAAAATTATGACTTGTTCACATACATTCTATGCCTGCTTAGTCTGGCCAAAATGTTTCTTGACCATCCGTATTTCCGTAATTGCTTTTCCCAGTAAACACTCACTTTTATCTGGTACCAGTCTAAGTACCACTGTTCACTTATCATTCCATTTTACATCCTTGTCCTGCCTATCAGACCAGTCAATTTGTTGACTATAACTGTCATTTTCGACGACACAACGCATTTCCCGGTCGCAAGTTAAGTGCTAGACCAGTAACAATCTTGCATTATGGTCGTTAAAAATATCTTGTCCACCTGAAACGTCTGGTCAATTGAATTGATCGATAATTTACATAGCGTTAGAGTGTGGACTAAGGAAATATATGAAATTTATACGATAAGACTATTTTTTTATAGTCATCCTTTCATAGCAGTAACATATTATACCTTTATAACTTGTGGTTAGAGTTTATGGATATGTTCATTATGCTTTCAGGAATAATCCCTTCAGAGCAGTAAGATAATGTAACATTATAGTTACTATTTATATGTATTTTAAAGGTGATTTTTTGAATTGATCCTTCCAGAGTTGTAACATAATGTAACATTACAGTTACGATATACAGATATGTTAACGGTAATTTAAAATGTAGATTTGAATTGTATGTATGGCGACTCAATTAAATTTAGCTGTAATGGTGTAGCAAGATATTAATAAGAATTGTTATGAAAAAATGCAGCAAAAATTAGAAGCCGAAGTTGTCGAGGTACAAGCAGGATTTCGGTCAGGTAGAGACAGAAACAATCATTTACTAAATATGAGAATCATTATAGAATAATGTAGGAAATTCAATGCAGGTCTATACATGTTTTTTATCGACTATTACAAAGCATTTGATTGCGTACAACATCAGAAACTATGGGAATTAATTAGAGAAATGAGCTTCCCCGAACATTGAACATATCTTATTGACTAATTCTACTACAATCAGCAAGCAGCTGTGAGAGTTGATAGTGATATCTCAGAATGGTTTTCAGTAGATAACGGGGTAAGATAGTGTTGTCCCTTGTCGCCATACTTATATAATATATACGTAGAAAACATCATGAGGAAAGTAAGGAACGACAAAGAACACAAAAATATTCCATCCCCTAAATATAGGAGGATATGAAATACCAGAGATAAGATACGCAGATGATATGAGTAAATTTAAGTAGGAAGCCAGAGGATAATATTTTAAAAATTCTTGAGACTAACGGGAATTGAACCAGTCCGTTCTACGGCACCAAATCGCCTATCAACAATTGCACACGCGTTTTTCAGTACTTGACTAACCGCATCTCCATAAATAGATGCGATTTCATCAAGCCATTCAAATCGTGCACACAAAGTCACCCGAACGGACCAATCGAGACAAGGACTATTACAACAACAACAAACATCCCGTACAGGTATTGAAATATCCTCAGTAACAACAAACACATAACATAATATCCGTATTAGTTATACAAGGGCCGATAGGTCTTCTTGTAAACATGGATATAAAGCAGATGATATGGTACTTCTAGCTACATACATGGAAGGACTAGAAGATATGATCATTACAATAAACGCATTTGGGAAGAACAAAATCTTCAATTAAACATACAGAAAACCAAGATCATGACAAAAGATAACACCAAAGTAATACCAAAAATTAAAATAGATAACATGGAACTGGACAATTTCGACTAGTTAGATTAACTGGGTGCAAATATAAACAGCTTAAGTGATTGAACAATGGAAATTATGAAAATATTGGCGATAGCAATAACGACATTAAAAGAAATGAAAAATATATGGAAAGACGGCTATAAAGAGACAAAAGTTATACTTCTTCGATCATAAATTTTTCCAGTTACAACATATGGCTGCGAGACTTGGACAATAAATAGAACACGGCAAAAATAATATCGACATTCGAACTGAAATGTTTTAGGGCAATATTAAGAATTTCCTGACAAGAAAAGATAAGAAACAGTGAGGTTTTAAATATAATGAATATAGAGGAAGGATGGTTGGGGAATACAATTTTACAAAGAAAAATTGGAATATTTCAGACGCATCAAAGACGGTATGAAGATATCGCTGGAAGAGACAGGCAGATTGGCATATGATAGACCCGGGTTCAGGACATCAATTGCAAAGACAACGTTCTGGAAAGAATATGTCACGTGATGATGATGTGTAATAGTTTCGATGTTAGGGTCTGTGAACTTTCTGGTAAACCTACCCCAAAGTTGAGGAACTAAAAACAGTTAAAACTTCGTAAATTTAATGAAAAATTGTAAACATCGCTGAAGTTACTGTTCAATGATCTTTTGTTAACACTTAAAGATACTTGAATGGAGAGGAGAATATATGAAGGTGTTCTGAGTACGTGCACGTCAGCTCAGTACATGGTGTGTACCAGGGCGTGTGACTGATATTATTCTTTCATTAGAAGTGGTTCCTATGTTCATATGTTTTCTGGGATACAATATTATTACCTTTCGCTTTTGTGTTGACGGGCCTGAGAGGGGAGCAAAGAATATCAAAACTTTTTACACTCCATGGACGTCGTAAGAGAGTTGACTGTTCCGTCCTATATAAGGTCAAAGTGACCCAAATCCAGCCTGAAGTCGGATGTGTCAGACTGAAAGGCACATATATTGCAGTAATTCTGTAAACCATGCCACAAAGTATTCCGTTCTCCGGACTAAATCCTGCCAATCTGCAGGAGGTTGTCACCAAACGTAAAGAAGAAGAAGTATCCTTTAGTAGCATGTAGACGATTCCAAGCAAGTCCGTCAAAAAGTCAAAAAGGTCAAATACCCGCCTCCCACTCATAGAAAGTCAAAATATGACATTGTGTACAACAAAACTGGTAAAAATAAAAAACATGGATCAACCAAGTAAAAAAAATAAATTGGTAGCATATCCTATCCAGGACGTAGCTATCAACCCAGCATTTGTTGGCTGTGGTGATTTTCTAGGCAATATAAATACGTTCAGTAGGTTGCCATTGCTTTCTGAACGGTCCGGATGAACGATTGCCTGTGGTGAGGATCGAACTCGGTACCTTTGCCGTCACATACGCGCTCTGTACCACTTCGCCACAGAGCCGGATCAACCCAGTACCATTAAAAAATTTCACATAAAGGATTCTATTATAGGTATTCTATTTTAAATTTGATCAATTAAAAGTAAACAAAGTTATTATATATATATAAATAAATACATATACACAGACACATACACACATATATATATATATTATATATATATATATTATATATATATATATATATATATATATATATATATATATATATATATATATATATATACACACATATACACACACATATACACACATATATATATTATATATATATATGTGTGTGTGTGTATGTGTGTGTGAAGAAAACCAGAGCTCTGTGGCTGGTAGTTTCTTTTTATCAAACCAAATATATTTAAGAAGAGAGGTCATATATTGATAGGAATGTCAATGATATAGTCCAGTCTATGGTATGTATGCACTATCTCGGTAAGAACGATAGAAAAGTTAGTTAGGCGTTACGTGATAAAGAGAATAAATGGGAAAAAAGTGATTTCAACAAAAACATAGATTCATTAAAAATTCATTATTTGCATGTCAGTTTAAGTGTAATGCATTTGGTCAACATTATATTATTTATTGGACAGCTAATGTTAGTGAACCGTGCACTCAGGACATGATATGGATGCAGTCACTACTACTTTTTTATTTACTCCATATGGCAACTCTGGTGTTCATGTCCGATGAATTATCTTGGATGTGGATCCAGTTGTCACGCTTATTTTTTTTATGTGTTCGCTGTTAGCTCTTAAACTCCCGCTGGATTTCTTTGTAGCAGGAAAATTGTTAAACAGACAAAATTATCAAATGGATACAGCTCAGTAACGGATATTCGTTGTGTTGTGGTTTTTATTTGCGTCAATTTCACAAAGCATTCGACTTCAGTGGTACTCTTTTATAAGAATATAATAGTGTAACGGTGAATTGTGAATATAAGAATATGACATATTTGATAACAACTCGTGTAAGAAATTAAAGTTATATTATTTTTGTTCTCAAAATTACAATAGCTTGTTTATTTTAGTTTTGAATAAAGTAAATGTTACACAGAGTTGAAATGGATGAGACACGTCAGTTAGATAAACCAATATATAATTTTATGTATGCAAACTACAATTCTGACTATATAGCATTGAAGTCATGCTGTAATATAGACTTTGTGGACATAAGTAGACAAAGATATATTCCACGACGGAGTTACGTGCTATGAGTGGTACTATTGGCAGAGGGCATGTCTTTTCATTAGAAAAATTGGAGTACTTTTAGAAAAAATTGAATACAATGAAGTTAATCGTCTTTTTATTCCTATCATCATTACCCACATATCATCTATGTAGATAATATCCTATTTATCCACCGTGCCATCTATTTAGACATAATCAAATTTACTCACCTTTTCATCTAATTTAGACAGTCATATTTACCCACCATGTTACTATATTTAGACAGAATCATATTTATCTACCATGTCATCTATTTAGTCAAATGTTTCCCAACGTGGGACCCAGACCCCACAGGTGGCAATTTGATTGTCCAGGGGGTCAATTCGAACACGTTATAATTAGGCCTAATTTATGGTATAATTCAATTTTTTAACATAAAAAAATACGTATATGTTACATAGTGAGTGGGAATCAAAATTTTAGAGAGGCTTAAGCCAAGGTTGGGCTTGGTAAAAAAAAAGATTGGGAAACACTGATTTAGACTGTCATTTTACCCAACATGTCACCTGTCTATACAGTGTCATATTTACCTACCATATATTGAGGTAGTGCCATATTTACGTACCATGTCATCTATTTAGACAGTGTCATATTTACACATTATTCTATTTATTTAGACAGTGTTATATTTACCCAACATGCTATCTTTTTAGACGATGTCATATTTACCCAACATGTCATATATTTAGACAGTGTCATATTTACCCATTATTCTATTTATTTAGACAGTGTTATATTTACCCAACATGCTATCTATTTAGACAGTGTTATATTTACCCATACTTCTATCTATTTAGACAGTGTCATATTTACCCAACATGCTATCTTTTTAGACGATGTCATATTTACCCAACATGTCATATATTTAGACAGTGTCATATTTACCCATTATTCTATTTATTTAGACAGTGTTATATTTACCCAACATGCTATCTATTTAGACAGTATCAATCATATGTTCCATTATATTTTCTATGTAGACAGCATCATATTTTCCAACAATTTCAACTTTGTAGACATTTTCTATGGAACTTCTGTGAACACACTATCTCAAACGTCTAATGAATGAGATAAGAAGTATTTGCTCCTACTTCCAACGTTACAAACGATATTGTCTTCTATCTCACTTGTAACCTTCTGTCTAATATTCGAGATTACCGTTGTTGAACTGAATTTATTACACGCATAAATGATTGCCTTCCGTAATGTATTGGCAATGAAATCTGGAGTTCATTTGCATTTACAGAGGATCTGTTATCTGATTGATGTCAATCAGAGTAGAAAATACAAAAACGGAAACCATTTTTGACAACTTCGTTGGAAACTGAAATCGGTTTAGCTCAATGGTAGCGGCTGAATTCAGCCATGAGTTGTTCATGGTTTCATTCCGGTGCTGTAGGTTAAAGCAATGGTTATGGGCGAACAACACTGCAATCCGAAAACATCCTCATAGATCCGCATTCTCCATTAGCATATGACGAAGCTCATGCATGCTTATAGTTCCTGTAGCTAACTGGTAGAGTATTCTCTTAATTCTGACCTGCTCGTTTCCAGTCGATATGAGATTAGAAGAGCATCACAAAAGAAACACAAATAAGTCACTGCACCAAAATTCATAAATTATTTCAAAGTTCATACGAAGACACTGTAGTCAAAGTAAGGCGATATCGTAATGTTGCATACATGATTCATGGAAAATAGTAGAGGAAAAGAAGATCAAGAAATGCATTAATATCATGGAGAAACAGGGAGTAAAATCCTTACAGACGCATGTAGTTGAAAATTCAATAACAGCGTGTTTGTGCGCCCTTTTCTTGATAAAAACCGTTTAGTCGAAACGTCGATTTGTTGTAGGTTCTACGTGAAACATATTCAGACCCATTTAATATTTATGTTTATGCGCCAGTAAGAAAGTGACAAGAGCATAAGATACGATAAAATACACACACATATAGATAAAATGATCAATGACGCAAATAAAATGTGAAAAAATATGTTATAATATGTTATAATATTTATAAATATGTTATATGTTATAATATGTATAAATATGTTATAATATGTTATAATATTGATAAATATGTTATAATATGTTATAATATTTATAAATATGTTATAAAGACAAGAGAGGAAAGATGATTGCAAATGAGGAGCAGCAGCGACACGAGTGCAATACTTTAAAACAGGAGTTCTCAAATTTCGTTATTACTAACCGTATCTAATTGTTTAAAAAAAAAATTCATATAGACTCTTCCTAGTTCTACATCAGATAACAATATATTTCAACCAACTTATGTCTTTCTATGTTCTTGATTTCATTTTTACTTGTACTTTTTTCCCTTGAGTTACACCTTCTTCTATTTCTTCTTTCTGGTTAATATCGTAGTATCATCTTAAACCGAATATTCCTGCTGGTATTTTCCACATTTGAGGTGATGGCGTCAATCGAAGTTTAACGCCCGTGGCAAGAATGAGCAACATATCGTTTCCATCTGCTGATCAATATTTAATTGTGCTTAATTACGGAAACTGTAATATAAACGGTTACGTAGATATTATGAAATAAAACTGACGTTTGTAAGTACCCACATGCAACGTCAGCACAAAATGTGAACCACCGCCAGTAAATGACAAGAGAAAATGTAGAAAAAGTTCTTATTAAACCTAGTGGAAGATTTGTTAAAATATTGATCAGTACTTAAGTTCGTCTTCAGATTTTGAATCGTGCAAAAACTGTTCAGTGTTTTTGTTTATTACTTAAAAATACGTATCTTTTTGAAAGAAATTTACCAAGCAATAGATCACAGGTTCCAAACCTTTCTCCAGTAGCGATCCCGTTGTAAAGAAGCATCGTGACCAATTTTATAGAAGCAGAGTAATCCGCGATACTGATACATTACAATTTTTAATATACTACTACATTAATGTACATGTTGTTTCTTGTTCTATCTTGTCCGATCCATGTGTACCGCAAGGAGTCATAAGGAGACGAAGTCTTCATTTTATTTTAGCTAACTGTGATGTCGCTGTCATAGTTCAGCCTTGATGTTCTAGTATTCCTCTAATATTATTCACCTTCAATACATCATCTTCTGGCTCTTATCGCGTTTCTCTTTTCAGATGGTCTTTTAATTAGTTAGTTAATCGTTTGATCCTCGTCATTACATTCCGGACAAGTCCATGCGTGCTCAAATCTCTCCCTGAGTGTATCCGCCATTACACGTTGACTGACGGTCACAGTACGTCGTTGATTGATCATCATTCTTTCTCACCCAGGAAACCGATTCTTTCAAGCTACACCACATTTCAAGAGGATCTTTTATTGAAGGCTATCGATGGAATGCGATTTTGTTCCATTGTGATTAGATGGCTGAAGCATTTAAAATTGTGTGTGTTTATGTATTCTTTGCACGATATTGTTGTCTTTACATTTCTTATGGTGACATTGTTTATTCTATCTCTTTTTGTTACCCGCAGTGCTGCTCTCAGGTACTTCATTTCGTATACGGCAAATTTTTGTTCTAGTTTCTCAGTCAGTGTCAAGTTCTGGCATTGGTAACACAGTGTCGGCCTGAACACTGCGTTTATTAACGCTCTATTGGAGATCATGTCGTTGTTCTAGTGTTTCAGCAATGTTGCTAATTGATATAAACATGTACATGAAATAGGTGAAACACAGCAAATGAATATATTCAACCAAGTTATGCTTGGCAAAATGTATTCGTGAGATATTCAACCGGATATTCAACTAATATATAGGAGAATAGGGAGAACATCATGAAAATAGAAGAAAACAAAGATGTTCTAACAACACTTAATGTGAAGACAAAATTATTAAAGAAATAAAGATCAAGCAAATAAAATATTTTGAACTCTTTTAATGACTTGAGATCTTGTTGAAGACCTTACTTTAGGGTAAAATCGCGGGGAGGCGAGCAAGAGGTAGGCAGATACACGTGATATAGTAATGCGAATATATCTTAGCCAAGCTGTAAAGCGTGTTACAGAACGATGTATTCTCCTGTCTACATCCTGCTAATTAGAATAAATTGACGATATCCCAGCATGAAACACAGTCAAACGGTATAGCATTTCACTCTCCTTGTCTTAATATATCCGTTATCACAACAATCTTCCCTGTTGTCATTATATGCTTCATTTTCTGTCGTTCTAATGTATTGTGAAAATACGAAGGCTGCCGTCTAGATATTGTATATCAAAAAGAAGGCCCCCTCTTATTATTAATATATGTGAACTGGCTACATGATAGATCCATTTTGATATTTTATGCGGTACTCTCTTTAGTAGATATGAACCAAACCCCAGTCATCAACCAACATTTCCTGGATGTGTAGGTGATTTTTGAGACAATATATATATATATATATATATATATATATATATATATATATATATATATATATATATATATATATATATATATATATATATATATATATATATATATATATATAAACACATCTTTCTCCAGAAGGGTCCTGCGAGTTGCTCTTACACAGCGTTATTAATTTTTACTGATTCGAATTTTCATTGGCTAGCGATACAAAGTATACGCAAAGTGACCAATGAAAAGTACGAAGTAGCCGGATCTGCCAAAATGAAGGATATGCTTAAATTTGCATTATACAAATTAAAGGCAGCTGTCGTCTCTTCTTCAAACCTCTGAGTAGGGGGAATGTTGAGAATAATGTGTGTGAGGTCAAAAACATACATAGAGGATGTAATGAAAATTAAAATCGATGTATATTAATTGAGAAGTAGATATAAACCCGGGAGTGTGACTAACAATACTGAATGAGAAAACGTGTTACTGCAATTAGTTGCATTATAAAGCTGCGAATATTTTAAACATACATATTTAGTTATACCAGAAGGAACTAAAGAGAAGTTCAGAAATAATGAGAATATAAATACTAGATATTAATGTAAGAAATTGTGAGCTAATTCAACTCGTTGGTCACATAGTTCTCGCTGTTTTGCCCCTCATTACTTTAGGTCAACCCACTTCCATCCAAGCCCCCCTGCAGATTTTCATGTTACCATGACCACTTGATGGTGGCTGAGCTAGTAGGTGTTCCAACTGGGATTTATAATCTAAATTTGCGTCTGTGAAAGAAATGATTTCCTGGCCTCACTGAACATCGTGGCCAGATAATTGGCCAAATCTTCCAATCATAAGTTCGATGCTACAACGTACATCAAATGAAAATAAGAATTGGTTTTTGTAATTCACTACGATGGATTATTGTTTTTTTAAACGCACACTAATACTCTTTATATATATTTACTGAACATTTGTGGTGTATGCTCAATGTCTGCTGATATATACAATTCTCTTTACTATCAAACTATTATGAAATATTATAAGACTCCAATTTCATTGAAAAATTGAATACTAGAGTTATTAAATGCAAATCGTATTGTCCTCATGTGAATTTATTCTGAAAGGAATACACGATTTATTTTCACCATTGCGTTTCGTAGAATTCTCCAGAGTTTTATAAAGTGTTTAGAATCATGTAAAAAGTGTATATTGGCCGAAAATAAAGTTGCTATGACACATTGAAAAAAATTGTATGTTACTGTATCACATATCGAAGACGAGGCTTGCTAAATTTTAACTGATGTCTAGATGCGCGGTAGTGTCTCTCACAGTCATATAGCTGGTTTTTCCTGCAGGAGGTGTTAAACAGCTGTAATCAACTCTGGGGGTCACAACAATGTGAGACCGACCTGATCGTGAATGGTCTATCGTAGAACAGACAATATTGAAAGTTGCTAGTACACCATGTACACCTCATACACATTGGTCTATCATTATCAATATGTTCTACCCACTAAATCGTTATTAAAAACGGATAACAGACTTCTACTCCTCTTTGGTGTATGTCAATAGTGGGGCGCCATTTTAAACTTCCATTATGATGTCACGTTGTTCGTCTGAACCAAGTTAGGACGTGCAGGTCAAGGTCAATCTCCACATTCATAACAAAATAGTAACACATCACAAGACAATGTCATGGTTAATCAAATGTGTCGTACTTTTAAGGTTTTCATTTGAAACACCTTTTGTATTATGACCAAACTATAAACTGTGTTCACATGCTGAAGTCGGGTATGTCAGGTCGAAAGGCGCATATATCGCAGCTAATTTGTAAACAAAAACACAACGCATTTCGTTTCTGGACTACATCCTGCTAATCTGCAGGAGTCTGAGAATGAACGAATAAGAAGAAGAAACTGTGTTCATAATTTGTGATTTCGTATTTCTTGTCAGTGTTATGTATAAACAAATAAGACATCAAGATAGTTCTAGGCGACTTCATCACAAAAGTAGGTCGGGTTAGGGATAACATGACACAAACAAGGTACATAAAGCTTAAGCAGTAAGAACAATAAAGGGGAACGTTTGCTATACCTCTGCCCAGAAAACAACATGGCAGTAATAAATACATTTTTCAAACATCAGCCGAAAAACTATACACCTGGAGGTCACCGGAAAGACAACAAACCAAATTGATTAAATATTAATAGAACAAAGATACACAAACATCCTTCAATGCAAGACAATAACAGGCGCAGACTGCGTCACTGATCATGAGTTATTGCAAAGTTTAAGGCAAAGATAAAAAAGACAACAAAACATTCATTCATCTCCAAATACGATATGACATATATTCTTAAAGAATACAACATCGAAATTCAAAACAAATTCGAAAAACTACAATAATAATACACTCCAATGAACTTGAAAACAAAATAAGAGACATTTTCAATAACTGTGCAAAACACATGATACATAAATAGACCAAGAAGAAGAACGAGTATATTGCAGAAGAAACTATGAACATGATCCAGGAAAGAAGACCAATTAAAAACAGTAGTAAAAATTAAGTTACATTTTAGATAAAATTTTGTCAATAAAATATTCAAAAAAAGAATTAGGCAAGACAAGCAAAAATACATAAAAAGAATATGTCTTGAAAGAGAAGGGCAGAAAAACCAAGATCACAGTAAAATGATGTTCGAAAATGTATGACACCTAAGAGACAAAAAAACTTCAACCATCACTAAAAGTGCTGAAAGATAAACAAGGAAACATAGTAAGGGAAGGGAAAGATATCATACATAGATGGAAGGAATACTGTAGTGAGATGTACAATGACCAAAGTAAAACAATAAAAAATTAATCAATAAATGAGTATGAAAAAGAGCCAGAATCTATAAAGGAAGACGTCAGATACGCAATAGAAAGTTTAAAGACAGGAAAAGTCCCATGCGACGATGGTTTAACATTCCATTAATGGTACACGCAGGGAGCGAGACCGGAATAAAGATTTACCTCAAAATCTGCTGCAAAATAAGGGAAAGCAGTATATGCTCGGTGAAATAAAAAGAATCATTATATATACCCCAAAAAAGGCGATCTTCAGATTTGTTCAAATTAGCGAACTATAACCCTTATAAGTCAAGCACAATAATGCTAAACATCATAATGCAAAGAATCAAATAAAAATTAGAGATGGAGATAAACAAAACATAGGCCGGTTTCAGATCGGGCAGGAAACAAGAGGTTTAACATGAGACACTGTGCTTCTTTCAAATGATATAAAGGGATTGGAGCAACTAATCAAGGACACAAAGACATACAGCGAATCACAAAACTTGTATTTATACGCAAAAAACACAAATCATGTCAACAGATATAACACAACAACCAAAAAATCAGAATAGACAATACCGAGATAGAATGTGTGGATAAATTCGAATACTGAGGACCAAACATCAATGGTGCAGAAGACTGCATGGCAGAGGTAAGAAAGAGATTGGCAATGACATATTGTAAAATAAAACAGTTAAAAAACATATGGAAAAGCAAAAATAAAATTGAAACAAAACTGCTAATGCTACGAAATTGATTTTTCCGGTTGCAACTTACGGATGTGAAACATGGACTCTAAGTACAACAGTGGCAGAGAAGATCAATGCCTTTGAGGTGAAATGCTACAGAAAGATACTTAGAATATCATGAAAGGAAAAAAAAAGAGAAACTCAGACATATAAAGAGACACAACTGTTTAGAAATATAAATAATGGCGAGAAGAGCACCTGGGAGGAGGAGGAAAGGTAGAGCAAGACGACGATGTACTGACATTAAATATAACAAATACATCATTGGAAAATGCAACCCACTTGGTCCAAGACAAAGAAGGGTTCAGTGAGTTCATTCGAAAGACAGCGTTCTGGAGAGAATACGTCACATGACAATGGAAATGTTATGTATCTTTATAGTGCTGTTACGACTATGTTTACGAGTATATATATATATATAATATGTGTATGTTCATCTATGTGGCCATTTGACCAAGTAAATTATCTTCAAATTGTTTCATTCCTGATACATCTTTATGATCAAGTACGTCTCCGCAACGAAGGTTGAATGCAACATACCTCCAACATCCAGTCTCTTGATTTGGTGGTGCACTCAGCTTGACTGTAAGCTCTTGTGGCGTTACTCTCCCACTTGTATTTCTGCCTACCTCTTGTTCGCCTCCCTTCGACATGACCCTCAAGTAAGGTCTTTAACAAGATATGTCTTGAATGTATCCTTAATATTTTGATCTTTATTTCCTTTAATAACTCTTTCTTCATGTTAAGTGTTTTAATACCTCGTTATGTATTAAGCATGTTGATTATCCTCTTCGCACACCGGACACGTCCATAGGAGATCAGATCTCCGTTCAGTAACTCTCTCAGGTTGTAACAGCTGGTGGTTCCGGTTCTATATTGGTTTACTGCTCATTTTGAAATATTTGTCAGGTGTACGTGTCACGCCTATTTTCACTCCCAATTCGCACATTCTAGAAACTGATTCATGCTCATTCATTCAAAATCCAATGATCCTGATGTCTCATGTAGAGCAATGAGCGTGTCTCCTCGGTCCATAGGCTAAACATCTGTAGTGGTGGCGAGTCTAGCAAATTTATCGGACTGTTCGTTTCCCTCCACGCCCGTGTGTCCGGGACAAAGCTAAGCGTGGGTTTTTGTAGTGATGCTTTTTAGCTCTCTCTAATTACTCCATCCATCCCATATGTACATCACCTTTCTGAATATATATTCATTGAGTCACTTAGTATGCACGTATGGGAGTATATTTGCGATTCCAGCCTGTTAAGTGCCTGCGTTACGGCGAATACTTCTATTTTTAGACTGCTTGTTGTTGTTGCTCTAAAGGCTTCGTGTACTGATCTTCCTTTTGATCTAGAAGTAACAGCCCATGCGCATCGGTGGTGACAGATGACCGACATGTCCGGGTAAATTACAACATTTGTGTCATCGGCATGCTTGCAGATGAGTGCCTTGACCTCAGCATCCACACTCACTGGGATATGTTCCCTGCACTCTCTATTGAGTTTAATGACTGTCTTGACTGCCTCCGAAAAGACCGTAGGAGTAGGTGTCCATTCCGAACCAGGCATTAACCAGATCTGTTTAACGGTATCCTCGGCACGACCCATCCACGATTTATCTTTTTCGAGCCTGCTTCCCTTACACTACGGAGCGCACCGTGTAGTGGGTGGTCTATGTCAGAGCTCACTCTGAGGTATGCACGGGCACGACACACATCAATTCTGTAACATATGCTCGAAAAATCAAGGAGAAATCTCATAGCCACACAGGGTGTGTCCCTTGTGCAGCCAAGGATATTCCGCATCGCTTCATTTTGAATTCTCTCCAGCCTCTCAATCTGTGCGTGATTTGCGGTGATAGTGGCGCCAGCATATTCAATGACAGGGAGGACAAGAGCCTCGTATAAGATTAAAAGCTGTGATTGTTTACTATCAGCCGCTGCCATCACTCTCAGATCTGAAAGTTCTTTGCTGGGCTTTGCGGTATCATAATCAAAGTGTTCCCGAAAACACAGACTACGATCAAATCGCACGCCCAGATATTTTAAGGATGGTTTCGCAGACTATACGATGTGATTGTTAAGAGAGAACCATGTTACCGTAGCGTTCTTTGGTTGATCAGTGCCCATGAATCATCTAACCAGGATGCCATATGGTCTAGCTCATTCTGCAGTGATCCGACAGTCTCTGTTCCATCCCTCCCTGTCTGTATATCAGGATATCATCCGCAAAAGAAAGCATTGTAACTCTTATTTTGTTTGTTTCCTTCTCTTTCCATGTTGTTCTCCCTATTCTTCTATACGCATGCACACACACACACACACACATATATATATATTCCTGATACACTATTATGTTACAGTTACTCTTATTACTGTATGTATATTAGGATAAACATTCTTCAGTAATGCAAATGGTTGGCGTGTCTTCACAGTCACGGTCATCTTTAGATAGTATATCTTGCAGGTTATCAAGAACCACGTTTATAAGTGGTGAAACGGTGTAAACGTGTTTGGTTTGGACGTGTAATAAGACAAGACTCACTTTATAAAATTATTTTGCAAAGAACAGGCGAGGGTGGCAGGAGATGAAGCGAACAAAGAAAATCCTGGATTGATAACATCACAGAGCATTCTGGGAATGTTTTTTTTACACACCTCCGAATGGTTGAGGACATATACTTTTGGATGGCTTTTTACGTTGAAGTCTCCAGTACGTCACCCCTACGTCCCTAACGGGTTATGGGTCTTATTATATCTGTAGACGGGCCTGATCAAACTGTTAATTATAAATTTAGCAATCATATGGTCAAAAGAAATATCAATAATGAAAGTAACATACATTCCATACATTCCCTATATAGATAATTGCTATTCAACTATTGTTACATTTGTAGGCGATATTAATACATCAAATAGTATGAGAGTAATCATCTTGGAGTTCACATTTGATATTTCAGAAAATATTTGTGTAGTTTTTATTTGGTTCATGGAGATAAGTTTTACACATGTTGATATCATATTCTAATTATTCCTCATATTGGATAGCTGTTCTCATGCTACGCGGTTTGGACTATTTCTTAGTCTGTTATTAGTTGTTTCTCGAAATATTTTGTGTATAAGGTTTTATTTTTAGGCTTTTTGATGGTTGTATTGTAAAATAAAGTTATATTTTCTTAGCTTATCACCAGAGGTGGGACCGGTAGTTTTAGTTATTTCTTTGATAGTACTACTTTTAACTATTCCAAGTATTATTCGAAGTACCATACAATGAATTATATCGAATTTGTATGTATTCGTTTTGGCTATAGAAGACCAACAGTTAAAGGCGTGAAAATAGCGTGCATCAACATACAATTATTTACTTTAAAAGAAACAAAAAGAATAAGAATAATAATAATAGTACCCCAAGGAAGTAAGATTGTCTCTTGTAAGATTCTCAAAATATGCTATGCAATTTAGTTCTATATTGTGCCCGTGTGTTGCCGGGGCCCGAAAGGGTACCACAGAATAGGAACACTGTTTACCTTCCACTTATGTCGTAAAAGGCGACTAAGGAGGTTATGGGATGGAGTTGGCTGTCCCATCCCATATAGGGATCAGTGACCCAAAGCCATTCTGAAGTCGGATGTGTCAGGACGAAAGGCGCAGATATCGCAGCAATGATGTAAACCATCACACAAGGCATTCTGTTCTCCGGACTACATCCTGCTAATCTGCAGGACTTTGAGAACGAACGCAGAAGAAGACGTTCTACATTCAACTCCAAGTTGGTGTTTCTGTGGATGTAAAAAGAAAATAAGATGTTTATTTTATTTTGAGTGCGATGGGGTACAAAGATTTTGCTATGCAAGTCTAAGATTGACTATTTTAGTCAATGTGTCTGTTATCTGTTATGCATGAGCTGAACAGTCTTCTACTCCAGAGGGTATCTTACTGTGATCTTGCAATCTCGATCCATGCTGCATATTAAAATGTTGTTTTCCTAACAATAGTCCAGGCATGGGTTTTCACTGGGCATCCTCATATTTGAGATCATGCAAGGTGTTAATCTACCTCGCACCCAACCTCATTAGTCTCCTTTTAGCATATGCATGTCAGTCGATAGTGTGAATATCCTATGTTCTCTTTGGGCCCAAGCAACACATGTACGTCTATACAACATAACTATAAAAATTTTAAGCAACCTCTAACAACCTTCTCTTTTATTTTTTTCAGAATTGATTGGTTGCTGATTGCCAGATTAATACATGCAAATCATTCCTACCTGATCTAACACCAGTGTAATGAGCATGGACATTTGAATAAAAAATATAACACCAACTGCTACAATAAATATATCATACAATAAGTTAGAAAACAAACCATAGCCAAAGAACTTTCAGTTTTCTCAAGGAATCTTATAGTGCACGAATTATTAAATCTACAAAGAAACCAATTCCAGAATGGAGGCTCACGTAATCAGTTTTGTCCTTTTTTCAAGCATTTTCTTAGTTGCAACAGCTCCAACAGAGAACCGTCGCCAAGACTTTCAACATATGGTCTCGTTCATTAATAACATAAGAGAGATGCAGAGAATCAGAGATAACATGTCACCATTGAACAGATTAGATACCACCAACGTTGCAAAAGTATCTGACATCCCAGAGTTATCCAATTCTGACTTGATTGATGCAGTTGAAGATGAGGATTTACTTCCAAAAGGATATCTCGGAAAACCAATCGGATCCTTTAAAAAGCGTCAGGGGGCTTGGTCGTACGATTATGGTCTTGGTGGAGGACGTTTCGGAAAAAGGAGTTATGGAGACTATGGAATTGGAGGAGGCAGATTTGGCCGAGATGTAGATCATGTAGATCTATCGGACGCAAATGACGCCGACATGTCTTCATAGAACTACACAGATTCTATAGATCTAATTTTCGTTCTTATTTCAACTGTAAAGAAGGAATAAAAAATTATTGAAAAAATAACTGATATAACTGTTTGATTTGTACACTTTTTATTTCTTTATGTCCCATTATTTTGTCATAAACTGATCTCATATCTATTCCTTTATCAACTGATGTTTATCTCACCTGTTTGGACTTCTATTGTTCCCAAAGAGTATAGATTTAATTTTATAAATATTTGTGTAACAAAAGTGATGATTTCTTAAAACTTTAAAACTTTGGATAAGCTGTCTAAAAACCACATTTTTTGTTAGCTTATATGATAGTGGAGATCATGGCTGAAGGAATAGAACGTCGATCTCAGAACAATGAGATCTCTGGGCTCTTTGGTTCAAATCACCGGTTGGGATATGATTTTTCCTCTTGGAGATATAATAAAAATGCATCATGTATACGTCGTGGTGACTGCCATTGCAAAGTGGTCTTTATTTTTTCTTTTTATAAAACACATCCTTGAATTCTTTTACAGGAAAAATGAAATAACGAAAGTATTTAAAACCATTTTTAACATGAATAAAAGCTATTTAGTAGGTTCATAGTGAAATTTGGTATATTTCCGAACCTATCAAATAGTCTTGTTTCTGGTACAGTATGGATTAATGTAACTTGTTTTTCCCCTAGCGGGATAAAAAAAAATTTAAAAACAAAAGCAAGCAATGCCTCGACAAGGGTAAATATCACCTTACTTTTGTACTATTAATATTTCAGCTTTTTAAAATCACATTGTTGGAAGCAACAAAGAAAGAAATGACGACAACACCAACATTATGACATGTACACGAAAAAAACAGTTCATTCTCATGAAATGTCACAATAATATAAAATGGAGTCAAGTAGAGTAAGGGAGGAAGGAATAGTCCTAACCTGGTTTCCTTTCTAAATCTCATTTTTTTTAAAAAACATGTTCTAGCCACATATCAAAATACGTTGATCATAATGTGGTGTATGTTAATTAAATAATCTGTGGAACAGAACTTTGTAGAAAAGTACACAGGAACGCTTGAAAATTAAAAGAATTATCCATGACGGGAGTAGAAATTGCTTGAGGGGGTGATAAGGAGTGTGTTGTTAGCCTGCGAGCAACAAGAATCTTCAGCATGCTTAGTTTTCGTGGTTTGCTGTTAGAGACGGAACACGTATTGGTTTACCCAGAATGCGTAAGTGTCGATTCACAAAACTAAACTAGAGAAAGCAGTCTAAATATAGAAGAATTCGATCGCAAATACAAATTACAGAAAAACTCCATTTGAAACAATAACAACCATAAATAATATTTGAGATATTAATTTTCAACAAATCTCTAGTCGCTGGATGTTAATTAACTAATTTCTATATAGATCTAACAATGTTTAGCTGCTATCGTATGATTGATTGATTATTGTTTGCACATTTATCCTTAAAAGTGATGATCAGGCAAATAAAATACTTTAGACACATTAAAAGGCATGACACCTTATTGAAGACCTTACTTGAAGGTAAAGTCAAAGGGAAGCAAGCAAGAGGTAGGAAGAGATACAAGTGGGAGAGTAACATCACACGATGGACAGGTTACAGTCTAGCAGAGTGCACCACCATGACAAGAGATATGAGATGCTGGAGATACGTTGCAGCCAACATTCGTTGCGAAGACGGCACTTAATGATGATGATGATCCTTAAAATTATTATGCGTCTGAAGGTAGAGATGTCTGTCTAAAAATATTGCTTTGACAGTAAACATATTACTGTCGTGACAAATTGACATGAGATTATTGTCACAGTAACCGTAATATTATTGTCGTGATAAAGTGACACACGACTATTATCCCAGTAAATATTATTGTCGTGACAAAGTGACACAAGGCCGTTATCAAAGTAAATGTAACATTACTTACGTGACAAACTGATATTGGTTTGGTATCACAGTTAAACTAATATTACTGTCGTGAAAAACTGACATGTGTTTCTTATCACAGTAAAAGTAATAATTTTATGTGACAGATTGACATGCGATTAGTGTTGTAATAAACGCAATATTAATGAGGTAATATTCTGGAATTGGATTGTGATCATAGTAAACGTACTATTACTGTCATGACACACTGTCATATGACTGTTGTCACAGAAAACGTCACATTACTGTTGTGATAAACTGTCGTTTTATTACCGTCACGAGGAACTCCAGTGAGATTTTTATCACGTCAAAATGTTAGAGTATAATTGTCTTGGCATGTTGTCATGATGTTAGTGACACTTCTGAATATTGTCAGGTAACTTCACAACGAGATGTCATGAGATACCGTTGAAGTAAAATATTATGATATTGCTACCACGTCAGAATGTCATGAGATTACTTTCAGTGCAGGATGTCGTGATATTCTTGTTACGAAATAATGTCTTGATGTTAATGTCACAAAATGATGTTATAAATTTAATGTCACAATAAGATTATATGATAGCATGATGTCATGAGGTTACTGTCACGGTAAAATGTTATGAGATTACTGTCACATGAAGTCATCAGATTAATATTCCTGTGGGATTATTTGAAGATACTATCACAACGTGTTGTCATGACATACTCTTGGAACAAGATAGCACGAGATTACTGTTAAAGCAGTACATCGTGAGATTACTGTCACAGCAAGATGTCATGATGTTACTGTCACAACGAGATATCATGAGGTTACTTTCACGGTAGGATGTCCTACGATTATTTCACGGAAGAATGCAATAAGATTATTGTAGTAGAATGTTGTATTGATATTACGATTACTTCGAGATGTCATGGAGTTACTGTCACGACAAAATGTCATGAGATTACTATTAAATGGAAATGTCTGATATTGTCAAGACATTATATCTTGAGAATGCTGTTAAGACAAGATGCCATTATACTACTTTCACAGTAAGATGAGATAATTAATGTCTGAAATGAGATTTCGTTAAGTTATTTTCAAGGCAACATTTAATACGATTACTGTTACTGAAAAAACTGTTATGAAATTACAGTCACAAACACAATTTCATGAGACTCACGTCAGAGAATGACATGAGATTACTGCTACAAGAATATGTCATTAATGAATTAATTGCAAAATGTAATGAGATCACTGCGGGACAAAGCCAGAAGATCACAAGTTTACTTAAAATATAGAATAATGTTATGCACACATTTGATTAAAGTTATATTTGGCTATTACTAGTACAATACAGATCACTACTGGCATGAAGTTATAAAAATAAACTCATCAATTAATTGTTCTGCCTAATAATTTTAAATACGATTTCATATCACAACTGGTTGTGACAATTTGTCACAACAATGTGACAAATGTCTGATTCGCATTTACCTTGCCCAATAATACTCACAATTGTCTATCAAATGGTATCATATATATTGCATATATATATATATATATATATATATATATATATATATATATATATATATATATATATATATATATATATATATATATATATATATATATATATATAGAGAGAGAGAGAGAGAGAGAGAGAGAGAGAGAGAGAGCTTGGTTTAGTTGTTTTATGTGCACCTGTATTTAAAAACAGCTGTAGTATAGTGGTAAACCTTTCTAAAGCAGTGGTCATAGGTTGTACACCATTAGATTACGAAAGTTATAAACCTAAAACAGTAATATTGCCACTAAAAACATACTGAAGCAATTAGAAGCAATAATTAGCAATTTTTATACACAACTCCGCCGAAGACGGACATGTCAGGTTATTGGCGCAAATAAAACGGCGACACAACGCATTACCATGCTCTAGACTACATCCTGCTGGAAATCTAATAGAACCATGGTCTGCTACTAAAGAGATCCAACGGGAGTTTGAGAATGAACTCTGAAGTAGAAGAAGAAGATACACACTTGTCTTTTCTAAAGCTATCTTATCCAAAATTGTTTTCTCCATTTTGTTTTATACACAACTGTATTCTACAACGCTCTCTTATCTACATTTGTGTATATTTATTTCACGTTCAAAACGTTTGTGTTAACATTTACTTTATACAAAACTGTCTTATTCACACGTGTCTTATTTACATTTGTTTCATTCACAACTGTCATATTCACATTTGTTTTATTCACATTTTGTCTTATTTACATTTTTTTTATTCACATTTTGTCTTATTTACATTCGTTTTATTCACATTTGTCTTATTTACATTTGTTTCATTCACAACTGTCATATTCACATTTGTTTTATTCATATTTGTCTTATGTACATTTGCTTTTTTCACAACTGTCTTATTCACATTTGTTTCATATACAACTGTCTTATTGACCTCTTGAATATACCATAAAATAGACACACAGAACCTTTCCAACAAAGATATACAAACATAGATAAACCTAAAATTCTGGAACAAGAAGTGAGAGAAGTTATCAAGAACAAACTCAAGAATAAATCAGCGGGAATAACAACCGAAGCAATACAAGCCCGTTTTGCGGCTGGAGTAACTTTGTTACTTCATATCTCCAGAAAGGCTTGAGAATGAAGAGCAGTCCCAATAGAATGATAAAGAGCCGCTACAGTACCAATATGGAAGGAAAAAGGAAGCAAGCAAATTGTGGCACCTACAGAGGTATCTCCCTGCTTGGTCATGTCGGTAATTTTTTCGCTAAGATTATTGAAAAACTGATGCACTCCATTGTACATCCCGTGCTCAGCCAAGAGAAGTTCAAGTTTAGAAAATAAATGGGAGAAGGGGTGTACAGATGCAATTATTTCTCTACTACAAATGAGTAAATAGACAACAAAAACCAAATGGATATTACTTTTACAGACAAAGAGAAAGCTCTCGACCGAATAGAGAACTAATATGGAGTATTCTAGAAAATTATAGAATAAAAGGCAATTATTAGACTTTGTAAGAATCATATACAAATATAGTGAAGGTGCAGTTAGAATAAGTGCAGAACTTACAAAGTGGTTTTCAGTAACATCCGGAGATTGACAGGGTTGTGTATTATTACCATTATGGTTTATTATATATGTGGATAATATTATCAAAACAGTAAAATAACCACTAGACGGTGATCATTCAAATGACATACACTGTGCATTGCTGATGATCAGTGCCTACTGCACAGTTCACCTGAAGAGCTGCACGATCGCATACACCTATTCAATGGAAACTACCTCCATCACAACATGAAGATCAATACAGAAAAAAAAACAGAAGTAATGTCTATAGGCAGAGACCCCAATAAAATCAACATAACGATACTTAATCTATTACTGAAACAAGTGCAGGAACTTAAATATCTTTAGAGTATTTTTATAGACGACTGAAAAATTGACATAGAGAACCAGACACAAATTCAAAAATCCAGCTACGTAAAGTATAAACTGATACCAATTTTGAGAAAGATCTATTCCAATTGAAGCCAGCGATAAATAATAAATAGAATATGTGTACCAACATTGATACCAATATTGATGAATACACCTTATCAATGTCTGACAAGGACACTAACTATAGAACAAGAGAGAAAGCATACTGCGTGAGAAATGAGATGTCTATGAAAAGCAGCAAACAGAACTAGAAGAGATCATGTGAGGAATGATGAGATTACAAGAACTGTTGGAACAACGTATGTGGTTAAGTATATTGAAAAACAGAGACATAATAGTTCGGCTACGTAATGAGAATGAACCTATATTGGCCAGCGACAAGAACATAGAACATGAAAATGAAAACAGCAAGATGCAAAGGAAGACCAAGAAGAAGATGGATAGAAGGAGTTATCAACATTCTGCAGCGTCACAATATTACTTCATATCAAGCGATCAAACGTGCCATAGGCCGAAAACAGATCTTCATACAATCATGTGACGCCTTACAACAGAAGCAGATAAAAGACAATAGATGTATAGACAGATTGACAGCTGTTTTATTCACATTTGTCGCATATCCCTATTCTTACACAGCGGTTTTTTTACAACATACATTTCGATTAAAAATATCTCCGCAACATTTGTATTTAGAGTTTTAAAGGTTACTTCCCACTTCCCTTAAAAAAAAGATGTTTTTGATGTATCCTTGGCATTTTCAAGTAGATACATTATTTATGTGATATTATGCATTAATTTTAATTTGTAAAAGCATATTTCAAAACATTGTAGAAATATTTTTATTTCATTGTTACAGTGTATATTTTAAAAATTTAATTTCATTTTAGCTAGTATTCTACAATGAAATATGTAGTACCACTTTAGTTTATTTCTGCATTAAGTTTTTGCAAACATATACTCACTACCAAAATAAAGTACATGCTCTTCTCAGATGTGTAACTGAGGCGACATACAGACTCATATAAAGTCTCAAATGCATGGATTTATATGGGGATTTCTTAATGCATGTTTTGTATCCGAAGTGAGGCAATTCCAGGCGCCAGTATACCTGGATTACTAAGTCCTGCACGAGGCACGGCACATTCACTTCTCGGCAAACTGTCGCATCGTTCATCGTCTGTCAGATTTGTTGCCTTGTTCGCAGTGATGACACATCTAGCATTCTCCGTCACATAGGAGTCTGACAAAAAAAGCACATGTGTAATGTCTGCTGGGATGCACATATTCGTCAACCATGGGATTACGCGATAGAGGATACAATCTTAATATTGAGAAAATATGTGATAAATTGTGATTTTTCTAAGGGTGACAGGTTGTTAGCCTATATTAAATTTTCTTAGTTGTTGCTAGAAGTGAACATTTTGGAGGGCGCAGAAGAATGATGATCAACCAGCATTGGACCGGTACTGTCAGCAGAAGTGTAATGGCGGGTACACTCAAGGAGAGATCGGAGCAACTATGGACGTCTCCAGTTTGCAGTGATGACGATCCGACGACTAAATATTTAACTTCTTAGTTGTCACCTACTAAGATAGTAGTAGATCAGACATCATTGCCCGGAAGGAAAACAGTAGTACTGTTCTTTGCATCCGAAATGACAGTGCGAGCCGTGGTTGGTACCGGGCGTTAGACATCCCTGCTTTATATCTAATGCGAGGCCCTAATTTGCATATTTCAGTGTAGTCATCCGAAACATCATTCAAAGGTAATTTTATTTGACTTCCGGTGATTTTCATTAACTATCGACACAAAGTATATACATTATATTGTCTATCCCCAGGTGAATGATGGTTGATAGTATCCACACTTGCCGTTAAGCGTAGGGTGAGACCTTCAATAGTAGTTCCAAGACAAGATGTGTCATCATGATTTCATTAAGTCCATGTTTGTTCAAGGCTATCATGACGTTATTTATCCACCATTTTCTTAGTCTACTTTTGGCTTTATGATCGTATATTTCTGTATACAAAGTGACTACTGAAAATCACTAGAAATATAAAATAGCAACTGCATATTTCGACCTGACACATTCCACTTTATTAGGGAAGTAACGGTCTAAAATCTTATCCAATTACTGGAAAATAAATAATAACCAAAAGTTTCAGAGAATTTTTGTTTCAGACAACGTGAAAATTGCAGCAGAAAAGTAAATTACTTCAAAATGTACTGTTATTGGAATTCTGTGTTTCATATCTCCCTTAGCCAATGACTCTAACACTGGAACTAAGTATACATCTTCAGTTAGATTTACCACAACAATCAACCGTATGTAATCAAATGATATCATCAGCCCAATCGTTATCAGTTGTTTTATCACAACTATTAACGGTATGTTGCCAAAATGATATCCTCAGGCCAAGCGTTATCCGTGGATAAATTTCAATGTATATAATTATAACGAAAAGGGCGAAAGAGACATGCACATGTAAAGGGAATTATAGAAGTGGGGAAACAGCACATCATTTCTGAATAGATCTGAAAAACCCACAACCAGCAACTGACTCGAACAATGATGGTATATACTCTTAGTTTGCTAAAGGACATACGAACTAAGCACTTATGAAAATGTCCCCAGTGCCATGATGTCATCCATTTCATAATTGCAAGCTTTCGTGTTGAGAAATGCAGAAGGATTTTGAAGGATGTAATAATAAAGGTTGCTTTGTCATAGCTTTCGCCAATACATGTATTCATTCATTCATTTTCCTTTTGCGCTGAAGTTAGCGCATAGGGCAGAGGTCAGATCTCTCCAATTCTCTCTGTTCAAAGCTATTCTGTGCAGTTCTTGAATAGTGTGAATATTGGTTGTTTTACTTTCTAAAAGTATTGTTCTTAATACATGTATATGGGGAATATTTAATTTTACCCCCGAAAGGAAAATAAAATCATCATTACATTGATTTGAATCATTGCCATCACGATTGTAAGACTAGTGTTCTCATCATTCTACCTTAAACTACACAATACCATGATATTATTTTCAATTCTAAAATTAGGAAATAACTTCAACCTATGCTTGTCTATTATCCCAATTTCTGCATTCTTTGCCAAGAATATTTACAGTAATTTCATTGAACATCAGAACATTGAAAATGTCATCTCGGTAACACAGGTTGACTGCTATGGATTTTCAATACTTTCTGTCTATTGCTTTTGTAATACATTATGAGAAACTACGTTTTAAAAAATGTAAAAATTGACATCACACCCTGAATCTGTGGAAAAAATATACACTTTTTTTACACTATGAAATAAATCAAAAATTTTAAAAGAATACTCTATAAAATGTATCTTTAAAAGGTACAGCTAATGACTTCTAAGAAAAGTCTAAACCACATTATAAGAGAAACTACTAATACCCTAACTGATATTAATATATTCTTTGGAATATCAAAGATGAACTCCAAGATCACTAACTCATACAGAAACACAACACAGACATTAACTATGTCCAATATTGATAAATGTAATATTCCAAACATGTTTGGATCTGTTAACATTAGAAGGTAGATGCTCAAGTGAGATAAAGAGCCGAACAGCATAAGCCAAATCAGCATTCCAAAAATTGAGAACATTTTGTGCAATGGAAGTCTATCAATGCAGACCCGAACTCGAGTGCTGAGATGTTATAGTGAACTTATTCTTTTTTTATGGATGTGAAGCATGGACTGTAAACAGAAAAAATTCAAAACGAATTAGAGGCTACAGAGATATGGTTTCTGAGAAGAATGATTAAAATACCATGGGCAGCTAAGAAAACTAATGCAGATGTTCTCAATTATGCTGGCGTAAAAGGATCAATCATATCTAATATTAGGGACAGACTGTCAAGGTTTCTAGGGCATGTGCTGAGAAGAACACAGCTTGAACACTTAATAACCACTGGAAAGATCAAGGGGAGAAGAGATAGGGTACGTCAGAGAGAAATGTTGCTAGATGTACTTGTATTCTGGCAAGGTAGAAGTTCACTAACCGAGCTTATTGACAACACAAGAAACAGAGAGTCCTTGAGAAACATGATCGCATACGCCATTCGGCATAGCACTTTATTGATTGATTGAATATTCCAAAATATCGTGACCATGGGTGGACTGGTCGTTTTTTCTGGTCGTGTATGACTTAAATCCTTATTTTTTTAAAGAAAAGTTTTTTTTAGAGCTTTCGGTAGGGATTTCTGAGCAATGCAAGCGCATATATTACTTTTAAACCAGAACATGGATTAACGCTCGGAATTGGCCAGCGGGTCATTTTGCTTACAACTGATCTTTATATACGTGTTCTCAGACAGATCAGCAATAAGGCTGCACAAAGTGACGGCAGTGGAATAAATATCATTTTGTAAGATGACACAATAAACAAACAATCCCTTGATACATTAATGCATACATTTCAGAGCAAAGGAAACTGCTATACATTTATTCACACGTTCAAAATCAAGTGAATTATTTAAAAAATCACGAAAAATTGCAATATTCAGTGATTCTAAATATGTTTTACAAGTCATCTAAAATACATAAAAAGGCATGTATTCAAGACATCAAAGAAAAGATTTTGGGATTATACAGGGAAAGTATAATCACGAGAATAATTGCTATGACAACATTAAAACTTAAGCAAATTAATAATCTTGATCAAGGTACAAGCAGAATAGTCAAATTATATATGATCAGAACATGTGTATTTTCAATAGTAATAAATGGTTGTGAGACATGGACATTAAACAATAGTAAAGAAAATGAATATGGACTGAATATAAACATTCAAAAAACAAAAACCATGATAATCAGCAAAGACACAGAAGAACAGGAGATAAACATAAACATACAGGGAGAGAAACTACAACAAGTAAAACAGTATCAATATCTTGGACACATAGTCACAAATGATGGCAGATGTGAAACAGAAGTTAAAAGGAGAATAGGAATGGCTAAAAGTACCTTCAATGGCATGAGGAAATTATTAATATCTAAACAAATTACAAACAAGTTAAAAATGAGAATTATAAAATGCTACATCTATTCCATATTAATGTATGGCTCAGAAACATGGACACTAAATAAACAATTAGAAGACAAAATTGATGCCTTTGAGATGTGGGTATATATAAGAATAGGGAGAACATCATGGAAAGAGAAGAAAACAAATAAAGAGGTGCTAAAGACACTTAATATGAAGAAAGAACTACTAAGAGAAATAAAGATCAGGCAAATAAAATACTTTGGACACATTAAAAGACATGACACCCTATTGAAGACCTTACTTGAGGGTAAAGTCAAAGGGAAGCAAGCAAGAGGTAGGCAGAGATACAAGTGGGAGAGTAACATTACACGATGGACAGGTTACAGTCTAGCAGAGTGCACCACCAAGACAAGAGACAGGAGATGTTGGAGATACGTTGCAGCCAACCTTCGTTGCGGAGACGGCACTTGATGATGATGAAAGAAAATCGCTGCTTTCAAAATTAGATGCTACAGAAGAATTGTACATATACCATGGCAGCTAAAAATAAAAATCCAGACGTGTTAAGATCAATAAACCTCGAAGAGGGTTGCTCCTTAACAACATCTTAACAACAAAGCTGTGTTAGTTTTGTAGTTGTCATATAAAGAAACATTAACAGCACATAGAGATTAATAACGAAAGGCAGAGTTATCACCAACAGGGGAAGAGAACGCCCAAGACGACGATCGTGCAGCGATATTCAGAGCTTAAACATGTCTCTAACTGCGACAGGTCAATTCGCCCAGAATCGCGAAGTGTTCAGAGAAGAAGGAACACGTTCTGGAAAGAATATGTCACGTAATGATGACAGCGAAAGTAGTACTATAAAGTATTCCAGCAAAAGACATCCAAATAGACACAACAAAGAATGCGCCTCACAGAAAAGGCAATATTTATTTTAGAATGTAGCCGGTATTTCACGTACAGTATTTACTAAGTCCTTCTCCAGATAGAAATACTTAAACCGGTGTTACCTCTAATATTTTATATTAGTGCGTCCTAATATAACCTAATTGGACTTTGTATCCGCTGGTTGAAAAGAGCGCGCCTCTCCAAAAGAGAGGCAAACTCATTAACGACCTACCAATTCCTTCTCTAGAAATATATTGCGCTCTGATCAACTACGGCGCCACTCATCCTGGTTGATGCGAGAGATCATTTGTCGTTTTGTGTACATTTTGTGACGTCACCCAATGAAAAGCACGGAATAACTTGGATATATTAAGATAATTAACGCTGCACGAGATAGTGTGGAAAATCTGTTTTGGAGAAATACTTGTTTTATAATTCTACTAATGAGATGTGGTTCAAAACGGGAATGCTCGAAGAGGGGAAAACAAAGTCCTAAGTGTGTTTAGTGCTTGAACCTTGTGTCTAGATACCTATGTTTCAGGTCACTGTGCCATCCTGGCAACGAAAAATCAGACAAATTAGCAAAAGTAAAAGTTCCTCAGCCCCACAAACTTGAAGAGATCCAAGGAAAGTAAAAGCAATACTACTAAAATAATAAATAATGTATACAACTTTAGGGAGGAGAGCTACACAGATTCTACTGAAAAAAGACATCATCAACACACTTAGTAGAAACAGAGAAATCGAAATATTTGAACTGAGAACGGGACACTTAGTGAATAATAAGTCATACAACAACCTAGCAACGAGACACAGTGACAGACGACGTTTCGACTAAAAAGCCTCCATCAGGACAAAGGACAACAGTAAGCAAAATTTTGCATAGAGACACACATGATGGTGATAGGAAGGAAAAAAAGAGGACAGTAGTAAGGAGACGACGGAGGAAGCAACGATAGGACAGCATGACAGGGAAAAAGAGAGAGTGAGAGAAAGATGAAAGTGGTAATTAGGTGCACAGAAAAAATGGAAATAGATAAGATATAATGCAAAACTGGGCCCCGGATATCCACACCACAAAGTGAGTCAATCGAGGGCAAATAACACACAAATGTGGCACAACGTACTTCACGCTCCCCGGCGGAAATCACACGATTTATTCGTTGTGGTTATAAGAGATCGAACGCAGAAGAAGAAGAATTAGAAAAAGAATGTTGTCCCATCATTGCTTCTTCCGTCGTCTCCTCACTATTGTCACTCTTTTTCTTTTCTATCACCACTATGTGTGTATGTGTGTATGTATGTAAGATGTGTTTACTATTGTTCTATGTTTGTCATGATGAAGGCTTTTGTAGTCGATACATCGTCTATCACTGTGTCTTGTTGTTAGGTTGTTTTATTACTTATGTTGGTAATACTTATACCTATTTTTGTTCATTTTAATATGTGCCCTGTATATCAGAAGAAGATATTTGACAAATTACATAACAGAGAAGAAGATTTGACACGCTGCATGACAAAACAAGAAGATATGTAAAGCGGGTTTGGCTGAAAACTGTTTCATGACTACATGTTTCCACATGCGTCATTGTTACCTTGAATTTCGTATATTTTTACATGTCAATAGTGTATTTATTGCATTTGTGTGGTGACGTTGTTTTTACTGTTTTCATTGTTTTTCACTGTTTTATATTTTCTTGAGAAAGACCTAGCGGTTCGAAACGATAAAAATGTCTTGTGTATTGTAATTTGTATGTTTTCATGTTTATACCTCATAACCCCTTAGTCGTATTGATAGTCTGTCTGTTGTGTTCAAGTGAAACATCAAACATCCTGTACTCTACGTAAGTAAATATCAAAACAACATGTCACAAATCCAACTCACAATATTAAAATTAATATCCTAAAGAAAAGATATAAATAAAAGTACACAGGTGGATTTCATTGGATCAGTCAAAATTTCATTACTGACAGAGAACTGTCACTGTTCAATGGTTACACCGCTTATCAACTAGGGACACTGTCCTTCCAGTGATAATAATAGTGTTACAGTATCAGATAAGTAGCAGGGCTATTCGACGTGTAACAGTCCAGTAGAAGTAGTATCGACGTGAACATCTCACATTTGTTGTTTGTCCTTGCTGTGATGCTGGCGACGCCGATGAGGTAGATGTCTCTGGGCGTAGTCGATTTTAGAATTGCTTCACTACCCGTTTTGAGTTCGCACTGTTGAATAAGTTCTAGAATTTTTCTTCAGCAGTGCCAGCACTCATCTGAGACTGACAGCTCGCAAACGTCAAGAACGAACGAATATTTTGAATACAAGTACTGGAAATCCGTCAAATTATGGCAACAGAGATGTAGAATTTCAACAAAACACACCAAAACGAAATGTATGCCGTTTCCAAATACTGACAAGTAACCTACTTTTCGTGGCTCTCGACAGTACTATAGCCTATTGCAGACGGTCGTGCTACTTTTACTACCATCGATAGATTAGTTTTAGTCGTCTCTGATATTATCATACAACATACTTTTCTTGCTGCCCATAGTGATCTGTGGTACATCTAAATAATGAATCTCCGCGTGTGTGTAGAGTTGAGAGGAACACACTGAGCTTGCAATTCCGTGTTTTAATCATACAAACCAATAGTGTTTCATTAGACATGGAAATATCATTTCTAACAAATGATCTTCATTTTTATGTGAACAAGAACACCAAAATAGGGAATCATACAAACGACAATTTCTACACACACAAAATGTTGCAAACGGTCCTTAAAAAAAACTGTGTTTTCTTCCGGTACGTCTTTTTGCATCTCAGTGCACCATATAAAGAACAGTTTTGCTGTTACAATATTAAATACAAAAACATTGAAAACGTGGCTCGCTTCTGTTATCTTATATGATTCATTTCTTCATTCATTAAGTACCATGACTACAGGCGTAGGCGATCATGGCTTTCCACAACTCTCTATCTCCAGTATTATGTATCAAAATCGTTGTTGTTTTCCTGCCGTGCCAGGTTGTTAAACTGCCTAATATTTTTTCACGTTGTCGCCCTCTGTCTCTGTTGCCTTCAGTCTTGCTTGTTGTGACTATGTTCTCCAAACCTTCTTGTCTCATAACGTGATCAAGAAATGAAGATTGTATTTTTTTAAATTTATTGATTAAACTCCTTTTCGCCTTTGACTCTTTCAACACCTCCACACTAGAAGACAAAATTGATGCATTTGAGATGTGGGTATATAGAAGAATAGGGAGAACATCATGGAAAGAGAAGAAAACAAATAAAGAGGTGCTAAAAACACTTAATATGAAGAAAGAACTACTAAGAGAAATAAAGATCAGGCAAATAAAATACTTTGGACACATTAAAAGACATGACACCCTATTGAAGACCTTACTTGAGGGTAAAGTCAAAGGGAAGCGAGCAAGAGGTAGGCAGAGATACAAGTGGGAGAGTAACATTACACGATGGACAGGTTACAGTCTAGCAGAGTGCACCACCAAGACAAGAGACAGGAGATGTTGGAGATACGTTGCAGCCAACCTTCGTTGCGGAGACGGCACTTGATGATGATGACACTAGTTTTCCTGGCAGTCCATGGTATTCTAAGCATTCTTATGTAGAACCGCATCTCTATTGCCTCTAATTTCCCACTTTTGTTTATTGTCCAAGATTTGCACCCATATGTTAGTTTAGGAGTTCTATAACACTGCAGAACTCTCTTCCCACCTCTACTGACAAGGTAATATTACACAATATATTTTTCGTTTTTCTGAATGTTGTTTTTGCCTGCCCAATTCTGCTTCTTATTTCTGAATAATATTTGAATAATATAAAATATTTAATTTGATGGACCTGTTTTATAACTATATCATATACTTTGATCTTGCAAGATGTGCTATTTTACTATTTTACGCGATAGATTAAAAAAAAAACTGGTGTGCATATTCTATACTACAGGTCCATATGTTTCGTGCATTGTCTAACATGGTGCAAGGACTGCGTAAAAATCGCAACGACTATAAGTGCCGTCGGTCTGCAAATTGCTGTTAAGTTTAAATAAGTACTTTCAGTGCACCATGTTTCATAACATGGGTAGCAAAATTAAAAATAATTACTTTGCAAAAAAAATAGCAAAAAAGATGTACAATTATTTTTCCAGGAAAGCTTATCAGTATTCTCTGTTTCACTGAATTTCATCTTTTTTTTAATCTCATTCTTCACATTATTTTACAAGATATGAGAAGACCACGATTGAAGCATCTTATTAGGCATACAGATTAACAAGTAGTGTAACAATAATTGGAGATGCGCCAATGCATGTTTAACCTTGACTCTCAAGATGGTAACTTATACAATTACAGAAAATACTTTTTAGGGGTTCAATTATATCGCTGACAAAGATTACAAAAAGTTGACGGTTTAAGAAATTGACAGGCTATGCACAATTATGAATTATAAAATACCAAATTAAATAAAAATATAAGACCATATGCAAATGTGCACTGTGATTTGCGTAATTTAGATACTTGGTGAAATCGGACGTACCAAGTTTTAAAACAGATTTTAGTAATTTATAGAACGGGAGAACTATATGAATTGAGAAGAAACATAGATGATCTGACGTATGAAAAGGTATTATTGAAGAAATGAAAATCAATCAACTGTTTTGGGCAAATAAAAATATATGACACCTATTTAAAGACATTATTGGAAGGTAAAGTTGAGGGGTGTCAAGCAAGAGGTAGGTGAAGCCAGAAGGTGAGGAGACGCGGTGAGCAAGAGGTAGGTGAAGCTAGAAGTTCAGAGGTGGCGAGCAAGAGGTAGGTGAAGATCAAAGTTGAGTGGTGGCGATCAGGAGGTAGGTGAAGATAGAAGCTGAGGACGGGCGGCGGGCAAGAGGAAGACAGAAGTTGAGGGGCGGCGGGCAAGAGGTAGGGAAGACAGAAGTTGAGGGGTGGCGGGCAAGAGGTAGGGAAGATAGAAGTTGAGGGGCGGCGGGAAAGAGGTAGGTGGAGAAGTTTAGGGTGGCGGGCAAGAGGTAGGTGGAGATAGAAGCGGAGGAGGGCCGGCAAGCAAGAGGTAGGGAAGACAGAAGTTGAGGGGTGGCGGGCAAGAGATAGGTGGAGAAGTTGAGGGGTGGCGAGCAAGAGGTAGATGGAGATAGAAGCGGAGGAGGGCCGGCAAGCACGAGGTAGGGAAGACAGAAGTTGAGGGGCGGCGGGCAAGAGGTAGATGGAGATAGAAGTTGAGGGGCGGCGATCAAGAGGTAGATGGAGATAGAAGCTGAGTATGGGCGGCGAGCAAGAAGTTGAGGGGCGGCGGGCAAGAGGTAGGGAAGATAGAAGTTGAGGGGTGGCGGGCAATAGGTAGATGGAGACAGAAGTTGAGGGGTGGCGGGTAAGAGGTAGGTGAAGATAGAAGTTTAGAGAAACATTGTGAGATGGGCAAGATACGTTCTATCACGACACCTGATGAAGACTAATAGCGTGAGGGATATAAACCGCTAGAATGTAATGATAAACCAACAAGCTAAAATACATGTTGTTTCGGTAACATAGAAAAGATATGAATATGACAGAAAATAAGAAAATCATAGTGTTACCAACAGGAAACCCGACATACTGGTAATAAAACATAAAATCAGACTACGTTTTCTTTCAATAACACATTCCGTTAGCAGGAGACAATACAACGGACACACACTGCACCTGTACATGGGAACAGACAACGCAATGTTGTCTATGTGATTGGATTTTCCTCTGTAGGAACTATAGACACATTATTTCAAACCGTGTCTATTATCCATCACTTAAAAACCTTCAAACTTCAGTCCACAAATGCCCTTCAAATTATACCGCTGTTGCGGTCAACAGTACATTTACATTTACTACGTACCACCTGTGAGCTTACAGGAAGACGGTTTTGTCCATGTATTTCACGGATCAAAAAATCATGGCATCGTGGTGAAGATTTCGGTCAGAAGTACATACCCTAAGTATTGTTGCATAAATAATTGAGTGACAACAAGCCTATGCCAACAGCTGATGTTTCTAACTGATGCAATGTTTGTTCTACAAAACCGTGTAAGCGATAAATTGCCAGACCAGATGGAAGCCATACGAGAAGTGAGCATCCAAAGAAACACAAGTACAACAGAGAATACCACCTCACTGTAGCATACCAAGAAATAAAGAGTCCGATATGCTAGCAAAAGACGAAGCAACACAGCAACAAAAATACCCAGAAATCATATATCAGGAAAAAAGAACCATCGTCAAAGCTATTAGGAAAGCCGACCATCCAAAAGACAATTATCATTATCTTGACAGAGCGATAGGATAGGACACAATAGAATAAACAGTCACTTAAATAGCCTAAGACTGGTTTCATCACCTCTTGTTCATGTGGACAGGCAGTATAGATAGCAGAACATATTATGGGGTGCAAAGGGAATGCATTGCTCTCAGCGAACCAAGGGTTAGCAGGTAACCAAGATCCCAAATGTACCTCCTCGCGGTGCACCCTGGAAACAGAAATACAGCGGCTCGTGCTGATTCTGGCTAAATCATTTGGGGATCGTGTCCGAGAATGTGGAGGTGGAAGATGAAAAGAGATTTCACTGCATAAGAGACAGACAATATCTCCGACAATACCAGCATCACCACATGCAGAGGCACTGTCGACATACAGTGACGCTAGTCAGTCCAGTCCGAATATTGGAGGAGCGGCCAATGTAAAAGGCATGTAAAGGTAGATGCATGGCGAGGGACAAATAGATTTCATAATGAGTACAATGATACAATGAAAGGGCAGAACAGCGCCAGAGGCCAGCGCGAACTGCAAATAGAATGTGAAAAATTTCTAGGAACGGGGAACTACAAGCTCTGTTAGCTCTAGTTACCTGTGCTCCTTATAGGCAGAGACCCAGACCCAATCATGGGCGTTCGGAAAAAGAAGAAGACCTGACCCAACTCTAATGTCGAGCCTTCCTATACCGGAAACATGCTCGTTAAAGTAAAAGGGTTCCGTACCCAATGGGCTCAAGCACAAAAGGGACAAAAAATGTAGCTCTGGCCCAACTCTACTGCCAAGTTAACGGAAATACACTTGCAGAGAGAAAGGGTTCAGTACCTGATGGACTCAGACGCTATTGGGACACGGTCGCTTAGCTAGAGAACGCCTTGCTCTCAAACGCGTGGTGTGAGACTCGAACTTGGGCGAGGCGTTCACGATGTCTGTGAACGACGCCTCGGGCAGGAGGGCGAACGAGCCAGGGTCCAACTCTTCTGACGAGTTCTTTCTCATACGGAACCAGGCTCGCGGATGAGAAACGGTTCAGTACCCAATGGGCACAGGCACAGTACGTCCAATTGCACGAGGTGAGTTTATAGATGGTGGAACACCTCGTGCGAGATAGACGTAAACGACAAGCGTTTAGGCGAAGAGGCACTACCCACCGTCGTGTCCGGCGACAGATAGACAGGCTGTCACAGACTAGGGAAGCCTACCCGAATTAAAGGCATGACGAAAACGGATGTGCTGGACCTCGGACGTCCTGACCACAAGTGGTCAACCGAGGTGCAAATAACACAGTTTTACTGTGGAACTAACAGCACAACGTACTTCACGCTCCCCGGCGGAAATCACACGATATATTCGTTGTTGTTATATGAGAGCGAACGCAGAAGAAGAAGAAGAAGATCATATTTTGCAAGACTGCATTACGTTAAACCAGTTAAGTGAGGAATATCCACCCGCAGAGACGGATATGCACAGAAGATATGGGAGGACTGAGAAGCTTTCAAATACAACAGCATTTATTTAAACAAAAAACTAGACTTGCTGTGTATACATGTTAAAATGCGAACCAGAAGAAGTGTTCGGTCGAACGAAAAGTGAAAAAGTTTAAAAGTACTGGGTATGAAGATTGCTTTATGTATCCGAGTAATCTATGAGCTGGATCTTATTCTTGGTTGAAACCATTCTTCAGAGCTTGGATATGAGCCAGAAACACCATGCACAGTAAATGAGTAACCCATTTTTGTGTCACTCTCATTTACATTCGTTAGATAACTTTTGCCTCCTCAAAATGTCTTCTGTATAATATATGGTTATATCCCCTACAATTAAGAACCATTGAATTGAAATAAGTTCAATGAAGTTAAATTATTACGTGCCGTTTTCGAAAGTTATTTACCATAAAATTAAAATAGTTTGGTCAAATAATGTTAACGTTTGAAGATTTAGATTTCGATCTTCTAATCATGAAAAATAACTTGCTGGTACTCGTATTCAATCTCTTGTATATCAACGGATTTCTGTGTCAACGAATTTTCTGTGTCAATGGACTTTCTGTGTCAACAAATTTTCTGTGTCAATGGACTTTCTGTGTCAACGAATTTTCTGTGTCAATGAACTTTCTGTGTCAACGAATTTTCTGTGTCAATGGACTTTCTGTGTCAACGAATTTTCTGTGTCAATGAACTTTCTGTGTCAACGAATTTTCTGTGTCAATGGACTTTCTGTGTCAACGAATTTTCTGTGTCAATGGACTTTCTGTGTCAACGAATTTTCTGTGTCAATGGACTTTCTGTGTCAACGAATTTTCTGTGTCAATGGACTTTCTGTGTCAACGAATTTTCTGTGTCAATGGACTTTCTGTGTCAACGAATTTTCTGTGTCAATGGACTGTCTGTGTCAACGAATTTTCTGTGTCAATGGACTGTCTGTGTCAACGAATTTTCTGTGTCAATGGACTGTCTGTGTCAACGAATTTTCTGTGTCAATGAACTTTCTGTGTCAACGAATTTTCTGTGTCAATGGACTTTCTGTGTCAACGAATTTTCTGTGTCAATGGACTTTCTGTGTCAACGAATTTTCTGTGTCAATGGACTTTCTGTGTCAACGAATTTTCTGTGTCAATGGACTTTCTGTGTCAACGAATTTTCTGTGTCAATTGACTTTCTGTGTCAACGAATTTTCTGTGTCAATGGACTTTCTGTGTCAACGAATTTTCTGTGTCAATGGACTGTCTGTGTCAACGAATTTTCTGTGTCAATGGACTGTCTGTGTCAACGAATTTTCTGTGTCAATGGACTTTCTGTGTCAACGAATTTTCTGTGTCAATGGACTTTCTGTGTCAACGAATTTTCTGTGTCAACGGACTGTCTGTGTCAATGGACTTTCTGTGTCAATGGACTTTCTGTGTAAACGAACACACAAGTAATCAAATAAGAGTACCAGAAATTGTGTTTGTGTGTTGAAATTTCAATGCTGTATGTAGAGCAATGGTTCTCACAAGTTTTCTCCAGTGGCATCAGTTCGAGACACATTTTCTTCTCCCCCCCCCCATCACACCCCCTCCCATTGAACTAAAACAAATCCAGATTTCTTGGTGGTTTCTTAACATACATGACATAAATGTATATCTTTTTCAATATCGTCAAAACTATTTCAAATTTCTACCTTTGTGTGGCTCTATTATCTACCTTTGTGTGGTTCTATTATCTACCTTTGTGTGGCTCTATTATCTACCTTTGTGTGGCTCTATTATCTACCTTTGTGTGGCTCTATTATCTACCTTTGTGTGGCTCTATTATCTACCTTTGTGTGGCTCTATTATCTACCTTTGTGTGGCTCTATTACAATGGTATATGGTGGCTATCCATAAATTACCTCTACAACTTTGTCTTAATTGTTCTTCAACCCCCTCCCCACCCACTTTGTCAACAACTGTCAAGAATTCAGGGACATTTTATTCTTAATATTTCCAATTTAAGCCTCCCCCCTCCACCCCTCTCTATCCATAAAATATTTGTATAAAATTACGGAAAAATTATTTCACATCTTTAGGAAAAAAATTATTCAAATTAAAATAATTTAATTTATGCATAAAAAGCAGTATTGTTGTCGTCAACTTTTATCAATGCCTTCATTCCTTTTCTCTTTGTCAATAACTGTTAAATGTTTTACATACTCTACCCCCCCCCCCCCTTCCTCCAAATTCACATTGTCAATTGTCGACGCAATATATGGCTCTCTCAATTATTTATTTCTCTTTTCACATCAGAAAACAATTGTGGATGCACGGGTCCACATCAGTTAGCCACTTTGGATGCCAAGGTCTTCATCAGAAATCCATTGCGGATATCAGGGTCAACATTAGAAAACTATTGTGAATGCCAGGGTTCACATAAAACCATTGTGGATGCAAGGGTTCACATCAGAAAGTCATTGTGAATGACATGGTCAACATCAGAAAACTATTGTGGATGCCATGGTCCACATCAGAAAACCATTGTGGATGCCAGGTTCCACATTGAGAACCATCGATCTAAACTATATCAGAAACCGCAATACATTTCATCATCGTGATTAAATGCTGTCTCCGCAACGATGGTTGACTGCAACAGATCTCCAACATCCCCTGTCTCTTGTCTTAGTCGTGCTCTCTGCTAGATTGTAACTTGTCAATCTTGTGATGTTACTCTCCCACTTGTATATCTGCCTACCTCTTGCTCATTTCCCGTCGACTTTACCCCCAAATTAAAGTCCTCAACAAGGTATTTTGTATTTCAATATGTCCAAAATATTTTATTCTCTAGATTTTTATTTCCTTTAATAATTCTTTCTTCATACGAATTGTTGTTAGAACCTCTTTATTTGTTTTATTCTTTTCCATTATGTTCTCCTTATTCTTCTTTATCTCCACATCTAAAAGGCATCAATTCCGTCTCATAATTATTTTTTTTATTGTCCATGCTTCTGAGCCGTACATTAATATAGAATAGATGTAGCAGTTTGTAATTCCAATTTTTAGCTTATTTATAATTTGTTTAGATGTTAATATTTTCCTCATATCATTGAAAGTGCTAGGGAGAAACACCAAGCTGAAGCTTTTCAACTCCTGTATTATCCCAGTATTAACACATGAAAGTGAAAAATGGAAATAAACTCAAACAACAATAAAAAAAATAAACAGCTTCGGAAACAAATGTCTCTGGAAACTGATGAACATAAAATGAAACGATTGCGCCACAAATAGTGATTTAAGAAGCAAAACACACCAAGAATATGTTTCAAACGTCATAATAAAACACAGATGGAAATCCCTGAGTCACATTTTAAGACTAGATGAAAACAGAATAAACCAACGTGGACACCTAATGGTAAAAGAAAACGAGAAAAGCATAAAGCAACCCTAAAAAGCACCATGCTTAAATAAGAGGACATAACATAATGCAAGATCATACAAGAACTAAAACTGCAGGCAGTGGACCACAATACATGTAGAATCAATACCTCTGCCCTGTGTGCCGCATGCAGCACAAAAGTAACAAACTAATTGAAAGTACTTTTGGCCATTCCTATTCTCCTTTTTTATCCTGCGATGTTATATCGAGCCAATTCTTTTTTATGGATGTGAAGAATGGCCTGAAACAAAAACATTCAAAGCGTATTAGAAGCTACAGAAATGTGGTTTCTTAGAAGAATGATGAAAATACCATGGTCAGCTAAGAAAACTAATGCAGAGATTCTCATTGATGTTGACGTAAAAAAATCAATCAAATCAAACATTACGGGCAGACAGTCAAGATTTCTAGGGCATATGCTGAGAAGAATACATATTGAACACTTAACCACTGGAAAGATCAAGGTGAGAAGAGATAGAGGACGAGAAAGGGAATAGTTGCTAGATGGACTTGTATTGTGACACCGTAAAAGTTCACCAACCGAGCTTATTGACAACACAAGAGGCAGAGAGTCGTGGAGAAACATGATCGCCTACGCCATTCGGCATGGCAGTTGATTAGTTGGTTGATTCTCATTTTAACTTCTGTTTCACATCTGCCATTATTTGTGATTTGATAATCGACATTGATAATATTCTACTTGTTATAGTTTCTCTCCATGTATTTTTATGTTTAGCATCTGTTCTTCTGTCACTGTACTGATTATCATAGTGTATGTTTTTTAGATATTTATAAACAAACACAAATTTAAAAGACTGACATGCTGTATTTTTCCAGTTAGGGAGTTACAAGGAGAATGTGAGTAGTTGTTTATATCTAGTCTATACTTTTTACTTGATTTATCGACGTGATCTATTAGTCTTTTTAGTTCCTGTTCACTTTCTGCTAAAAGAGCCGTGTCATCTGCATATCTAA
Source organism: Meghimatium bilineatum (assembly GCA_034231615.1). Classification (NCBI taxonomy): domain Eukaryota; kingdom Metazoa; phylum Mollusca; class Gastropoda; order Stylommatophora; family Philomycidae; genus Meghimatium; species Meghimatium bilineatum. The sequence goes on along the minus strand of CM067305.1, from coordinate 42,377,419 downwards.
TGTTTTTTTTAATTTTCCCATTGATCTTGTGTAGTGACATTCCTTCTATGTTTAAAGATATTCCCTGCGTGATAAAATACATACACGTCTTTACTCATTTCTTTATTTCTATGTATGGTGAATAGCTATTTTTATACATTATTGATGCATTCTGTTCCCAGTATATATTTCTAATCAGTTCGATGTCTTTTCTAGCTATGTCTATTTCTTGTAGACATTCAATTAATTCTTAATGTTAGAATACGTCAAAAGTCTTGCTGTAGTCTACGAAGCGAATATAGATACTTTTTCAAACATCTATTTATTTATCTATCATTAGTCGAATACTAAGTATAGCTTCTCTGGCTTCTTTGTTTTTCCTACAAATTAAACTGCTCTTCACCGACCTCCATGTCTATCTTGTTTTTAATTCTTTCATATATTATCTTGAGTAGTAGTTTGGTTATGTTACTCATCAAATGTATTGTTCTGTATTATATACAATCCACAGCTCTGAGCATCTTAGGTACTGGTATGAATATTAATGGTTTGAGCTCTTTAGATATGTAACCTGTTTCATATGTGTCATTTCACAGTTATGTGATAGTTTCCACACCATTCATTCAGAGTTTTTATTATGTCGACTGCTATGTTGTCGGAGCCTGAGACCTTTCCACATGTTATTTATTTTCTTGTGCTTTCTAATTCTGCTTTCAGTATTGCTGGTCCATCATTATTGTGTATTGTACGTTTGTTGTTCCGTTGGTCAACAAATAGTTCTGTCACATACCAATCTTGTAAGTACTTATGTTTTATCAAATATAGCTGTTCCACTTTTATCTTTAATACAGCCAACCCCATTTATATGATTTTTCTTATTTTTCATGTCTTATCTCCTTATGCATTTCTTTTGTCTTCTGTTATAGGAACATCTCTTCTATTTCTCAGCATTTTGTTTCTAGCCACTATTCTTTCGCCGTTCTGTTCATGTTACGTATTTCACTGTCTATAAATGAATAGTGTGGTGTATATTTTAACTTTCTTTCGTTCTGACAATTTGTCTAATATTTCATCTATTTTTTTAAAATTATTCTTATTGGTAAATTGGAATTTGATGTTTTAATATTTTTCCTTAGACTGTTCCATTTATTGTCTGTTTTCTCTTCCGAATTTTCCCCTTCTGTATTGTTCCATGCATTATATCATTATATTCTCATATCTATTCCTTACATCTACAAAGTATATTTGTTGTATATCTGGTTGCTTAAGTGCTGATGTATCTTGTCTATCTCTAGATCTTGATTTCTGCAATGCTCTAAAAAATTAAATTATATATTTCATATAATTATTATTATTGAAATAAAAATGTTGTTCTTATTGCCATGTCCGCAATTTTCAACCGTGGACATTAGTCCAATTATGTTATATGAAAGCTTTACAACCATTAACAATAATGCAAGTAGTGGCATAGGTATTTCTATTACCACAACTTACGAAGAACAATTTCAAATGAGCTAAAAGAAACACATTTATTGACTGTGAATCCGTGTCTAAGACACAATTCCTACAGCGAGTTAAGGGCACAACGTTTATTGACTGTGAACACGTGTCAAAGACACAATTAATACAACGAGCCAATAGCACCACTTTTGTTAACTGTGAGCCTGTGTCAAAGACACAATTCTAGCAATATATATACTGTAACATAATAAAAATGCACCATTATTACAAATAATGATGCGGGGAAGGTGGGTGAGAAAAGTGTGGGAATTGATTTTCGGCATGTTTGTAGTGAGGCAAAGAACGAATATATGCAGGGATGACACATGCTTAATGAAATCTGAGATATTGTGTAAAGAACACGTGAAAAACAGTTAAGGTTGCACGTGCAGTCAACACCCACTCATAACAAATATGAGTCTGAAAATGTGTAGGTGCTTGCCAGTATATTCGGTATAAAAAGGCTGTTAAGACAAAAAAAACCAATACCAAACATGGACAACGAGAGCACAAGACACACATAAAATTGTGACAGCTGAAATGGCATGCTTACGCAAAATCCTAGAAATATTGTTAAGAGACGGTGAGGAATGAGGACATCCGACAAAAAACAGGCACCACCCCAATCTTAGAATCCATCAAGAGACAACAGATCAAATGGTTTGCACACATCAGCAGACTACCACCAGACAACATACCACAGCAGCTATGCTACACAGATACAGCGAAGGCAGACCTAGAGGCCAACCACGAAAACAATGGACCACTGAAATAAAAGAGGCGACAAATTCCACATTATACTCAACACATAAGAGGGTCGTCTCCAGAGAACTCTTCTACCCATGACGTCGAAAGATAACAAAGGGTTTCAGCGAATAGATAGACAAAATGCCAAGCACATATGCCTAAAATGCCAAGACTATCTGAATACGACCTCCACCGAGTCATCAGTACGGTAGTGACAGGATTGAGCATTAATGAATTGCAACAACATCACTATTTTACGTCTCAAAGAACTTTTCCGAAATACTGGCAGTTCCCGGGATATAATTCGAAGTGGTCAACCACGGATGCCTATAGCATCGCAAGATCGTCATATTGTGCCGAATCACTTAGGAAATCGTTCACCTCCAGCAAGACAAACAGCACGAGCAACAGTACTGACAGACATGGCAATACTCTTACATGACAGTCATGGTGGACTCAGAGATCTTACTGCAAGACGACCTAATGACAGACCAAATCTGACACAAATATATCTTCAACTGCACCTGCAATGGATACAACAACACGCCAGATACAAACACGCACACACACACGCACACACATACACACGCACACACATACATACACACACACACACACACACACACACACACACATATATATATATATATATATTTATATATATATATATACATATATCACGGAGTTCGTGGTGGCTGGATTACCAGAACTGCTACCTCCACTATTTTTATTTCTGTTAAACTTTGATATAACCAAATTGGACTAGCGTCTGCGGTTGAATAGAGTACATCACTGATAGAGGTACTTTTTACTTAACTAAAGATATACTTCATACCTGGCAATGTAAGGGAGTGAATTGTGAAATCTACAAAGTAAGATATATTGATATAATTATATCCCTTCTTAAGGATTCTTGTAGATGCTTTTGTTGATTTTAACAAAATATTTTACGACATGGAATTATTTTGAAGGTCGATGAAATACAATTATCTCAACCTGAATCTGCCATATTATAAAATGATAATACACCTTGATATAATCAAGGTTGATTTCTGTCAATGGTTGAAACTCAGTATGTTCAACTGAAACAATGATTTTATACCTTACACACCAGCCAACGAAATATAGGTTTATGTTCACATTAAACGTTTATATGCGTGTGTGTATATATATTTATATATGGTAATATTATACCGTTATGTCATACACACTCACACACACACATATATATATATATATATATTGACCATGGCCAGCTGAGTACTTCTGCCTTTGACCCTGTGGTCTGTGGATAAAGAAAAGATGTACCACACTTCACCGTTCAATATGTACAGAGGAAATTAGTCTAATCTGGTCATTCATTCATTGGTACCCATGCCTTCCGGCGTAGACGATCATGCCTCTCCACAGTCCTTTGTTTTTTTATACATTTAAATATAGTTTCTGATGATTCTGCATCATGCCCGACTTTCAAGCCATCCAACATTTTCTCACGTCGTCTTCCTCGGTATCTCTTACCCTCGATCTTTCCAGTTATTACCATGTTCTCCAACCCACCTCTTCTCATGACATGACACAGAAACTGTGATTGTCGCCTTCTAATTCAGTTAATAAGTTCTCTATTTGAGTTGAACGGTTGTAGAATTATAGCATTACGCTATTTAGTTGTCCATGATATATTAAACTTTCTTCTAGAAAACCAAATCTCTGCCAAACCTCCAGATATTTTCTTGCAATATTGTCAAATGTCCATGCTTCACTACCATATAACAGTACGGGCTCCATGTATCATTTTAGTATGTTCTTTTATACTTCTATTGATAATGAATTATTACACAAGATGTTCCTCATCTTCTGGAATGCTGCTTTTGCCTATGCTGTTCGACATTTTATCTCAATGACGCATCTATCATCTGAAGTAATAATTGTGCCCAAATATTTAAATTTATCTACTTGTTTAAGAACTGTCCTGTTGACCTTGATGTTACATTTAAAAGTGTTAGATGTTTTAGATGTAAATCACTACTTCTGTTTTCTTGGTGTTCAAGCTGAGACCTTATCTGGTTGTACGTTTGATTATTAAAAATACAGCAGTTCATGGTACAGGTAATCTTGTCATCACGATATCCAAGTATTGTGCACCACTGCTCTACTATTCCGTCCTTTATACCAATGGTTTTCAAGGTGGATTATATGTCATTCTTTATTTATTGTCATAGATTTCACCACCATAGAGAAGACCTACATGATTCAGTCAGTCAATTCCTCTTGTGCCAAGTTTGGCACATAGGGCGGAATCATAGTTTTTTTCCATGCCTGTCGGTCAGTTGCCATGAATTGCAGGTCTTGTGCATTTATGCCTGTTGATTTTAATTAATTCATAAATATTCTTCTGAGCGTTGTTTTTGGTCTCCCCTGTTTTCTTTAACCGTCTGGTGTCCACATCATGAAGACTTATCGTGGAATTATGTCTTCCTTCATTCTAAGTATGTGGCCGATGTATTCTCAGCGGTGTTTTCTGATGATGTTCCTAACATATTCTTGTTTTGTCTCCTCTCTTAGTAAGTCATTTGATTTGAAATCTTTCGATTAGTATTTGTTATTTTTTCTGAGGCATCTATTCTCGAAGACAACTAACTTCTTATCCATTATTGCCGTAAGTATCGTCTTGTTTTTACCTAATTCTATTTGTTAGTATTATGTTTGTGATTGCTGTCCAGTACACAGTAGTATCGTCTTGTTTGTAACTACGTCTATGTGTTAGTATCATGTTTGTACTTACTGTCCAGTACAAGAGGAACACTGTGAGGACATGCATATCTTATGAAACAATTAATTATATTTAGTAGTTTTGCTGACCTAACAACGGCAGATGCGTCTATGTTCTCAGGAAACGAAAAAAATGAGGTAAAAGCGGGATGTGCTTCCTAATTTCTAAAACGTCCTTTCATCCGTACCGGGATACAATCTCATCAATAAATGGATCACTATTATCATGTTGAAAACGCATAGGAAAAACATAACAATTAAACAGGTGTATGCCCCAACAACAATAGTAGATATCCATAGACACGAAAAAATTATACGACTAGTTATGAGGATGATCACAGAAAAATGCAGATAATTCAATATCCACCTGCATACATGCTTTATAAATTACACTAAAGCTTATGACTGTGTGAATCATCACGAATTATGGGGGTAATAAACAACATGGATTTCCCAGAGCACATTATACGGCTAATTGTTGAGACATACAGAAATAGAATAAGCCACCGTAAAAGTGGAAGGGATAGTGAGTTATTTAAAGTAAACAAAAGTAGTAAGACAATGGTTTACATTATCTCCATACCTGTTTACAGATATGCAGAGAACATAATGAGAAATGGGAAACACCAAATAGTGCAACAATAATTCAGACCCATAAACATCGGTGGTCTAGCGATCCCAAAATTAAGATAGGGCCTATGCTGACGACGCATTTCTTTTAATATCAAATGATAAATACTTAACAAACATAATAAAATCAACAAACAGCTTTAGCGAATAACAAAACATGTTTCTAAATATGATTAAAAAAAACAAACGTAATGGTAACCATCAAAGTGAAAACATGACTTATAATTAATATTGATAACATTGCTTTAGAAGTGACAAATGTAGAATAAGTTGGATTTAATATAAACAGAATAGGAGACTGCACAGTCGAGATCAGGAGAAAAACACACAATACCGATGTTCAAAGTAAAACAACATAAAAACACCATGGCACGGTAAAAAAAAGGCAATTAAGGTATGTTTCTTACGTACAGGTGTGTTCCCAGTGGCGACCTACGGCTCAGAAACATGGAGAACAAATAAAACTACAGCCAAAAGAACAGAGGCTTACAAAAGTGCTATAGAAGGGTCCTGAGAGTATCATGGATATCAAGAAAGATCAACGAAGAGTGCTAAACAGACATGAAGAGTGCTAAACAGAAACGAAGAGTGCTAAACAGACACGAAGAGTGCTAAACAGACACGAAGAGTGCTAAACAGACACGAAGAGTGCTAAACAGACACGAAGAGTGCTAAACAGACACGAAGAGTGTTAAACAGAATCAACGTTCAAGAAGGCTAGCTTTTAAGCACCATATTTAGAAGGGAGTAAGGTTTTTCTGCCACGTGAAGAGACGCGATGGCATGGAAATAGTGTTGTTGGAGAAGCTATAGAAGGCAGTAGAGGCAAAGATGATCGACCGTGGCGTCGCTGGACAAGAGATATTCAGAAATGCATGCACATGTCGCTAGTGGAGGCAGAAAAATGTGCGCGAGAACGCGGGGGTTGTAGTAGATTCAAAATGAAGACTACGCTTTGGAAAGAAAACGTCATATGATACAGTCCACTCACCCAGGACGAAAAGCGCTGATATCACAGCGAAGCTGTAAACTATGACACAAGCATTCTCTTCTCATGACTACGTCCTGGTAAACAGTAGATGTTTGCAAACGAACGTAGAAGAAGACAGAAAACTATTTCAGAAATTAGTAGTACCTATGCTGCTTTTACATAACTACTATCAGTAGTTTCTGATACCACATCTTCAGAGAAATTGAATTTTCACTGCCAGGACCTCATAATAAGTGCACTTTTAGTTAATTACCACGTTCCATCAAATCTCATTATTAGCCAGGGTAGAGAGAACTTATAGAGAGTTCATGGCTACAACAGAGATTGTCCGTGATTGAAGTTATTTACATTGCTGTTTTCTTTCTAAGGATGTTAAAATTAGTATATTACATGTTTATCCCAAGTAAAGGTTTCTAATAATGTGCTGAGCTTTCAGACACTTCGAGTTCATAGCTAGCGTTTTTTTTCTATAAGACTGTGTTTTTGCTTGAATCGATCTGAAGTTAGGGTATTAGAGAAGATGATTACATTTCTTATGGCAAGGTTCATCTTATCTATATGACCTGTAAGGACGTTATCACAGTCACTATGTAAGACTCTCGGTTCAGTGCCAGCTGTCCAGTCTCTTCCAGTGTCATATTCAGAAGGTGTTCGATATCCATGTCTATCGTAGTCTTTGTGAACCACTTTTCTTTGCTGGAACGTCCTTCGATGATTTATATTCGTAACCATTGTGTCTTTTTCAGGGGCGTAGCGTACATTTTTAGAATGTTCTCCCCCCCCCTTTCTTTTCTTCACACCAGAAGCACGTATTTGTGGTCCTATATACAATATTAACTAGTTTAAAAATACCGTATATAACCATGTAATGCAACACCAGGCGTTTGTTCTTCTTTTCTACGAAAATATTCAGTACACAGACCCGTAGATAAGGGGTATTCAACCGCCCCCCTTGACAAATCTAATACGACCTTTAGCACTAGAAACTTAACCCAAAGGTCGATAGAAATTTGTAGCGATAGCGATACGACACCCCCAACCCGTAGCGATTTTTCACAAAACGGTCTTCAAAATTCCCATCAAACAATGGGATTTACAATCGATAAGGGATACCATTTATTTTTAGATAAAACCCCTTCTTTAGGTAAACATATATACGGCCTGTCAGTACCCTCTCAATAAATGTTGATTCTGAAAAAAGGGCTCTTAATACGTTTCTTCTCAATCGCCGAGGAATTCAAACATGACAGACGATTGTTTTCGTGGAATTTCAGAGATATATTTTGATTCTCTTCAGAGTGCTCATACTTCTTTGACTGCCTGGCTGTAGTGGTAGGTGTATAGTCAAAAATAAACGGAGTAGTTCTGTTACTGCCTGATAGATTAAAGCTAGGCCATTTACAAGAAAAATATATCAGAAGTTCTTTAGGAGGTAGATGCATTGTCTCATCTGCATATACTTTGTGAAGTTCATAATCTAGTTTGTTTCTATTAAAAATGAGTACTGTTTTATTAAACTACTCAATATATTCTGGAGGACTTCTTTTCTGTAATCTTTCAATTTACTCTTAAATACTAATTCAAGAAATTTTATATAAAGAAACTCTTAAAATCTGCATTTCTATTGTGTAGTTATATATAATGCACATATAATGTAACATTAGGACATTAGCCCTTTTTGTCTCATCATCATATATTATTTCTAAGCGTATGATTCGTCTGAAGCCAGCACTTGAAAGACAACTGGAAGACAACTGACAGATTTTAAAAGTACTCCCATTAGGTCTTCTCATGCAATGGAGTGACGTCATTATCATTTTTTCTCTTTTAGTGTCAAAGGATAGTAGCTGTCGTAACTTTCAAATAAAGAATAAAACATCTATTATCTTTCTGTAATGGTTATATTAAATAACTAAATTTGTGCGTGCTATTAAAGTTCTTCAATCATGAGAGGGGACGCCGAGAGTTGTGGCGTCTATTGACGCTACGTCACTGATATTTATCTATTTCTAAAATATGTTTGCATTATTTTAGTGGTTCTGAGGAGCAAGTCTTCTTCTATGTTCATAGGTCAAAGGACATCTATATTGGATCGTCTTCCTGTCCTCGATATTTTTAGATCTTTCTGTAGCATTTGATTTAAAATACTGATATTCTCTTTTCCAGTGCGGATGTCATTTGTCCACGTTTCACAACCATATGTTGCCACTGGAAAATATAACTTCGTAATACTTGCAACTTTGATTTTTTTCTGTTTGACCATTGACATATATTATTGAACTGTGATGTTTTTTTTTTTTTTTTTTTTTTTTGTAAGGCCATTGTTAATCTCTTCTTGATTTATGCTGAACAATCTCCTGTGGTGTTCGTTGTTGACACAATATATTCAAAATATAAGTTTCAGGAGAGAATCAATTAATATCACAAGAGGAGACAGAATGAGGTGCACTTATAATCATCTGAAGCGACATTCAGTGGATTCCAAACCCACAGCAACACACACGAAAATGAGCACGGAAATGAGAATTTACCAACGAGGGTATACTCAAATCTCAAGTTGAAGAAAGTATCACAAACGATGAAAGTAAATCCAAGTTGACAATAAAGCATAGTTTCGGCGAGAAATGGGAGCCTAGATAGTTTAGTTTTAAGTCACTCGCCAGAGTTTCAATTTCAGTCGTTATTGGTGGTTTGAAGTAAAAAAATATTACCGTGGTTCCATGCCATAAGGAAGTACTGTACTAATGCTCAATCTCTGGGAAGGTCGAGGAATGACTCCATGATTCCATCGCTATTGAGCAAGTGCTGCAGGCGATGATGGTAAATCTGGTTTTTGCGTCAGCCACTGACTATAAAACTAAGAACTTATGGGTAAACGGTGTGCTATGACGCTGGTACATTATTAAGTTTACCTTTTTTCTATATCTTAGCGAGAAAATCTCAGAGAACATTATTCAGAAGACGCTTTATCTAATCATGAAGATCATGTTGGGGTTTCCAACTTTAAAGTTGACACTATACAGTAATCTTCAGGACAATTACACAGCAAAGTACACATTTACAGTACGTTGAACATTGGTCAGAGACATATGTGTTGGTGAGAACAAGATAAACAGATAGTAGGACATATACTACACGACTGACATCTTTATGAAAGGAGAAAAGCATAGATGTGACTCTCCTCGGCCGGCCCGAAGGAAAGACTGCATAGCGATGTGTCAATTCTGCGACAAACAGCCACAATTAAACGACAGATTAGTGTAGTCAAATAAGAGAAGCACTACTAAGAAAACGAATAATCAAGAATTTTTAAAATCTTGGTATACAGAATCTAAATCCATATTTTACAAAATCATATAATATAGAGATTGAAAAAAGTAATTCAGTAACATCGGGGCAGAACTTAGGCAGCTGTTGTGCATATTAAATGGCATGTGGCATACTAGAGGTTAATTTATTTCTTGTGAGTCACAACATCAAAACCGATACTTTACCGCAGATACACAGTATTGTGTGGCAATTTCCTGAAAATCGATGAAAATATTACTTACAGTTGATAAAATTATGTATGTGAAACGTTTAAAACTGCCGGACCGACTGACAGTGTCAATATTTGTTGAAGATTGTTAACCCCATTCTACCTGGCTTAATAAGCACCTGGCGTAGTAAGACAAACCATCAATGCAACAGAACACATCATCTATACAGTTATGCTTCTCATACTTTTATTTTTTGGTACAATGTATATTTAAAAAAAAATATGTATGCACCCTCTGTGGTTGGGAGGGGGCCAGAGATTTACTGTGCAGCACTAAGGAGGAGGAAACTGACCTCACTGTTTTTTCAAATGACTGAGGCCAATCATAGATTCACAGTGCTCAGGACGATACAATCCTTTTGACTTGAACATTTGGTTGCATGCCTGGAGAAATAGCGAAGTTCGGCATAACCAGTAATCAATTGGTGGCAGGAAATAGCACAGTGAACACTATCTTGGCTACAGTGGCTCGGAGCAGTGCATAGTTTGAAATCTACATTGCTGGTAGTGTGATAGTTGTTCTCTGGCCCATTTGGTAGAACCCTCTCAAATGCGGGCAATGGTTCTAGAAAAAATCACCAACTCAGATGAGGTAGATGTATAATTATATAGAAGAAACCATTTAAAAACTTCTAAATGTGGACTGAATCACAATATTTGCATGAAATCTACTCGAGGTTTACTTCTGCATGGTGGTTGGTCTTACTAACCATGTGTTAGATCTACCGGTACTCAATGTCATGTATCATATATTATACTTCTCAGAAACATTCAACATTCTCACACATGTTCAACATTCTCACACATGTTCAACATTCTCACACATGTTCAGGTTTCTCATACATGTTCAACTATCTCAGAAATGTTCAGCCTTCTCACACATGTTCAACCTTCTAACAAATGTTCAGCCTTCTAACACATGTTCAACCTTCTAACAAATGTTCAGCCTTCTAACACATGTTCAACCTTCTAACAAATGTTCAGCCTTCTAACACATGATAAGCCTTCTCACACATGTTCAACCTTCTAACACATGTTCAGCCGTCTAACACATGTTCAGCCTTCTCACACATGTTCAACCTTCTAACACATGTTCAACCTTCTAACACATGTTCAGCCTTCTAACACATGATAAGCCTTCTCACACATGTTCAACCTTCTAACACATGTTCAGCCGTCTAACACATGTTCAGCCTTCTCACACATGTTCAACCTTCTAACACATGTTCAACCTTCTCACACATGTTCAACCTTCTCACACATGTTCAACCTTCTAACACATGTTCAGCCGTCTAACACATGTTCAGCCTTCTATCAAATGTTCAACCTTCTAACACATGTTCAACCTTCTAACACATGTTCAACCTTCTAACACATGATAAGCCTTCTCACACATGTTCAACCTTCTAACACATGTTCAGCCGTCTAACACATGTTCAGCCTTCTCACACATGTTCAACCTTCTAACACATGTTCAGCCGTCTAACACATGTTCAGCCTTCTATCAAATGTTCAACCTTCTAACACATGTTCAACCTTCTAACACATGTTCAACCTTCTAACACATGATAAGCCTTCTCACACATGTTCAACCTTCTAACACATGTTCAGCCGTCTAACACTTGTTCAGCCTTCTATAAAATGTTCAACCTTCTAACACATGTTCAACCTTCTAACACATGTTCAACCTACTCATACATGTTCAGCCTTCTGACACATGTTCAATTATCTCAAACATGTTCAACCTTCTCACACATGATAAGCCTTCTCACACATGGTCAGTTATCTCAAACATTTTAACCTTCTCACACATGTTCAACCTTATCATACATGTTTATCCTTCTCCCACATGTCAGCCTTCTCACACATATTTAACCTTCTCACACATGTTTAGCCTTCTCACACATGTTTAGCCTTCTCACACATGTCAGCCTTCTCACACATGTCAGCCTTCTCACACATGTCAGCCTTCTCACACATGTTTAGCCTTCTCACACATGTCAGCCTTCTCACACATATTTAACCTTCTCACACATGTCAGCCTTCTCACACATGTCAGCCTTCTCACACATGTCAGCCTTCTCAAACATGTTCAGCCTAGAATTATATTTAAAGATGGTAAATATGAATTATGAATCACCGTCATAGCAGACGGTTTCCCATAAGTGCTCCATTTCTTCGTCAGTGGTTGATTAGAAACCGCATGACTAGTGCCGCCTACCGCACTTGATCAGTAACGATATCGGCAGTCCTAGACCTTCCTTAAGCAAGAGACCTAAAACCCTATTTTCTGGTGGATGGGTGAACCACGTGAGTAATTTTTATTGCAAACCATAAGTAATAAGTGGATTCGAAACCCGGGTTTGCTGGCCAGCGAGCGAATGACTTAAGATTACACTATCATGGTTACCTAGAATATTTCAATATTTGAAGTAAACCATGGACTCATTAATACCGTTCCATCTAAGATGAACCACTACGTGACCGCTCATTTATAAGAATGTGAAACGCACGAAACGTAACATTACGCACATGCATATTCAAACCCGCACGGAACGTAACATTACGCACATGCATATTGAAACCCGCACGGAACGTAACATTACGCACATGCATATTCAAACCCGCACGGAACGTAACATTACGCACATGCATATTGAAACCCGCACGGAACGTAACATTACGCACATGCATATTGAAACCCGCACGGAACGTAACATTACGCACATGCATATTCAAACCCGCACGGAACGTAACATTATGCACATGCATATTGAAACCCGCACGGAACGTAACATTACGCACATGCATATTCAAACCCGCACGGAACGTAACATTACGCACATGAATATTGAAACCCGCACGGAACGTAACATTACGCACATGCATATTGAAACCCGCACGGAACGTAACATTACGTACATGCATATTCAAACCGAGATTGTCGGCAATAAAGACCTCTGTACATGAAGTCAATAAGCCTTCTTTCGTTAGATCTTTGATTATTGTGGTGAATTCGTTGATTACTATTTATATACGTGGAGTCGCATGTACAAAAAAGTGAAGTCCGACCAACGAAATGAACAGAAATAATAAAAAATAAGCCTTTCATGTTATGTTTTCTTTATGTAAATGGGTCTTTACTGGAGCCCTGCCATGTCTAAATTGAGGACATCAAAAACTATTCCCAGGAGCCACCACAAGAATAATTTACACTTACGATTTTGTAGTTTTCATAATCGGATGTGACCCGCATACGGGGACAAATTAGAATTAACGTAGCTCATTAGACACATTCGTAGTCACTGTCTACTTCAGCCCTGCTGAAGGACACGCGCTGCGAATGGATACCAAAAGACTCCCCTGTCAAGCTTTGATGTGACCATCAAGGGGCAATAGAAAACGAGGAAGACCAAGAGAGACCGTACGTAGTACTATTACAAGAGAGTGCTTCACCATCGGTATCAGAAACATGAAGACCTAAGACAAACTGCAATAAAACGCGTGACATAGAAATTTATGACATCTGTCCTATCTGTCTTTGGCCCTAGAGGAATAACTAACTAACCAGTTATTATCAAAACTGCAATGCCATTTTCTAAGTTTTGCCTATAACTATACACATCGGACTTCAATTAGCCTACTATTTCATAACAAGTCACTAAACAAAAACACGTGTAAGTATACTGCTAGAACTAAAGAAAAATAATATAATGCACACCTTGTATTTATATATTTGATTTAAAAAAAAGGATATGTGTGCAAAGTCTACTCTATTGCAGATTTTCATAGAAAGGGGTCAAAGAAAAAAAACAATGGGAGATTATAAATCAATAATATATCCAAGCTTCGAAAGGGAGACAAGTTAAGGAATATTGGAAATAGCTGACGTCTTCAATGTGCAGTAATGACAATGTTTAGGTTTGTTTTGTAAGGTTTTGTTTGTAATATTAACACAATTAACCGTATTCTTTGAAGAACCGATTCGAAACATCCATCGTTAATTTATGTGTCAAGGAAAATACAAGCGTAACGATTTGTTTGCCGGATAAGATACTGATAAAAAAATATGTTCACAGTTTAGGTAATGAGAGAATGACGCAAAATGATGAAATATGCAAATCAATAAGATTTTGAAACTCTCTTGTATGTTTCAATGAGCTGTTGAAATCTAGGACATAAACGGTGAAGTGTGCCGTCTGTCTGTTGTTGCAAGTTAGCAGAAGAGTCGATTTTCGATGTCAGGTAAACAAAATAATTTTCTTTAGAATTCTAGTACATTCAACTGTAATGTATTATTATATTTATAAATATTATAAATAATTAACACAGTGATCAAAGGAGAGATTTTGAAATGAATTACGGATCGCTTATTGGAGAATGAACATTCACTGGACAAAACCGTATTATAGAGACTGAAGGACAGTGTAAGCAAGCGAGGCCGTCGGGAGTAATGACCGATGTACAGAAAGTAAACAAGACTTCATTCGAGATATTCGTGTTTAATTTTTTGTATTTTTTTTTCGTTTCGTTGCTCACTATTTATATTCTTGGGGTCGCATGTAAAAAAAAAGCCAAGGCCGACCAATGAAATGCACAGATGTAATCAAAAATTCAACCTTTCAAATCAGTCATGTTTACTTTCTGTACACAGTCTTTTACTGGAGTCCGGTCATGTTTACTTTCTGTACACATGTCTTTTACTGGAGTCCGGTCATGTATTAAGCGTGTGACACGCAGAAAATTAGGAGAGAGGAGTCTAATTAGGCGCAAGAAAATCAGCACGCAACGGAAACTATAGGCCTAAGCATACATACTCTTCTCCATCTGCTAACAGAGATTGACCAGCTGCGGTACTTCCCGCAGTGCAATGTTGACAGTTTTTAAATACTTGAATATAGTGATCACTTGCGTTAAGAACGTTGGTACAGTATTGAGTAATATGAATATCCTCACCTGTAAATGATCTTCTTCTTCTTCTCGTTCGCAGTATGACATATCTACACATACACGGACAGACAGCATCAAGGAATGGACAGGGCAAGATATTTCCACACTCATCCGCATCGCTGAGTATATTATTCGCTGGAGGACTGTGTGCTGAAGCATCCAATGTGGTACCCATACGACCCTGAAGGGTTATGGGTTTATTGATTGATTGATTGATATCTACACAGCAAGTCCTGTTTTCTTAATAAATGCTGCTGTATTTGAAAGCTCCTCAGTGCTCCCATACATCTTTCTGTGGATATCCTTCTCTGTGGGCCAGTGTTCTTCCCTTAACTGGTTTAGTGTATTGCAGTCTTGCAGGATATGTTCATCTGTCTGTGCTGATTGCCCACAAGGGCACAGTGATGTTGGGACCAATCTTAGTCTATTTAAGTTGCTATTTAATCTGTTGTGTCCCGTTCTGAGGCGGAAGATAATAACCTGTTCTGCTCTGTCGAGATAGTGGAAATTGTCTTCTGGGTGGTCGACTTAACAGGTGGTATTTCTTACTGATGCGATATCTGTCCTACAAGTTCTTTACAGCGATAAGCTGCCACACCTGAAGAAAGCCATGCGAGAAGTGAGCATCCAATGAAGGTAGCGACGCAGGTATAATTATTTTTTCCTTTTAAAAAATATATTTAGTATTCTTTAAAACAAAGATCTTCAGAATGTCCTCAGACCAGCTAGTTTCAGAAAAATATTATGAAATAGGCATACTATATTACCATCGATGTCGGAAAACGCAGGCCAAAGTGGCACTGCACTAAAAACTGAATTCCTGCGCAATACAATAAAAGTTAAACATCAATTTGTGAGCAGTGAAAGTGGAATTATATAGCACAAAGAGGTTAGTGAAGAATATAGAATGAGTAGACGAGTGAAGACTATAGAATTTGTAGACCAGTGAAGACTATAGAATGACAAGTGAAGAATAAATATAAAAGAGAAGTGGATTATAAAAGCAGTAGTGAAGAAAATAGAATGAGTAGGGAAGAATATAGAATGAGTAGTGAAGAATATTAGAATGAGTAGTGAAGTAGTGAAGAATATATACCAATAAAAAAAATTAACGAGCACTTTTTGAAAGCTAAGTCAGTAAATGAAGAGAACATAAATGAAGATCGGAAACAAGCCAACATCATTTCAAAATATAACATGACATGCATAACAGTTGCAATTAAAACTATACTTTATGACTCTAACGTGTGTGAAATGAAAATGAAAGCACAGCTGTCAACACAACCTTCACTTTCAAAATGAATGAGAATAACACCAAAGGTCAAGATTGTCAATACCGTGTTGTCCTCTATTATTTGCGATACATTAGAGGCACACTGCTGCTACATAAAAATAATGAACTTAGAAATATTCGTCTTCTTCTTCAGCGTTCATTCTCAAACTCCCGCTTGATCTTCTTTGTATCAGTACCATTGTCCTACTATATTTCCAGAGATTGTCCTACTATTGTCCAGAGAATGGAAAAGCGTTGTGTCGCCGTTTTATTTGCGCAAATGGTCCGACTTCGGCGGAGAACTTAGAAATGAAAAATATGAAACTGCCTGCCACTGATGCTGAAATACCAGAAGTAGTTCAAGCAGAGTTGCAGGAGATTACTGATGTTGCTGAACTCGTTGTCGACAAGCTCTTTCTAAAGATGTTCTGTGAGATTTAGAGCTAGACTGTTTGCAGGTCAATACATTCTATTGACACCTTCTTGTTGCAGGAAAGCATTTACTCCACGAGAACTGTGTGTTCTTTCATTATCATCTTGAATGACTGCTTTGTGCCCAACAAATTGCAGTGAATTGGTGGTAAGAGGCAGTAGAATCTCGTCACTTTAGCGGTATCGTCCCTATTTACATTTCCAATAACATGGTTGGGGTGGGGTTCTGAAGAGTTAACTAATGTCTCCCCACACCATCACTGATTCTCCCAACATAGCGGTTGCGATTGAGGGCTGCTCCATCCTTAAAGAGTTAACCACAAAGCTTTCATACTCTGATTCCTCTATCTGTATGCTCCAACGCAAACATAAACTCATCCCTGAGCATAATGTAAGCACACTGTGCACGCCGCTAATGCAAGTGTTGCATACACCATACTAAACAAGCTTCTTTGTTGGCAGTAAGTGAAGTGTGGCCAAATTACTGGACGACAAGCAAGAAGGTTGACATCACGTAGGCGATTCCGAATCATCTGATCACTGATTGCAGTGTTAGTAGCATCTCTAAGGAATTGTCTAATAATTTTTGCATTTTAAATATTTTCTTTTGCAGTCACTGCCACTGAATTAAACGATCTTCTCAAGATGTAGTAGCTCTAGGACGACATGTACGTTGACATTCCTCGAGGATCTGAGTAACCAATCTGAGTAACGCTCTGTTACAGTCTAACAGTAACTGAATGAGATCGTGCAAGCCTTTGAGCCTTATTTCAGACAGTAACACCTTTCTTCAATCATGCAATAGCTATTTTATCCACAACACTCAGCATTCGTCGTCGATGTATGTTGTTGTGCACTGGTATGCAGAAGTTACGTTGCATATAACGACAATTTTGTAAGTACAGGTCAAGACCAACACTATAGTCTCCCAAATAACATCACGCTATATTTTTGGATTAGGACGTTCTGTTTCGTGATCAGACATTTAAAAAAACCCTCAAATTTTAGCGTCTCATCAGCATTTTTCAGTATGCTTGCTGTTTGTCACACGATCAGCTGGTGGAACTTGCTGCACATGTTGAATTTTTGTTGGTCAAGTTAAAACACCTTAGAATAATTGGTCATGGAATGTATTTTTTATATTTAAAAAAATATGTGTTTAATTTTCAGTTAACTTCCAGCGTAACAATTTTGAATGACGTAGAAGGAATAGTAAGAATGATGTAAGAAGCGAATAATGTAAAAGAGAAGTAACGTATATACAGAAGAAAAGTGAATACTACAGAAATAGTTGTGAAAAAAATAAAGAAAGAGAAATGAAGAATATAGAAGGAAAAGCGAAGATTATAGAAAGAGATATGAAGAATATAGAAGGAAAAGCGAAGATTATATAAAGAAAAATGAAGAATATAGAAGGAAAAACGAAGATTATAGAAAGAGAAATGAAGAATATGGAAGGAAAAACGAAGATTATAGAAAGAGAAATGAAGAATATAGAAGGAAAAGCGGAGATTATAGAAAGAGAAATGAAGAATATAGAAGGAAAAGTGAGTAATATATAGAGAAATAAATAATACAGAAAGATTTAATGAGACAAATGATGCTTAAAATGATACGAAAACGTACAATATGAATACTGGGAGCATCAATTGACAGGGAGTGGTCCAGGGCCCGTCTGTGCCAGCAAGGTACCGAGTTTGATCCCCGTCACAGGCAATTGTGCATCCGGACCGTTCAGAAAGCATTGGCAAACTACTGAATGTATTTATATTGCTAGAAAATCACTACAGCCAAAAAATGCTGTGTTGATAGCTACGTCCCATATAGGATATGATACCAATTTAATTGACAGGAAAGTGAATGTAATCCAAAGAAAGGAAACAGAGGATGCGGATAATTTTATCAGAAATAGAATATATTATACTCGGTGTTATCAAATAGGACATGTATAGTATTGTAAACAGTGATGTCTGCAAGAATTATACACTGGTATCAACAAAACAATTTGTTAAAATACAATTTTTATTCCGTTAAATTTAACAAAAGATTAACGTTTCGACAGAGATCATTAAATAGTAGAAATTACAAACATTAATTACATGATCTAATATTAAAATAATTATCTTTTTTACAATCAAATCTGTCTTTAACAAATGACTTTAAAGTCAACGAAAAAGTATACATGGATACATATAACACACATGGGCACGTATATTACACAGACATGTATTTATCATCTTTGCAGACCGTACAGGTTCCTATGTGTTAAGATGTCCACGTTAGCAAATCTCTCAGGGTGTACTCATTGAGTCACTCAGTATGCACGACTGGGAAAAAGTTTGCGATTTCAGCCAAGTTTAGTTCCAGCGTTATCTTAAACACCTCCATCGTCAAACTGCTTGTTGTTTCGGTGAAGGTTCCGATGTATTTCTGAAATGTTCTTCCACGTGCTGTGGCAGTAAACGCTCATCCATATAAATTACAATGTCTGTATCATCCGCATGTTGCCAGATGAGTATCTTTACCTCAACAACCACGCTCACAGTGCTACGTTCCTCGCTTTCTCTACTGAGAGTAATGTTAGTCTTAGATGCCTTCTGAAAGACAATGGGAACAAGTATTCATTCCCCACCAGGATTGATGCCTCCTAGTGAACATATCTGGCTAACAGTTTCCTTAGCACATCCCATTCACGAGTTGCCTCTCTTAGGTCTGCTCCCATTCACGAGTTGCCTCTCTTAAGTATGGCCCCATTCACGAGTTGCCTCTCTTAAGTATGGCCCCATTCACGAGTTGCCTCTCTTAAGTCTGCTCCCATTCACGTGAGGAAGCTCTATGTGTAGTGGATGTTATTTGTCGGAACTCACTCAGAGATATGCACGGACATTCCACATATCAATTTTGTGAGATATGCTCGGAAAGTCACGGATACATCTCATACCCATACATGGTGTATCTCTGGTTCAACACAGTATTATGTGCATCGCTTCATTCTGATTCCCCCCCCCCCGCAGGTCTCTCAATCTGCGTTTGACTAGTAGGTTTGACTATAAATAGACAGATTACATCAAATATGCCATACCTTTAACATGAAGACAAATATAGAAAAGACCGAAGTGATGAAGGTAGGAAGAACAGAAACAAACACCAATATATATATATATATATATATATATATATATATATATATATATATATATATATATATATATATATATTTATATATATATGTATATATATTGAAAACAAAAGACATAACCAAGTGACAGAATTCACATACCTAGAAAGCGATATAACAACAGACGGTAAGAGCAGCCAAGAAATACTCAATAGAAGTAGTAAAGCATACCAAACCGTAGGGCAAATGAAACCAATCTTCAGGAACAAAAACGTAGATTTAAACACCAAAATAACACTATTCAAAACGATTACTATGCCAACGCTGTGCTACCAGTGCGAAACATGGACAATGACAGCACAAGACAAACGTAAACTTGTGACAGCTGAAATGGCATGCTTCCGCAGAATCCTATGAATATCGCTAAGAGACAGGGTGAGGAATGAGGACATCCAACAAAAAAAACTAGCACTACCCCAATCTTAGAATACATCAAGAGACAACAGATCAAATGGTTTGCACACATCAGCAGACTACCATCATACCACAGCATGTTATGCTACACAGATACAGTGAAGGCAGACCTAGAGGTCGACCACGAAAACGATGGACCACCGAAATAAAAGAGACAACAAATTCCACAATATACTCAGCACACAAGTGGGCCGTCTCCCTGACTCTTCTACTCCTGACGCCGAAAGGCAACAAAGGGTTCAGAAAATAGATAGACTAGCGGTGATAGTAAAATCTTCATATTCAAAGATAGGAAGAACACTGATCATATATATACATGCAAACATTCATACACACATACATACATACACCCTATATATACACACACACATACATATATAAAACAGTTAATGTTGTGAACGTAACGGGCTACCCGATGTATTGTTGTATTTTAGTGTTAAATGCAGCAGATACACGCTTAAACAGAGATACTCTCATATACATTCGGAACTAATAAGCAGATAGTCAAGAAAATGAATTAAACAGGTTACTAAAACACTTACCTTGCCTATTAATAAAAATATATTTAAAAAAGTATATATAAAAAAACATACAATAAAACTAAACAGGACAATTCTCCACGTATCGGCTCAAATTGAACCTTTTTCAAGAGACAAACAACAGAAAACTACAAAATAAAAAACAAAATAGATGACTAGATTTCATCAAGCCCCGTCTCCATAGCGCAGGGATGGCAACGCATCTAGTAAAAGAGAAAATGCGTGAATTCATTATAAACAAACCGAAAGTGGGAAATTAGAGGCACTATAGATGAGTGCAAGAATAATAAAAGAAAAATATAAGAAAAATACCCTTTTGTCACTTTATCAGACAGGCAGGTTTTAAGAACATAGTCACAACAGGCAAGACTGAAGGGAACAGAGACAGATGGGGACGTGAGAAAATATTCATGTGACAACCTAGCAAGGCTTGGAAACAACGATCATGATAACAATACTGTGAACAGAGAACCATGGTCACCTACGCCAACCAGAATGGCATATGATAATGATAGATGAGTAATGATGAGGTTGTGTGGTGGTGGGGTGAGTGGGTTTGGAGAAGGAAGGATACAAGAAGAATCATCATTTGAAAACGCATGGAATGAATGTGAAACCAAATATAGACATAAACATATAAAGTGACAAAAGGGGTATTTTTCTTATCTTTATCTTTTATTATTCTTGCACTCATCTATAGTGCCTCTAATTTCACACTTTCGGTTTGTTTATAATGAATGCACGCATTTTCACTTTTACTAGATGCGTTGCCATCCCTGCGCTATGGAGACGGGGCTTGATGAAATCTACATCTATTTTGTTTTTTATTTTGTTTTCTGTTGTTTGTCTCTTGAAAAAGGTTCAATTTGAGCCGATACGTGGAGAATTGTCCTGTTTAGTTTTATTGTATGTTTTTTTATATATACTTTTTTAAATATATTTTTATTAATAGGCAAGGTGTTTTAGTAACCTGTTTAATTCATTTTGCTTGACTATTTGTTCATTAGGTTACTGCGGCACCATCCACTTTGATGGACACCCTCTGACCATTTGGTTATTTATAATAAGCAGATACACGCTTAAACAGAGATACTCTCATATACATTCGGAACTAAACCCCATATTTTCTGTTATAGTACTGACTGAAGATAAAATATACCACAATGAAAATAACTAAAATTGTAAGTTGTTAAAGTGTATATAAGCCTACAACTTGCACAATTTTCTCATCTCTCTTTGTTTAATGTTTTTTACACATATCATATCTGCGCTGTTAGGAAGGATACTTGCCAGAATCTCCGGAATGTAGAGTTTAGAAGCACTTTTGGCTATTTTCATACATATATGTCAAGGCCAAATTTGAAGCAAGGTTGCGTTTCAGTGATATTCCGAGTCAGGGATTCCTGGATGGGAGCATTCAACAATTGTTTTATACTCGTAATTTTCTATTATCTGCGGTACGTGTTTTCATGACGCACGTACGAGTTTAAAAGGTTGCAGATGTTACAATATAATGTTTTAGACGCATTTCTCGTTGTAAAGTAGTATAGATTGATGTTTCCTTATTTTCTCTCACATCCTCAAGCGTCATATGTGCCTTCCGTAATAGAAGAATTAAGAACCCTTGGTGTTGAATAAGTGCTTCAAGGTTAGACTATTAATGTCCGGGATATTGCTCTTATCTTCTATGTTTCTAGATAACTCAAGGTCAATTATTTACGCATCGGGAGAGAGAGAGAGAGAGAGAGAGAGAGAGAGAGAGTGAGTGAAGTTAACTTTAACCACAGCAAGCGTTTCTCCAGAATATATATTCTCCAGGCGTATCTCACACGGCGTTATTTTCATACCCGAATTGACGGAAACGACTGAGAAAATGGTAGGGTTATTGTGTAGAATAACTTTGACTGTGCTTAGCAGAATCGCTGACATTCATATTTGGCTCCCTGGAATCTTTATCTTTTCGTGTATTTAGCTCATTTTGAAGATTTCGCGGAAATGTGACTAACCTCGCAAAGTCGGTCACTGAATATCTCGTTTGTGCTAATCAATTATTTCCTTATTAACATTCATCATAATCACCCTCTTATTATTGGTTAAATTTTCAGCCTTTTTCGACATGGGGGGGAGGTGGGGTGTCGAATTGCTGCAGCAAAGTTACTAAAGAACAGTCACCAGTCACTATACGTGCAATCAATCAATCAAGTACCATGCCCAATGGCGTAGGCGATCATGTTTCTCCACGACTTCTCCTGTCTCTTGTGCTGTTAATAAGCTCGGTTGGTAAACTTCTACCGTGACACAATTCTAGTCCATCTAGCAACTTTTCTCTTTTATCGTCCCCTATCTCTTCTCCCCTTGATCTTTCCAGTGGTTATTAAGTGTTCAAGCTGTGTTCTTCTCAGTGCATGCCCTAACATTCTTGACTGTCTGCCCCTAATGTTTGATATCATTTATCTTTTTACGCAAGCATCAATGAGAACCTCTGCATTAGTTTATACGTGCACATAAAAACTAAACTCACAATTTATACAAACACATACTCACATGGTCACAAAACTATAGTAAGATTTAATAGTATACGCTGTTCTGGATGTTGAATATGCCTCATACTAATAACCACACAGCAAAAGATGACAGAGAAGTATCATTTACACAGTTGTAATCATGTAAAGCTTAATAAAAATTATTGTATTGCGAAACATCGTTCTTTTATCGCGTTCACATTTATTGTTTTTGAAAAATATGTTCGTCTTGCAAAATATAAGTAAACCAAGTTGCTCGCAATGCGAAGTGGTGTAAACTGCCCAATTTAAGATCAATTCGTATCAGCCAGACAAGTGATGTAATACTTTGGATCACTGCGACGATGTGGTCAAAATATGTGTCTTTAATTTACGAGTTTATAAGAAATCTTATTGCAACCTTTTCTTTACAAATGTATTTTTTTCGGAAGTTCCATTAGATTATCGCTTAACTGATTACAGTTACAACGATTCATGCTCTGAATGATGCAGACTTGCTTTATTGAGACCCATATCCAATATAGGCAGTCATAGAGACAGACGAACATGCAGGCAAACGCACAGACAGAGAGACGAGCAGACGGACATATATACTGATATTAATTAAAAGTTTAAAGTCATTCCCCATGTGACGTCACATCGCATACCAGGTGGATACACCTTCCGAGATAACACTGCATAAATAGTGCCGAAGTACACCACTGATTACGTAAACTTAGGCACGGACTCACCTTTACTTCACTATATAAATACGCACACTATATCACAGTACCTAAATTTTAGTGACATACCCCTTCTGAGTGGAAGGCTCCTTCAATGAGCATTGCTCTAAGTCGAAAGCTGAAGTCTCCTAGGTTGAAAGAAAGCTCAGAAAAACCACCCCACTGCACATGAGAAGTATGAGCTAATCGCTCGCAATTCCTGTGGTTCTCAAACAACCAAACAACATATTAGTGACAGGTAGAATTAAGTGCCAATTAATGTGATTAACAAACACATAGTTCAGTCAAGATTGGTGTTAAATAGAGGACACAACACGCTTTATACCTTACTCATCCGTTCTCCTTTCTCTTAAACTTAAACTATAGTTCTTTGTTGTTATTTTCTCAACAGCAAAGCCTTGTAATAATAATAATAAGACCCATAGCCCGTTAGGGTCGTAGGGGTTGCCGCACTGGATACATCAGCACACAAAGCTCTCCAAACATCTCTATTCTCAGACATTCAGAGGAGTGTAGAAAAATCACGACTTTGAAATCACTCCTTGATGTTATCAATACAGGATTTTCTCTGTACCCCTTCTGCCCCTTTGACCCTCGACTGTTCCTTGCAAAAAAAATTTTTTAGAAAGCGAGTCGTGTCTCGTTATATGTCGAAATTTTACGCCGTCCACCACTGTCAAAAGTTGTTTTCGATATCCTGCAAGTTTGTTTATTTCCTGCCGGACAAATATATTTGACTTGTGTTCTATATAGCTAATTATTAACAAACATCTGTAGCACTTGTAATCAAAAGTCCGAATTCTTCTTTCTGTGTCTGCATTGAATGTCCAACTTTAACATTCGTACAAAAGTATTCTTAGCACTAGTGCTCTGAAGAGATCGCTCTTTGCAGTAATACTGATCTTACTTTTCCAAATCATATTCAACCTTTCCATGGGAGTCATCACCAACCTGAGTCTTATCTTAACCTCATTTCTCAAGTGGCCATTACCACATATTTTGGACCTGAGATAGTTGAAGCTGCTAACTTATTCGCGTTTGCTACCGTTTAACTGGATATTCGAGGGATCATGCTCGGTGTCACTACGCACCAATGTCTGCACCAAAATGTGCAGAAAAAAAACTATTTTTGTTGCTTTGCAGATAGCTAGTTAAGTTTGGGAGATCATTTTGGGGCCACCGAGTAAAATTCTACAGATGGAAATGCTACACTGAGCATGAGAGATACCATTAGACACAGGGAAACATTTTGGGGAAGTTAAAACTCCCTCTGCCCTCTTCCATAGCAAAACAGATATGACACTTTGCACTACATGCAAGTAAAAAATTAGATTTACGTCCTTCTTCCCTCCACCCAAATCACGTTAAAAAATATGATATATACTCGTATTATTCCTTAAATGAAGCCTAATTACAACTTGTTCAAATTTCATCCCTGAACAATCAAATTGTTCCCTTGTGGGCCGTTTGCATTGACCTATAGGATGATTGGATACACTGTGCAACAATAGCGTTAGTTCTGGAGGAGGATTACATGAACATGATGAAAGTACTGGCAAACTGAGAACTTATTGTAATGCCACCAATTCAGTGATGCTGGATCAAGAATAAAAACTACTCAAGAAATAAGACAGCAACTAAAATGATTGATTGACCATGACAACAGTAACTATTGCCAGATAACGATTGGCTGGATATATCTACCTCTTCACAATGATTATACTTTGTGTAAAAGTCAACATGAAACACATTTAAACAACAAAATAACAGCATAATAAGCATAATTGTATATATGATGTGCCATGAAGCTTCTATAAGAAGATAACCTCAATATAACGGCATTTCATCTACTAAGGTTTTATGTTGCATGGGTGGTTTGTCTAGTGGGCCATTGGTGAGTCCCACAGACGCAACCACATGCGAAATAAAATGGATAAAGTTCACACAATTTTTGGATACTCAAAAACCTTCCACCTTTCATGTACTCACACATGCCAACTACTGCTGTCTCTGATCATGGTCTGCTACAACTTGATTCCTCTCTCCGCCTTGTCTTTATCACACGCTACCAGCTCTACTAAAGTCACCGTCTGCTTGTCCACCATCAACACACTCTACCTTCACTGGCACATCATTTTGCTGATGACAAATTGTTATAAAATACCACAGGTCGTGAGCTCTTCCAGTTCTTTCAAAATATACATGTTCTGTATTAAGTCTAGTACATATGTAAACAACAGAATTGCAACACACCCGTCGACAGCTTTCAATGTCAATCACAGTAATCGACTACATGCGTGTTTTATTGACACATAGCTCTCACTTTCTTGAAACTTTTAAGTATATACAACTGATTCAGATATTCAATAAGAGAATTCAGCAACACAATTACAAGACGATACGATAATTTATATATTTTTCTCGCAGATGATATTCATTTGTATAGTTAATAGTTAATAGTATAGTTAATCTAACAAATTATGTTATGATATTAATGTTATAAGAATAATA